>JAVLUU010000216.1:0-676812 GCA_032206185.1 Columba guinea | reverse complement strand
TACAAGGGATGCAAAATGCACTTCAGCCGCGAGGGTAAACCTTCCACACCTCCTGTGTGACTTGCACCTTTCTCAGAGTTATTTGCCTACCTTGATAGGTGGGAGAGGTTCAGAACTTATGGAAAGCCTTTAAGAGATACTCTTTTGAGTACTCAAAGAGTAAGGAATCTACTGCCATTTTGGACATTTGCATCAAAACTCATACACACATGGGATAGTGTGTGGTGTGTGACATGGATTTCTTTTCTCCTTGTTCTCCTTTTTAGTAAATGCCTGAGATCTTTGCTTTGGAAAAAACATACCTAAACAAAAGAATCTGAGAACAAAAGTCCTGATCACGAGAGAAGGTTCATCTGGGCCAAGACTCAGTCTCCAAAGCTGCCAGCCATCCGTGTCTACAGGGTCTTGGGGGTGCTCAAAGGCCTCAGTGGCTGGGACCGGCCTCCCTGGGGACCATCTCCTGCAGGGGCCCAGGGGCCGTGTCTCAGCTCAGCCTGGGACCTCTGGTGCCTGCCTGAGCCATGTTGTAGGTGTGTTTGCCTGTCTCTGCCCCCATCTCCTGGACGGGCCTGGGCCCTGCCCTGCAGAGAGCGGCTCTCCTGGATGGAGTCCTCAGGCCTGGGCCAGAGCTCATCGTGCTCCAGGCACAACTACTGAGCACAACGGTGCTATGCTGTGCTGTGCTGTGCTGCTCTATTCTGTACGCTCACAATGAGTCCAATAAAGATGTGACTGTTCGACTGAAATGCCAGACAGGTTTTAGATCCAAAAACAGTTTCAGGGACACATACACAAAGGATAACAACTGGAAACAGAATTTTTTTTTTTTTTAATATTTATATTTATTTTTTTAAAATTACACATTTTAATAGAAGGAGAAGGAGGAGAGCTGGCTCCTGCTGCAAACTTGCCCTGGGAGAAAGAACCCGAGAAAGCCAGGGCACGAGTGGTGCCTTGGAGGGCAAAGAGCAGTGGACATGAACTGAGCCAAAAGGGCCCAGAGGAGCTCTAACAGGTGGTCATGCTCAATTGCTGCAGAGGAAGGCAAAAAAACCCCGGGGACCAGGGCCAGTCTGCCCCGGGGGAAAATTCCTTCCTGACCCCAACACTGGCGATCGGCTGTTCCCTGAGCATTTGAGCAAGACCTGGCTCCTCGGCCCACAGGCTGGTCATGCCTCCCAGAAGGACCTCAGAATAATAGAAGGAGTAGAATGATAGGATGATGATCTCTCTTCTCTTCTCTTCTCTTCTCTCTCTCTTCTCTTCTTCTCTTCTCTTCTCTTCTCTTCTTCCTTCTCTTCTTCTTCTCTTTCCCTCTTCTCTTCTCTTCTCTTCTCTTCTCCTTCTCCTTCTTTCTCTTCTCTTCCTCTTCTCTTCTCTTCTCTTCTCTTCCTCTCCTCTCCTTCTCTCTCCTTCCTCTCCTCTCCTCTCCCTCTCCTCTTCCTCTCCTCTTCCTCTCCTCCTCTCCTCTCCCCTCCTCTCCTCCTCCTCTCCTTCTCCTCTCCTCTCCTCTCCTCTCCTCCTCTCTCCTCTCCTCTCCTCTCCTCTCCTCTCTCTCCCTCCTCTTCCTCTCCTCTTCTCTTCTCTCTCTTCTCTTCTCCTCCTCCTCCTCTTCCTCCTCCTTCCCTCCTCCTTCTCCTCTTCCTCTTCCTCCTCTTCTTCCTCTCTCTCTTCTCTTCTCTCTCCCTCTTCTACGCTCTACTCTCCTCTTTCTTCACCTCTTCCCTCACTCTCTCCTCTCTCTCCCTCTCCTCTTCCTCTTCTCTCTCCCTCTTTTCCTTCCCCCTCCTTTCACTACCAGTACATGCTGGGGAAATCCCTGACAAACACTTGGAACCTTGCCCAGCTTACCCCATTCGCTCCATCACCTTGTGCCAACAATGCATCTACCTTCTGGTGGCCGGGAGAGCACCGGGCCCCCTTCAAACCACTCTGCATTCCACTTCCTACAGCTGCTGACCCTAGCTCCCCACTCCAATCAGGACGGTGAGCTCTGCAGTGCTCCTCAAGAAGGCATTCCCTTCATTTTCCTACTGCTATCCAGCTGAAAAGGATGTTCATTCATCAGATAAACCTGGAAGGTTGTCCTGCTGGGAGATGGCCTTGCAGCAGAGAAACTCCAGCTGCCTCGTCCAGCTCTTCCTCCTTCAGCCCCTGTCAAGGGATTCCACTGGCTCCTCAAGGACTTCCTCTCCAATGTCTTCAGGCTGCCTCCAGGCCAGCTCTGGCAGCAGACACTGGAGCCTGCTCCCTTTTATACTGTCCCGGGGCATTGTGACCTCAGCATTGATGGTTGGTCACACTGTGACACAGAGGTGACATGGGCCCCCAGTGTCCCACCCCGTCTGCTGCCCATGCACCCAGCACTCCTTGGAGGAAGGACTTTGGGGTGTTGCTGGCCCCCGAGGCTGCCTCCAGGCCAGCTCTGGCAGCAGACACGGGACGCTGCTCCCTTTTATACTGCCCCGGGGCATTGTGACATCAGCATTGCCGCGTGGTCGCATTGTGACATGGAGGTGACATGGGTCCCCAGTGTCCCACCCCACCCACTGCCCACGCACCCAGCACTCTTTGGAGGAAGGACTTCGGGGTGCTGCTGGCCCTGAGGCTGTCCTTGTGCCCAGGAGGCCCAGGGGCCTGGCCTTGCTCTTGGTGGTCACGCACTGGGCATGGCTGAAACCACCTGGGAATGGCGGTGGCATGAAATTACTGAGGAGGTTATTCAGATACAAAGGAACTTCTTCTCTTTGCCTTTAAAGCTACTAAAAGAAACTATGAAAAACAATCCTCTAGTACATGATGGTAATGAATTGCTCTGCGTAAGTGCTGCCATGGGTGCAGGAACCTGCCAGCCTATGTCTATTCCATTAAAGAATCTCAACATTTTGGTGCCGCTCCATGTGTTTGGCATGTGGCCTCTCTCACTTCCTAGATGTCCAGGTAGGAAAACAGGCGGGGGAGAAGGTCTCAGATAAACCCCAGGGCACCTGCTAAGGGAAGCAAAGGTGTGAAAGCATAGGCATAGCCTCTGGGCTCAGGCACCAGGTTCTGTGGGCTGGCAAATGGCTGCCTGACAGCTCAGACATGGTAATTATCCCTAATTCAAGCACTTGGGGTAATGCAAGGTGGTGCCGTGTTGGAAGCGCTTCATTAACTGCAGAAGAGTAAAGACATGCCCATGGGCAGATCCTCTGCTGCAAAGGGGCATTGTTCCTGTTGTAGCAAAAACAAGCCCAGCGATAAACTTTAGCCCATATCGGCATCAGTAGCTGGTTGTAAGAAGCGGCTAAGAAGACTAATCGGGCTGCAGATGATGGCAAGGGGCTGCATTCATCCCCAGGGGCATCATCAGGGGACGAAGTGACCGTTACCCGGTCTTTTTCTCCAAGTGAGCTGAGAGAGTTGAGAAAAGACTATACTCGTAAAGATGGTGAGAATATGTTAACCTGGATGCTCCGATGCTGGGATAACGGGGCTGACACAAGAGAACTGGAGGGCGGAGAAGCCAAGCAGTTGGGATCTCTGTCAAGGGATTCCACCTTTGATAGGGCAATTGCCAGTGAGCCCAACCCCACGGCCCTCCAGACCCGACTCTTGACAGCCATGAAAACAAGATTTCGTAACAAGGATGACTGTCAATGCACATCAAGGAAATGGAATGCTATGGAGCGAGGTATCCAGTTCCTGAGAGAGTTAGCTGTGTGAGAGATTATCTATTTTGGGCCAGATAGCCAGGAGGGGGTGAATCCGGATAGAGTTGAGTGTACATGGTCTATGTGGCGCAGATTCTCACAGAGTGCACCACCTACATATGCTAAGATATTGGCAGGAACGTTCGTGTCAGCTGGTGGTAGACAAAGTGTTAATGACATGACTGAGCGGCTCCGGGAATTTGAGGAAAACTTTTCTGATCCCCTAGGGGCTTATGTCTCTAGGGTGGAGAAAGTGAGTGAAACGACTGTTGACTGTTTTGAAAAGCTGTTGAGAGAAATGAAAGCACTCAGCGAACACACACATGACTCTCGATTTGTACGAACCAATGCTTCAGCTATTAGGAGAAAGCATTTCCAATATCCAGAGAGAGAGAGAAAGCGTTTCCAGTCCCCAAAGAGAGAGAGAAGGCGTTCCCAATCTCCAGAGAGAGAACACAGGCAGGCCACCAGCAGAGGTTCGCTGTGGTCCTTCCTACGTGAGCAGGGAGAAGATATGAGTAAGTGGCACAGTAAACCTACTGGGGAACTTCAAGAATGAGTGCATGAGTTAACAGGGCAGGCTTCTAGGAAAAGGGCTGCCCTGGTTTACAAAAGAGATTCTGATGCTCGTGAAGGAACCTCTAATTCACAGCGAGTGACCGTGGAAGACCGAGATTAGAGGTGCCCTGCCTCCAGCCAGGCGGAGGAAAGGGATAACAGAGTTTACTGGACTGTACAGATAAGATAGATGGCCTGGTGCAACACACCCCCAGGAGTACAAGGTTTTGGTGGACACTGCTGCTCAGTGCACAATAATTCCTTCAGACTGTAAGGGGACACAACTCATCAGTATTTTTGAAGTGACTTGGGGGATCCCAAGAGCTGACTGTTGTAGAGGCTGAAATTAGCCTAACTGGAAAAACCTGGCAAAAGCATCCCATTGTGACTGGCCCAGATGCTCCGTGCATCCTTGGCATAGACTACCTCAGGAGAGGGTATTTTAAGGACCCAAAAGGTTATAGGTGGGCATTTGGGATAGCAGCTGTGGACACTGAGAAAATTGAACAGCTGTCTGATTTGCCTGGTCTTTCAGATGGCCCTTCTGTTGTAGGACTGCTGATGGTTGATGATCAGCCAATTGCTACCACAACGGTGCATCGTCGACAGTATCGCACCAATCGGGACTCTTGGATGCCTATTCAGAAATTGATTCGTCAACTGGAAAGCCAGGGTGTGATCAGGAAGACTCGCTCACCTTTCAATAGCCCGATTTGGCCAGTGCATAAGTCAGTGGCCAGTGCGATGAGTGGAGATTAACTGTAGACTACTGTGGTCTGAAGGGGGAAGGGGGAAAAAGGGTGAAGGGAAACCTTCTCCCACGGTTTTGATTGTCTCCCCATGATCAAACCAGGACAAAAACAAAGAATCAGTGTGGTGAGGCTGTCGAGTAGCCCTTGGTTTGTCATGCAAACAACCTCTGAATGCGGATTCTTGCAGGTGCAGCGGAGCAGGCAGCAGCATCTGAGTAAAGCTCTGGGGGACGGGGTCCTGTGTGCTGGGGACAGCTTCCCTCGCCATTCTCTGCTCCCTCCTCCTTCAAGCAGGGGCTGCCCCACGCCGCGCACAGCCAGTCCCAGCCGGGCCCGGAGGTGGGTGTCTCCGTGACAACCGCCCGGGCTCTGTGACGTCATAACCAGAGGCCATTGTGACACGGGGTCGACATAGCCAGAGGCCATTGTGACACGGGGGGTCCCCGCCCTGACCGTGGGGGTATTTAAGGAGCGAGAGCCCTGGGGTGCTCACTCCCAGGAGAGCAGCTTCTCAGGAGCAGCAGCTTCTCAGGAGGCAGCAGCTTCTCACGAGGCAGCATCTCCCCTGGGTGCCCGTTGCAGCTCTTTGATAGAGGAGACCCAAGATGCCAACTGACAAGGAGGTGTCCTGCTCCTCCTCCTGCCCGCAGATCAGCCACAGCCTGGGCCAGCACACCCTCCAGAGCACCTGGGTCACCCCCTCGGTCCAGGAGCGCTTGCAGGACCACCATAAAGGTCCCCAGGAGGGGTCTGGCTGGCCTCGCAGCACCAACAGCGAGGCAGCAGCAGAGGCAGAGTGCCCGGCACCTGCCCCACAGGGTGCCACAGCCGACGACGCGGCTCTGTGGGACACAGCCCAGCGCATCGTCAGTGAGGCCGTGCGCAGGGCTGTGGCTCAGATCGTGGCAGTTGGCCGGGAACCGGAGGAACAGCAGGACCTGGCCCAGCGCATGGACTTGCAAGATGAGAACAGCAAAGAGGGGTGCCAAGGCGGAGACACCATCCACAGCATCTGGATCAACCCCTCGGTCCAGGAGCACCTGCAGGACGCCCCTGCAGGTCCCCAGGAGGGGTCTGGCTTGCCCAGCTGCACAGACACGGAGGCGGCAGCAGAGGCAGAGCGCCCGGCACCTGCCCAGCACAGCCCCACAGAGGACGATGTGGACCTGTCAGACATTGTGGAGTACATTGTCAGTGAGGCGGTGCGCAGGGCTGAGGCTGAGATCCAGGGACCTGGCCAGCAACCGGTGGAACAGCAGGACCTGGCCCAATGCACGGATGTTCCAGTGGCAGCACCAGCACCTGCAGGACTTGAAGCCATTGAGGCTCATTTGGCAGGAGAGGTTGAGAGACAGGCCAGCACAGCCCCTCTCGTCCCAGCTGCAAAGGAGGAAGAAGAGAACACGGTTTCTCCAATGTCTGCAGAGCATGGGGGAGAGACCAGCGCAGACATCGCCTGCCCAGCGCAGGGCCCAGCTCCACGGCGACGGCCTTCCCGGTTCAGGAGGGCGCTCCGGGCTCTGCGCAGGGCTTTCCGCTGCAGCTGCACCGCGGCACAGCAAGAGGAGTAGAGCCGCGACCGCGGCGTTCACCTGCCCTGAGGACATGGTGCTGCCAGCCTCTGCTCGGCCTTGGATTGTTTTCAAAATCAATAAAGCCAAAAAAAAAATGACAAGTTTTCCCCCTGTGCTCCTCTGTTCCTGCTCCATCTCGGGACAAAGAAGGCTGCAGGAAATCTCTGTCCTCGGGGTGTCCCGGCCTTGGTTGCCGGAAGCCCTGGGCTGGTGCTGCCGCAAGCCGGCAGTCTGGCTGGATCCCCCTCAAGCTCCCTTCCCACCCGCCTGTCTCCAGTTCCAGTCCAGGACTTGGAACATTTGAGATCTATTGCCGACTTGGCCTGGTTGACCTGCACCGTACGGCATCCCCTTCGTCTCACAAGGAACCTCCCCATTGCGGGGGTGTTTCGGAGCACCTACATGAGCTGATACAGGCGAGACCCTCCAAACCCACATGTGGTCCCTCACCTCCACCGACGGTCTTCCAAGTCAGGAAGAGCCGGCTGCTCGCTCCCTTGCTGGAAGTCTGAGCCATGACCCATCTCTGCACAAGGCTCTGATGCACAAGGCTTCCAGCGTCACAAGAGCACGTTCAGGCCTGAGACACCGGGGAGAAGCGCCGCAAACAGTGCTGGTCTTGACAAGAAATCCACCCGCTCAGAGCTTCGTCTCAGATGCGAGTTACTCTGCCCTGGGTTTCTGGGGCCCAGAAATGGAGGGAGGCTCAGGTATAAACCCAGTTAGCCAAGAGCCGCAGCAGCTGCTGATCCCTGTGTGGCGCATTGCAAACCAGCCATGGCTGTCTGTGGCTGCTGCATGCCCCGGGCTGCAGCCTTCGCAGCATCCTCCTCTTCCCCAGCACCCCCGTGCACTGCACAGAACCAGAGCTGATTGCAATGGCTGAGGCAGCACCGGGCAGCAGCAGCAGCATCTCTCTCCCCAGCCTCCAGCTGCCCAGTTGCCCTGCGGGGAATTTCTGCCTGGGAAGGGCAGAGTTGTATTGCGATCGGCCGGGGGCTCAGGACAAAGCACAGCACCGCCACGTCCCCGGAGCAGAGCCCTTCTTTTCCTGGCTTGGACTGGTGTATTCCTCCTGCTCACAGCGCGCTCCTTCTTGGGGATAAGGACGCCAGCACTTTCAGGGAAATTGGAACGTCATGATGGAGTGGACGTGAAACAGCCTCACTTCCCGAAAAGCCAAAGGAGTAAAACTGACATGGAACAAAGCAAGTAACTTGCCACAGCTGTCCAACCTGCGCTCCTCAGGCAGGAGGTGACCGGCGACATGTTCTGGTGCTGCGGGGCTGTGCCGCAACAAGTCAGTTGGGGCCGTGGCCAGAAAGGTAGTGATGTACATCTAGAGATACCCACATCGTTCTGTGGGAAGCATCTGTTTCCTCGGCACGATTTGGAACACTTTTGACACATGGGACTTGCTGGGCCCTAAATCACAGCTGCGTTGACTCCTCTAAGCCTCCCAGTTCCAATTCAGCAGGTGCCCAGTTCAAGGTGTTGACTCAGCAATGTGTACTTCTCTTTAATCTGTATTATATGTTCTCTCCGAAATCAACACTTCCTTCCTAGGAGCAATCTGGGTCCCAGTGTAGGCTACGAAGCCATTGGACTTGTTGACAGTAGTTTACCAACAGTAATTTGCCAACAGGAGGAGTTCTTGCTAAATTAACAGCAAAAGCCATGCTGAAAAATGCAAGGGAGCAATGAGGGAGGGCTGGAGTCGTGCTCGGGAGCTGTGTCCGTGCGGGAAGGTTTATGTGTCTCGCTGGGTAGTGCCCAGAGAGTTGGTCTGATCGCACCGCAGAGCTCCCGGAGACATCAATCTGTTTGCTTCTTTCCTACACCAAGCTTTAAAGGCTGGTTTTGATAGGCAAATGGGATTCAAACGTAACGTTCCTCCAAGAAGGCCTTGGGTAAGTCATTTCCCAAAATTCCAACTTCTTTTCCCAGGGAGGCTGAATTTCCTCCGTAGCAATCAAATGATCAGGTTTTGCACAGAAGAGTTGCTGTGGTTCTAAGCGTCTTTATTTTGTCTATGCTGCCTTAAAGAAGCAGCTGGTCTGCCTTTTGCTTTTGGTGATGGAAGTCGGGAATGGCCAGCGCTGTGCTTCATGTCAGGATGGTTTCATTCTCGTCTTATTGAAACTGAACTTTTGCCGGATGCAAACCTCTTGTGTTCCAGCTTGATCCCATTGCCCCTTGTCCTACCATTGTTTGCCACCGAGAAGAGCCTGGCTCTGTCCTCGTGTCACTCTCCCTTTATATATTTATAAGTGTTAATAAGTTCACCCCTCAGTCTCCTTTAAACTAAAGAGCCCCAGCTCCCTCAGCCTTTCTTCATAAGGGAGATGCTACACTCCCTTAATCATCTTTGTTGCCCTACGCTGGACCCTCTCCAGCAGTTCCCTGTCCTTCTGGAACTGAGGGGCCCAGAACTGGACACAATATTCCAGACGGGGTCTCACCAGGGTGGAGTAGAGGGGCAGGAGAACCTCTCTGACCTACTGACCACCCCCCTTCTAACCCACCCCAGGTCCCATTGGCTTCCTGGCCACAAGGGCACAGTGCTGGCTCATGGTCATCCTGTTGTCCACCAGGACTCCCAGGTCCCTTTCCCCTACACTGCTCTCTAATATGTAATTTCCCAACCTATACTGGAACCTGCGGTTGTTCCTGCCCAGATGCAGGACTCTACACTTTCCCTTGTTAAATTTCATCAGGTTATTCCCTGCCCAACTCTCCAGCCTGTCCAGGTCCCGCTGGATGGCAGCACAGCCTCTGGCATGTCAGCCACTCCTCCCAGCTTAGTGTCATCAGCAAACTTGCTGATAGTGCACTCTATTCCCTCATCCAAATCGTTAATGAATATATTGAATAATATTGGCCCCAGTACTGACCCCTGAGGCACTGCACTAGATATTGGCCTCCAACTAGACTCCGCACCATTGACTACCACTCTCTGGCTTCTCTCCTTAAGCCAGTTTGCAACCCACCTCACTACTCTATTGGCTAGACCACACCTCCTCAACTTAGCTGTGAGGATGCTGTGGGAGACTGTGTCAAAGGCTTTACTGAAGTCAAGGTAGACCACATCCACCACTCTGCCATCGTCCATCCACCTTGTTACATTCTCGTAAAAGGCTATGAGGTTGGTCAAGCATGACTTACCCTTGGTAAAGCCATGCTGACTGCCCCCAATAACCCTCTTATCCTTGATATGCCTTGAGATGGCACCAAGGACAAGCTGTTCCATTACTTTCCCAGGGACAGAGGTGAGGCTGACCGGTCTATAATTACCCGGGTCCTCCTTCTTGCCCTTTTTGAAGACTGCAGTGACATTTGCTTTCCTCCAATCCTCGCGCACCTCCCCCGTTTCCCAAGACTTGGCAAAGATGATGGAGAGCGGTCCAGCAATGACTTCAGCCAGCTCCCTCAGCACCCGCGGATGCATCCCATCCGGATCCATGGATTTATGGATGTCCAGACTATTTAATTGCTCCCTAACCCAGTCCTCATCGACTAAAGCAAACTCCTCCATTGACCTGGCTTCATCCAGGGTCTCAGGGGTACAGGGCTCCCCAGGACAGCCCCCGGCAGAGTAGACAGAGACAAAGAAGGCATTCAGTAATTCTGCCTTCTCTGTATCTTCTGCCACCAGGGCACCCACCCCATTCATCAGTGGGCCTACGTTGCCTCTGCTATTAGTTTTATCTGCTATGTATTTCAAACAGTTCTTTTTGCTGTCCTTGACCCCTCTCGCCAGCTGTAATTCTAAGGAGGCCTTGGCTATCCTAGCTGCCTTCCTACATCCTCTAACAGCAGCCTTCTATTCCTCCCAAGTGGCCAGCCCCTGCTTCCATGACCTGCAAACTCTCCTCTTCTGCTTGAGCATACCCAACAGGTCCCTATTCAACCACGCAGGCCTCCTGGCTCCCTTCCTTGACTTCCTTCGTGTGGGGATGCTCTGATCCTGAGCGTGGAAGAAGCAATCTCTGAATGCAATCCAGCTATCTTGGGCCCCTTTTCCTTCAAGCAGTCTTGCCCATGGGATTTCCCCCAGCAATTGCTTGAAAAGGCCAAAGTTGGCCCTGCTAAAGTCCAGGGTTGCAATTCTACTTGCTATTCTGTTCCTGCCACCCAAGATGCTGAACTCCACCATCTCGTGGTCACTGCAACCCAGGCAGCCCTCAACCTTTACTGCTTCGACCAGACCCTCCTTGCTAGTGAGGATGAGATCCAGCAGTGCACCTCTCCTAGTCGGCTCCTCCACCATCTGCATGAGGAAGTTCTCATCAATGCACTGGAGGAACCTCCTGGACTGTGGCTGGCTGGCTGAATGGTCCTTCCAGCAAACATCAGGGAAGTTAAAATCCCCCACAACAACCAGGGCCTGTGACTGTGAGGCCACTCTCAGCTGCCCATAGAAGGCCTCATCAACTTCCTCAGCCTGATCTGGTGGCCTGTAACAGACGCCCACAACAGTGTCACCCCTGCCAGCCTGCCCCTTGATCTTGACCCATACACTCTCACCTCGCTCCTCATCCACTCCTGGGCAGAATTTAGTACATTGTAGTTGCTCTCTCACATAGAGAGCAACTCCACCACCACGCCTGGCTGGCCTGTCTTTCCTGAAAAGGGCATAGCCATCCATGACCACATTCCAGTCATGTGAACTGTCCCACCATGTTTCCGTAATTGCCACCAGATCATAATCTCCTGACCGAACATAGGATTCTAACTCCTCCTGCTTATTCCCCATGTTGCGCGCATTGGTGTACAGGCATTTCAGGGAGCGAGCAGAGCACACCAATTTCTCCCTAGGGGCATAGGAGGCCACCCGGTCCTCATCAGTTTTAGAACGCTGCCCCACTGGGACAAGCCCAGCTACAACCCCATCCCCCTTCGAGCTTAGTTTAAAGCTCTCCAAATGAGCCCAGCTAATTCCTGCCCCAGCATCCTTTTGCCCCTGCGAGATAAACCTTTCCCGCTTGACACTGTCCGGACTGGTGACTTATAAAACCAACCATTATCAAAAAATCCAAAGCCCTGCCTGTAGCACCAGTCTTCGAGCCAATCATTTAGACACTGAACTTTCCTATTGCATCCCACGTCGTTACATGAAGATGGAAGGAGTGAAGAGAAGATCACTTGAGCCCCTGAGTCTTTCACCATCCTTCCCAAGACCTTGAAATCGTTCTTCATTCCCCTCAGACTACGGGAAGCAGCTTCCTCCCCATCTGTCTGGAAGACCAGCAGCGGGTAGTAGTCTGTGGGGTGCACCAGTTTGGGGAGCTCTCTAGCAATATCCTTGATCCAGGCTCCAGGTAGACTACAAACTTCCCTAAGATGAGGGTCAACCCTGCATATTGGGCCCTCTGCTCCTTTCAGAAGGGAATTTCCTATTACAATCACCCTTCTCTCTTTCTTATCAGAGGCAGTCTTAAGTTGAGAAGTCAACCGCCTCTTCCTATGTGATCTTGTAGGCAGGCTTGGCACCACCTCCTCACCTACCTCTTCTTCAAGATCCAGGGCCTCAAACCTATTACGGAGGGGCACCTGGGGAGACAAAGCAGGCAGGGAGGGGGGCTGCCCGTGACGCTGAACCCGAATACACTTCCAACCTTCGTCGTCTTTTAGGTCCCCTACCTCTGCCCGACAGCAACAAGGATGGGGCCGTCTCCGGACTTCCGCCTCTGTCCGAGAGGGCAGGAGGTCCATCTCCTTTTGGGGGGTACCTCCCTGGGACCTTTCCGACTGGCACGTCAGGGTGTTACTCCACCAGTCGATCTCCTTTTCGCACTCCCTGATGGACCTCAGCGTCTCAACCTCCTCCTTAAGTTTCACAACCATGTCGAGCAGGTCTTGCACCTGCTCACACCTCACACAGGTGGAGTGCTGGCCTCCCTCCCCCGGCAGCAGCAGGCTCTGGCACTCCCTGCAGCCGGAGACCTGAACAGCCACCGTTCGGGACAGAACCTCCTCAGTCTGCGTAGCCACAGTCTGTTTGAGACAAGCTCTCCTCCTGGAGGCGACCATGGTCGTCAGCAGTCTGGGATGCTGGCAATAAGTTAGAGGGCCTGACAAGCGACAAGTGCTCTCTGCACCCTGCTACACAAGCTACCACACCCGCTGCTGCAGCACAGTGTGGGTGGGACTCACCGGCTACACAAGCTGGTTGCTGCTCTCTGCACCTGGTGGGCAGCGACTAGTGGCTGCCCTCCCAAAGGCTTTTTCAAGGCAAGGGGAGGGGGTGTGATCACCGTCACCGTGGGAACGCCCCCCGCCACGTCAGCTGCTCTCTCGCAATGGCTGCCGGGGCTGCAGGGATCAGGACTCGCTGGGAATCACGCTGTCCCTGTACGTTTCCCTCTGAGCTTCCTAATCTCGGCTGAACCTCGTGGTCAACTGAACCCCGCCGGCTCCGGCTCTCGCTGGGCTGGCTCCGATCAGCTGACTGAAAACCAGAGCAGAAATGGTGAAATATTCCCATGAGATGCATGATCCCTGCACCAAACCACCATGACTCAGCCTAAGTAGATCTGCAGCTTATTTTTTTGTCCTGCCAGCAGATTGTGGAAGTACAGTATGAAAACCATCCTTATGGAGAGATCTTCGTATTTTAGGCTTGGTCTAAGTGTCTCAGGTAGCTGGGGTTTTTGCTTGGGCCTAATCCATAAGGTCTTACGGCTTTCCTCCTCGTCCTCGTGTGGCTGCATGTCTCTTCTTTCCTCTCTTCTTCCCTTTTCTCTCACTCTCCTGCTTCCTGCCTCTTTTCTTTCAATTCCTCCATCTCACTCCTGCATCCCAACACTACTTTTTATTCTTCCTTCCCTTTCTCCTGCTCCCTTTGCTTTCTCCCTCTGTCCCATCTCTTTCTTCCCAACTTGTCTCTTGGAGACTTTGGGCCACTTTGGCCCCAAGTCTGGGCATGGTTTGACCAGTTTTCAGAGGCCTGGCTGGTGACAGCAGGGACAGCAGGCAGTGAAAGGCCCGGGGCTGACAGGCTCCCCATCCCCTAGGGGGCGCCTGGCTGCCACACCCAGCTGACATAGAACCTTTGTCACAATACCCGCTACCGTGGCGAGGATGCGGTGACTCTGCAGGTGACAGGGACACTGCAGGACTTGGTGTCAGCTCAGCAATCTCTCAGTTCCCCAAAGAAGCGGAATTCTGCAAATTGCTGCCTTTGCTCTTGAAAGGATGTCATCAGGTGGGTGTTTTGGTGTAATACACTGAAAACCAGAGCAGAAATGGTGAAATATTCCCATGATATGCATGATCCCTGCCCCAAAGCACCATGACACAGCCTAAGGAGATCTGCAGCTTATTTTTTTGTACTGCCAGCAGATTGTGGAAGTACAGTATAAAAACCATCCTTATGGAGAGATCTTCGTATTTTAGGCTTAGTCTGAGTGTCTCCAGTAGCTGGGGTTTTTGCTTGGTCCTAATCCACAAGGTCTTATGGCTTTCCTCCTAGTCTGAAGATTGATGTGCTAGAAGCTGTAATAAATTTTGACTCGAAATTAACTTGAATAACACAAATTAATTCCCAATGGATTTCAACGGAATAAGCAAAGACAGCGCTCGGCCGCTTCTCCAATGGCGCGCGCGGGAAAAACTTCTTCCGGCCTTTTTATAGGGTCCCGGGTTCGTTGCTCAGAGCGCCACGTCACTCATTCTTTCTGAGAATGTGTCCTCTGTTGTCAGGCAGTTAATCTCCTATCTTCTCACCTACCTCTGCCCCCCTCCCACCTTTAGAGGACCGAACATTTAATGCAATTGCATAACAAAGGGCAGGGGCTTCCCATGTTGCACAAAAACCCCTGAGGGTTTCCTATTAACAAGTGTTAATGAGCAAACATCTCTAACTCTTAGAATTGTTTATTGCAATTCCCCCCTTTTCTTTTTCTACTTATTTTGTTCATTAAAGCGTTGTAATTCTTGAGTGGGTAACTGCTCATACTTTGCTTTAACTAATAATAAATGTGCTGCTTCTAGCCTGCTTTTCACAATAGCTATTACTTCATTAAAAATACATGGTCCAAACATCAACACTAGCATTAAGAGAATCAACGGCCCTACTATAGTAGAGAGGAGGGTTGTAAGCCAAGGTGATTGTCTAAACCGGGTTTCATACCAACTCTCCCGAGATTCATATTCCCTTTTTCATTTTTCTGTATTTTCTCGTAGCTTATTCATGGTATTTCTTACTAGATCTGTGTGGTCTGCATATACACAGCATTACTCCTTTAAAGTTGCGCAAAGACCTCCTTCTTTGAAGAACACTAGATCTAATTCTTGTCGGTTTTGCAAGACCACTTCTGACAAGGATCTGACTGATTTTTCTAGCGCAGTAATAGATTGCTCTATTCTTTGCAGATCCTCATCGACGGCTACTCTCAATGCCACGAATTCTTGGTTTTGGCTGACTATTGAGGCAATTCCTGTTCCTGCACCTGCTACACTGAGGGCCATTATCATACCTAAGGTCAGAGCAGTGATCGGTTCTCTTTTGTTAATCAGTGTGTAAAGACAGTTTCTAGCTGATATTCATATTCTTTCAGGTGATAAGTAATTTTAGGGATTACCTCCACTTGTACACAAAATTCTTTCATGGTTTTTAGATAATTCATAGAAACACAAGGTGTAAGTCTGGTTTTTGAACATATCCACTTGGAATTATTGGCGGGTATTACCCAGTCACCAGGCCTATTAGCTTTAAGGGTGCCATTTATACATAAATACCGTTTTCCAGGAGGTATTTGACCTATACATATTCCTTGCCCCTGGACTTGTTGCAACGATATCCCTTGAGTATTATTTTCCCACCTACAAGACCCAGGATTTGATCCATTAGCGAGCTTTGGCATATTTCTTAGTCCAATAGCTTCAAAATATGGTGGTTTGGTATTTAAGCATAACCAGCATTCTGCTGTTAAATTTGGGTGTGTTTTGTTAATCACCTGATAGCTCGCATTTATTAGAGTCCAAAGTGGGTTTACTTCTTCCGGTTGTGTAAATGCATCTATATCAGAGCTATCTGTCATTGTTATATTAAGTATCTTAGAAGTTTTATTTATCTTTAATTTCCCCGTTATTATCGCATTAGGGCCTATTGATTGGGATTTCCCTTCTAGGGCAGGTTCTTTTTGTATCTTTATAAGTGTCCCTCGATCAGTCCTAGTCTCCCAGATCCTTACACCCCAAGTTTTGCCGATTGACCACTCCTGGTCCTGCGGTTGCAAGACTGTAATTTCTAATGTTTTGCAATTCCCTGGGTCAGAACTACCGTAAAGCGATGGGAGAGATTGTCGACAATCTCTAGGCCACCAGTTGACTTGGAGGTATTTATCCGGATTGGCAACGTTCCATGCTGTGGCTATTGTCTCACAACCCAAATAAGCACAATAATATTGGTTAGGATAGTTGCAATATCCCTTTCCTGGATTGGAGCCAGGGCACCAATAAGTTGATACTACACTTCCCCTTTTATGTGGAGGTTTGCAGTGACCAAAATTCCAGTCTTCCCCAGAACTTAAATGTCCAAATAAATCACAAATGGTTACGTTAAATGAGGGTGCACCTATGGTTACATTTTCTTCAATCACACGACTTTCCTCTGCTTGAATTAAAGTCCACTTATACAGTCTATGCGCTGTTTCTCCATAGCTCAGCAATAATAGCAACATCAACATAGTGTACCAGATTGGGCTGCATTGACTCTGGCTCATTCCTCCTTGCTTTTTAGCTAGTGCCTGGGTGTGCCGCTTAACATTGGGGTAGCTCGGCCAATATTTTGGCATAGTTCCACTCAGGCTCTTGTTTCCACCGTTTCTTATTCTTCTGCCTCGCCCGTCGACCCGGTTGCTTCGAGCCATGGGGTAAACCATCTTCTCGGCAGCAAGAATATTCTTCAGGAAACCCTGAATGCTTTTGCTCTCCATGCCTTTGTTTATACAATTCCCAATTATAGTCTTTGACTATAGGAGAGTGGCACAGTATTTTCTTTATGGTAGTTCTACAGCACACCCTTGTTATTTGTATTTTAGAGGGGTTGGTTCATTAGGGTGAGAGCAAAACCGCCCAGGCTATATTTCGTGGGTGTCTATACACCACCAGTCAGGACTGTCGGGTTGAATCTCTTTTTCGTGCGACTTTTGATTTCAATGCCAAATCTGTAATTTCTAATTCTATACTATAACACTGATTGCGTACTCCTCTAGGGGAATACTGTCTATACAATGCAACCACCAATTGTTTCAGCACACTATGTACCTAAAGCATATAAAAAGGATAACAATTACAACCTATATTAATACATCTAACTCTATGATTTTTACAAATGGGATATTCATAAACAACTTTATCGTTTTTCTGTACTTGCACGATATGATTCAACAAGCCCAAGTCCATTTATTGTTTCTGTAGTTTAACTTTCAGAGGGTCGTCTGTGGGCTCTGCAGTCCAGGCGTTAGTCTTGACTGGACCTGTAACTCGGCTGGCGTGTGTCCACCCCTTTTCGGCAGTTCGGATGGCTGTTTCTGTAGTGAGTAACACAACAACAGGTCCCTCCCATCGAGGGGTTAATGATGTTTCTTTCCATGTTTTTATGAGTACCTTATCTCCAGGTTCTAGGGTATGTATTTTTATGTCCAGAGGTGGATGCTGTACCACCAACCCTTTTTCCCAAAGGTATTTTCTTCGCTTTAATAACTGTATTAGATAGCTCCTTATTTGGAAATCCTTTATTTCTGGGTGGTCCTGTGGTATTTCTAAATCATAAGGCATACCATATAACATCTCGAAAGGTGAGATCCCGAGGTCTGTTCTCGGCTGCGTTCGTATGTTTAATAGTGCTAAGGGCAAGCACTTTACCCATGACATTTTGGTTTCTATCATTAGTTTTGTGAGTTGTTTCTTTATCTCTCCATTCATTCGTTCTACTCTTCCTGAACTTTGTGGATGCCATGAAGTATGATACTGTCAATTGGTACCTAGTGCTTGGAAGGTCTCTGTAATAATCTTTGATGCAAAGTGTGGGCCCCGGTCAGAATCAATGGCTTCAATTATTCCGTATCAGGGAATTATTTCTTCTAACAGTATTTTTGCTACTGTACGTACGGTAGCTCTAGCTGTTGGGAATGCCTCCACAAAGTGTGTAAGGTGGTCTACTAGCACCAACAAATAACGGTAGCGTCTGACCTTTGGCAACTCTGTAAAATCAATCTGTATTCTTGAGAACGGCCGGTATGTGAGTTCCCTTCTGCCAGGAACTCGTTTCCTTATTTCTTGTTTATTTTTGCTCTTCAATTGTTTTCAAACAATCATGTGTTAATTGTTTGCTAGATTCCCCATATAAGAACTGTGCAGGGTTCTGCAAGGAAGTAATTTCTAGGGTGAATTTAGGGGATTCAATTAAAATACTTCCTTATTTTAACAACCTAGAATCTGTTATCCATTTATCAGATTTTTGTTGCAAAACCCCTCGTATATTATGTGGTGTCAAAACATGCAATTCTCCTCCAAATGTTATTTTCTGTGCTTCTTCTACTATTAATGCAGCTGATACTATTGCTTGTAGGCATGTTGGCCAACCCCTGCTAACGGGCTCTAGCAATTTAGATAAATAAACTACTGGTTTTTTTTATGTCCAGCCCATTCTTGTGCCAAGACCCCGTATGCAGTCCCTGCATCTAAATTAGTGAACAAATAAAATGGTTTCCGTATCATCTGGCAAGCTCAACACAGGGGCACTTATCAGCTCTTTCTTTATGAAACAATCAAATTGTTTCTCATCTTGTTCTGTCCATTGTACCAATTTTTCCTGTGTTAATTTTTCATACAAAAATTTTACCTTCTTTGTATAATTTTCGATCCATTGTCTACAGTATCCAGTTAGTCCTAATATTTGTCTTATCTGTCGTTTAGACTTTGGGGCTGGCAATGACAAGATCCCATTTACTCTTTCAGGGTCCAAATATTTGGTCCCCCTGCTTAAATAGTGTCCTAGATATTTCACTTCTTGCTCAACAAACTGGAGTTTGGTCTTTGACACTTTGAGCCCCTGTAGACTAAGGAAATTTAATAATTTAATACTTTCTTGTCTAACCACTTCTTCGTCTTGCCCTGCTAACAAGAGATCATCTACATATTGCACTAGTACCACTTCTGGACTGCGCTCATATCCCTGCAGAATTTGTTCTAAAGCTTGCCCGAACAAGTTAGGTGACTCCGTAAACCCCTGGGGAAGCACAGTCCATCGCAATTGTTGTTTTCTATGTGTATCTGGGTCCTCCCACTCAAAGGCAAAATAGTCTCGGCTCTCTTCATCAAGCGGGCAAGCCCAAAAGGCATCCTTTAAATCTATAACACTATACCGTTGATTATTCGGACCTAATTGACTCAGGAGGGTATACGGGTTGGCCACTACAGGGAATCAACTCACGGTTCTTTTATTCACCTCCCTCAGGTCATGTACTAGTCTCCATTTTCCATCTTTCTTTCTTACAGGTAAAATGGGGGTATTAAAGGGAGACATGCAGGGCTCGAGTAGGCCTTTTTCTAGTAATCTTTCTGTTTCTGGTTTTAATCCCCTTCGGCCCTCTTCGGATACTGGATATTGTTTTACACGAAGGGGTATTTCTGGACTAGAAATTTTAACTTTAAAGGGTGTTATGTCCAGCTTCCCTACTGAGTCTTCTGTATACCATACTTCAGGATTAATTTTATTTTCATCTTCCACCCTGAGAGGACATCATCTTATCCGAATTTCTTTCCCCGTTACTTCTAAATTAACACCCAATTCAATTATTAAATCCCGTCCCAAGAGATTATATTCAGCTTCAGGAACTAAAAGTAAATTTCCCACTCCTATTTTGGAATCGGTTTCAATAACTACTCCTTTTATAACAGGGACCTGAAATGGCTCTCCCTTTGCCCCAATTACTTGCATAGTGTTGGAAAATATCTCGCATCCCTTGGGTAAAGTTTGTATGGTAGATCGTTCTGCTCCAGAATCTACAAGAAATTCAATTTCTTGCTGCTGAGGACCCACTTTTAGTTTTATCAAGGGCTCTGTTCCTTTTTGGGTCCCCAGCAAAAAGAGCCCCTGACACCCCTATTCCGCTTTAAACATTTTCTCATCCGCCACTTTCTTCCTGCAGTTCCGCTTCATGTGCCCTTTCTTTCCACAGTAAAAGCATTCTACCGGCTCACCCCGTTCCATTGCGGTCTCGTCATTAAGGGGTCTTGCCTTAGGACTAGGCCCCTTATACTGTGCCCTTCGGTCTCTGGATTTCCATTGCTGTTGGGTTGTACCTTCTCTGACTGCTGCAACCACCATTCGTACAGTCCTCCGCTCTTTCTCATCCTCCCTCCTAACATACACTTTCTGAGCTTCCCTCAATAGTTCATCTAACCCCACGGTTTTGCCAATCTCCTAATTTTTCTAGCTTTTTCCTAATATCTATCCAAGATCTAGCTACAAATTGTGTTTTTAACAGCGCCTCTCCCACAGGGGTACTAGGGTCTAACCCCGAATACAATTGTAAGTTTTTCCTGAGCCGTTCCAACCACTCTGTAGGTATTTCATCTTTCTTTTGGTGTTCATTAAATGCCTTGCCAATGTTCTGACCCCTTGGAACAGACTCTCTAATGCCTTGGACTAATATAGTCCGTAGGTCTTGCATATGACCCCTATGTAATGGATCCTGATTGTTCCAGTCAGGTCTTTGCAGCGGCCATTTAATGTCGGCTGCAGGACCTTGCTGATGCTGTTCATCCCAAATCTGCATACCGGCCCTATGGATCATTCCCCTCTCTTCTGCAGTGAACAATATTCCTATTATCGATTGCAACTCATCCCAAATGTATACATTGGGCCCTAAAAATTAGTGTCCTGGTTTTGTTAAAAACAAGTTTCTCTTTCAGTGAATTTTTCCTGTCAGCTAAAGCCTTCATATTAACTGCATTTTCCTGGAGAACCAGACACATGATTTGGTAAACCTAGCAATGGAATGCAAACTTATTGATAAGCATGGATGGACATCTCGCGAGAGGGCGACGAGAAACCGGTGACCAAGAAACTGACCAACTGTGTATAACATTCCATTCATGTGAATACTTCATATAAAAGTGGGAGATCATGAGGATCTCGTCCCTTTTTCCCTTTTCCCCTTTTTCCTTATGGCCGACATTAGGAGAGGACCTTGCTAGTCGTCCCTGCAAACTGAGGCCCAGTGAGAGACTGAATCCAGCTCCGGTTGGCTGCAGAGTCCAGTCCAGGACTTTGGGTGCCTGCCCTGCAGTTGCTGAGACTTTCAAGATTGGTTTTGTATATTTTGTATTATTTTCTCTATTCTTATTAGTAGCATTAGTAAAACACCGTTAATTTTTCCAACTCTCTTCTCTCTGTTCTTCTTTCCCTCCCGATCGGCTGTGGGAAAGGGGGAAGAGGGAGTGGCAAAAAGGGGGAAGTGGAGGGGGAGAGGCGGTTAACAATACATCTGCCAGGGTTTTATTGTAACCCCGCAATCTTAACCCTCGACAATTGGTCAACCCGCTCTGCTACTCCCAACGGGTCTTCTAGCAAACTCCCCATTTCCTTTTTAAAATCTCTAACATCCCCGGAGTTAAGAGGTACTGCCACATATCCCATTCCCACCTGAGGTCCTCCCATCGCGATCTCTCGCAGCGGATATAGTTGCCCTGGTGTTTGCTGTTGCTGTTGTCTAGTCTTGCTACGCGTGACAGGCCCCGTGGACTGGTTATCATCCGAACACTCTGGGTTCGGTGCCGAAGGGGGTGGACTAGGGACTGGGCTAGGAACTGGTACCGGAGGTGGCGGTGGTGGTACATAAGGTGGGGTTGTCATCGGGATCTCTTCCTCATGCCGCTTATTTCTCTGGCGGCCATGTTTATCACCCCCCTTTTAACGGGTATAGATTAACCCTAGTCTCTGATCTTATCCATAATAATGCATATTCACTTTCTTCTGAACTAAAAGGCTCCTTTGAATTAACATAAATGTTTAAAGCCTGACAGATCCAGTCCTCAAATGATCCGAAAACTGGCCAATATAGGTGGTCTCTATGGATCTCTTTACCACCCCAAACTTCCATTCAATAATGTATCATTTTCGTTTTGCTTTTACCCCGCCTAGAGGGGTAATCATCCCAATACCTAACAATTAATCCTAACGGACTACCTGGGGGAATTGGGGGAAGCCTTTCCTGCGGTTGCCCTCCCATGGGAACAGAATGCCTACTTTTCCTCTGTCCCATCTTCTGAGATACCCTCCGCTGTATCTCAGGAATCCCAGCCCCAACCTAGCGGATAACCGGCCTATACTCACGCGTCCTGTGTCTTCACTCGGGTCTTCGTGCACAAAGTTTAAGGGGCTGCCGGCATTTACTTTGCTTATTGCAATTTAGAATGTTCGTCGGTGAAGGATCCGGTGACAAGGGTCCCACAAGGGCCGCTTAAAAAAAGAAGCGGGGCGCCTCCCTTAGAGGGGTTGCCACCGAATATGCTTCATCCGAGTCACGGCACCAAATTGTAATAAATTTTGACTCGAAACTAACTTGAATAACACAAATTTATTCCCGATGGATTTCAACGCAATAAGCAAAGACAGCGCTGGGCGGCCATGAGATTGGCTTCTCCAATGGCGCACCCAAAAAACTTCTTCCAGCCTTTTTATAGGGTCCCGGGTTCGTTGCTCAGAGCGCCACGTCACTCGTTCTTTCTGCGGATGTGTCCTCTGTTGTCAGGCGGTTAATCTTCTATCTTCTCACCGACCCCTGCCCCCCCCCACCTTTAGAGGATCGAACATTTAAGGCAATTGCATAACAAAGGGCAGGGGCTTCCCATGTTGCACAATAACCCCTGAGCGTTTCCTATTAACAAGTGTTAATGAACAAACATCTCTAACTCAATAACCCCTGAGCGTTTCCTTTTAAGAAGCTTTAATGAACAAACATCTCTAACTCTTAGAATTGTTTATTGCAGTGATACTGTGAGTCTTGTTTCACGAACCTCAGGGAGGTTTTTTCCTTCCCTGAAAATCCCTGTTCATTAGAACTGAAGAATTTAAGTTTGTCCAGACAGCACATGAGTTTCAGGCTTTGGGGCAGAGTTTTCTTTGGGATTTTACTGTGATCATCAGCAAGGTATTAAAGAATCCCAGGAGTTGCTGCCAAACCCAAGCAGTGGCAGAAATATAATAAATCACAGGTCCTAAATATTAAGCAACGGCCTTGGGAATTCACCCATAGTCCATCTGGTATGAAAACATAGCTTTTTGAGATATTTATCTTTATATCCAGCAGAATGGGGGAGAGAATCAGAAGACTTAAAGTGATAAAACTCACTGGCTGACAGTTTAATCAGGAAAGGAAAAGCCATGCACACAAGCAAACTGGCACTGGCACCACTGGCACTGCCACTGGCACTGCAAGCGGCACCTCTGTCCCTGTGGTGCCTCCTCCTGCCGCGCCCCTGGGGCTGCGGCCAGCCCAGGGGCTCCTCCTGCATCTCCTGCGCCGCGGCAGTGACCAGGGACCTGCCAGCACATGGTGGTGCTGACCTGGGGCCGGTGCTGCAGTGGGATGGCCGGTAGCCATGGAGCCCGGGTAGCACTGTGGGTGTCACGGAGGCACCACAAAAGGCAGTTTTAGGTAGACAACAAGTTCCAAAGCAGACTTTATTCTAGACGGGAAAGCATAGCAAATAAACTAGAAAAAGGGTTTATACAATTATTTAGCACTCCAACAACATAAAATTCAGGTTCAGATATCACTTGAGGAGGTTATTTGGGTATGACAACATAAGAATAACAAGGATCAACAATGTGCCCGCATTCACTCACCAGAAACAAAACTAGAGGCCTCTCACTCATGGGTGCCCCGAAGAAACAATCACTCACCTGGGCTGGGCGAGGGCTCTCACTTGCCTGGGGTAGGCAAGGACTCATTCCAGGATATATCCAGTAGAGAAAAATAACCACCCGGCACAGGAGGAGGTGAGGCGCTCTCAGTGCCAGGCAGTCTCCTTAGACAGCGTCCCAGTCTAAGGGGAGGGCTCCAGTCCACAGACCTGCTGCTCTGAGAAGACCACTCCAAGGGGCTCTTCGGTGGGGGCCCCGCTCTATAGTCTGGTCAGATGTGGCTGTGGGCATTTCAACATGGTCCAGAAGCTTCTCAGCTTCTCTGGGCACCTTCTTTGCTGAGGACCCTGTCACCGACTGAGGGTCCCACCCCTCCTGTCCCCCCAGCTGGTGGAGGTGAAGTCACCCTGCCCGGGGTAGGGGAGGATGTGACTGTGAGCGCCTTGGTACCACCCTCCGTGTGTACGTGGGGACAGGCACAGTGGGGCACAAAAGGTGCTAAGGAGCCATCAACTGCCCCGTTGAAGGCTCCGGATCATGGGGGTTGTGCAACTGCCACAGTGGGGCATTGTGACGTCACTGGTGATGTCACAAAGGCCCCGCCCAGGCACCCCTATAAAAGCAGGGCCGGGTTGCAGAGCTGCATCCTCTGGCAGGACAGGGCGGCGGCCACCCCACCATGGCCCGGTACCGGCGAAGCAGGAGCCGCAGCCGCAGCCGGAGCCGCAGCCGCCGCCGCGGCCAGCGCCGCTACCGGAGCCGCTCTCGCCGCCGCTATGGGCAGAGCCGACGCCGGCGGTACAGGAGGAGCCGCCGCTGGCGGGGAACACGGCGCCGCCGCCGCTGAGCCGACCCCAGCACTGGCATCTGTGCAACCGGCAGAGCCTTGGCCACCACCGCCACCACACCAATGCACCACCACGGCTCCACAATAAAACTGGAATGATGGCACAAGGCGTGTGTGTGTCTCTGGTGTCCCTGTGGGCCAGTTGTGTGTCCCATGGGTACGTGTCTGTGCTGGGGGCATGTATCCTATGGCTGGCATGTCGAGAACAAGCACATGTCTCCAGGGATGGAGCTGCTCCAACCTCCCTGCTCCTGTGCTGGGTCTGACTCGTTCCCATGACCCAGGCCATCTATGTCCCAGCCAGTCTCTGTGACCCAGGCCATCTATGTCCCAGCCTATCTCTGTGTCCTAGCCCACCTCTGTGTCCTAGTCCATCTCCATGTCTCAGCCAGTCTCTGCGTCCCCAGCCTATCTCCATTTCCCTGCCCACCTGCCAGCGATGCCCTGACCACTCAACTTTTGTTGCACCCAGTGGGGCTCTACAGACTCAGAGGTTCACCGTGCAGGCCAGGCAGGGGCTCTGGGGCCATACAGACCCCGAGTATCACCCTGAGGGCTGGGCAGGGTTCTGCGAGATGTAGGAGCATCCGGGGCTAATGACACACTGGCCAAAGAGCTCTGGGTGCCACATGGATTTCAGGAGAACCAAGTCTTGTCCTGGGTTGATTGAGGCCTACAACTCTTGTCTCCTTCCCTGGGTCTCTGCAGAGAGAGACAGTGGGGACAAGCCTCCCCTCATGTCCCAGCTGACACTGGAGGTCTCATTTTGGGCTCTGATTTCAGAACTGAAGCTGATGCTGACAGCCGTGTCCTGTCCCCCCTCCAGCGGCATGAGGAGATGATCATCCCTGGATGACCCCATCTGATCCCCTGGGAGCCCTGGGCCATTTCCCTCTCATAATCAGTAAATCCCTTCAGCAAAGCTACGCTTGCGTGTGGATGTGTGTGTCCGTGTCCATGTTCCCACTGCTGTGCCAGCACTCGGACGCCTGGGTCCTCTCTGTCACTCTGACCGACACGTTGCCCCTCATGTCATGGCCTCAGCAGAGGAGGTTTTTATCCTCTTGATTCTGCAAGTCTCGCATTAAAAAGCTGCACCCAGCGCATCTGTCTGGTGTGCTGCTGTGAATCACAACGATAGTCAAAACCTCTGTATTTGCTCCCCTCCCAACTAGAGCAAAGTCAACACCTGGATTTCACTCTCTTTCCCAAAGAGCTGATCGTAGGAAGTTACATTCACATCCTAGGATGGAAAAAAAGGGAAAGAGGAATAGGAAAAGCATTTCAGACAATGGGAAAGGTCCTCCTGCAGGTCCTCCTTATCTATAGAACAAAGTCAGTAATATTTTTACTTACGTATCTCGTTGAATGTACCAGCATTAGGAAATTCCACCATAATCTACAAATGCAATAATGTGCAGCCACAGACTTACTGTCTGTGAAGATTTCTCTCCTTGTGAACTCACAGCAATCCTCACCCCTACATTGCCTTTCCCCTCTCTGTGCCTGGCTCCTGTGCCCTCGGTGCTGCAGGCAGAGCCCTCAGCCCTGCTGCGTGTGCAGAGGAGCTGCTCCTGGGCAGAGCTGTCTCTCTGCAGCGCTGCCGCTGCCATGAGCTCCCTGTGTCCCAGGAGCCCAGCCCAGCTCAGCAGCACAGGAGCAGCCCATGATGTCCCTTTCTCTGCCCCCTCTGGGCTCCTCCAGGTGTCCCTGGGCCTCCAGGGACACATCCTTTCAAACAGCTTCAAGTAATCAGTGATGTTGATTCTCTCTCCTCTGCACAGACACTTCTTGCTAGCATTATATTCTTCCTATTAGAAAATAAACTGGTATGAAAATCATCTCTTCTTGTCCCATCATTAGACAGGACACCTGGAATTTTACAGCAAAGGATCTAATTTCTCCAAGCTGAAGGAGGAATATCTTCAGTTGAATGGATTTAGTAATTTTATTCTGGTTTTGTACTCCTAGGTCTAGAGAGACATTCAGCAATATTTGGCCATGTCATGTCTGTGCTCTGATTCAAAGCCTTTGCACACATGGGCTCTTGGACACTTGGTACCAGGTTTCCTGTGGCAGGTCAGAGCTGGGCTGGTGCCACAGCTGGAGTGGTTCAGCCCAGATGTGAGGCAATGTCCTCAGCCAGGGACTGACTGGGGGAGCTGGAGCTGTCAGTGCTGCAGACAGAGCTGTGACACGGATGGAATGAACTGCCAGGCAGGGTGGCAGGAGTGAGTTCATCTGGTCTCAATGACAGCAGCCTCCAAGCACAGCAACAGTCCAGATCAAAGCTCAGTCTAAAAATGTAAAGAGGTTTACGCAGGGTGGACTGTGCCTGTCCATCCCCTTTGCTTTCTGTGAGGAAACGAAAGGGTTGCTGAATGTGGAGACAATAGTTATGGTGTTTTACTTGCAAGTCAGCAAGGCATGCATCATCATCCCCTGAAATATTCACATGTCCAAGGCAGGATATTATGGTCTGCTTTGATGTTCAAGTAAATGGCTATAAAGCAAGCTGGATGGTTGGGCTTAGAAGGACAGTAGGTAAAAGGAGAAACTTTCCAGTCCTGAGGACAGTCAAGCACTGGAAGCTGTTTCCCAGGAGTGCGCACTCACTCTGTCCCAGAAAGTGACCAAGATGTGTTTGGATAAAGCCCTGAGCAATCTGGTCTGACCCTGCTGTGAGCAGGAGGTTGGTCAAGACACCTCCTGAGGTCCCATCCAGCCTGAATGATGCTGTCCTTCCTTCTCCTTTATGTTTTCAATTTAGAGAAAGCTCTCAGGTTCTCCCTGACCACAGCAATAATTCACAGAGGGTCCAGAGCTGCTTTACAAGGGCCCCCAAATGGCCCTGACCACATCTTGTGCATCCCTTTTCATATGTTCCCACCCAGTGTCTTATTTTTCGCTGTCCTTATACCCTTTACGAATGAACAGCCCATCTTGCTAATCCTTCCATAGCAGGTTGTTCAAGAGGTGAAAATTAAAATAAGAGGAACTGAAGACAAAGATCCAAAGCAGAGGATGGTGTCAACATATATTTATTTATTTATTTATTTATTTATTTATTTATTTATTTATTTATTTATTTATTTTTCTATTTATTTTAAGGTCTTTTTAGGGGAGTTTCTTTTCTTTGAAAAGGAAAGAGTTTTCCAGAACTGGGCATGGCTTTAGGACACAAATATCTTCAGCTCCAGGGACACAAACACCTGGTGCCAGTGTAGATGCCCTGGGAACCCCTGCCCAGGCTCCACCTGCACTGCAAGGTGCTCTGATCTCCCCAGGTCCTGTGTGATAGATGCCAATCCCAGGCCAGCACCTCAGGTACACTGGGCCCCTAAAATGGCCCTGGCTGTTTATGGTGAGACAGCTGATGACTGATGTCTGCCTGGAAATGTGCACTTTATTGTTGTTGTTTATTTGTTTGTTTTGTTTTGTTTTTTGTTTGTGTGGCTTTGTGTTTTGTTTTGTTTTTTTTTTTAACATATTAATTAAAAATTAAAGGGCCAAAATGTGAATTACGGGGAAGAGTACTAAGGATAGGAGAAGAAATATTGGTCTTCCCCTGTACTTCTGTTACCAACACTCTAATATTTCATCTCTCTCCTCACTCAGGAGTTTTTGGTTTTGGTTCTAGTTATTGTTTAGTTGTTTTTGGGTGTTTTTGGTTCAGTTTTGAGAAGTTTTCTGTTTCTTTTGTTTGCTTTTTTTTGTTTGTTTGTTTGATTGGAGATTTTTTGTTTAATTGTTATTTTAACATATTAAAACTTAAAAGAAAAAAAGCGAGTTATGGGGAAGTGTAATAAGGGTAGGAGAAGAAATATTGGTCTTCCCCTGTACTTCTATTACCAACACTCTATGATTTCATCTCCCTCGTCATTCAGGAGTTCCCACCTCTCCTGATTAAATGTCCCTGTCCAAGGACAACTTTCCAGCACTGTCTGGACGTTTGCCCTTCCCAGTGCTCTCAGGTTTCTCCTCCACTTGCTCTTTGGTCATTCAGTGGCCTCTCAGCTGTCTGGTTTCTGCTTTGAGCTTCAGGGAGTTACAAACTTGCCCCGTTCTTCAGAGCTCTAATTCACATGGCAGTCAACACGTTCATTGTGTTTATTTCTATCCTCTCCTATCTCTCTGTCTAAACCAGTTCTTGTGTGGGTGTCCCTTGTGGATGCTGGACCTCACCAGATCCAGCTTACACACACAGCTGAGGAAAGTGTTTTGCTGTTTATTGAACAGTGTTTGCACAGGAGAGCAGGTGGAGCTGGTGCACAGGAGCTGCAGCATCTCCTGCAGAGCTCAGTGGAGAAGTCTGATGTAGGAAAAGTGATGCAATCTGTGGTGGCCAATGAGGGAACCGGCAGACTGGGGGTGGGGGTGAGGAGCCAGGTTGTCCATACAGTGTCCAGCCTCAAGGACTGTTCTCCTGCCTGTCCAGATGTCTTCAGGAGACCCTCGGGATCAATGTCCAGTGTAGAATGCTGCTGTCACTTCTTCCATACACTGAAAAATGATAGAAAATACCCTGGAAAGAAAAAAACCCTCCTTTATGAAATCTTCTTTGAAATCTTCATCAGCAAGTGTCCCATTGAAACCTCTCCAGTTAGCTCTACAAGTCTGGAAGATTTGAAGAAAATTAGGGAAAGAAACATCGCTCGTTAGGGCTTTCTGTGTTTTAATGAGCCCTGTGGCGTATTTGGTGCTGAGTCCATGAACCTCAGATACCAAGAACAGACTGAAGAATCTGCTCAAGAAGTCCAAGTCAGAACAAACTCCAAAGTACCTTGAAGCATTAATGGGCCCCACTGAGGGCTGTTACTGACAAAGCCTCCCCAGGGACTCGTTAGAGCAGATAATTGGAGGCAGCGATTGCATCAGGCAAAGGCAAAGTGCAGCAGCTCTGATGCTGAGAAAGCCCTTGGTTTGTCTGATGAAGGACAATGGCCAAGCCTTGAGCCCCTGCCCCTGGGAAGGGAGATCCTGTCCCTCACAGGTGGCTCAGGTGGGGAGTGCGATGCCCAGTGCAGGACAATGGTGTCATACCTCCTTGTCTCCCTGGGGGGGTGCAAGGAGGCAAAGAAGCCCCATGGCCATGACGACTGTGTCTTTTCTTAGGCCTTGTTGGCAGGGACATCAGCCATAGCCAAGGGGACAAAGACCTTGGCTCTTTCAGGGACATCCAGTGTCACTCTTGGCCATGTCCACCATGGTCCGTCCTGCACTGTCCCAGGCCTGTGGCTGTTTCCCCACAGGCTGCAGACACCCCATGTGCTTCCCCACCTTGTTCTCAGCCCACTGTGTCCCCACCTGTGCTGCTGTCTCTCCATCCTCACCAGCTGTTCCTTGAAACACAGAGTCATGGCTGATCCAGAGTCCCTCTGAATGACCACAGCACTGTGCTCAGAATGACATTTCTTTATCCTGAGCTCCACTCTGGATCTCCGGAGATGCAGTTTCTGATGGTTTTCCTTTCTCATGCTGTTTCCCAACAACAACAAAAACATTAAATATTGACACCATCTTGGAAAGTGATTTTCAAGTTTTCTGAAGCTACTACTGCCCTTCCTTGTCATGGTTTTACCACAGCCACCAACTAAGGCCATGAGAGCTGCTCACATCCTGCTCCCAGTCCCCAGGTGGGATAAGGGAGAGAAGTGAATGGGAAGGGAGAAACTTGTGGGTTTAGACAAAAAATTAATAAGACAATAAAAATAATACACTACTACTAGTAATATACTAAGATATACATAAAGTAAAATATATGACACTCAGTGCAATCCCCCACAGAACTCCAGTTGTGCTGAACAGGCAGCCCAAAAGAAGAGAGCACCCTGGTCCTGAACAGCTGATCCCAGCAAGAGAAAGTACAAGTGCAAAAGGCAGAGAGGCCCAAGGGCCAACTGAAAAACAGCAAAACATCATAAATCTGAACTAACACTGAACTCCCAATAGAATGGAACTTCCGAACAGAGCTAAGCAATGTAGCCGGAAAACCAAAACTAATGGGCTGGAAAAGGCATCTTTATACTGAGCATGACACTAATGGTAGAGAATAGCTTGTTGATTGACCTGGATGTCAATCAATGTGCTGTCCTGTCTGTGCCCTCTCCTGCCAATTTGCACCTGCAGCTGCGCTCCAGAGAAGTCCTTGGTTTCACTGACAATAGTCCAGGTAAGTTAAATAGAAATAGATAAATTAAATTAAGAAAATATACTCAGTGCTATCCCCCGTGTAACTCCAGTCACACAGAGCAGCCAGTGCTGCAGAAGGGAGCACCTTGGTCCTGAACAGCCCATCCCAGCAAGAGAGAGCAAAAGGGCAACAGGCAGAAAGGCCCAAAGGCCAACGGCAAAATGGCAGAACGGCAAAAGGCCGAACTGACATCGAACTCCTGACAGAATGAAACTTCAACTGACCAAACCAGCTGGAAAACCCAAAGTAACGGATGTAACAAGCCCTAAAGGCCGGCTCCAGCTTTAGACTGAGCATGGCGCTAATCATAGGGAATATTTCATTGATCAGCCTGCATGTCAATCCAGGTGCTGTCCTGTCTGTGTCCCCTCCTGCCAATTTCCATCTGTGTCTGGATGGCCGAAGAAGTCCTTGGTTTCCCTGACAGCAGCCAAGATATCAGTGAGTTCTGACATTCCTTTCATATCAAATGGCAAACACTATAAGCTGCTAAAAGACAAAATGAACTCTATCCCAGAGAAGGAACAGCGTTATCTCATTATTCTCATAGTAAATCTAAACAAAAGACTGTACTGACTGTGAAGGAGAGAGGTTCAAAATGCATGAAGAAAATTAACTCAATTTCAGCAAAACCAGCACGTTTCCTCAGGCTCCCCTTCAGCAGGCTAAAGAAGTTTGGGTCTCTCAACATCTCCACACATGACTCAGACTTTCTCTGGCCACACAGCAGCTTCTTCCCGTTCCTCCAGAATGGGGAACCTCACACTGGGACACACGGCTCCAGATGTGACCACACCAGTGCTGAGTCACGATGGGCAATAACTGCCCTTGTCTGGGTGGCCACGCTCCTCCCAGTGCAGCCCAATGTGCTCATGGGCATGTTCCTGTTTAGCACCACTGAGAACTGGCTGAACATCCAGGCTCAGAGGGTTGTGACCAGTGGCACAAAGCCCAGCAGGACGCACCATGAGGAGAACTGAAGGATACCATATCCCCACCCAACATCTCCTCCCCTCTTGGGTCCCTGGACCCACCTCAGTGACAAGGGGGAGAGCACTGCCTGTGTGGGTGGAGGAGATGGGGTCTGGCATGAGGGTCCACGGGCAGTTTCTCCTGGTTGTTCATGCACCAGGCAAGCTGGGCTGGATATTTGGAGAGAGGAACTCTTCCTAAGGGCCTCCAATGGGCATGGGGATTGTCTCCAGTTTCCTGCACGCTGCCTTTTCTGATGGAGATCACAGAGGCTGCCAGCCCTTTAGAGGACCCAGGACAGGCCTTGTCCTTCCTCTGGTCACAGCTGGACCCCACTTCTCCAGCTCCGCCCCAGCTCAGGAGCCTTGTCCTCTGGTGACTTCTTGGGTAAGGTTGACAAGAGGGGTGCATAAGTTTGTCTTAAGGACATGTGATGAGCACAGGACTGAAGTACCAGAGCATAAGGACCGGCATTTTTCTCTCTCTGGTGCTCCTGGCCCCATCCTGTGCTCCCCACAGGGCCCCAACCTGGCACTGATGCTCTGCAGACCAGGTTGGCTGCAGAACCATGGGGTGACTGCACACTGGTTGTGCTGCTCAGTGAGGGACACAAATGCAACTGGCTGGGCTGCACTGTCACTGAGCTCTTTCCTGGGGGTCTAAAGCTCTGGAATGGGTCCAGAGTATTTCTTGGGACCCAGTGGGTTTTCCGCTCACTTGGGTTCAGCAATGCCTTCCTTGTCCTTCAGGGTCCCAGAAACTGGTGCAGGAAAACGCTGCCTATCCCCTTCCCAGGGACAGAGGCAGGCCGACCAGCCCTTAATTCTTCAAATCCTCCTTCAGGCCCTTCTTGAAGATGGGCTTGACATCTTACTTGACAGTAAGTCGTTGACCTGGTCACATCGTACAGAGGTGCCTCCCATACCATTCTCTGGTACTAATGCCAGGCACAGACACTCTGCGCAGCCAGAAGCCTGGGTGGCTGCATCCTTCTTGGCAGGTAGTGTCTGTGTAGACACACTCTTTGTATTAATGGCAGCAACAGCTTTCTTTGTTCTAGAAACCATTGTTACCCTTAGTTAAATTTGGGACAAGAAAACAAAATGAAACCCTGGACAAACTCACCTACAAGAGCTAGTTGTGTCCAGTCTACTTGCCCTGCCACACCCCAGTCTGTGCCACCAGCAACAAGTGAGAGGTCTAACAGCAAGGAGTGACAGGACCTCTGAACCCTACTGCACGAGCAGCCCCAGTCGCTGCTGCAACACCGTGTGGGTAGTGCTCACCTGCCTCACAAGCACGTTCACCTCCCAGGGCCTGGTGGGCTCCCGGAGGCTTTTTCAAAGCAAGGGGGGAGGGGTGTGACCCCCGTCACCGTGGTAATGGCCGCGCCACGTCAGCCGGTTCCGCAAGGGCTGCCGGGGACTCCCGGGTAGCGGAATTGAAAACGCGACCAGAAACCCCTCTCTTTACCCTCTCTTACCTCTGTAGCTTCGAGACTTTACCGACTGTGAAAAATAGGGCTGGCTACTTATGAAGAATTTATAGAAATAGCTAGATCATGCAGAAAAAAAATCAGGGAAACAAAAGTGCAATTTGAAGTTAATTTGGCCAATTCTGTCAGGGATAATAAAAAGTCCTTCTTCAAATATGTTAATAACAAAAGGAGGGGCAAGGAAAACCTCCATTCTCTGTTGGACTCTGAGCACCTTCAGGATGGACAAGGGATCAGACCCAGCCAGCATGGGTTTAGGAGGGGCAGGTCCTGTCTGACCAACCTGATCTCCTTTTATGATCAGGTGACCCAGCTGGTGGATGAGGGGAAAGCCGTGGATGGGGTCTATCTGGACTTCAGCAAGGCCTTTGACACTGTCTCCCATAATATACTCTTGCAAAAGCTGGTAGCCCATGGCTTGGACAAGTGTACTCTACGCTGGGTTAAGAACTGGCTGGAGGGCCGGGCCCAGAGAGTGCTGGTGAATGGGGCTGCATCCAGCTGGCGGCCAGTCACTAGTGGTGTTCCCCAGGGGTCAGTGTTGGGTCCAGTCCTGTTTAACATCTTTATTGACGATTTAGATGAGGGGATTGAGACCATCATCAGCAAATTTGCTGATGACACCAGGTTGGGAGGGAGTGTTGACCTGCTGGAAGGCAGGAGGGCTCTGCAGAGGGATCTGGATAGACTGGAAAAATGGGCTGATTCCAATGGGATGAAGTTCAATAAAGCCAAATGCCAGGTGCTGCACTTTGGTCACAACAACCCCCTGCAGCGCTACAGGCTCGGCGCAGAGTGGCTGGAGAGCAGTCAGACAGAAAGGGACCTGGGAGTACTAATTGATAGGAAGCTCAACATGAGCCATCAGTGTGCCCAGGTGGCCAAGAAGGCCAACGGTATCCTGTCCTGTATCAAAAACAGCGTGGTCAGCAGGACAAGGGAAGTGATCCTTCCCCTGTACTCTGCATTGGTGAGGCCACACCTGGAGTATTGTGTTCAGTTCTGGGCCCCTCAGTTCAGGAAAGACATTGAAGTGCTGGAGCGGGTCCAGAGAAGAGCAACACGACTGGTGAAAGGACTCGAACATAAGACCTATGAGGAGAGGCTGAGGGAGCTGGGGTTGTTTAGTCTAGAGAAGAGGAGGCTTAGAGGTGACCTCATCACTCTCTATAACTACCTGAAGGGAAGTTATAGCCAGGTGGGGATTGGTCTCTTCTCCCAGGCAGTTAGCAACAGGACAAGGGGGCATGGGCTTAAACTCTACCAGGGGAAATTTAGGCTGGATATTAGAAAGAAATTCTTTACAGAGAGAGTGGTCAGGCATTGGAATGGCCTGCCCAGGGAAGTAGTGGACTCGCCGTCCCTGGAGGTTTTTAAACTGAGATTGGACATGGCACTTAGTGCCATGATCTAGTAAATGGACTAGAGTTGGGCCAAGGGTTGGACTCGATGATCTCTGAGGTCTTTTCCAACCCAGTCGATTCTGTGATTCTGTGATTCTGTGAAACTGTGAAATATTCCCATGACATGCATGGTCTCTGCCCCAAAGCACCATGACTCAGCCTAAGGAGATCTGCAGCTTATTTTTTTGTACTGCCAGCAGATTGTGGAAGTACAGTATAAAAACCATCCTTATGGAGAGATCTTCGTATTTTAGGCTTGGTCTAAGTGTCTCATGTAGCTGGGGTTTTTGCTTGGGCCTAATCCATACGGTCTTATGGCTTTCCTCCTAGTCTGAAGACGAATGTGCTAGAAACTATAAAGCAAAAAAATGTCCTGCAGCCTAGCCTTGCCTTGCCTGTCCTTGCCTGGCCTTATTTCCTTCTCATCCTTTTCTCTGTCCCATCCTCTCTCACTAAGCCATCGTCTGGCTGCATGTCTCTTCTTTCCTTTTCTCTCACTCTCCTGCTTCCTGCCTCTTTTCTTGCAATTCCTCCATCTCACTCCTGCAGCCCAACACTACTTTTTATTCTTCCTTCCCTTTCTCCTGCTCCCTTTGCTTTCTCCCTCTGTCCCATATCTTTCTTCCCGACTTGTCTCTTGGAGACTTTGGGCCAAATTGGCCCCAAGTCCGGGAATGGTTTGACAAGTTTTCAGAGGCATGGCTGGTGACAGCAGGGACAGCAGGCAGTGACAGGCCAGGGGCTGACAGGCTCCCCATCCCCTAGGGGGCACCTGGATGCCACACCCAGCTGACATAGAACCTTTGTCACAATGCCCGCCAACGTGGCGAGGATGTGGTGACTCTGCAGGTGACAGGGACACTGCAGGACTTGGTGTCAGCTCAGCAATTTCTCAGTTCCCCAAAGAAGCGGAATTCTGCAAATTGCTGCCTTTGCTCTTGAAAGGATGTCATCAGGTGGGTGTTTTGCTGTAATACACTGAAAACAGAGCAGAAACTGTGAAATATTCCCATGACATGCATGGCCCCTGCCCCAAAGCACCATGACTCAGCCGAAGGAGATCTGCAGCTTATTTTTTTGTACTGCCAGCAGATTGTGGAAGTACAGTAAAAAAACCATCCTTATGGAGAGATCTTCGTATTTTAGGCTTAGTCTAAGTGTCTCAAGTAGCTGGGGTTTTTGCTTGGGCCTAATCCATACGGTCTCATGGCTTTCCTCCTAGTCTGAAGACGAATGTGCTAGAAACTATAAAGCAAAAACATGTCCTGGTGCCTAGCCTGTCCTTGCCTGTCCTTGCCTTGCCTTATTTCCTTCTCCTCCTGTTCTCTGTCCCATCCTCTCTCACTAACCCCTCGTCTGGCTGCATGTCTCTTCTTTCCTTTTCTCTCACTCTCCTGCTTCCTGCCTCTTTTCTTGCAATTCCTCCATCTCTCTCCTGCAGCCCAATACTACTTTTTATTCTTCCTTCCCTTTCTCCTGCTCCCTTCGCTTTCTCCCTCTCTCCCATATCTTTCTTACCGACTTGTGTGTTGGAGACTTTGGGCCAAATTGGCCCCATGTCTGGGCATGGTTTGACAAGCTTTCAAAGGCCTGGCTGGAGAGAGCAGGGACAGCAGGCAGTGAAAGGTCCGGGGCTGACAGGCTCCCCATCCCCTAGGGGGCGCCTGGCTGCCACACCCAGCTGACATAGAACCTTTGTCTCAATGCCCACTACCGTGGCGAGGATGTGGTGACGCTGCAGGTGACAGGGACACTGCAGGACTTGCTGTCAGCTCAGCAATTTCTCAGTTCCCCAAAGAAGCAGAATTCTGCAAATTGCTGTCTTTGCTCTTGAAAGATGTCATCAGGTGGGTGTTTTGGTGTAATACACTGAAAACCAGAGCAGAAACTGTGAAATATTCCCATGATATGCATGGTCCCTTCACCAAAGTACCACGACTCAGCCTAAGGAGTTCTGCAGCTTATTTTTTTGTACTGCCAGCAGATTGTGGAAGTACAGTATAAAAACCATCCTTATGGAGAGAGATTCGCATTTTAGGCTTAGTCTAGGTGTCTCAAGTAGCTGGGGCTTTTGCTTGGGCCTAATCCATATGGTCTCATGGCTTTCCTCCTAGTGTGAAGACGAATGTGCTAGAAACTATAAATCAAAAAAATGTCCTGGTGCCTAGCCTTGCATTGCCTGTCTTTGCCTTATTTCCCTCTCATCCTGTTCTCTGTCCCATCCTCTCTCACTAACCCCTTGTTTGGCTGCATGTCTCTTCTTTCCTTTTCTCTCACTCTCCTGCTCCCTTCTCTTTTCTTGCAATTCCTCCATCTCACTCCTGCAGCCCAACACTACTTTTTATTCTTCCTTCCCTTTCTCCTGCTCCCTTCGCTTTCTCCCTCTGTCCCATATCTTTCTTCCCGACTTGTCTCTTGGAGACTTTAAGCCAAATTGGACCCACGTCTGGGCATGGTTTGACAAGTTTTCAGAGGCCTGGCTGGTGACAGCAGGGACAGCAGGCAGTGACAGGCCCGGGGCTGACAGGCTCCCCATCCCCTAGGGGGCGCCTGGCTGCCACACCCAGCTGACATAGAACCTTTGTCACAATGCCCGCTACTGTGGCGAGGCTGCGGTGACTCTGCAGGTGACAGGAACACTGCAGGACTTGGTGTCAGCTCAGCAATTTCTCAGTTCCCCAAAGAAGCGGAATTCTGCAAATTGCTGCCTTTACTCTTGAAAGGATGTCATCAGGTGGGTGTTTTGGTGTAATACACTGAAAACAGAGCAGAAACTTTGAAATATTCCCATGACATGCATGGACCCTGCCCCAAAGCACCATGACTCAACCTAAGGAGATATGCAGCTTATTTTTTTTACTGCCAGCAGATTGTGGAAGTACAGTATAAAAACCATCCTTATGGAGAGATCTTCGTATTTTAGGCTTAGTCTAAGTGTCTCAAGTAGCTGGGGTTTTTGCTTGGGCCTAATCCATACGGTCTTATGGCTTTCCTCCTAGTCTGAAGACGAATGTGCTAGAGACTATAAAGCAAAAAAATGTCCTTGCAGCCTAGCCTTGCCTTGCCTGTCCTTGCCTGTCCTTGCCTTGCCTTATTTCCTTCTCCTCCTGTTCTCTGTCCCATCCTCTCTCACTAAGCCCTCGTCTGGCTGCATGTCTCTTCTTTCCTTTTCTCTCACTCTCCTGCTTCCTGCCTCTTTTCTTGCAATTCCTCCATCTCACTCCTGCAGCCCAACACTACTTTTTATTCTTCCTTCCCTTTCTCCTGCTCCCTTCGCTTTCTCCCTCTGTCCCATATCTTTCTTCCCGACTTGTCTGTTGGAGACTTTGGGCCAAATTGGCCCCAAGTCTGGGCATGGTTTGACCTGTTTTCAGAGGGCTGGCTGGTGACAGCAGGGACAGCAGGCAGTGACAGGCCCGGGGCTGACAGGCTCCCCATCCCCTAGGGGGCGCCTGGCTGCCACACCCAGCTGACATTGAACCTTTGTCACAATGCCCGCTACCGTGGCCAGGATGCGGTGACTCTGCAGGTGACAGGGACACTGCAGGACTTGCTGTCAGTGCAGCAATTTCTCACTTCCCCAATGAAGCGGAATTCTGCACATTGCTGACTTTGCTCTTGAAAGATGTCATCAGGTGGGTGTTTTGGTGTAATACACTGAAAACCAGAGTAGAAATGGCGAAATATTCCCATGATATGCATGGTCCCTGCCCCAAAGCACCATGACTCAGCCTAAGGAGATCTGCAGCTTCTTTTTTTGTACTGCCAGCAGATTGTGGAAGTACAGTATAAAAACCATCCTTATGGAGAGATCTTCGTATTTTAGGCTTAGTCTAAGTGTCTCAAGTAGCTGGGGTTTTTGCTTGGGCCTAATCCATACGGTCTCATGGCTTTCCTCCTAGTCTGAAGACGAATGTGCTAGAAACTATAAAGCAAAAAAATGTCCTGGTGCCTAGCCTGTCCTTGCCTGTCCTTGCCTTGCCTTATTTCCTTCTCATCCTGTTCTCTGTCCCATCCTCTCTCACTAAGCCCTCGTCTGGCTGCATGTCTCTTCTTTCCTTTTCTCTCACTCTCCTGCTTCCTGCCTCTTTTCTTGCAATTCCTCCATCTCAGTCCTGCAGCCCAACACTACTTTTTATTCTTCCTTCCCTTTCTCCTGCTCCCTTTGCTTTCTCCCTCTGTCCCATATCTTTCTTCCCGACTTGTCTGTTGGAGACTTTGGGCCAAATTGGCCCCAAGTCTGGGCATGGTTTGACCTGTTTTCAGAGGGCTGGCTGGTGACATCAGGGGCAGCAGGCAGTGACAGGCCCGGGGCTGACAGGCTCCCCATCCCCTAGGTTGCGCCTGGCTGCCACACCCAGCTGACATAGAACCTTTGTCACAATGCCCGCTACCGTGGCGAGGATGCGGTGACTCTGCAGGTGACAGGGACACTGCAGGACTTGGTGTCAGCTCAGCAATTTCTCAGTTCCCCAAAGAAGCGGAATTCTTCAAATTGCTGCCTTTGCTCTTGAAAGATGTCATCAGGTGGGTGTTTTGGTGTAATACACTGCAAACCAGAGCAGAAATGGTGAAATATTCCCATGATATGCATGGTCCCTGTCCCAAAGCACCATGACTCAGTCTAAGGAGACCTGCAGCTTATTTTTTTGTACTGCCAGCAGATTGTGGAAGTACAGTATAAAAACCATCCTTATGGAGAGATCTTCGTATTTTAGGCTTAGTCTAAGTGTCTCAAGTAGCTGGGGTTTTTGCTTGGGCCTAATCCATACTGTCTTATGGCTTTCCTCCTAGTCTGAAGACGAATGTGCTAGAAACTATAAAAGAAAAAAATGTCCTGGTGCCTAGCATGTCCTTGCCTGTCCTTGCCTTGCCTTATTTCCTTCTCATCCTGTTCTCTGTCCCATCCTCTCTCACTAACCCCTCGTCTGGCTGCATGTCTCTTCTTTCCTTTTCTCTCACTCTCCTGCTTCCTGCCTCTTTTCTTGCAATTCCTCTATCTCACTCCTGCAGCCCAACACTACTTTTTCTTCTTCCTTCCCTTTCTCCTGCTCCCTTTGCTTTCTCCCTCTGTCCCATATCTTTCTTCCCGACTTGTCTGTTGGAGACTTTGGGCCAAATTGGCCCCACGTCTGGGCATGGTTTAACAAGTTTTCAGAGACCTGGCTGGTGACAGCAGGGACAGCAGGCAGTGACAGACCCGGGGCTGACAGGCTCCCCATCCCCTAGGTGGCGCCTGGCTGCCACACCCAGCTGACATAGAACCTTTGTCACAATGCCCGCTACCGTGGCGAGGATGCGGTGACTCTGCAGGTGACAGGGACACTGCAGGACTTGCTGTCAGCTCAGCAATTTCTCAGTTCCCCAAAGAAGCGGAATTCTGCAAATTGCTGTCTTTGCTCTCGAAAGATGTCATCAGGTGGGTGTTTTGGTGTAATACACTGAAAACCAGAGCGGAAATGGTGAAATATTCCCATGATATGCGTGGTCCCTGCCCCAATGCACTATGACTCAGCCTAAGGAGATCTGCAGCTTATTTTTTTGTACTGCCAGCAGATTGTGGAAGTACAGTATAAAAAACATCCTTATGGAGAGATCTTCGTATTTTAGGCTTAGTCTAAGTGTCTCAAGTAGCTGGGGTTTTTGCTTGGGCCTAATCCATACGGTCTCATGGCTTTCCTCCCAGTCTGAAGACGAATGTGCTAGAAACTATAAATCAAAAAAATGTCCTGGTGCCTAGCCTTGCCTTGCCTGTCCTTGCCTTGCCTTATTTCCTTCTCATCCTGTTCTCTGTCCCATCCTCTCGCAATAAACCCTCCTTTGGCTGCATGTCTCTTCTTTCCTTTTCTCTCACTCTCCTGCTTCCTGCCTCTTTTCTTGCTATTCCTCCATCTCACTCCTGCAACCCAACACTACTTTTTATTCTTCCTTCCCTTTCTCCTGCTCCCTTTGCTTTCTCCCTCTGTCCCATATCTTTCTTCCTGACTTGTCTCTTGGAGACTTTGGGCCAAATTGGCCCCAACTCTGGGCATGGTTTGACAAGTTTTAATAGGCCTGGCTGCTGACAGCAGGGACAGCAGGCAGTGATAGGCCTCGGGGCTGACAGGCTCCCCATCCCCTAGGGGGCGCCTGGCTGCCACACCCAGCTGACATAGAACCTTTGTCACAATGCCCGCCAACGTGGCGAGGATGCGGTGACTCTGCAGGTGACAGGGACACTGCAGGACTTGGTGTCAGCTCAGCAATTTCTCAGTTCCCCAAAGAAGCGGAATTCTGCAAATTGCTGCCTTTGCTCTTGAAAGATGTCATCAGGTGGGTGTTTTGGTGTACTACACTGAAAACCAGAGCAGAAATGGTGAAATATTCCCATGATATGCATGGTCCCTGCCCCAAAGCACCATGACTCAACCTAAGCAGATCTGCAGCTTCTTTTTTTGTACTGCCAGCAGATTGTGGAAGTACAGTATAAAAACCATCCTTATGGAGAGATCTTCGTATTTTAGGCTTAGTCTAAGTGTCTCAGGTAGCTAAGGTTTTTGCTTGGGCCTAATCCATACGGTCTCATGGCTTTCCTCCTAGTCTGAAGATGAATGTGCTAGAAACTATAAAGCAAAAAAATGTCCTGCAGCCTAGCCTTGCCTTGCCTGTCCCTGCCTTGCCTTATTTCCTTCTCATCCTGTTCTCTGTCCCATCCTCTCTCACTAACCCCTCGTTTGGCTGCATGTCTCTTCTTTCCTTTTCTCTCACTCTCCTGCTTCCTGCCTCTTTTCTTGCAATTCCTCCATCTCACTCCTGCAGCCCAACACTACTTTTTATTCTTCCTTCCCTTTCTCCTGCTCCCTTCGCTTTCTCCCTCTGTCCCATATCTTTCTTCCCGACTTGTCTCTTGGAGACTTCGGGCCAAATTGGTCCCAACTCTGGGCATGGTTTGACAAGTTTTCAGAGGCCTGGCTGGTGACAGCAGGGACAGCAGGCAGTGACAGGCCCGGGGCTGACAGGGTCCCCATCCCCTAGGGGGCGCCTGGCTGCCACACCCAGCTGACATAGAACCTTTGTCACAATGCCCGCTACCGTGGCAAGGATGCGGTGACTCTGCAGGTGACAGGGACACTGCAGGACTTGCTGTCAGCTCAGCAACTTCTCAGTTCCCCAAAGAAGCGGAATTCTGCAAATTGCTGCCTTTGCTCTTGAAAGATGTCATCAGGTGGGTGTTTTGGTGTAATACACTGAAAACCATAGCAGAAATGACGAAATATTCCCATGATATGCATGGTCCCTGCCCCAAAGCACCATGACTCAGCCTAAGGAGATCTGCAGCTTATTTTTTTTTTGTACTGCCAGCAGATTGTGGAAGTACAGTATAAAAAACATCCTTATGGAGAGATCTTCGTATTTTAGGCTTAGTCTAAGTGTCTCAGGTAGCTGGGGTTTTTTCTTGGGCCTAATCCATACGGTCTTATGGCTTTCCTCCTAGTCTGAAGACGAATGTGCTAGAAACTATAAAGCAAAAAAATGTCCTGCAGCCTAGCCTTGCATTGCCTGTCCTTGCCTGTCCTTGCCTTGCCTTATTTCCTTCTCATCCTGTTCTCTGACCCATCCTGTCTCACTGACCCCTCGTCTGGCTGCATGTCTCTTCTTTCCTTTTCTCTCACTCTCCTGCTTCCTGCCTCTTTTCTTTCAATTCCTCCATCTCACTCCTGCAGCCCAACACTACTTTTTATTCTTCCTTCCCTTTCTCCTGCTCCCTTCGCTTTCTCCCCCTGTCCCATATCTTTCTTCCCGACATGTCTGTTGGAGACTTTGGGCCAAATTGGCCCAATGTCTGGGCATGGTTTGACAAGTTTTCAGAGGCCTGGCTGGTGACAGCAGGGACAGCAGGCAGTGACAGGCCCCGGGGCTGACAGGCTCCCCATCCCCTAGGGGGCGCCTGGCTGCCACACCCAGCTGACATAGAACCTTTGTCACAATGCCCGCTACCGTGGCGAGGATGCGGTGACTCTGCAGGTGACAAGGACACAGCAGGACTTGCTGTCAGCTCAGCAATTTCTCAGTTGCCCAAAGAAGCGGAATTCTGCAAATTGCTGCCTTTGCTCTTGAAAGATGTCATCAGGTGGGTGTTTTGGTGTAATACACTGAAAACCAGAGCAGAAATGACGAAATATTCCCATGATATGCATGGTCCCTGCCCCAAAGCACCATGACTCAGCCTAAGGAGATCTGCAGCTTATTTTTTTTTTGTACTGCCAGCAGATTGTGGAAGTACAGTATAAAAAACATCCTTATGGAGAGATCTTCGTATTTTAGGCTTAGTCTAAGTGTCTCAAGTAGCTGGGGTTTTTGCTTGGGCCTAATCCATACGGTCTTATGGCTTTCCTCCTAATCTGAAGACGAATGTGCTAGAAACTATAAAGCAAAAAAACGTCCTGCAGCCTAGCCTTGCATTGCCTGTCCTTGCCTGTCCCTGCCTTGCCTTATTTCCTTCTCATCCTGTTCTCTGTCCCATCCTCTCTCACTAACCCCTCGTTTGGCTGCATGTCTCTTCTTTCCTTTTCTCTCACTCTCCTGCTTCCTGCCTCTTTTCTTGCAATTCCTCCATCTCACTCCTGCAGCCCAACACTACTTTTTATTCTTCCTTCCCTTTCTCCTGCTCCCTTCGCTTTCTCCCTCTGTCCCATATCTTTCTTCCCGACTTGTCTCTTGGAGACTTCGGGCCAAATTGGTCCCAACTCTGGGCATGGTTTGACAAGTTTTCAGAGGCCTGGCTGGTGACAGCAGGGACAGCAGGCAGTGACAGGCCCGGGGCTGACAGGCTCCCCATCCCCTAGGGGGCGCCTGGCTGCCACACCCAGCTGACATAGAACCTTTGTCACAATGCCCGCTACCGTGGTGAGGATGGGGTGACTCTTCAGGTGACAGGGACACAGCAGGACTTGGTGTCAGCTCAGCAATTTCTCAGTTCCCCAAAGAAGCGGAATTCTGCAAATTGCTGCCTTTGCTCTTGAAAGATGTCATCAGGTGGGTGTTTGGGTGTAATACACTGAAAACCAGAGCAGAAATGGCAAAATATTCCCATGACATGCATGGTCCCTGCCCCAAAGCACCATGACTCAGCCTAAGGAGATCTGCAGCTTCTTTTTTTGTACTGCCAGCAGATTGTGGAAGTACAGTATAAAAAACATCCTTATGGAGAGATCTTCGTATTTTAGGCTTAGTCTAAGTGTCTCAAGTAGCTGGGGTTTTTGCTTGGGCCTAATCCATACGGTCTCATGGCTTTCCTCCTAGTCTGAAGACGAATGTGCTAGTAACTATAAAGCAAAAAAATGTCCTGGTGCCTAGCCTGTCCTTGCCTGTCCTTGCCTTGCCTTATTTCCTTCTCATCCTGTTCTCTGTCCCATCCTGTCTCACTGACCCCTCGTCTGGCTGCATGTCTCTTCTTTCCTTTTCTCTCACTCTCCTGCTTCCTGCCTCTTTTCTTTCAATTCCTCCATCTCACTCCTGCAGCCCAACACTACTTTTTATTCTTCCTTCCCTTTCTCCTGCTCCCTTCGCTTTCTCCCTCTGTCCCATATCTTTCTTCCCGACTTGTCTCTTGGAGACTTCGGGCCAAATTGGTCCCAACTCTGGGCATGGTTTGACAAGTTTTCAGAGGCCTGGCTGGTGACAGCAGGGACAGCAGGCAGTGACAGGCCCGGGGCTGACAGGGTCCCCATCCCCTAGGGGGCGCCTGGCTGCCACACCCAGCTGACATAGAACCTTTGTCACAATGCCCGCTACCGTGGCAAGGATGCGGTGACTCTGCAGGTGACAGGGACACTGCAGGACTTGCTGTCAGCTCAGCAACTTCTCAGTTCCCCAAAGAAGCGGAATTCTGCAAATTGCTGCCTTTGCTCTTGAAAGATGTCATCAGGTGGGTGTTTTGGTGTAATACACTGAAAACCATAGCAGAAATGACGAAATATTCCCATGATATGCATGGTCCCTGCCCCAAAGCACCATGACTCAGCCTAAGGAGATCTGCAGCTTATTTTTTTTTTGTACTGCCAGCAGATTGTGGAAGTACAGTATAAAAAACATCCTTATGGAGAGATCTTCGTATTTTAGGCTTAGTCTAAGTGTCTCAGGTAGCTGGGGTTTTTTCTTGGGCCTAATCCATACGGTCTTATGGCTTTCCTCCTAGTCTGAAGACGAATGTGCTAGAAACTATAAAGCAAAAAAATGTCCTGCAGCCTAGCCTTGCATTGCCTGTCCTTGCCTGTCCTTGCCTTGCCTTATTTCCTTCTCATCCTGTTCTCTGACCCATCCTGTCTCACTGACCCCTCGTCTGGCTGCATGTCTCTTCTTTCCTTTTCTCTCACTCTCCTGCTTCCTGCCTCTTTTCTTTCAATTCCTCCATCTCACTCCTGCAGCCCAACACTACTTTTTATTCTTCCTTCCCTTTCTCCTGCTCCCTTCGCTTTCTCCCCCTGTCCCATATCTTTCTTCCCGACATGTCTGTTGGAGACTTTGGGCCAAATTGGCCCAATGTCTGGGCATGGTTTGACAAGTTTTCAGAGGCCTGGCTGGTGACAGCAGGGACAGCAGGCAGTGACAGGCCCCGGGGCTGACAGGCTCCCCATCCCCTAGGGGGCGCCTGGCTGCCACACCCAGCTGACATAGAACCTTTGTCACAATGCCCGCTACCGTGGCGAGGATGCGGTGACTCTGCAGGTGACAAGGACACAGCAGGACTTGCTGTCAGCTCAGCAATTTCTCAGTTGCCCAAAGAAGCGGAATTCTGCAAATTGCTGCCTTTGCTCTTGAAAGATGTCATCAGGTGGGTGTTTTGGTGTAATACACTGAAAACCAGAGCAGAAATGACGAAATATTCCCATGATATGCATGGTCCCTGCCCCAAAGCACCATGACTCAGCCTAAGGAGATCTGCAGCTTATTTTTTTTTTGTACTGCCAGCAGATTGTGGAAGTACAGTATAAAAAACATCCTTATGGAGAGATCTTCGTATTTTAGGCTTAGTCTAAGTGTCTCAAGTAGCTGGGGTTTTTGCTTGGGCCTAATCCATACGGTCTTATGGCTTTCCTCCTAATCTGAAGACGAATGTGCTAGAAACTATAAAGCAAAAAAACGTCCTGCAGCCTAGCCTTGCATTGCCTGTCCTTGCCTGTCCCTGCCTTGCCTTATTTCCTTCTCATCCTGTTCTCTGTCCCATCCTCTCTCACTAACCCCTCGTTTGGCTGCATGTCTCTTCTTTCCTTTTCTCTCACTCTCCTGCTTCCTGCCTCTTTTCTTGCAATTCCTCCATCTCAGTCCTGCAGCCCAACACTACTTTTTATTCTTCCTTCCCTTTCTCCTGCTCCCTTCGCTTTCTCCCTCTGTCCCATATCTTTCTTCCCGACTTGTCTCTTGGAGACTTCGGGCCAAATTGGTCCCAACTCTGGGCATGGTTTGACAAGTTTTCAGAGGCCTGGCTGGTGACAGCAGGGACAGCAGGCAGTGACAGGCCCGGGGCTGACAGGCTCCCCATCCCCTAGGGGGCGCCTGGCTGCCACACCCAGCTGACATAGAACCTTTGTCACAATGCCCGCTACCGTGGTGAGGATGGGGTGACTCTTCAGGTGACAGGGACACAGCAGGACTTGGTGTCAGCTCAGCAATTTCTCAGTTCCCCAAAGAAGCGGAATTCTGCAAATTGCTGCCTTTGCTCTTGAAAGATGTCATCAGGTGGGTGTTTGGGTGTAATACACTGAAAACCAGAGCAGAAATGGCAAAATATTCCCATGACATGCATGGTCCCTGCCCCAAAGCACCATGACTCAGCCTAAGGAGATCTGCAGCTTCTTTTTTTGTACTGCCAGCAGATTGTGGAAGTACAGTATAAAAAACATCCTTATGGAGAGATCTTCGTATTTTAGGCTTAGTCTAAGTGTCTCAAGTAGCTGGGGTTTTTGCTTGGGCCTAATCCATACGGTCTCATGGCTTTCCTCCTAGTCTGAAGACGAATGTGCTAGAAACTATAAAGCAAAAAAATGTCCTGGTGCCTAGCCTGTCCTTGCCTGTCCTTGCCTTGCCTTATTTCCTTCTCATCCTGTTCTCTGTCCCATCCTGTCTCACTGACCCCTCGTCTGGCTGCATGTCTCTTCTTTCCTTTTCTCTCACTCTCCTGCTTCCTGCCTCTTTTCTTTCAATTCCTCCATCTCACTCCTGCAGCCCAACACTACTTTTTATTCTTCCTTCCCTTTCTCCTGCTCCCTTCGCTTTCTCCCTCTGTCCCATATCTTTCTTCCTGACTTGTCTCTTGGAGACTTTGGGCCAAATTGGCCCCAAGTCTGGGCATGGTTTGACAAGTTTTCAAAGGCCTGGCTGGTGACAGCAGGGACAGCAGGCAGTGACAGGCCCCGGGGCTGACAGGGTCCCCATCCCCTAGGGGGCGCCTGGCTGCCACACCCAGCTGACATAGAACCTTTGTCACAATGCCCGCTACCGTGGCGAGGATGCGGTGACTCTGCAGGTGACAGGGACACTGCAGGACTTGCTGTCAGCTCAGCAATTTCTCAGTTCCCCAAAGAAGCGGAATTCTGCAAATTGCTGACTTTGCTCTTGAAAGATGTCATCAGGTGGGTGTTTGGGTGTAATACACTGAAAACCAGAGCAGAAATGGCAAAATATTCCCATGACATGCATGGTCCCTGCCCCAAAGCACCATGACTCAGCCTAAGGAGATCTGCAGCTTCTTTTTTTGTACTGCCAGCAGATTGTGGAAGTACAGTATAAAAAACATCCTTATGGAGAGATCTTCGTATTTTAGGCTTAGTCTAAGTGTCTCAGGTAGCTAAGGTTTTTGCTTGGGCCTAATCCATACGGTCTCATGGCTTTCCTCCTAGTCTGAAGATGAATGTGCTAGAAACTATAAAGCAAAAAAATGTCCTGGTGCCTAGCCTGTCCTTGCCTGTCCCTGCCTTGCCTTATTTCCTTCTCATCCTGTTCTCTGTCCCATCCTCTCTCACTAACCCCTCGTTTGGCTGCATGTCTCTTCTTTCCTTTTCTCTCACTCTCCTGCTTCCTGCCTCTTTTCTTGCAATTCCTCCATCTCACTCCTGCAGCCCAACACTACTTTTTATTCTTCCTTCCCTTTCTCCTGCTCCCTTCGCTTTCTCCCTCTGTCCCATATCTTTCTTCCCGACTTGTCTCTTGGAGACTTCGGGCCAAATTGGTCCCAACTCTGGGCATGGTTTGACAAGTTTTCAGAGGCCTGGCTGGTGACAGCAGGGACAGCAGGCAGTGACAGGCCCGGGGCTGACAGGCTCTCCATCCCCTAGGGAGCGCCTGGCTGCCACACCCAGCTGACATAGAACCTTTGTCACAATGCCCGCTACCGTGGCGAGGATGCGGTGACTCTGCAGGTGACAGGGACACAGCAGGACTTGCTGTCAGCTCAGCAACTTCTCAGTTCCCCAAAGAAGCGGAATTCTGCAAATTGCTGCCTTTGCTCTTGAAAGATGTCATCAGGTGGGTGTTTTGGTGTAATACACTGAAAACCATAGCAGAAATGACGAAATATTCCCATGATATGCATGGTCCCTGCCCCAAAGCACCATGACTCATCCTAAGGAGATCTGCAGCTTATTTTTTTTTTGTACTGCCAGCAGATTGTGGAAGTACAGTATAAAAAACATCCTTATGGAGAGATCTTCGTATTTTAGGCTTAGTCTAAGTATCTCAGGTAGCTGGGGTTTTTTCTTGGGCCTAATCCATACGGTCTTATGGCTTTCCTCCTAGTCTGAAGACGAATGTGCTAGAAACTATAAAGCAAAAAAACGTCCTGCAGCCTAGCCTTGCATTGCCTGTCCTTGCCTGTCCCTGCCTTGCCTTATTTCCTTCTCATCCTGTTCTCTGTCCCATCCTCTCTCACTAACCCCTCGTTTGGCTGCATGTCTCTTCTTTCCTTTTCTCTCACTCTCCTGCTTCCTGCCTCTTTTCTTGCAATTCCTCCATCTCACTCCTGCAGCCCAACACTACTTTTTATTCTTCCTTCCCTTTCTCCTGCTCCCTTCGCTTTCTCCCTCTGTCCCATATCTTTCTTCCCGACTTGTCTCTTGGAGACTTCGGGCCAAATTGGCCCCAACTCTGGGCATGGTTTGACAAGTTTTCAGAGGCCTGGCTGGTGACAGCAGGGACAGCAGGCAGTGACAGGCCCGGGGCTGACAGGCTCCCCATCCCCTAGGGGGCGCCTGGCTGCCACACCCAGCTGACATAGAACCTTTGTCACAATGCCCGCTACCGTGGTGAGGATGGGGTGACTCTTCAGGTGACAGGGACACAGCAGGACTTGGTGTCAGCTCAGCAATTTCTCAGTTCCCCAAAGAAGCGGAATTCTGCAAATTGCTGCCTTTGCTCTTGAAAGATGTCATCAGGTGGGTGTTTTGGTGTAATACACTGAAAACCAGAGCAGAAATGGCAAAATATTCCCATGATATGCATGGTCCCTGCCCCAAAGCACCATGTCTCATCCTAAGCAGATCTGCAGCTTCTTTTTTTGTACTGCCAGCAGATTGTGGAAGTACAGTATAAAAAACACCCTTATGGAGAGATCTTCGTATTTTAGGCTTAGTCTAAGTGTCTCAGGTAGCTGGGGTTTTTTCTTGGGCCTAATCCATACGGTCTTATGGCTTTCCTCCTAGTCTGAAGACGAATGTGCTAGAAACTATAAAGCAAAAAAATGTCCTGCAGCCTAGCCTTGCATTGCCTGTCCTTGCCTGTCCTTGCCTTGCCTTATTTCCTTCTCATCCTGTTCTCTGTCCCATCCTGTCTCACTGACCCCTCGTCTGGCTGCATGTCTCTTCTTTCCTTTTCTCTCACTCTCCTGCTTCCTGCCTCTTTTCTTTCAATTCCTCCATCTCACTCCTGCAGCCCAACACTACTTTTTATTCTTCCTTCCCTTTCTCCTGCTCCCTTCGCTTTCTCCCTCTGTCCCATATCTTTCTTCCTGACTTGTCTCTTGGAGACTTTGGGCCAAATTGGCCCCAAGTCTGGGCATGGTTTGACAAGTTTTCAAAGGCCTGGCTGGTGACAGCAGGGACAGCAGGCAGTGACAGGCCCCGGGGCTGACAGGGTCCCCATCCCCTAGGGGGCGCCTGGCTGCCACACCCAGCTGACATAGAACCTTTGTCACAGTGCCCGCTACCGTGGCGAGGATGCGGTGACTCTGCAGGTGACAGGGACACTGCAGGACTTGCTGTCAGCTCAGCAATTTCTCAGTTCCCCAAAGAATCGGAATTCTGCAAATTGCTGACTTTGCTCTTGAAAGATGTCATCAGGTGGGTGTTTGGGTGTAATACACTGAAAACCAGAGCAGAAATGGCAAAATATTCCCATGACATGCATGGTCCCTGCCCCAAAGCACCATGACTCAGCCTAAGGAGATCTGCAGCTTCTTTTTTTGTACTGCCAGCAGATTGTGGAAGTACAGTATAAAAAACATCCTTATGGAGAGATCTTCGTATTTTAGGCTTAGTCTAAGTGTCTCAAGTAGCTGGGGTTTTTGCTTGGGCCTAATCCATACGGTCTCATGGCTTTCCTCCTAGTCTGAAGACGAATGTGCTAGAAACTATACAGCAAATAAATGTCCTGCAGCCCAGCCTTGCCTTGCCTGTCCTTGCCTTGCCTTATTTCCTTCTCATCCTGTTCTCTGTCCCATCCTCTCGCACTAACCCCTCGTCTGGCTGCGTGTCTCTTCTTTCCTTTTCTCTCACTCTCCTGCTTCCTGCCTCTTTTCTTGCAATTCCTCCATCTCAGTACTGCAGCCCAACACTACTTTTTATTCTTCCTTCCCTTTCTCCTGCTCCCTTTGCTTTCTCCCTCTGTCCCATATCTTTCTTCCCGACTTGTCTCGTGGAGACTTTGGGCCAAATTGGCCCTAAGTCTGGGCATGGTTTGACAAGTTTTCATAGGCCTGGCTGGTGACAGCAGGGACAGCAGGCAGTGACAGGCCCCGGGGCTGACAGGCTCCCCATCCCCTAGGGGGCGCCTGGCTGCCACACCCAGCTGACATAGAACCTTTGTCACAATGCCCGCTACCGTGGCGAGGATGCGGTGACTCTGCAGGTGACAGGGACACTGCAGGACTTGGTGTCAGCTCAGCAATTTCTCAGTTCCCCAAAGAAGCGGAATTCTGAAAATTGCTGCCTTTGCTCTTGAAAGATGTCATCAGGTGGGTGTTTTGGTGTACTACACTGAAAACCAGAGCAGAAATTGTGAAATATTCCCATGATATGCGTGGTCCCTGCCCCAAAGCACCATGACTCAGCCTAAGGAGATCTGCAGCTTCTTTTTTTGTACTGCCAGCAGATTGTGGAAGTACAGAATAAAAAGCATCCTTATGGAGAGATCTCCGTATTTTAGGCTTAGTCTAAGTGTCTCAAGTAGCTGGGGTTTTTGCTTGGGCCTAATCCATACGGTCTCATGGCTTTCCTCCTAGTCTGAAGACGAATGTGCTAGAAACTATAAAGCAAAAAAACGTCCTGCAGCCTAGCCTTGCATTGCCTGTCCTTGCCTGTCCCTGCCTTGCCTTATTTCCTTCTCATCCTGTTCTCTGTCCCATCCTCTCTCACTAACCCCTCGTTTGGCTGCATGTCTCTTCTTTCCTTTTCTCTCACTCTCCTGCTTCCTGCCTCTTTTCTTGCAATTCCTCCATCTCACTCCTGCAGCCCAACACTACTTTTTATTCTTCCTTCCCTTTCTCCTGCTCCCTTCGCTTTCTCCCTCTGTCCCATATCTTTCTTCCCGACTTGTCTCTTGGAGACTTCGGGCCAAATTGGCCCCAACTCTGGGCATGGTTTGACAAGTTTTCAGAGGCCTGGCTGGTGACAGCAGGGACAGCAGGCAGTGACAGGCCCGGGGCTGACAGGCTCCCCATCCCCTAGGGGGCGCCTGGCTGCCACACCCAGCTGACATAGAACCTTTGTCACAATGCCCGCTACCGTGGTGAGGATGGGGTGACTCTTCAGGTGACAGGGACACAGCAGGACTTGGTGTCAGCTCAGCAATTTCTCAGTTCCCCAAAGAAGCGGAATTCTGCAAATTGCTGCCTTTGCTCTTGAAAGATGTCATCAGGTGGGTGTTTTGGTGTAATACACTGAAAACCAGAGCAGAAATGGCAAAATATTCCCATGATATGCATGGTCCCTGCCCCAAAGCACCATGTCTCATCCTAAGCAGATCTGCAGCTTCTTTTTTTGTACTGCCAGCAGATTGTGGAAGTACAGTATAAAAAACACCCTTATGGAGAGATCTTCGTATTTTAGGCTTAGTCTAAGTGTCTCAGGTAGCTGGGGTTTTTTCTTGGGCCTAATCCATACGGTCTTATGGCTTTCCTCCTAGTCTGAAGACGAATGTGCTAGAAACTATAAAGCAAAAAAATGTCCTGCAGCCTAGCCTTGCATTGCCTGTCCTTGCCTGTCCTTGCCTTGCCTTATTTCCTTCTCATCCTGTTCTCTGTCCCATCCTGTCTCACTGACCCCTCGTCTGGCTGCATGTCTCTTCTTTCCTTTTCTCTCACTCTCCTGCTTCCTGCCTCTTTTCTTTCAATTCCTCCATCTCACTCCTGCAGCCCAACACTACTTTTTATTCTTCCTTCCCTTTCTCCTGCTCCCTTCGCTTTCTCCCTCTGTCCCATATCTTTCTTCCTGACTTGTCTCTTGGAGACTTTGGGCCAAATTGGCCCCAAGTCTGGGCATGGTTTGACAAGTTTTCAAAGGCCTGGCTGGTGACAGCAGGGACAGCAGGCAGTGACAGGCCCCGGGGCTGACAGGGTCCCCATCCCCTAGGGGGCGCCTGGCTGCCACACCCAGCTGACATAGAACCTTTGTCACAGTGCCCGCTACCGTGGCGAGGATGCGGTGACTCTGCAGGTGACAGGGACACTGCAGGACTTGCTGTCAGCTCAGCAATTTCTCAGTTCCCCAAAGAATCGGAATTCTGCAAATTGCTGACTTTGCTCTTGAAAGATGTCATCAGGTGGGTGTTTGGGTGTAATACACTGAAAACCAGAGCAGAAATGGCAAAATATTCCCATGACATGCATGGTCCCTGCCCCAAAGCACCATGACTCAGCCTAAGGAGATCTGCAGCTTCTTTTTTTGTACTGCCAGCAGATTGTGGAAGTACAGTATAAAAAACATCCTTATGGAGAGATCTTCGTATTTTAGGCTTAGTCTAAGTGTCTCAAGTAGCTGGGGTTTTTGCTTGGGCCTAATCCATACGGTCTCATGGCTTTCCTCCTAGTCTGAAGACGAATGTGCTAGAAACTATACAGCAAATAAATGTCCTGCAGCCCAGCCTTGCCTTGCCTGTCCTTGCCTTGCCTTATTTCCTTCTCATCCTGTTCTCTGTCCCATCCTCTCGCACTAACCCCTCGTCTGGCTGCGTGTCTCTTCTTTCCTTTTCTCTCACTCTCCTGCTTCCTGCCTCTTTTCTTGCAATTCCTCCATCTCAGTACTGCAGCCCAACACTACTTTTTATTCTTCCTTCCCTTTCTCCTGCTCCCTTTGCTTTCTCCCTCTGTCCCATATCTTTCTTCCCGACTTGTCTCGTGGAGACTTTGGGCCAAATTGGCCCTAAGTCTGGGCATGGTTTGACAAGTTTTCATAGGCCTGGCTGGTGACAGCAGGGACAGCAGGCAGTGACAGGCCCCGGGGCTGACAGGCTCCCCATCCCCTAGGGGGCGCCTGGCTGCCACACCCAGCTGACATAGAACCTTTGTCACAATGCCCGCTACCGTGGCGAGGATGCGGTGACTCTGCAGGTGACAGGGACACTGCAGGACTTGGTGTCAGCTCAGCAATTTCTCAGTTCCCCAAAGAAGCGGAATTCTGAAAATTGCTGCCTTTGCTCTTGAAAGATGTCATCAGGTGGGTGTTTTGGTGTACTACACTGAAAACCAGAGCAGAAATTGTGAAATATTCCCATGATATGCGTGGTCCCTGCCCCAAAGCACCATGACTCAGCCTAAGGAGATCTGCAGCTTCTTTTTTTGTACTGCCAGCAGATTGTGGAAGTACAGAATAAAAAGCATCCTTATGGAGAGATCTCCGTATTTTAGGCTTAGTCTAAGTGTCTCAAGTAGCTGGGGTTTTTGCTTGGGCCTAATCCATACGGTCTCATGGCTTTCCTCCTAGTCTGAAGACGAATGTGCTAGAAACTATAAATCAAAAAAATGTCCTGCAGCCTACCCTTGCCTTGCCTGTCCTTGCCTTGTCTTATTTCCTTCTCATCCTGTTCTCTGTCCCAGCCTCTCTCACTAACCCCTCGTCTGGCTGCATGTCTCTTCTTTCCTTTTCTCTCACTCTCCTGCTTCCTGCCTCTTTTCTTGTAATTCCTCCATCTCACTCCTGCAGCCCAACACTACTTTTTATTCTTCCTTCTTTTTCTCCTGCTCCCTTCGCTTTCTCCCCCTGTCCCATATCTTTCTTCCCGACTTGTCTCTTGGAGACTTCGGGCCAAATTGGCCTCAACTCTGGTCACGGTTTGACAAGTTTTCAGAGGCCTGGCTGGTGACAGCAGGGACAGCATGCAGTGACTGGCCCGGGGCTGACAGGCTCCCCATCCCCTAGGGGGCGCCTGGCTGCCACACCCAGCTGACATAGAACCTTTGTCACAATGCCCGCTACCGTGGCGAGGATGCGGTGACTCTGCAGGTGACAGGGACACTGCAGGACTTGGTGTCAGTTCAGAAATTTCTCAGTTCCCCAAAGAAGCGGAATTCTGCAAATTGCTGCCTTTGCTCTTGAAAGATGTCATCAGGTGGGTGTTTTGGTGTAATACACTGAAAACCAGAGCAGAAATGGCGAAATATTCCCATGATATGCATGGTCCTTGCCCCAAAGCACCATGACTCAGCCTAAGGAGATCTGCAGCTTCTTTTTTTGTACTGCCAGCAGATTGTGGAAGTACAGTATAAAAACCATCCTTATGGAGAGATCTTCGTATTTTAGGCTTAGTCTAAGTGTCTCAAGTAGCTGGGGTTTTTGCTTGGGCCTAATCCATACAGTCTCATGGCTTTCCTCCTAGTCTGAAGACGAATGTGCTAGAAACTATAAATCAAAAAAATGTCCTGGTGCCTAGCATGTCCTTGCCTGTCCTTGCCTTGCCTTATTTCCTTCTCATCCTGTTCTCTGTCCCTTCCTCTCTCACTAACCAGTTGTTTGGCTGCATGTCTCTTCTTTCCTTTTCTCTCACTCTCCTGCTTCCTGCCTCTTTTCTTGCAATTCCTCCATCTCAGTCCTGCAGCCCAACACTACTTTTTATTCTTCCTTCCCTTTCTCATGCTCCCTTCAGTTCCTCCCTCTGTCCCATATCTTTCTTTCCGACTTGTCTCTTGGAGACTTTGGGCCAAATTGGCCCCAACTCTGCGCATGGTTTGACAAGTTTTCAGAGGCCTGGCTGGTGACAGCAGGGACAGCAGGCAGTGACAGGCCCGGGGCTGACAGGCTCCCCATCCCCTAGGGGGCGCCTGGCTGCCACACCCAGCTGACATAGAACCTTTGTCACAATGCCCGCTACCGTGGCGAGGATGCGGTGACTCTGCAGGTGACAGGGACACTGCAGGACTTGGTGTCAGCTCAGCAATTTCTCCATTCCCCAAAGAAGCGGAATTCTGCAAATTGCTGCCTTTGCTCTTGAAAGGATGTCATCAGGTGGGTGTTTTGGTGTAATACAATGAAAACCAGAGCAGAAATGGTGAAATATTCCCATGATATGGATGGTCCCTGCCCCAAAGCACCATGACTCAGCCTAAGGAGATCTGCAGCTTCTTTTTTTGTACTGCCAGCAGATTGTGGAAGTACAGTATAAAAACCATCCTCATGAAGAGATCTTCGTATTTTAGGCTTAGTCTAAGTGTCTCAAGTAGCTGGGGTTTTTGCTTGGGCCTAATCCATACTGTCTTATGGCTTTCCTCCTAGTCTGAAGACGAATGTGCTAGAAGCTATAAATCAAAAAAATGTCCTGCAGCCTACCCTTGCCTTGCCTGTCCTTGCCTTGCCTTATTTCCTTCTCATCCTGTTCTCTGTCCCATCCTCTCTCACTAACCCCTCGTTTGGCTGCATGTCTCTTCTTTCCTTTTCTCTCACTCTCCTTCTTCCTGCCTCTTTTCTTGCAATTCCTCCATTTCACTCCTGCAGCCCAACACTACTTTTTATTCTTCCTTCCCTTTCTCCTGCTCCCTTCGCTTTCTCCCTCTGTCCCATATCCTTCTTCCCGACTTGTCTCTTGGAGACTTTGGGCCAAATTGGCCCCATGTCTGGGCATGGTTTGACAAGTTTTCAGAGGCCTGGCTGGTAACAGCAGGGACAGCAGGCAGTGACAGGCCAGGGGCTGACAGGCTCCCCATCCTCTAGGGGGCGCCTGGCTGCCACACCCAGCTGACATAGAACCTTTGTCACAATGCCCGCTACCATGGTGAGGATGCGTTGACTCTGCAGGTGACAGGGACACTGCAGGACTTGGTGTCAGCTCAGCAATTTCTCAGTTGCCCAAAGAAGCGGAATTCTGCGAATTGCTGTCTTTGCTCTTGAAAGGATGTCATCAGGTGGGTGTTTTGGTGCAATACACTGAAAACCTGAGCAGAAATGGTGAAATATTCCCATGATATGCATGGTCCCTGCCCCAAAGCACCATGACTCAGCCTAAGGAGATCTGCAGCTTCTTTTTTTGTACTGCCAGCAGATTGTGGAAGTACAGTATAAAAACCATCCTTATGGAGAGATCTTCGTATTTTAGGCTTAGTCTAAGTGTCTCAAGTAGCTGGGGTTTTTGCTTGGGCCTAATCCATACGGTCTCATGGCTTTCCTCCTAGTCTGAAGACGAATGTGCTAGAAACTATAAATCAAAAAAATGTCCTGGTGCCTAGCCTGTCCTTGCCTGTCCTTGCCTTGCCTTATTTCCTTCTCATCCTGTTCTCTGTCCCATCCTCTCGCACTAACCCCTCCTTTGGCTGCATGTCTCTTCTTTCCTTTTCTCTCACTCTCCTGCTTCCTGCCTCTTTTCTTGCAATTCCTCCATCTCACTCCTGCAACCCAACACTACTTTTTATTCTTCCTTCCCTTTCTCCTGCTCCCTTTGCTTTCTCCCTCTGTCCCATATCTTTCTTCCTGACTTGTCTCTTGGAGACTTTGGGCCAAATTGGCCCTAAGTCTGGGCATGGTTTGACAAGTTTTCATAGGCCTGGCTGGTGACAGCAGGGACAGCAGGCAGTGACAGGCCCCGGGGCTGACAGGCTCCCTGTCCCCTAGGGGGCGCCTGGCTGCCACACCCAGCTGACATAGAACCTTTGTCACAATGCCCGCTACCGTGGCGAGGATGCGGTGACTCTGCAGGTGACAGGGACACTGCAGGACTTGGTGTCAGCTCAGCAATTTCTCATTTCCCCAAAGAAGCGGAATTCTGCAAATTACTACTTTGCTCTTGAAAGTATGTCATCAGGTGGGTGTTTTGGTGTAATACACTGAAAACAGAGCAGAAACTGTGAAATATTCCCATGACATGCATGGTCCCTGCCCCAAAGCACCATGACTCAGCCTAAGGAGATCTGCAGCTTCTTTTTTTGTACTGCCAGCAGATTGTGGAAGTACAGTATAAAAAACATCCTTATGGAGAGATCTTCGTATTTTAGGCTTAGTCTAAGTGTCTCATGTAGCTGGGGTTTTTGCTTGGGCCTAATCCATACGGTGTTATGGCTTCCCTCCTAGTCTGAATACGAATGTGCTAGAAACTATAAAGCAAAAAAATGTCCTCCAGCCTACCCTTGCATTTCCTGTCCTTGCCTGTCCTTGCCTTGCCTTATTTCCTTCTCATCCTGTTCTCTGTCCCATCCTCTCTCACTAACCCCTCATCTGGCTGCATGTCTCTTCTTTCCTTTTCTCTCACTCTCCTGCTTCCTGCCTCTTTTCTTGCAATTCCTCCATCTCACTCCTGCAGCCCAACACTACTTTTTATTCTTCCTTCCCTTTCTCCTGCTCCCTTTGCTTTCTCCCTCTGTCCCATATCTTTCTTCCCGACTTGTCTGTTGGAGGCTTTGGGCCAAATTGGCCCCACATCTGGGCATGGTTTGAGAAGTTTTCAGAGGCCTGGCTGGAGACAGCAGGGACAGCAGGCAGTGACAGGCCCGGGGCTGACAGGCTCCCCATCCCCTAGGGGGCGCCTGGCTGCCACACCCAGCTGACATAGAACCTTTGTCACAATGCCCGCTACCGTGGCGAGGATGCGGTGACTCTGCAGGTGACAGGGACACTGCAGGACTTGGTGTCAGCTCAGCAATTTCTCAGTTCCCCAAAGAAGCGGAATTCTGCAAATTGCTGCCTTTGCTCTTGAAAGATGTCATCAGGTGGGTGTTTTGGTGTAATACACTGAAAACCAGAGAAGAAATGACGAAATATTCCCATGATATGCACGGTCCCTGCCCCAAAGCACCATGACTCAGCCTACGGAGATCTGCAGCTTCTTTTTTTGTACTGCCAGCAGATTGTGGAAGTACAGTATAAAAAACATCCTTATGGAGAGATCTTCGTATTTTAGGCTTAGTCTAAGTGTCTCAAGTAGCTGGGGATTTTGCTTGGGCCTAATCCATACTGTCTTATGGCTTTCCTCCTAGTCTGAAGACGAATGTGCTAGAAGCTATACAGCAAAAAAATGTCCTGGTGCCTAGCCTTGCCTTGCCTGTCCTTGCCTTGCCTTATTTCCTTCTCATCCTGTTCTCTGTCCCATCCTCTCGCACTAACCCCTCCTTTGGCTGCATGTCTCTTCTTTTTTTTTCTCTCACTCTCCTGCTTCCTGCCTCTTTTCTTGCAATTCCTCCATCTCAGTCCTGCAGCCCAACACTACTTTTTATTCTTCCTTCCCTTTCTCATGCTCCCTTCAGTTCCTCCCTCTGTCCCATATCTTTCTTCCCGACTTGTCTCTTGGAGACTTTGGGCCAAATTGGCCCCATGTCTGGGCATGGTTTGACAAGTTTTCAGAGGCCTGGCTGGTGACAGCAGGGACAGCATGCAGTGACTGGCCCGGGGCTGACAGGCTCCCCATCCCCTAGGGGGCGCCTGGCTGCCACACCCAGCTGACATAGAACCTTTGTCACAATGCCCGCTACCGTGGCGAGGATGCGGTGACTCTGCAGGTGACAGGGACACTGCAGGACTTCCTGTCAGCTCAGCAATTTCTCAGTTCCCCAAAGAAGCGGAATTCTGCGAATTGCTGCCTTTGCTCTTGAAAGGATGTCATCAGGTGGGTGTTTTGGTGTAATACACTGAAAACCTGAGCAGAAATGGTGAAATATTCCCATGATATGCATGGTCCCTGCCCCAAAGCACCATGACTAAGTCTAAGGAGATCTGCAGCTTCTTTTTTTGTACTGCCAGCAGATTGTGGAAGTACAGTATAAAAACCATCCTTATGGAGAGATCTTCGTATTTTAGGCTTAGTCTCAGTGTCTCAAGTAGCTGGGGTTTTTGCTTGGGCCTAATCCATACGGTCTCATGGCTTTCCTCCTAGTCTGAAGACGAATGTGCTAGAAACTATAAAGCAAAAAAATGTCCTGGTGCCTAGCCTGCCCTTGCCTGTCCTTGCCTGTCCTTGCCTTGGTTATTTCTTTCTCATCCTGTTCTCTGTCCCATCCTCTCTCACTAACCCGTCGTCTGGCTGTATGTCTCTTCTTTGTATTCTCTCACTCTCCTGCTTCCTGCCTCTTTTCTTGCAATTCCTCCATCTCACTCCTGCAGCCGAACACTACTTTTTATTCTTCCTTCGCTTTCTCCTGCTCCCTTTGCTTTCTCCCTCTGTCCCATATCTTTCTTCCCGACTTGTCTGTTGGAGACTTTGGGCCAAATTGGCCCTAAGTCTGGGCATGGTTTGACAAGTTTTCATAGGCCTGGCTGGTGACAGCAGGGACAGCAGGCAGTGACAGGCCCCGGGGCTGACAGGCTCCCTGTCCCCTAGGGGGCGCCTGGCTGCCACACCCAGCTGACATAGAACCTTTGTCACAATGCCCGCTACCGTGGCGAGGATGCGGTGACTCTGCAGGTGACAGGGACACTGCAGGACTTGGTGTCAGCTCAGCAATTTCTCAGTTCCCCAAAGAAGCGGAATTCTGAAAATTGCTGCCTTTGCTCTTGAAAGATGTCATCAGGTGGGTGTTTTGGTGTACTACACTGAAAACCAGAGCAGAAATTGTGAAATATTCCCATGATATGCATGGTCCCTGCCCCAAAGCACCATGACTCAGCCTAAGGAGATCTGCAGCTTCTTTTTTTGTACTGCCAGCAGATTGTGGAAGTACAGAATAAAAAGCATCCTTATGGAGAGATCTCCGTATTTTAGGCTTAGTCTAAGTGTCTCAAGTAGCTGGGGTTTTTGCTTGGGCCTAATCCATACGGTCTCATGGCTTTCCTCCTAGTCTGAAGACGAATGTGCTAGAAACTATAAATCAAAAAAATGTCCTGCAGCCTACCCTTGCCTTGCCTGTCCTTGCCTTGTCTTATTTCCTTCTCATCCTGTTCTCTGTCCCATCCTCTCTCACTAAGCCCTCGTCTGGCTGCATGTCTCTTCTTTCCTTTTCTCTCACTCTCCTGCTTCCTGCCTCTTTTCTTGTAATTCCTCCATCTCACTCCTGCAGCCCAACACTACTTTTTATTCTTCCTTCTTTTTCTCCTGCTCCCTTCACTTTCTCCCCCTGTCCCATATCTTTCTTCCCGACTTGTCTCTTGGAGACTTCGGGCCAAATTGGCCTCAACTCTCGTCACGGTTTGACAAGTTTTCAGAGGCCTGGCTGGTGACAGCAGGGACAGCATGCAGTGACTGGCCCGGGGCTGACAGGCTCCCCATCCCCTAGGGGGCGCCTGGCTGCCACACCCAGCTGACATAGAACCTTTGTCACAATGCCCGCTACCGTGGCGAGGATGCGGTGACTCTGCAGGTGACAGGGACACTGCAGGACTTCCTGTCAGCTCAGCAATTTCTCAGTTCCCCAAAGAAGCGGAATTCTGCAAATTGCTGCCTTTGCTCTTGAAAGGATGTCATCAGGTGGGTGTTTTGGTGTAATACAATGAAAACCAGAGCAGAAATGGTGAAATATTCCCATGATATGGATGGTCCCTGCCCCAAAGCACCATGACTAAGTCTAAGGAGATCTGCAGCTTCTTTTTTTGTACTGCCAGCAGATTGTGGAAGTACAGTATAAAAACCATCCTCATGAAGAGATCTTCGTATTTTAGGCTTAGTCTAAGTGTCTCAAGTAGCTGGGGTTTTTGCTTGGGCCTAATCCATATTGTCTTATGGCTTTCCTCCTAGTCTGAAGACGAATGTGCTAGAAACTATAAATCAAAAAAATGTCCTGGTGCCTAGCCTGTCCTTGCCTGTCCTTGCCTTGTCTTATTTCCTTCTCATCCTGTTCTCTGTCCCATCCTCTCTCACTAACCCCTCATCTGGCTGTATGTCTCTTCTTTCCTTTTCTCTCACTCTCCTGTTTCCTGCCTCTTTTCTTGCAATTCCTCCATCTCACTCCTGCAGCCCAACACTACTTTTAATTCTTCCTTCCCTTTCTCCTGCTCCCTTCGCTTTCTCCCTCAGTCCCATATCTTTCTTCCCGACTTGTCTGTTGGAGACTTTGGGCCAAATTGGCCCCAAGTCTGGGCATGGTTTGACCTGTTTTCAGAGGCCTGGCTGGTGACAGCAGGGACAGCAGGCAGTGACAGGCCCGGGGCTGACAGGCTCCCCATCCCCTAGAGGGTGCCTGTGTGCCACACCCAGCTGACATAGAACCTTTGTCACAATGCCCGCTACCGTGGCGAGGCTGCGGTGACTCTGCAGGTGACAGGGACACTGCAGGACTTGGTGTCAGCTCAGCAATTTCTCAGTTCTCCAAAGAAGCGGAATTCTGCAAATTGCTGCCTTTGCTCTTGAAAGATGTCATCAGGTGGGTGTTTTGGTGTAATACAGTGAAAACCAGAGCGGAAATGGTGAAATATTCCCATGATATGCATGGTCCCTGCCCCAATGCACTATGACTCAGCCTAAGGAGATCTGCAGCTTCTTTTTTTGTACTGCCAGCAGATTGTGGAAGTACAGTATAAAAAACATCCTTATGGAGAGATCTTCGTATTTTAGGCTTATTCTAAGTGTCTCAAGTAGCTGGGGTTTTTGCTTGGGCCTAATCCATACGGTCTCATGGCTTTCCTCCTAGTTTGAAGACGAATGTGCTAGAAACTATAAATCAAAAAAATGTCCTGGTGCCTAGCCTGTCCTTGCCTGTCCTTGCCTTGCCTTATTTCCTTCTCATCCTGTTCTCTGTCCCATCCTCTCGCACTAACCCCTCCTTTGGCTGCATGTCTCTTCTTTCCTTTTCTCTCACTCTCCTGCTTCCTGCCTCTTTTCTTGCAATTCCTCCATCTCACTCCTGCAGCCCAACACTACTTTTTATTCTTCCTTCCCTTTCTCCTGCTCCCTTTGCTTTCTCCCTCTGTCCCATATCTTTCTTCCTGACTTGTCTCTTGGAGACTTTGGGCCAAATTGGCGCCAAATCTGAGCATGGTTTGACAAGTTTTCATAGGCCTGGCTGGTGACAGCAGGGACAGCAGGCAGTGACAGGCCCCGGGGCTGACAGGCTCCCTGTCCCCTAGGGGGCGCCTGGCTGCCACACCCAGCTGACATAGAACCTTTGTCACAATGCCCGCTACCGTGGCGAGGATGCGGTGACTCTGCAGGTGACAGGGACACTGCAGGACTTGGTGTCAGCTCAGCAATTTCTCAGTTCCCAAAAGAAGCGGAATTCTGCAACTTACTACTTTGCTCTTGAAAGTATGTCATCAGGTGGGTGTTTTGGTGTAATACACTGAAAACAGAGCAGAAACTGTGAAATATTCCCATGACATGCATGGTCCCTGCCCCAAAGCACCATGACTCAGCCTAAGGAGATCTGCAGCTTCTTTTTTTGTACTGCCAGCAGATTGTGGAAGTACAGTATAAAAAACATCCTTATGGAGAGATCTTCGTATTTTAGGCTTAGTCTAAGTGTCTCATGTAGCTGGGGTTTTTGCTTGGGCCTAATCCATACGGTGTTATGGCTTCCCTCCTAGTCTGAATACGAATGTGCTAGAAACTATAAAGCAAAAGAATGTCCTCCAGCCTACCCTTGCATTTCCTGTCCTTGCCTGTCCTTGCCTTGCCTTATTTCCTTCTCATCCTGTTCTCTGTCCCATCCTCTCTCACTAACCCCTCATCTGGCTGCATGTCTCTTCTTTCCTTTTCTCTCACTCTCCTGCTTCCTGCCTCTTTTCTTGCAATTCCTCCATCTCACTCCTGCAGCCCAACACCACTTTTTATTCTTCCTTCCCTTTCTCCTGCTCCCTTTGCTTTCTCCCTCTGTCCCATATCTTTCTTCCCGACTTGTCTCTTGGAGGCTTTGGGCCAAATTGGCCCCACGTCTGGGCATGGTTTGAGAAGTTTTCAGAGGCCTGGCTGGAGACAGCAGGGACAGCAGGCAGTGACAGGCCCGGGGCTGACAGGCTCCCCATCCCCTAGGGGGCGCCTGGCTGCCACACCCAGCTGACATAGAACCTTTGTCACAATGCCCGCTACCGTGGCGAGGATGCGGTGACTCTGCAGGTGACAGGGACACTGCAGGACTTGGTGTCAGCTCAGCAATTTCTCAGTTGCCCAAAGAAGCGGAATTCTGCAAATTGCTGCCTTTGCTCTTGAAAGATGTCATCAGGTGGGTGTTTTGGTGTAATACACTGAAAACCAGAGAAGAAATGACGAAATATTCCCATGATATGCACGGTCCCTGCCCCAAAGCACCATGACTCAGCCTACGGAGATCTGCAGCTTCTTTTTTTGTACTGCCAGCAGATTGTGCAAGTACAGTATAAAACACATCCTTATGGAGAGATCTTCGTATTTTAGGCTTAGTCTAAGTGTCTCAAGTAGCTGGGGATTTTGCTTGGGCCTAATCCATATTGTCTTATGGCTTTCCTCCTAGTCTGAAGACGAATGTGCTAGAAGCTATACAGCAAAAAAATGTCCTGGTGCCTAGCCTGTCCTTGCCTGTCCTTGCCTTGCCTTATTTCCTTCTCATCCTGTTCTCTGTCCCATCCTCTCGCACTAACCCCTCCTTTGGCTGCATGTCTCTTCTTTTTTTTTCTCTCACTCTCCTGCTTCCTGCCTGTTTTCTTGCAATTCCTCCATCTCAGTCCTGCAGCCCAACACTACTTTTTATTCTTCCTTACCTTTCTCATGCTCCCTTCAGTTTCTCCCTCTGTCCCATATCTTTCTTCCCGACTTGTCTCTTGGAGACTTTGGGCCAAATTGTCCCCAACTCTGCGCATGGTTTGACAAGTTTTCAGAGGCCTGTCTGGTGACAGCAGGGACAGCAGGCAGTGACAGGCCCGGGGCTGACAGGCTCCCCATCCCCTAGGGGGCGCCTGGCTGCCACACCCAGCTGACATAGAACCTTTGTCACAATGCCCGCTACCGTGGCGAGGATGCGGTGACTCTGCAGGTGACAGGGACACTGCAGGACTTGCTGTCAGCTCAGCAATTTCTCACTTCTTCAAAGAAGCGGAATTCTGCAAATTGCTGCCTTTGCTCTTGAAATTCTGCCATCAGGTGGGTGTTATGGTGTAATACACTGAAAACCAGAGCAGAAATGGTGAAATATTCCCATGATATGGATGGTCCCTGCCCCAAAGCACCATGACTCAGCCTAAGGAGATCTGCAGCTTCTTTTTTTGTACTGCCAGCAGATTGTGGAAGTACAGTATAAAAAACATCCTTATGGAGAGATCTTCGTATTTTAGGCTTAGTCTAAGTGTCTCATGTAGCTGGGGTTTTTGCTTGGGCCTAATCCATACGGTGTTATGGCTTCCCTCCTAGTCTGAATACGAATGTGCTAGAAACTATAAAGCAAAAAAATGTCCTCCAGCCTACCCTTGCATTTCCTGTCCTTGCCTGTCCTTGCCTTGCCTTATTTCCTTCTCATCCTGTTCTCTGTCCCATCCTCTCTCACTAACCCCTCATCTGGCTGCATGTCTCTTCTTTCCTTTTCTCTCACTCTCCTGCTTCCTGCCTCTTTTCTTGCAATTCCTCCATCTCACTCCTGCAGCCCAACACTACTTTTTATTCTTCCTTCCCTTTCTCCTGCTCCCTTTGCTTTCTCCCTCTGTCCCATATCTTTCTTCCCGACTTGTCTGTTGGAGGCTTTGGGCCAAATTGGCCCCACATCTGGGCATGGTTTGAGAAGTTTTCAGAGGCCTGGCTGGAGACAGCAGGGACAGCAGGCAGTGACAGGCCCGGGGCTGACAGGCTCCCCATCCCCTAGGGGGCGCCTGGCTGCCACACCCAGCTGACATAGAACCTTTGTCACAATGCCCGCTACCGTGGCGAGGATGCGGTGACTCTGCAGGTGACAGGGACACTGCAGGACTTGGTGTCAGCTCAGCAATTTCTCAGTTCCCCAAAGAAGCGGAATTCTGCAAATTGCTGCCTTTGCTCTTGAAAGATGTCATCAGGTGGGTGTTTTGGTGTAATACACTGAAAACCAGAGAAGAAATGACGAAATATTCCCATGATATGCACGGTCCCTGCCCCAAAGCACCATGACTCAGCCTACGGAGATCTGCAGCTTCTTTTTTTGTACTGCCAGCAGATTGTGGAAGTACAGTATAAAAAACATCCTTATGGAGAGATCTTCGTATTTTAGGCTTAGTCTAAGTGTCTCAAGTAGCTGGGGATTTTGCTTGGGCCTAATCCATACTGTCTTATGGCTTTCCTCCTAGTCTGAAGACGAATGTGCTAGAAGCTATACAGCAAAAAAATGTCCTGGTGCCTAGCCTTGCCTTGCCTGTCCTTGCCTTGCCTTATTTCCTTCTCATCCTGTTCTCTGTCCCATCCTCTCGCACTAACCCCTCCTTTGGCTGCATGTCTCTTCTTTTTTTTTCTCTCACTCTCCTGCTTCCTGCCTCTTTTCTTGCAATTCCTCCATCTCAGTCCTGCAGCCCAACACTACTTTTTATTCTTCCTTCCCTTTCTCATGCTCCCTTCAGTTCCTCCCTCTGTCCCATATCTTTCTTCCCGACTTGTCTCTTGGAGACTTTGGGCCAAATTGGCCCCATGTCTGGGCATGGTTTGACAAGTTTTCAGAGGCCTGGCTGGTGACAGCAGGGACAGCATGCAGTGACTGGCCCGGGGCTGACAGGCTCCCCATCCCCTAGGGGGCGCCTGGCTGCCACACCCAGCTGACATAGAACCTTTGTCACAATGCCCGCTACCGTGGCGAGGATGCGGTGACTCTGCAGGTGACAGGGACACTGCAGGACTTCCTGTCAGCTCAGCAATTTCTCAGTTCCCCAAAGAAGCGGAATTCTGCGAATTGCTGCCTTTGCTCTTGAAAGGTTGTCATCAGGTGGGTGTTTTGGTGTAATACACTGAAAACCTGAGCAGAAATGGTGAAATATTCCCATGATATGCATGGTCCCTGCCCCAAAGCACCATGACTAAGTCTAAGGAGATCTGCAGCTTCTTTTTTTGTACTGCCAGCAGATTGTGGAAGTACAGTATAAAAACCATCCTTATGGAGAGATCTTCGTATTTTAGGCTTAGTCTCAGTGTCTCAAGTAGCTGGGGTTTTTGCTTGGGCCTAATCCATACGGTCTCATGGCTTTCCTCCTAGTCTGAAGACGAATGTGCTAGAAACTATAAAGCAAAAAAATGTCCTGGTGCCTAGCCTGCCCTTGCCTGTCCTTGCCTGTCCTTGCCTTGGTTATTTCTTTCTCATCCTGTTCTCTGTCCCATCCTCTCTCACTAACCCGTCGTCTGGCTGTATGTCTCTTCTTTGTATTCTCTCACTCTCCTGCTTCCTGCCTCTTTTCTTGCAATTCCTCCATCTCACTCCTGCAGCCGAACACTACTTTTTATTCTTCCTTCGCTTTCTCCTGCTCCCTTTGCTTTCTCCCTCTGTCCCATATCTTTCTTCCCGACTTGTCTGTTGGAGACTTTGGGCCAAATTGGCCCTAAGTCTGGGCATGGTTTGACAAGTTTTCATAGGCCTGGCTGGTGACAGCAGGGACAGCAGGCAGTGACAGGCCCCGGGGCTGACAGGCTCCCTGTCCCCTAGGGGGCGCCTGGCTGCCACACCCAGCTGACATAGAACCTTTGTCACAATGCCCGCTACCGTGGCGAGGATGCGGTGACTCTGCAGGTGACAGGGACACTGCAGGACTTGGTGTCAGCTCAGCAATTTCTCAGTTCCCCAAAGAAGCGGAATTCTGAAAATTGCTGCCTTTGCTCTTGAAAGATGTCATCAGGTGGGTGTTTTGGTGTACTACACTGAAAACCAGAGCAGAAATTGTGAAATATTCCCATGATATGCATGGTCCCTGCCCCAAAGCACCATGACTCAGCCTAAGGAGATCTGCAGCTTCTTTTTTTGTACTGCCAGCAGATTGTGGAAGTACAGAATAAAAAGCATCCTTATGGAGAGATCTCCGTATTTTAGGCTTAGTCTAAGTGTCTCAAGTAGCTGGGGTTTTTGCTTGGGCCTAATCCATACGGTCTCATGGCTTTCCTCCTAGTCTGAAGACGAATGTGCTAGAAACTATAAATCAAAAAAATGTCCTGCAGCCTACCCTTGCCTTGCCTGTCCTTGCCTTGTCTTATTTCCTTCTCATCCTGTTCTCTGTCCCATCCTCTCTCACTAAGCCCTCGTCTGGCTGCATGTCTCTTCTTTCCTTTTCTCTCACTCTCCTGCTTCCTGCCTCTTTTCTTGTAATTCCTCCATCTCACTCCTGCAGCCCAACACTACTTTTTATTCTTCCTTCTTTTTCTCCTGCTCCCTTCACTTTCTCCCCCTGTCCCATATCTTTCTTCCCGACTTGTCTCTTGGAGACTTCGGGCCAAATTGGCCTCAACTCTCGTCACGGTTTGACAAGTTTTCAGAGGCCTGGCTGGTGACAGCAGGGACAGCATGCAGTGACTGGCCCGGGGCTGACAGGCTCCCCATCCCCTAGGGGGCGCCTGGCTGCCACACCCAGCTGACATAGAACCTTTGTCACAATGCCCGCTACCGTGGCGAGGATGCGGTGACTCTGCAGGTGACAGGGACACTGCAGGACTTCCTGTCAGCTCAGCAATTTCTCAGTTCCCCAAAGAAGCGGAATTCTGCAAATTGCTGCCTTTGCTCTTGAAAGGATGTCATCAGGTGGGTGTTTTGGTGTAATACAATGAAAACCAGAGCAGAAATGGTGAAATATTCCCATGATATGGATGGTCCCTGCCCCAAAGCACCATGACTAAGTCTAAGGAGATCTGCAGCTTCTTTTTTTGTACTGCCAGCAGATTGTGGAAGTACAGTATAAAAACCATCCTCATGAAGAGATCTTCGTATTTTAGGCTTAGTCTAAGTGTCTCAAGTAGCTGGGGTTTTTGCTTGGGCCTAATCCATATTGTCTTATGGCTTTCCTCCTAGTCTGAAGACGAATGTGCTAGAAACTATAAATCAAAAAAATGTCCTGGTGCCTAGCCTGTCCTTGCCTGTCCTTGCCTTGTCTTATTTCCTTCTCATCCTGTTCTCTGTCCCATCCTCTCTCACTAACCCCTCATCTGGCTGTATGTCTCTTCTTTCCTTTTCTCTCACTCTCCTGTTTCCTGCCTCTTTTCTTGCAATTCCTCCATCTCACTCCTGCAGCCCAACACTACTTTTAATTCTTCCTTCCCTTTCTCCTGCTCCCTTCGCTTTCTCCCTCAGTCCCATATCTTTCTTCCCGACTTGTCTGTTGGAGACTTTGGGCCAAATTGGCCCCAAGTCTGGGCATGGTTTGACCTGTTTTCAGAGGCCTGGCTGGTGACAGCAGGGACAGCAGGCAGTGACAGGCCCGGGGCTGACAGGCTCCCCATCCCCTAGAGGGTGCCTGTGTGCCACACCCAGCTGACATAGAACCTTTGTCACAATGCCCGCTACCGTGGCGAGGCTGCGGTGACTCTGCAGGTGACAGGGACACTGCAGGACTTGGTGTCAGCTCAGCAATTTCTCAGTTCTCCAAAGAAGCGGAATTCTGCAAATTGCTGCCTTTGCTCTTGAAAGATGTCATCAGGTGGGTGTTTTGGTGTAATACAGTGAAAACCAGAGCGGAAATGGTGAAATATTCCCATGATATGCATGGTCCCTGCCCCAATGCACTATGACTCAGCCTAAGGAGATCTGCAGCTTCTTTTTTTGTACTGCCAGCAGATTGTGGAAGTACAGTATAAAAAACATCCTTATGGAGAGATCTTCGTATTTTAGGCTTATTCTAAGTGTCTCAAGTAGCTGGGGTTTTTGCTTGGGCCTAATCCATACGGTCTCATGGCTTTCCTCCTAGTTTGAAGACGAATGTGCTAGAAACTATAAATCAAAAAAATGTCCTGGTGCCTAGCCTGTCCTTGCCTGTCCTTGCCTTGCCTTATTTCCTTCTCATCCTGTTCTCTGTCCCATCCTCTCGCACTAACCCCTCCTTTGGCTGCATGTCTCTTCTTTCCTTTTCTCTCACTCTCCTGCTTCCTGCCTCTTTTCTTGCAATTCCTCCATCTCACTCCTGCAGCCCAACACTACTTTTTATTCTTCCTTCCCTTTCTCCTGCTCCCTTTGCTTTCTCCCTCTGTCCCATATCTTTCTTCCTGACTTGTCTCTTGGAGACTTTGGGCCAAATTGGCGCCAAATCTGGGCATGGTTTGACAAGTTTTCATAGGCCTGGCTGGTGACAGCAGGGACAGCAGGCAGTGACAGGCCCCGGGGCTGACAGGCTCCCTGTCCCCTAGGGGGCGCCTGGCTGCCACACCCAGCTGACATAGAACCTTTGTCACAATGCCCGCTACCGTGGCGAGGATGCGGTGACTCTGCAGGTGACAGGGACACTGCAGGACTTGGTGTCAGCTCAGCAATTTCTCAGTTCCCAAAAGAAGCGGAATTCTGCAACTTACTACTTTGCTCTTGAAAGTATGTCATCAGGTGGGTGTTTTGGTGTAATACACTGAAAACAGAGCAGAAACTGTGAAATATTCCCATGACATGCATGGTCCCTGCCCCAAAGCACCATGACTCAGCCTAAGGAGATCTGCAGCTTCTTTTTTTGTACTGCCAGCAGATTGTGGAAGTACAGTATAAAAAACATCCTTATGGAGAGATCTTCGTATTTTAGGCTTAGTCTAAGTGTCTCATGTAGCTGGGGTTTTTGCTTGGGCCTAATCCATACGGTGTTATGGCTTCCCTCCTAGTCTGAATACGAATGTGCTAGAAACTATAAAGCAAAAGAATGTCCTCCAGCCTACCCTTGCATTTCCTGTCCTTGCCTGTCCTTGCCTTGCCTTATTTCCTTCTCATCCTGTTCTCTGTCCCATCCTCTCTCACTAACCCCTCATCTGGCTGCATGTCTCTTCTTTCCTTTTCTCTCACTCTCCTGCTTCCTGCCTCTTTTCTTGCAATTCCTCCATCTCACTCCTGCAGCCCAACACCACTTTTTATTCTTCCTTCCCTTTCTCCTGCTCCCTTTGCTTTCTCCCTCTGTCCCATATCTTTCTTCCCGACTTGTCTCTTGGAGGCTTTGGGCCAAATTGGCCCCACGTCTGGGCATGGTTTGAGAAGTTTTCAGAGGCCTGGCTGGAGACAGCAGGGACAGCAGGCAGTGACAGGCCCGGGGCTGACAGGCTCCCCATCCCCTAGGGGGCGCCTGGCTGCCACACCCAGCTGACATAGAACCTTTGTCACAATGCCCGCTACCGTGGCGAGGATGCGGTGACTCTGCAGGTGACAGGGACACTGCAGGACTTGGTGTCAGCTCAGCAATTTCTCAGTTGCCCAAAGAAGCGGAATTCTGCAAATTGCTGCCTTTGCTCTTGAAAGATGTCATCAGGTGGGTGTTTTGGTGTAATACACTGAAAACCAGAGAAGAAATGACGAAATATTCCCATGATATGCACGGTCCCTGCCCCAAAGCACCATGACTCAGCCTACGGAGATCTGCAGCTTCTTTTTTTGTACTGCCAGCAGATTGTGCAAGTACAGTATAAAACACATCCTTATGGAGAGATCTTCGTATTTTAGGCTTAGTCTAAGTGTCTCAAGTAGCTGGGGATTTTGCTTGGGCCTAATCCATATTGTCTTATGGCTTTCCTCCTAGTCTGAAGACGAATGTGCTAGAAGCTATACAGCAAAAAAATGTCCTGGTGCCTAGCCTGTCCTTGCCTGTCCTTGCCTTGCCTTATTTCCTTCTCATCCTGTTCTCTGTCCCATCCTCTCGCACTAACCCCTCCTTTGGCTGCATGTCTCTTCTTTTTTTTTCTCTCACTCTCCTGCTTCCTGCCTGTTTTCTTGCAATTCCTCCATCTCAGTCCTGCAGCCCAACACTACTTTTTATTCTTCCTTACCTTTCTCATGCTCCCTTCAGTTTCTCCCTCTGTCCCATATCTTTCTTCCCGACTTGTCTCTTGGAGACTTTGGGCCAAATTGTCCCCAACTCTGCGCATGGTTTGACAAGTTTTCAGAGGCCTGTCTGGTGACAGCAGGGACAGCAGGCAGTGACAGGCCCGGGGCTGACAGGCTCCCCATCCCCTAGGGGGCGCCTGGCTGCCACACCCAGCTGACATAGAACCTTTGTCACAATGCCCGCTACCGTGGCGAGGATGCGGTGACTCTGCAGGTGACAGGGACACTGCAGGACTTGCTGTCAGCTCAGCAATTTCTCACTTCTTCAAAGAAGCGGAATTCTGCAAATTGCTGCCTTTGCTCTTGAAATTCTGCCATCAGGTGGGTGTTATGGTGTAATACACTGAAAACCAGAGCAGAAATGGTGAAATATTCCCATGATATGGATGGTCCCTGCCCCAAAGCACCATGACTCAGCCTAAGGAGATCTGCAGCTTATTTTTTTGTACTGCCAGCAGATTGTGGAAGTACAGTATAAAAACCATCCTTATGGAGAGATCTTCGTATTTTAGGCTTGGTCTAAGTGTCTCAAGTAGCGGGGGATTTTGCTTGGGCCTAATCCATACTGTCTTAAGGCTTTCCTCCTAGTCTGAAGACGAATGTGCTAGAAACTATACAGCAAAAAAATGTCCTGCAGCCCAGCCTTGCCTTACCTGTCCTTGCCTGTCCTTGCCTTGCCTTATTTCCTTCTCATCCTGTTCTCTGTCCCATCCTCTCTCACTAACCCCTCGTTTGGCTGCATGTCTCTTCTTTCCTTTTCTCTCACTCTCCTGCTTCCTGCCTCTTTTCTTGCAATTCCTCCATTTCACTCCTGCAGCCCAACACTACTTTTTATTCTTCCTTCCCTTTCTCCTGCTCCCTTTGCTTTCTCCCTCTGTCCCATATCCTTCTTCCCGACTTGTCTCTTGGAGACTTTGGGCCAAATTGGCCCCATGTCTGGGCATGGTTTGACAAGTTTTCATAGGCCTGGCTGGTGACAGCAGGGACAGCAGGCAGTGACAGGCCCCGGGGCTGACAGGCTCCCTGTCCCCTAGGGGGCGCCTGGCTGCCACACCCAGCTGACATAGAACCTTTGTCACAATGCCCGCTACCGTGGCGAGGATGCGGTGACTCTGCAGGTGACAGGGACACTGCAGGACTTGGTGTCAGCTCAGCAATTTCTCATTTCCCCAAAGAAGCGGAATTCTGCAAATTACTACTTTGCTCTTGAAAGTATGTCATCAGGTGGGTGTTTTGGTGTAATACACTGAAAACAGAGCAGAAACTGTGAAATATTCCCATGACATGCATGGTCCCTGCCCCAAAGCACCATGACTCAGCCTAAGGAGATCTGCAGCTTCTTTTTTTGTACTGCCAGCAGATTGTGGAAGTACAGTATAAAAAACATCCTTATGGAGAGATCTTCGTATTTTAGGCTTAGTCTAAGTGTCTCAAGTAGCTGGGGATTTTGCTTGGGCCTAATCCATACTGTCTTATGGCTTTCCTCCTAGTCTGAAGACGAATGTGCTAGAAGCTATACAGCAAAAAAATGTCCTGGTGCCTAGCCTTGCCTTGCCTGTCCTTGCCTTGCCTTATTTCCTTCTCATCCTGTTCTCTGTCCCATCCTCTCGCACTAACCCCTCCTTTGGCTGCATGTCTCTTCTTTTTTTTTCTCTCACTCTCCTGCTTCCTGCCTCTTTTCTTGCAATTCCTCCGTCTCAGTCCTGCAGCCCAACACTACTTTTTATTCTTCCTTCCCTTTCTCATGCTCCCTTCAGTTCCTCCCTCTGTCCCATATCTTTCTTCCCGACTTGTCTCATGGAGACTTTGGGCCAAATTGGCCCCATGTCTGGGCATGGTTTGACAAGTTTTCAGAGGCCTGGCTGGTGACAGCAGGGACAGCAGGCAGTGACAGGCCCGGGGCTGACAGGCTCCCCATCCCCTAGGGGGCGCCTGGCTGCCACACCCAGCTGACATAGAACCTTTGTCACAATGCCCGCTACCGTGGCGAGGATGCGGTGACTCTGCAGGTGACAGGGACACTGCAGGACTTGCTGTCAGCTCAGCAATTTCTCACTTCCCCAAAGAAGCGGAATTCTGCAAATTGCTGCCTTTGCTCTTGAAAGGATGTCATCAGGTGGGTGTTTTGGTGTAATACAATGAAAACCAGAGCAGAAATGGTGAAATATTCCCATGATATGGATGGTCCCTGCCCCAAAGCACCATGACTCAGCCTAAGGAGATCTGCAGCTTCTTTTTTTGTACTGCCAGCAGATTGTGGAAGTACAGTATAAAAACCATCCTCATGAAGAGATCTTCGTATTTTAGGCTTAGTCTAAGTGTCTCAAGTAGCTGGGTTTTTTGCTTGGGCCTAATCCATATTGTCTTATGGCTTTCCTCCTAGTCTGAAGACGAATGTGCTAGAAACTATAAATCAAAAAAATGTCCTGGTGCCTAGCCTGTCCTTGCCTGTCCTTGCCTTGCCTTATTTCCTTCTCATCCTGTTCTCTGTCCCATCCTCTCTCACTAACCCCTCATCTGGCTGTATGTCTCTTCTTTCCTTTTCTCTCACTCTCCTGTTTCCTGCCTCTTTTCTTGCAATTCCTCCATCTCACTCCTGCAGCCCAACACTACTTTTAATTCTTCCTTCCCTTTCTCCTGCTCCCTTCGCTTTCTCCCTCAGTCCCATATCTTTCTTCCCGACTTGTCTGTTGGAGACTTTGGGCCAAATTGGCCCCAAGTCTGGGCATGGTTTGACCTGTTTTCAGAGGCCTGGCTGGTGACAGCAGGGACAGCAGGCAGTGACAGGCCCGGGGCTGACAGGCTCCCCATCCCCTAGAGGGTGCCTGTGTGCCACACCCAGCTGACATAGAACCTTTGTCACAATGCCCGCTACCGTGGCGAGGCTGCGGTGACTCTGCAGGTGACAGGGACACTGCAGGACTTGGTGTCAGCTCAGCAATTTCTCAGTTCTCCAAAGAAGCGGAATTCTGCAAATTGCTGCCTTTGCTCTTGAAAGATGTCTTCAGGTGGGTGTTTTGGTGTAATATACTGAAAACCAGAGCAGAAATGGTGAAATATTACCATGATATGCATGGTCCCTGCCCCAATGCACTATGACTCAGCCTAAGGAGATCTGCAGCTTCTTTTTTTGTACTGCCAGCAGATTGTGGAAGTACAGTATAAAAACCATCCTTATGGAGAGATCTTCGTATTTTAGGCTTAGTCTAAGTGTCTCAAGTAGCTGGGGTTTTTGCTTGGGCCTAATCCATACGGTCTCATGGCTTTCCTCCTAGTTTGAAGACGAATGTGCTAGAAACTATAAATCAAAAAAATGTCCTGGTGCCTAGCCTGTCCTTGCCTGTCCTTGCCTTGCCTTATTTCCTTCTCATCCTGTTCTCTGTCCCATCCTCTCGCACTAACCCCTCCTTTGGCTGCATGTCTCTTCTTTCCTTTTCTCTCACTCTCCTGTTTCCTGCCTCTTTTCTTGCAATTCCTCCATCTCACTCCTGCAACCCAACACTACTTTTTATTCTTCCTTCCCTTTCTCCTGCTCCATTTGCTTTCTCCCTCTGTCCCATATCTTTCTTCCTGACTTGTCTCTTGGAGACTTTGGGCCAAATTGGCCCCAAGTCTGGGCATGGTTTGACAAGTTTTCATAGGCCTGGCTGGTGACAGCAGGGACAGCAGGCAGTGACAGGCCCGGGGCTGACAGGCTCCCTGTCCCCTAGGGGGCGCCTGGCTGCCACACCCAGCTGACATAGAAGCTTTGTCACAATGCCCGCTACCGTGGCGAGGATGCGGTGACTCTGCAGGTGACAGGGACACTGCAGGACTTGGTGTCAGCTCAGCAATTTCTCAGTTCCCCAAAGAAGCGGAATTCTGCAAATTACTACTTTGCTCTTGAAAGTATGTCATCAGGTGGGTGTTTTGGTGCAATACACTGAAAACAGAGCAGAAACTGTGAAATATTCCCATGACATGCATGGTCCCTGCACAAAAGCACCATGACTCAGCCTAAGGAGATCTGCAGCTTATTTTATTGTACTGCCAGCAGATTGTGCAAGTACTGTATAAAAACCATCCTTATGGAGAGATCTTCGTATTTTAGGCTTAGTCTAAGTGTCTCAAGTAGCTGGGGATTTTGCTTGGGCCTAATCCATACTGTCTTATGGCTTTCCTCCTAGTCTGAAGACGAATGTGCTAGAAGCTATACAGCAAAAAAATGTCCTGGTGCCTAGCCTTGCCTTGCCTGTCCTTGCCTTGCCTTATTTCCTTCTCATCCTGTTCTCTGTCCCATCCTCTCGCACTAACCCCTCCTTTGGCTGCATGTCTCTTCTTTTTTTTTCTCTCACTCTCCTGCTTCCTGCCTGTTTTCTTGCAATTCCTCCATCTCAGTCCTGCAGCCCAACACTACTTTTTATTCTTCCTTCCCTTTCTCATGCTCCCTTCAGTTTCTCCCTCTGTCCCATATCTTTCTTCCCGACTTGTCTCTTGGAGACTTTGGGCCAAATTGTCCCCAACTCTGCGCATGGTTTGACAAGTTTTCAGAGGCCTGTCTGGTGACAGCAGGGACAGCAGGCAGTGACAGGCCCGGGGCTGACAGGCTCCCCATCCCCTAGGTGGCGCCTGGCTGCCACACCCAGCTGACATAGAACCTTTGTCACAATGCCCGCTACTGTGGCGAGGATGCGGTGACTCTGCAGGTGACAGGGACACTGCAGGACTTGCTGTCAGCTCAGCAATTTCTCACTTCCCCAAAGAAGCGGAATTCTGCAAATTGCTGCCTTTGCTCTTGAAAGGATGTCATCAGGTGGGTGTTTTGGTGTAATACAATGAAAACCAGAGCAGAAATGGTGAAATATTCCCATGATATGGATGGTCCCTGCCCCAAAGCACCATGACTCAGCCTAAGGAGATCTGCAGCTTCTTTTTGGTACTGCCAGCAGATTGTGGAAGTACAGTATAAAAACCATCCTCATGAAGAGATCTTCGTATTTTAGGCTTAGTCTAAGTGTCTCAAGTAGCTGGGGTTTTTGCTTGGGCCTAATCCATATTGTCTTATGGCTTTCCTCCTAGTCTGAAGACGAATGTGCTAGAAACTATAAATCAAAAAAATGTCCTGGTGCCTAGCCTGTCCTTGCCTGTCCTTGCCTTGTCTTATTTCCTTCTCATCCTGTTCTCTGTCCCATCCTCTCTCACTAACCCCTCATCTGGCTGTATGTCTCTTCTTTCCTTTTCTCTCACTCTCCTGTTTCCTGCCTCTTTTCTTGCAATTCCTCCATCTCACTCCTGCAGCCCAACACTACTTTTAATTCTTCCTTCCCTTTCTCCTGCTCCCTTCGCTTTCTCCCTCAGTCCCATATCTTTCTTCCCGACTTGTCTGTTGGAGACTTTGGGCCAAATTGGCCCCAAGTCTGGGCATGGTTTGACCTGTTTTCAGAGGCCTGGCTGGTGACAGCAGGGACAGCAGGCAGTGACAGGCCCGGGGCTGACAGGCTCCCCATCCCCTAGAGGGTGCCTGTGTGCCACACCCAGCTGACATAGAACCTTTGTCACAATGCCCGCTACCGTGGCGAGGATGCGGTGACTCTGCAGGTGACAGGGACACTGCAGGACTTGGTGTCAGCTCAGCAATTTCTCAGTTCTCCAAAGAAGCGGAATTCTGCAAATTGCTGCCTTTGCTCTTGAAAGATGTCTTCAGGTGGGTGTTTTGGTGTAATACAGTGAAAACCAGAGCGGAAATGGTGAAATATTCCCATGATATGCATGGTCCCTGCCCCAATGCACTATGACTCAGCCTAAGGAGATCTGCAGCTTCTTTTTTTGTACTGCCAGCAGATTGTGGAAGTACAGTATAAAAACCATCCTTATGGAGAGATCTTCGTATTTTAGGCTTAGTCTAAGTGTCTCAAGTAGCTGGGGTTTTTGCTTGGGCCTAATCCATACGGTCTCATGGCTTTCCTCCTAGTTTGAAGACGAATGTGCTAGAAACTATAAATCAAAAAAATGTCCTGGTGCCTAGCCTGTCCTTGCCTGTCCTTGCCTTGCCTTATTTCCTTCTCATCCTGTTCTCTGTCCCATCCTCTCGCACTAACCCCTCCTTTGGCTGCATGTCTCTTCTTTCCTTTTCTCTCACTCTCCTGCTTCCTGCCTCTTTTCTTGCAATTCCTCCATCTCACTCCTGCAACCCAACACTACTTTTTATTCTTCCTTCCCTTTCTCCTGCTCCCTTTGCTTTCTCCCTCTGTCCCATATCTTTCTTCCTGACTTGTCTCTTAGAGACTTTCGGCCAAATTGGCCCCAAGTCTGGGCATGGTTTGACAAGTTTTCATAGGCCTGGCTGGTGACAGCAGGGACAGCAGGCAGTGACAGGCCCCGGGGCTGACAGGCTCCCTGTCCCCTAGGGGGCGCCTGGCTGCCACACCCAGCTGACATAGAACCTTTGTCACAATGCCCGCTACCGTGGCGAGGATGCGGTGACTCTGCAGGTGACAGGGACACTGCAGGACTTGGTGTCAGCTCAGCAATTTCTCAGTTCCCCAAAGAAGCGGAATTCTGCAAATTACTACTTTGCTCTTGAAAGTATGTCATCAGGTGGGTGTTTTGGTGTAATACACTGAAAACAGAGCAGAAACTGTGAAATATTCCCATGACATGCATGGTCCCTGCCCCAAAGCACCATGACTCAGCCTAAGGAGATCTGCAGCTTCTTTTTTTGTACTGCCAGCAGATTGTGGAAGTACAGTATAAAAAACATCCTTATGGAGAGATCTTCGTATTTTAGGCTTAGTCTAAGTGTCTCATGTAGCTGGGGTTTTTGCTTGGGCCTAATCCATACGGTGTTATGGCTTCCCTCCTAGTCTGAATACGAATGTGCTAGAAACTATAAAGCAAAAAAATGTCCTCCAGCCTACCCTTGCATTTCCTGTCCTTGCCTGTCCTTGCCTTGCCTTATTTCCTTCTCATCCTGTTCTCTGTCCCATCCTCTCTCACTAACCCCTCATCTGGCTGCATGTCTCTTCTTTCCTTTTCTCTCACTCTCCTGCTTCCTGCCTCTTTTCTTGCAATTCCTCCATCTCACTCCTGCAGCCCAACACCACTTTTTATTCTTCCTTCCCTTTCTCCTGCTCCCTTTGCTTTCTCCCTCTGTCCCATATCTTTCTTCCCGACTTGTCTCTTGGAGGCTTTGGGCCAAATTGGCCCCACGTCTGGGCATGGTTTGAGAAGTTTTCAGAGGCCTGGCTGGAGACAGCAGGGACAGCAGGCAGTGACAGGCCCGGGGCTGACAGGCTCCCCATCGCCTAGGGGGCGCCTGGCTGCCACACCCAGCTGACATAGAACCTTTGTCACAATGCCCGCTACCGTGGCGAGGATGCGGTGACTCTGCAGGTGACAGGGACACTGCAGGACTTGGTGTCAGCTCAGCAATTTCTCAGTTCTCCAAAGAAGCGGAATTCTGCAAATTGCTGCCTTTGCTCTTGAAAGATGTCTTCAGGTGGGTGTTTTGGTGTAATACAGTGAAAACCAGAGCGGAAATGGTGAAATATTCCCATGATATGCATGGTCCCTGCCCCAATGCACTATGACTCAGCCTAAGGAGATCTGCAGCTTCTTTTTTTGTACTGCCAGCAGATTGTGCAAGTACAGTATAAAAACCATCCTTATGGAGAGATCTTCGTATTTTAGGCTTAGTCTAAGTGTCTCAAGTAGCTGGGGATTTTGCTTGGGCCTAATCCATACTGTCTTATGGCTTTCCTCCTAGTCTGAAGACGAATGTGCTAGAAGCTATACAGCAAAAAAATGTCCTGGTGCCTAGCCTTGCCTGTCCTTGCCTTGCCTTATTTCCTTCTCATCCTGTTCTCTGTCCCATCCTCTCGCACTAACCACTCCTTTGGCTGCATGTCTCTTCTTTTTTTTTCTCTCACTCTCCTGCTTCCTGCCTGTTTTCTTGCAATTCCTCCATCTCAGTCCTGCAGCCCAACACTACTTTTTATTCTTCCTTCCCTTTCTCATGCTCCCTTCAGTTTCTCCCTCTGTCCCATATCTTTCTTCCCGACTTGTCTCTTGGAGACTTTGGGCCAAATTGTCCCCAACTCTGCGCATGGTTTGACAAGTTTTCAGAGGCCTGTCTGGTGACAGCAGGGACAGCAGGCAGTGACAGGCCCGGGGCTGACAGGCTCCCCATCCCCTAGGTGGCGCCTGGCTGCCACACCCAGCTGACATAGAACCTTTGTCACAATGCCCGCTACTGTGGCGAGGATGCGGTGACTCTGCAGGTGACAGGGACACTGCAGGACTTGCTGTCAGCTCAGCAATTTCTCACTTCCCCAAAGAAGCGGAATTCTGCAAATTGCTGCCTTTGCTCTTGAAATTCTGCCATCAGGTGGGTGTTTTGGTGTAATACACTGAAAACCAGAGCAGAAATGGTGAAATATTCCCATGATATGGATGGTCCCTGCCCCAAAGCACCATGACTCAGCCTAAGGAGATCTGCAGCTTCTTTTTTTGTACTGCCAGCAGATTGTGGAAGTACAGTATAAAAACCATCCTCATGAAGAGATCTTCGTATTTTAGGCTTAGTCTAAGTGTCTCAAGTAGCTGGGGTTTTTGCTTGGGCCTAATCCATATTGTCTTATGGCTTTCCTCCTAGTCTGAAGACGAATGTGCTAGAAACTATAAATCAAAAAAATGTCCTGGTGCCTAGCCTGTCCTTGCCTGTCCTTGCCTTGTCTTATTTCCTTCTCATCCTGTTCTCTGTCCCATCCTCTCTCACTAACCCCTCATCTGGCTGTATGTCTCTTCTTTCCTTTTCTCTCACTCTCCTGTTTCCTGCCTCTTTTCTTGCAATTCCTCCATCTCACTCCTGCAGCCCAACACTACTTTTAATTCTTCCTTCCCTTTCTCCTGCTCCCTTCGCTTTCTCCCTCAGTCCCATATCTTTCTTCCCGACTTGTCTGTTGGAGACTTTGGGCCAAATTGGCCCCAAGTCTGGGCATGGTTTGACCTGTTTTCAGAGGCCTGGCTGGTGACAGCAGGGACAGCAGGCAGTGACAGGCCCGGGGCTGACAGGCTCCCCATCCCCTAGAGGGTGCCTGTGTGCCACACCCAGCTGACATAGAACCTTTGTCACAATGCCCGCTACCGTGGCGAGGCTGCGGTGACTCTGCAGGTGACAGGGACACTGCAGGACTTGGTGTCAGCTCAGCAATTTCTCAGTTCTCCAAAGAAGCGGAATTCTGCAAATTGCTGCCTTTGCTCTTGAAAGATGTCTTCAGGTGGGTGTTTTGGTGTAATACAGTGAAAACCAGAGCGGAAATGGTGAAATATTCCCATGATATGCATGGTCCCTGCCCCAATGCACTATGACTCAGCCTAAGGAGATCTGCAGCTTCTTTTTTTGTACTGCCAGCAGATTGTGGAAGTACAGTATAAAAACCATCCTTATGGAGAGATCTTCGTATTTTAGGCTTAGTCTAAGTGTCTCAAGTAGCTGGGGTTTTTGCTTGGGCCTAATCCATACGGTCTCATGGCTTTCCTCCTAGTTTGAAGACGAATGTGCTAGAAACTATAAATCAAAAAAATGTCCTGGTGCCTAGCCTGTCCTTGCCTGTCCTTGCCTTGCCTTATTTCCTTCTCATCCTGTTCTCTGTCCCATCCTCTCGCACTAACCCCTCCTTTGGCTGCATGTCTCTTCTTTCCTTTTCTCTCACTCTCCTGCTTCCTGCCTCTTTTCTTGCAATTCCTCCATCTCACTCCTGCAACCCAACACTACTTTTTATTCTTCCTTCCCTTTCTCCTGCTCCCTTTGCTTTCTCCCTCTGTCCCATATCTTTCTTCCTGACTTGTCTCTTAGAGACTTTCGGCCAAATTGGCCCCAAGTCTGGGCATGGTTTGACAAGTTTTCATAGGCCTGGCTGGTGACAGCAGGGACAGCAGGCAGTGACAGGCCCCGGGGCTGACAGGCTCCCTGTCCCCTAGGGGGCGCCTGGCTGCCACACCCAGCTGACATAGAACCTTTGTCACAATGCCCGCTACCGTGGCGAGGATGCGGTGACTCTGCAGGTGACAGGGACACTGCAGGACTTGGTGTCAGCTCAGCAATTTCTCAGTTCCCCAAAGAAGCGGAATTCTGCAAATTACTACTTTGCTCTTGAAAGTATGTCATCAGGTGGGTGTTTTGGTGTAATACACTGAAAACAGAGCAGAAACTGTGAAATATTCCCATGACATGCATGGTCCCTGTCCCAAAGCACCATGACTCAGCCTAAGGAGATCTGCAGCTTCTTTTTTTGTACTGCCAGCAGATTGTGGAAGTACAGTATAAAAAACATCCTTATGGAGAGATCTTCGTATTTTAGGCTTAGTCTAAGTGTCTCATGTAGCTGGGGTTTTTGCTTGGGCCTAATCCATACGGTGTTATGGCTTCCCTCCTAGTCTGAATACGAATGTGCTAGAAACTATAAAGCAAAAAAATGTCCTCCAGCCTACCCTTGCATTTCCTGTCCTTGCCTGTCCTTGCCTTGCCTTATTTCCTTCTCATCCTGTTCTCTGTCCCATCCTCTCTCACTAACCCCTCATCTGGCTGCATGTCTCTTCTTTCCTTTTCTCTCACTCTCCTGCTTCCTGCCTCTTTTCTTGCAATTCCTCCATCTCAGTCCTGCAGCCCAACACTACTTTTTATTCTTCCTTCCCTTTCTCATGCTCCCTTCAGTTTCTCCCTCTGTCCCATATCTTTCTTCCCGACTTGTCTCTTGGAGACTTTGGGCCAAATTGTCCCCAACTCTGCGCATGGTTTGACAAGTTTTCAGAGGCCTGTCTGGTGACAGCAGGGACAGCAGGCAGTGACAGGCCCGGGGCTGACAGGCTCCCCATCCCCTAGGTGGCGCCTGGCTGCCACACCCAGCTGACATAGAACCTTTGTCACAATGCCCGCTACTGTGGCGAGGATGCGGTGACTCTGCAGGTGACAGGGACACTGCAGGACTTGCTGTCAGCTCAGCAATTTCTCACTTCCCCAAAGAAGCGGAATTCTGCAAATTGCTGCCTTTGCTCTTGAAATTCTGCCATCAGGTGGGTGTTTTGGTGTAATACACTGAAAACCAGAGCAGAAATGGTGAAATATTCCCATGATATGGATGGTCCCTGCCCCAAAGCACCATGACTCAGCCTAAGGAGATCTGCAGCTTCTTTTTTTGTACTGCCAGCAGATTGTGGAAGTACAGTATAAAAACCATCCTCATGAAGAGATCTTCGTATTTTAGGCTTAGTCTAAGTGTCTCAAGTAGATGGGGTTTTTGCTTGGGCCTAATCCATATTGTCTTATGGCTTTCCTCCTAGTCTGAAGACGAATGTGCTAGAAACTATAAATCAAAAAAATGTCCTGGTGCCTAGCCTGTCCTTGCCTGTCCTTGCCTTGCCTTATTTCCTTCTCATCCTGTTCTCTGTCCCATCCTCTCGCACTAACCCCTCCTTTGGCTGCATGTCTCTTCTTTCCTTTTCTCTCACTCTCCTGCTTCCTGCCTCTTTTCTTGCAATTCCTCCATCTCACTCCTGCAACCCAACACTACTTTTTATTCTTCCTTCCCTTTCTCCTGCTCCCTTTGCTTTCTCCCTCTGTCCCATATCTTTCTTCCTGACTTGTCTCTTAGAGACTTTCGGCCAAATTGGCCCCAAGTCTGGGCATGGTTTGACAAGTTTTCATAGGCCTGGCTGGTGACAGCAGGGACAGCAGGCAGTGACAGGCCCCGGGGCTGACAGGCTCCCTGTCCCCTAGGGGGCGCATGGCTGCCACACCCAGCTGACATAGAACCTTTGTCACAATGCCCGCTACCGTGGCGAGGATGCGGTGACTCTGCAGGTGACAGGGACACTGCAGGACTTGGTGTCAGCTCAGCAATTTCTCAGTTCCCCAAAGAAGCGGAATTCTGCAACTTACTACTTTGCTCTTGAAAGTATGTCATCAGGTGGGTGTTTTGGTGTAATACACTGAAAACAGAGCAGAAACTGTGAAATATTCCCATGACATGCATGGTCCCTGCCCCAAAGCACCATGACTCAGCCTAAGGAGATCTGCAGCTTCTTTTTTTGTACTGCCAGCAGATTGTGGAAGTACAGTATAAAAAACATCCTTATGGAGAGATCTTCGTATTTTAGGCTTAGTCTAAGTGTCTCATGTAGCTGGGGTTTTTGCTTGGGCCTAATCCATACGGTGTTATGGCTTCCCTCCTAGTCTGAATACGAATGTGCTAGAAACTATAAAGCAAAAAAATGTCCTCCAGCCTACCCTTGCATTTCCTGTCCTTGCCTGTCCTTGCCTTGCCTTATTTCCTTCTCATCCTGTTCTCTGTCCCATCCTCTCTCACTAACCCCTCATCTGGCTGCATGTCTCTTCTTTCCTTTTCTCTCACTCTCCTGCTTCCTGCCTCTTTTCTTGCAATTCCTCCATCTCACTCCTGCAGCCCAACACCACTTTTTATTCTTCCTTCCCTTTCTCCTGCTCCCTTTGCTTTCTCCCTCTGTCCCATATCTTTCTTCCCGACTTGTCTCTTGGAGGCTTTGGGCCAAATTGGCCCCACGTCTGGGCATGGTTTGAGAAGTTTTCAGAGGCCTGGCTGGAGACAGCAGGGACAGCAGGCAGTGACAGGCCCGGGGCTGACAGGCTCCCCATCGCCTAGGGGGCGCCTGGCTGCCACACCCAGCTGACATAGAACCTTTGTCACAATGCCCGCTACCGTGGCGAGGCTGCGGTGACTCTGCAGGTGACAGGGACACTGCAGGACTTGGTGTCAGCTCAGCAATTTCTCAGTTCTCCAAAGAAGCGGAATTCTGCAAATTGCTGCCTTTGCTCTTGAAAGATGTCTTCAGGTGGGTGTTTTGGTGTAATACAGTGAAAACCAGAGCGGAAATGGTGAAATATTCCCATGATATGCATGGTCCCTGCCCCAATGCACTATGACTCAGCCTAAGGAGATCTGCAGCTTCTTTTTTTGTACTGCCAGCAGATTGTGCAAGTACAGTATAAAAAACATCCTTATGGAGAGATCTTCGTATTTTAGGCTTAGTCTAAGTGTCTCAAGTAGCTGGGGATTTTGCTTGGGCCTAATCCATACTGTCTTATGGCTTTCCTCCTAGTCTGAAGACGAATGTGCTAGAAGCTATACAGCAAAAAAATGTCCTGGTGCCTAGCCTTGCCTTGCCTGTCCTTGCCTTGCCTTATTTCCTTCTCATCCTGTTCTCTGTCCCATCCTCTCGCACTAACCCCTCCTTTGGCTGCATGTCTCTTCTTTTTTTTTCTCTCACTCTCCTGCTTCCTGCCTGTTTTCTTGCAATTCCTCCATCTCAGTCCTGCAGCCCAACACTACTTTTTATTCTTCCTTCCCTTTCTCATGCTCCCTTCAGTTTCTCCCTCTGTCCCATATCTTTCTTCCCGACTTGTCTCTTGGAGACTTTGGGCCAAATTGTCCCCAACTCTGCGCATGGTTTGACAAGTTTTCAGAGGCCTGGCTGGTGACAGCAGGGACAGCAGGCAGTGACAGGCCCGGGGCTGACAGGCTCCCCATCCCCTAGGGGGCGCCTGGCTGCCACACCCAGCTGACATAGAACCTTTGTCACAATGCCCGCTACCGTGGCGAGGATGCGGTGACTCTGCAGGTGACAGGGACACTGCAGGACTTGCTGTCAGCTCAGCAATTTCTCACTTCCCCAAAGAAGCGGAATTCTGCAAATTGCTGCCTTTGCTCTTGAAAGATGTCTTCAGGTGGGTGTTTTGGTGTAATATACTGAAAACCAGAGCAGAAATGGAGAAATATTCCCATGATATGCATGGTCCCTGCCCCAATGCACTATGACTCAGCCTAAGGAGATCTGCAGCTTCTTTTTTTGTACTGCCAGCAGATTGTGGAAGTACAGTATAAAAACCATCCTTATGGAGAGATCTTCGTATTTTAGGCTTAGTCTAAGTGTCTCAAGTAGCTGGGGTTTTTGCTTGGGCCTAATCCATACGGTCTCATGGCTTTCCTCCTAGTTTGAAGACGAATGTGCTAGAAACTATAAATCAAAAAAATGTCCTGGTGCCTAGCCTGTCCTTGCCTGTCCTTGCCTTGCCTTATTTCCTTCTCATCCTGTTCTCTGTCCCATCCTCTCGCACTAACCCCTCCTTTGGCTGCATGTCTCTTCTTTCCTTTTCTCTCACTCTCCTGTTTCCTGCCTCTTTTCTTGCAATTCCTCCATCTCACTCCTGCAACCCAACACTACTTTTTATTCTTCCTTCCCTTTCTCCTGCTCCATTTGCTTTCTCCCTCTGTCCCATATCTTTCTTCCTGACTTGTCTCTTGGAGACTTTGGGCCAAATTGGCCCCAAGTCTGGGCATGGTTTGACAAGTTTTCATAGGCCTGGCTGGTGACAGCAGGGACAGCAGGCAGTGACAGGCCCGGGGCTGACAGGCTCCCTGTCCCCTAGGGGGCGCCTGGCTGCCACACCCAGCTGACATAGAACCTTTGTCACAATGCCCGCTACCGTGGCGAGGATGCGGTGACTCTGCAGGTGACAGGGACACTGCAGGACTTGGTGTCAGCTCAGCAATTTCTCAGTTCCCCAAAGAAGCGGAATTCTGCAAATTACTACTTTGCTCTTGAAAGTATGTCATCAGGTGGGTGTTTTGGTGCAATACACTGAAAACAGAGCAGAAACTGTGAAATACTCCCATGACATGCATGGTCCCTGCACAAAAGCACCATGACTCAGCCTAAGGAGATCTGCAGCTTATTTTTTTGTACTGCCAGCAGATTGTGCAAGTACAGTATAAAAACCATCCTTATGGAGAGATCTTCGTATTTTAGGCTTAGTCTAAGTGTCTCAAGTAGCTGGGGATTTTGCTTGGGCCTAATCCATACTGTCTTATGGCTTTCCTCCTAGTCTGAAGACGAATGTGCTAGAAGCTATACAGCAAAAAAATGTCCTGGTGCCTAGCCTTGCCTTGCCTGTCCTTGCCTTGCCTTATTTCCTTCTCATCCTGTTCTCTGTCCCATCCTCTCGCACTAACCCCTCCTTTGGCTGCATGTCTCTTCTTTTTTTTTCTCTCACTCTCCTGCTTCCTGCCTGTTTTCTTGCAATTCCTCCATCTCAGTCCTGCAGCCCAACACTACTTTTTATTCTTCCTTCCCTTTCTCATGCTCCCTTCAGTTTCTCCCTCTGTCCCATATCTTTCTTCCCGACTTGTCTCTTGGAGACTTTGGGCCAAATTGTCCCCAACTCTGCGCATGGTTTGACAAGTTTTCAGAGGCCTGTCTGGTGACAGCAGGGACAGCAGGCAGTGACAGGCCCGGGGCTGACAGGCTCCCCATCCCCTAGGTGGCGCCTGGCTGCCACACCCAGCTGACATAGAACCTTTGTCACAATGCCCGCTACTGTGGCGAGGATGCGGTGACTCTGCAGGTGACAGGGACACTGCAGGACTTGCTGTCAGCTCAGCAATTTCTCACTTCCCCAAAGAAGCGGAATTCTGCAAATTGCTGCCTTTGCTCTTGAAATTCTGCCATCAGGTGGGTGTTTTGGTGTAATACACTGAAAACCAGAGCAGAAATGGTGAAATATTCCCATGATATGGATGGTCCCTGCCCCAAAGCACCATGACTCAGCCTAAGGAGATCTGCAGCTTCTTTTTTTGTACTGCCAGCAGATTGTGGAAGTACAGTATAAAAACCATCCCCAGGAAGAGATCTTCGTATTTTAGGCTTAGTCTAAGTGTCTCAAGTAGCTGGGGTTTTTGCTTGGGCCTAATCCATATTGTCTTATGGCTTTCCTCCTAGTCTGAAGACGAATGTGCTAGAAACTATAAATCAAAAAAATGTCCTGGTGCCTAGCCTGTCCTTGCCTGTCCTTGCCTTGTCTTATTTCCTTCTCATCCTGTTCTCTGTCCCATCCTCTCTCACTAACCCCTCATCTGGCTGTATGTCTCTTCTTTCCTTTTCTCTCACTCTCCTGTTTCCTGCCTCTTTTCTTGCAATTCCTCCATCTCACTCCTGCAGCCCAACACTACTTTTAATTCTTCCTTCCCTTTCTCCTGCTCCCTTCGCTTTCTCCCTCAGTCCCATATCTTTCTTCCCGACTTGTCTGTTGGAGACTTTGGGCCAAATTGGCCCCAAGTCTGGGCATGGTTTGACCTGTTTTCAGAGGCCTGGCTGGTGACAGCAGGGACAGCAGGCAGTGACAGGCCCGGGGCTGACAGGCTCCCCATCCCCTAGAGGGTGCCTGTGTGCCACACCCAGCTGACATAGAACCTTTGTCACAATGCCCGCTACCGTGGCGAGGCTGCGGTGACTCTGCAGGTGACAGGGACACTGCAGGACTTGGTGTCAGCTCAGCAATTTCTCAGTTCTCCAAAGAAGCGGAATTCTGCAAATTGCTGCCTTTGCTCTTGAAAGATGTCTTCAGGTGGGTGTTTTGGTGTAATACAGTGAAAACCAGAGCGGAAATGGTGAAATATTCCCATGATATGCATGGTCCCTGCCCCAATGCACTATGACTCAGCCTAAGGAGATCTGCAGCTTCTTTTTTTGTACTGCCAGCAGATTGTGGAAGTACAGTATAAAAACCATCCTTATGGAGAGATCTTCGTATTTTAGGCTTAGTCTAAGTGTCTCAAGTAGCTGGGGTTTTTGCTTGGGCCTAATCCATACGGTCTCATGGCTTTCCTCCTAGTTTGAAGACGAATGTGCTAGAAACTATAAATCAAAAAAATGTCCTGGTGCCTAGCCTGTCCTTGCCTGTCCTTGCCTTGCCTTATTTCCTTCTCATCCTGTTCTCTGTCCCATCCTCTCGCACTAACCCCTCCTTTGGCTGCATGTCTCTTCTTTCCTTTTCTCTCACTCTCCTGCTTCCTGCCTCTTTTCTTGCAATTCCTCCATCTCACTCCTGCAACCCAACACTACTTTTTATTCTTCCTTCCCTTTCTCCTGCTCCATTTGCTTTCTCCCTCTGTCCCATATCTTTCTTCCCGACTTGTCTCTTAGAGACTTTCGGCCAAATTGGCCCCAAGTCTGGGCATGGTTTGACAAGTTTTCATAGGCCTGGCTGGTGACAGCAGGGACAGCAGGCAGTGACAGGCCCCGGGGCTGACAGGCTCCCTGTCCCCTAGGGGGCGCCTGGCTGCCACAACCAGCTGACATAGAACCTTTGTCACAATGCCCGCTACCGTGGCGAGGATGCGGTGACTCTGCAGGTGACAGGGACACTGCAGGACTTGGTGTCAGCTCAGCAATTTCTCAGTTCCCCAAAGAAGCGGAATTCTGCAAATTGCTGCCTTTGCTCTTGAAAGATGTCATCAGGTGGGTGTTTTGGTGTAATACACTGAAAACCAGAGCAGAAATGGTGAAATATTCCCATGATATGGATGGTCCCTGCCCCAAAGCACCATGACTCAGCCTAAGGAGATCTGCAGCTTCTTTTTTTGTACTGCCAGCAGATTGTGCAAGTACAGTATAAAAACCATCCTTATGGAGAGATCTTCGTATTTTAGGCTTAGTCTAAGTGTCTCAAGTAGCTGGGGATTTTGCTTGGGCCTAATCCATACTGTCTTATGGCTTTCCTCCTAGTCTGAAGACGAATGTGCTAGAAGCTATACAGCAAAAAAATGTCCTGGTGCCTAGCCTTGCCTTGCCTGTCCTTGCCTTGCCTTATTTCCTTCTCATCCTGTTCTCTGTCCCATCCTCTCGCACTAACCCCTCCTTTGGCTGCATGTCTCTTCTTTTTTTTTCTCTCACTCTCCTGCTTCCTGCCTGTTTTCTTGCAATTCCTCCATCTCAGTCCTGCAGCCCAACACTACTTTTTATTCTTCCTTCCCTTTCTCATGCTCCCTTCAGTTTCTCCCTCTGTCCCATATCTTTCTTCCCGACTTGTCTCTTGGAGACTTTGGGCCAAATTGTCCCCAACTCTGCGCATGGTTTGACAAGTTTTCAGAGGCCTGTCTGGTGACAGCAGGGACAGCAGGCAGTGACAGGCCCGGGGCTGACAGGCTCCCCATCCCCTAGGTGGCGCCTGGCTGCCACACCCAGCTGACATAGAACCTTTGTCACAATGCCCGCTACTGTGGCGAGGATGCGGTGACTCTGCAGGTGACAGGGACACTGCAGGACTTGCTGTCAGCTCAGCAATTTCTCACTTCCCCAAAGAAGCGGAATTCTGCAAATTGCTGCCTTTGCTCTTGAAATTCTGCCATCAGGTGGGTGTTTTGGTGTAATACACTGAAAACCAGAGCAGAAATGGTGAAATATTCCCATGATATGGATGGTCCCTGCCCCAAAGCACCATGACTCAGCCTAAGGAGATCTGCAGCTTCTTTTTTTGTACTGCCAGCAGATTGTGGAAGTACAGTATAAAAACCATCCCCAGGAAGAGATCTTCGTATTTTAGGCTTAGTCTAAGTGTCTCAAGTAGCTGGGGTTTTTGCTTGGGCCTAATCCATATTGTCTTATGGCTTTCCTCCTAGTCTGAAGACGAATGTGCTAGAAACTATAAATCAAAAAAATGTCCTGGTGCCTAGCCTGTCCTTGCCTGTCCTTGCCTTGTCTTATTTCCTTCTCATCCTGTTCTCTGTCCCATCCTCTCTCACTAACCCCTCATCTGGCTGTATGTCTCTTCTTTCCTTTTCTCTCACTCTCCTGTTTCCTGCCTCTTTTCTTGCAATTCCTCCATCTCACTCCTGCAGCCCAACACTACTTTTAATTCTTCCTTCCCTTTCTCCTGCTCCCTTCGCTTTCTCCCTCAGTCCCATATCTTTCTTCCCGACTTGTCTGTTGGAGACTTTGGGCCAAATTGGCCCCAAGTCTGGGCATGGTTTGACCTATTTTCAGAGGCCTGGCTGGTGACAGCAGGGACAGCAGGCAGTGACAGGCCCGGGGCTGACAGGCTCCCCATCCCCTAGAGGGTGCCTGTGTGCCACACCCAGCTGACATAGAACCTTTGTCACAATGCCCGCTACCGTGGCGAGGCTGCGGTGACTCTGCAGGTGACAGGGACACTGCAGGACTTGGTGTCAGCTCAGCAATTTCTCAGTTCTCCAAAGAAGCGGAATTCTGCAAATTGCTGCCTTTGCTCTTGAAAGATGTCTTCAGGTGGGTGTTTTGGTGTAATACAGTGAAAACCAGAGCGGAAATGGTGAAATATTCCCATGATATGCATGGTCCCTGCCCCAATGCACTATGACTCAGCCTAAGGAGATCTGCAGCTTCTTTTTTTGTACTGCCAGCAGATTGTGGAAGTACAGTATAAAAACCATCCTTATGGAGAGATCTTCGTATTTTAGGCTTAGTCTAAGTGTCTCAAGTAGCTGGGGTTTTTGCTTGGGCCTAATCCATACGGTCTCATGGCTTTCCTCCTAGTTTGAAGACGAATGTGCTAGAAACTATAAATCAAAAAAATGTCCTGGTGCCTAGCCTGTCCTTGCCTGTCCTTGCCTTGCCTTATTTCCTTCTCATCCTGTTCTCTGTCCCATCCTCTCGCACTAACCCCTCCTTTGGCTGCATGTCTCTTCTTTCCTTTTCTCTCACTCTCCTGCTTCCTGCCTCTTTTCTTGCAATTCCTCCATCTCACTCCTGCAACCCAACACTACTTTTTATTCTTCCTTCCCTTTCTCCTGCTCCCTTTGCTTTCTCCCTCTGTCCCATATCTTTCTTCCCGACTTGTCTCTTAGAGACTTTCGGCCAAATTGGCCCCAAGTCTGGGCATGGTTTGACAAGTTTTCATAGGCCTGGCTGGTGACAGCAGGGACAGCAGGCAGTGACAGGCCCCGGGGCTGACAGGCTCCCTGTCCCCTAGGGGGCGCCTGGCTGCCACACCCAGCTGACATAGAACCTTTGTCACAATGCCCGCTACCGTGGCGAGGATGCGGTGACTCTGCAGGTGACAGGGACACTGCAGGACTTGGTGTCAGCTCAGCAATTTCTCAGTTCCCCAAAGAAGCGGAATTCTGCAAATTACTACTTTGCTCTTGAAAGTATGTCATCAGGTGGGTGTTTTGGTGTAATACACTGAAAACAGAGCAGAAACTGTGAAATATTCCCATGACATGCATGGTCCCTGCCCCAAAGCACCATGACTCAGCCTAAGGAGATCTGCAGCTTCTTTTTTTGTACTGCCAGCAGATTGTGGAAGTACAGTATAAAAAACATCCTTATGGAGAGATCTTCGTATTTTAGGCTTAGTCTAAGTGTCTCATGTAGCTGGGGTTTTTGCTTGGGCCTAATCCATACGGTGTTATGGCTTCCCTCCTAGTCTGAATACGAATGTGCTAGAAACTATAAAGCAAAAAAATGTCCTCCAGCCTACCCTTGCATTTCCTGTCCTTGCCTGTCCTTGCCTTGCCTTATTTCCTTCTCATCCTGTTCTCTGTCCCATCCTCTCTCACTAACCCCTCATCTGGCTGCATGTCTCTTCTTTCCTTTTCTCTCACTCTCCTGCTTCCTGCCTCTTTTCTTGCAATTCCTCCATCTCAGTCCTGCAGCCCAACACTACTTTTTATTCTTCCTTCCCTTTCTCATGCTCCCTTCAGTTTCTCCCTCTGTCCCATATCTTTCTTCCCGACTTGTCTCTTGGAGACTTTGGGCCAAATTGTCCCCAACTCTGCGCATGGTTTGACAAGTTTTCAGAGGCCTGTCTGGTGACAGCAGGGACAGCAGGCAGTGACAGGCCCGGGGCTGACAGGCTCCCCATCCCCTAGGTGGCGCCTGGCTGCCACACCCAGCTGACATAGAACCTTTGTCACAATGCCCGCTACTGTGGCGAGGATGCGGTGACTCTGCAGGTGACAGGGACACTGCAGGACTTGCTGTCAGCTCAGCAATTTCTCACTTCCCCAAAGAAGCGGAATTCTGCAAATTGCTGCCTTTGCTCTTGAAATTCTGCCATCAGGTGGGTGTTTTGGTGTAATACACTGAAAACCAGAGCAGAAATGGTGAAATATTCCCATGATATGGATGGTCCCTGCCCCAAAGCACCATGACTCAGCCTAAGGAGATCTGCAGCTTCTTTTTTTGTACTGCCAGCAGATTGTGGAAGTACAGTATAAAAACCATCCTCATGAAGAGATCTTCGTATTTTAGGCTTAGTCTAAGTGTCTCAAGTAGATGGGGTTTTTGCTTGGGCCTAATCCATATTGTCTTATGGCTTTCCTCCTAGTCTGAAGACGAATGTGCTAGAAACTATAAATCAAAAAAATGTCCTGGTGCCTAGCCTGTCCTTGCCTGTCCTTGCCTTGCCTTATTTCCTTCTCATCCTGTTCTCTGTCCCATCCTCTCGCACTAACCCCTCCTTTGGCTGCATGTCTCTTCTTTCCTTTTCTCTCACTCTCCTGCTTCCTGCCTCTTTTCTTGCAATTCCTCCATCTCACTCCTGCAACCCAACACTACTTTTTATTCTTCCTTCCCTTTCTCCTGCTCCCTTTGCTTTCTCCCTCTGTCCCATATCTTTCTTCCTGACTTGTCTCTTAGAGACTTTCGGCCAAATTGGCCCCAAGTCTGGGCATGGTTTGACAAGTTTTCATAGGCCTGGCTGGTGACAGCAGGGACAGCAGGCAGTGACAGGCCCCGGGGCTGACAGGCTCCCTGTCCCCTAGGGGGCGCATGGCTGCCACACCCAGCTGACATAGAACCTTTGTCACAATGCCCGCTACCGTGGCGAGGATGCGGTGACTCTGCAGGTGACAGGGACACTGCAGGACTTGGTGTCAGCTCAGCAATTTCTCAGTTCCCCAAAGACGCGGAATTCTGCAACTTACTACTTTGCTCTTGAAAGTATGTCATCAGGTGGGTGTTTTGGTGTAATACACTGAAAACAGAGCAGAAACTGTGAAATATTCCCATGACATGCATGGTCCCTGCCCCAAAGCACCATGACTCAGCCTAAGGAGATCTGCAGCTTCTTTTTTTGTACTGCCAGCAGATTGTGGAAGTACAGTATAAAAAACATCCTTATGGAGAGATCTTCGTATTTTAGGCTTAGTCTAAGTGTCTCATGTAGCTGGGGTTTTTGCTTGGGCCTAATCCATACGGTGTTATGGCTTCCCTCCTAGTCTGAATACGAATGTGCTAGAAACTATAAAGCAAAAAAATGTCCTCCAGCCTACCCTTGCATTTCCTGTCCTTGCCTGTCCTTGCCTTGCCTTATTTCCTTCTCATCCTGTTCTCTGTCCCATCCTCTCTCACTAACCCCTCATCTGGCTGCATGTCTCTTCTTTCCTTTTCTCTCACTCTCCTGCTTCCTGCCTCTTTTCTTGCAATTCCTCCATCTCACTCCTGCAGCCCAACACCACTTTTTATTCTTCCTTCCCTTTCTCCTGCTCCCTTTGCTTTCTCCCTCTGTCCCATATCTTTCTTCCCGACTTGTCTCTTGGAGGCTTTGGGCCAAATTGGCCCCACGTCTGGGCATGGTTTGAGAAGTTTTCAGAGGCCTGGCTGGAGACAGCAGGGACAGCAGGCAGTGACAGGCCCGGGGCTGACAGGCTCCCCATCGCCTAGGGGGCGCCTGGCTGCCACACCCAGCTGACATAGAACCTTTGTCACAATGCCCGCTACCGTGGCGAGGCTGCGGTGACTCTGCAGGTGACAGGGACACTGCAGGACTTGGTGTCAGCTCAGCAATTTCTCAGTTCTCCAAAGAAGCGGAATTCTGCAAATTGCTGCCTTTGCTCTTGAAAGATGTCTTCAGGTGGGTGTTTTGGTGTAATACAGTGAAAACCAGAGCGGAAATGGTGAAATATTCCCATGATATGCATGGTCCCTGCCCCAATGCACTATGACTCAGCCTAAGGAGATCTGCAGCTTCTTTTTTTGTACTGCCAGCAGATTGTGCAAGTACAGTATAAAAAACATCCTTATGGAGAGATCTTCGTATTTTAGGCTTAGTCTAAGTGTCTCAAGTAGCTGGGGATTTTGCTTGGGCCTAATCCATACTGTATTATGGCTTTCCTCCTAGTCTGAAGACGAATGTGCTAGAAGCTATACAGCAAAAAAATGTCCTGGTGCCTAGCCTTGCCTTGCCTGTCCTTGCCTTGCCTTATTTCCTTCTCATCCTGTTCTCTGTCCCATCCTCTCGCACTAACCCCTCCTTTGGCTGCATGTCTCTTCTTTTTTTTTCTCTCACTCTCCTGCTTCCTGCCTGTTTTCTTGCAATTCCTCCATCTCAGTCCTGCAGCCCAACACTACTTTTTATTCTTCCTTCCCTTTCTCATGCTCCCTTCAGTTTCTCCCTCTGTCCCATATCTTTCTTCCCGACTTGTCTCTTGGAGACTTTGGGCCAAATTGTCCCCAACTCTGCGCATGGTTTGACAAGTTTTCAGAGGCCTGGCTGGTGACAGCAGGGACAGCAGGCAGTGACAGGCCCGGGGCTGACAGGCTCCCCATCCCCTAGGGGGCGCCTGGCTGCCACACCCAGCTGACATAGAACCTTTGTCACAATGCCCGCTACCGTGGCGAGGATGCGGTGACTCTGCAGGTGACAGGGACACTGCAGGACTTGCTGTCAGCTCAGCAATTTCTCACTTCCCCAAAGAAGCGGAATTCTGCAAATTGCTGCCTTTGCTCTTGAAATTCTGCCATCAGGTGGGTGTTTTGGTGTAATACACTGAAAACCAGAGCAGAAATGGTGAAATATTCCCATGATATGGATGGTCCCTGCCCCAAAGCACCATGACTCAGCCTAAGGAGATCTGCAGCTTCTTTTTTTGTACTGCCAGCAGATTGTGGAAGTACAGTATAAAAACCATCCTCATGAAGAGATCTTCATATTTTAGGCTTAGTCTAAGTGTCTCAAGTAGATGGGGTTTTTGCTTGGGCCTAATCCATATTGTCTTATGGCTTTCCTCCTAGTCTGAAGACGAATGTGCTAGAAACTATAAATCAAAAAAATGTCCTGGTGCCTAGCCTGTCCTTGCCTGTCCTTGCCTTGTCTTATTTCCTTCTCATCCTGTTCTCTGTCCCATCCTCTCTCACTAACCCCTCATCTGGCTGTATGTCTCTTCTTTCCTTTTCTCTCACTCTCCTGTTTCCTGCCTCTTTTCTTGCAATTCCTCCATCTCACTCCTGCAGCCCAACACTACTTTTAATTCTTCCTTCCCTTTCTCCTGCTCCCTTCGCTTTCTCCCTCAGTCCCATATCTTTCTTCCCGACTTGTCTGTTGGAGACTTTGGGCCAAATTGGCCCCAAGTCTGGGCATGGTTTGACCTGTTTTCAGAGGCCTGGCTGGTGACAGCAGGGACAGCAGGCAGTGACAGGCCCAGGGCTGACAGGCTCCCCATCCCCTAGAGGGTGCCTGTGTGCCACACCCAGCTGACATAGAACCTTTGTCACAATGCCCGCTACCGTGGCGAGGATGCGGTGACTCTGCAGGTGACAGGGACACTGCAGGACTTGGTGTCAGCTCAGCAATTTCTCAGTTCTCCAAAGAAGCGGAATTCTGCAAATTGCTGCCTTTGCTCTTGAAAGATGTCTTCAGGTGGGTGTTTTGGTGTAATATACTGAAAACCAGAGCAGAAATGGAGAAATATTCCCATGATATGCATGGTCCCTGCCCCAATGCACTATGACTCAGCCTAAGGAGATCTGCAGCTTCTTTTTTTGTACTGCCAGCAGATTGTGGAAGTACAGTATAAAAACCATCCTTATGGAGAGATCTTCGTATTTTAGGCTTAGTCTAAGTGTCTCAAGTAGCTGGGGTTTTTGCTTGGGCCTAATCCATACGGTCTCATGGCTTTCCTCCTAGTTTGAAGACGAATGTGCTAGAAACTATAAATCAAAAAAATGTCCTGGTGCCTAGCCTGTCCTTGCCTGTCCTTGCCTTGCCTTATTTCCTTCTCATCCTGTTCTCTGTCCCATCCTCTCGCACTAACCCCTCCTTTGGCTGCATGTCTCTTCTTTCCTTTTCTCTCACTCTCCTGTTTCCTGCCTCTTTTCTTGCAATTCCTCCATCTCACTCCTGCAACCCAACACTACTTTTTATTCTTCCTTCCCTTTCTCCTGCTCCATTAGCTTTCTCCCTCTGTCCCATATCTTTCTTCCTGACTTGTCTCTTGGAGACTTTGGGCCAAATTGGCCCCAAGTCTGGGCATGGTTTGACAAGTTTTCATAGGCCTGGCTGGTGACAGCAGGGACAGCAGGCAGTGACAGGCCCGGGGCTGACAGGCTCCCTGTCCCCTAGGGGGCGCCTGGCTGCCACACCCAGCTGACATAGAACCTTTGTCACAATGCCCGCTACCGTGGCGAGGATGCGGTGACTCTGCAGGTGACAGGGACACTGCAGGACTTGGTGTCAGCTCAGCAATTTCTCAGTTCCCCAAAGAAGCGGAATTCTGCAAATTACTACTTTGCTCTTGAAAGTATGTCATCAGGTGGGTGTTTTGGTGCAATACACTGAAAACAGAGCAGAAACTGTGAAATACTCCCATGACATGCATGGTCCCTGCACAAAAGCACCATGACTCAGCCTAAGGAGATCTGCAGCTTATTTTTTTGTACTGCCAGCAGATTGTGCAAGTACAGTATAAAAACCATCCTTATGGAGAGATCTTCGTATTTTAGGCTTAGTCTAAGTGTCTCAAGTAGCTGGGGATTTTGCTTGGGCCTAATCCATACTGTCTTATGGCTTTCCTCCTAGTCTGAAGACGAATGTGCTAGAAGCTATACAGCAAAAAAATGTCCTGGTGCCTAGCCTTGCCTTGCCTGTCCTTGCCTTGCCTTATTTCCTTCTCATCCTGTTCTCTGTCCCATCCTCTCGCACTAACCCCTCCTTTGGCTGCATGTCTCTTCTTTTTTTTTCTCTCACTCTCCTGCTTCCTGCCTGTTTTCTTGCAATTCCTCCATCTCAGTCCTGCAGCCCAACACTACTTTTTATTCTTCCTTCCCTTTCTCATGCTCCCTTCAGTTTCTCCCTCTGTCCCATATCTTTCTTCCCGACTTGTCTCTTGGAGACTTTGGGCCAAATTGTCCCCAACTCTGCGCATGGTTTGACAAGTTTTCAGAGGCCTGTCTGGTGACAGCAGGGACAGCAGGCAGTGACAGGCCCGGGGCTGACAGGCTCCCCATCCCCTAGGTGGCGCCTGGCTGCCACACCCAGCTGACATAGAACCTTTGTCACAATGCCCGCTACTGTGGCGAGGATGCGGTGACTCTGCAGGTGACAGGGACACTGCAGGACTTGGTGTCAGCTCAGCAATTTCTCACTTCCCCAAAGAAGCGGAATTCTGCAAATTGCTGCCTTTGCTCTTGAAATTCTGCCATCAGGTGGGTGTTTTGGTGTAATACACTGAAAACCAGAGCAGAAATGGTGAAATATTCCCATGATATGGATGGTCCCTGCCCCAAAGCACCATGACTCAGCCTAAGGAGATCTGCAGCTTCTTTTTTTGTACTGCCAGCAGATTGTGGAAGTACAGTATAAAAACCATCCCCAGGAAGAGATCTTCGTATTTTAGGCTTAGTCTAAGTGTCTCAAGTAGCTGGGGTTTTTGCTTGGGCCTAATCCATATTGTCTTATGGCTTTCCTCCTAGTCTGAAGACGAATGTGCTAGAAACTATAAATCAAAAAAATGTCCTGGTGCCTAGCCTGTCCTTGCCTGTCCTTGCCTTGTCTTATTTCCTTCTCATCCTGTTCTCTGTCCCATCCTCTCTCACTAACCCCTCATCTGGCTGTATGTCTCTTCTTTCCTTTTCTCTCACTCTCCTGTTTCCTGCCTCTTTTCTTGCAATTCCTCCATCTCACTCCTGCAGCCCAACACTACTTTTAATTCTTCCTTCCCTTTCTCCTGCTCCCTTCGCTTTCTCCCTCAGTCCCATATCTTTCTTCCCGACTTGTCTGTTGGAGACTTTGGGCCAAATTGGCCCCAAGTCTGGGCATGGTTTGACCTGTTTTCAGAGGCCTGGCTGGTGACAGCAGGGACAGCAGGCAGTGACAGGCCCGGGGCTGACAGGCTCCCCATCCCCTAGAGGGTGCCTGTGTGCCACACCCAGCTGACATAGAACCTTTGTCACAATGCCCGCTACCGTGGCGAGGCTGCGGTGACTCTGCAGGTGACAGGGACACTGCAGGACTTGGTGTCAGCTCAGCAATTTCTCAGTTCTCCAAAGAAGCGGAATTCTGCAAATTGCTGCCTTTGCTCTTGAAAGATGTCTTCAGGTGGGTGTTTTGGTGTAATACAGTGAAAACCAGAGCGGAAATGGTGAAATATTCCCATGATATGCATGGTCCCTGCCCCAATGCACTATGACTCAGCCTAAGGAGATCTGCAGCTTCTTTTTTTGTACTGCCAGCAGATTGTGGAAGTACAGTATAAAAACCATCCTTATGGAGAGATCTTCGTATTTTAGGCTTAGTCTAAGTGTCTCAAGTAGCTGGGGTTTTTGCTTGGGCCTAATCCATACGGTCTCATGGCTTTCCTCCTAGTTTGAAGACGAATGTGCTAGAAACTATAAATCAAAAAAATGTCCTGGTGCCTAGCCTGTCCTTGCCTGTCCTTGCCTTGCCTTATTTCCTTCTCATCCTGTTCTCTGTCCCATCCTCTCGCACTAACCCCTCCTTTGGCTGCATGTCTCTTCTTTCCTTTTCTCTCACTCTCCTGTTTCCTGCCTCTTTTCTTGCAATTCCTCCATCTCACTCCTGCAACCCAACACTACTTTTTATTCTTCCTTCCCTTTCTCCTGCTCCATTTGCTTTCTCCCTCTGTCCCATATCTTTCTTCCTGACTTGTCTCTTGGAGACTTTGGGCCAAATTGGCCCCAAGTCTGGGCATGGTTTGACAAGTTTTCATAGGCCTGGCTGGTGACAGCAGGGACAGCAGGCAGTGACAGGCCCGGGGCTGACAGGCTCCCTGTCCCCTAGGGGGCGCCTGGCTGCCACACCCAGCTGACATAGAACCTTTGTCACAATGCCCGCTACCGTGGCGAGGATGCGGTGACTCTGCAGGTGACAGGGACACTGCAGGACTTGGTGTCAGCTCAGCAATTTCTCAGTTCCCCAAAGAAGCGGAATTCTGCAAATTACTACTTTGCTCTTGAAAGTATGTCATCAGGTGGGTGTTTTGGTGCAATACACTGAAAACAGAGCAGAAACTGTGAAATACTCCCATGACATGCATGGTCCCTGCACAAAAGCACCATGACTCAGCCTAAGGAGATCTGCAGCTTATTTTTTTGTACTGCCAGCAGATTGTGCAAGTACAGTATAAAAACCATCCTTATGGAGAGATCTTCGTATTTTAGGCTTAGTCTAAGTGTCTCAAGTAGCTGGGGATTTTGCTTGGGCCTAATCCATACTGTCTTATGGCTTTCCTCCTAGTCTGAAGACGAATGTGCTAGAAGCTATACAGCAAAAAAATGTCCTGGTGCCTAGCCTTGCCTTGCCTGTCCTTGCCTTGCCTTATTTCCTTCTCATCCTGTTCTCTGTCCCATCCTCTCGCACTAACCCCTCCTTTGGCTGCATGTCTCTTCTTTTTTTTTCTCTCACTCTCCTGCTTCCTGCCTGTTTTCTTGCAATTCCTCCATCTCAGTCCTGCAGCCCAACACTACTTTTTATTCTTCCTTCCCTTTCTCATGCTCCCTTCAGTTTCTCCCTCTGTCCCATATCTTTCTTCCCGACTTGTCTCTTGGAGACTTTGGGCCAAATTGTCCCCAACTCTGCGCATGGTTTGACAAGTTTTCAGAGGCCTGGCTGGTGACAGCAGGGACAGCAGGCAGTGACAGGCCCGGGGCTGACAGGCTCCCCATAACCTAGGGGGCGCCTGGCTGCCACACCCAGCTGACATAGAACCTTTGTCACAATGCCCGCTACTGTGGCGAGGATGCGGTGACTCTGCAGGTGACAGGGACACTGCAGGACTTGCTGTCAGCTCAGCAATTTCTCACTTCCCCAAAGAAGCGGAATTCTGCAAATTGCTGCCTTTGCTCTTGAAATTCTGCCATCAGGTGGGTGTTTTGGTGTAATACACTGAAAACCAGAGCAGAAATGGTGAAATATTCCCATGATATGGATGGTCCCTGCCCCAAAGCACCATGACTCAGCCTAAGGAGATCTGCAGCTTCTTTTTTTGTACTGCCAGCAGATTGTGGAAGTACAGTATAAAAACCATCCCCAGGAAGAGATCTTCGTATTTTAGGCTTAGTCTAAGTGTCTCAAGTAGCTGGGGTTTTTGCTTGGGCCTAATCCATATTGTCTTATGGCTTTCCTCCTAGTCTGAAGACGAATGTGCTAGAAACTATAAATCAAAAAAATGTCCTGGTGCCTAGCCTGTCCTTGCCTGTCCTTGCCTTGTCTTATTTCCTTCTCATCCTGTTCTCTGTCCCATCCTCTCTCACTAACCCCTCATCTGGCTGTATGTCTCTTCTTTCCTTTTCTCTCACTCTCCTGTTTCCTGCCTCTTTTCTTGCAATTCCTCCATCTCACTCCTGCAGCCCAACACTACTTTTAATTCTTCCTTCCCTTTCTCCTGCTCCCTTCGCTTTCTCCCTCAGTCCCATATCTTTCTTCCCGACTTGTCTGTTGGAGACTTTGGGCCAAATTGGCCCCAAGTCTGGGCATGGTTTGACCTGTTTTCAGAGGCCTGGCTGGTGACAGCAGGGACAGCAGGCAGTGACAGGCCCGGGGCTGACAGGCTCCCCATCCCCTAGAGGGTGCCTGTGTGCCACACCCAGCTGACATAGAACCTTTGTCACAATGCCCGCTACCGTGGCGAGGCTGCGGTGACTCTGCAGGTGACAGGGACACTGCAGGACTTGGTGTCAGCTCAGCAATTTCTCAGTTCTCCAAAGAAGCGGAATTCTGCAAATTGCTGCCTTTGCTCTTGAAAGATGTCTTCAGGTGGGTGTTTTGGTGTAATACAGTGAAAACCAGAGCGGAAATGGTGAAATATTCCCATGATATGCATGGTCCCTGCCCCAATGCACTATGACTCAGCCTAAGGAGATCTGCAGCTTCTTTTTTTGTACTGCCAGCAGATTGTGGAAGTACAGTATAAAAACCATCCTTATGGAGAGATCTTCGTATTTTAGGCTTAGTCTAAGTGTCTCAAGTAGCTGGGGTTTTTGCTTGGGCCTAATCCATACGGTCTCATGGCTTTCCTCCTAGTTTGAAGACGAATGTGCTAGAAACTATAAATCAAAAAAATGTCCTGGTGCCTAGCCTGTCCTTGCCTGTCCTTGCCTTGCCTTATTTCCTTCTCATCCTGTTCTCTGTCCCATCCTCTCGCACTAACCCCTCCTTTGGCTGCATGTCTCTTCTTTCCTTTTCTCTCACTCTCCTGCTTCCTGCCTCTTTTCTTGCAATTCCTCCATCTCACTCCTGCAACCCAACACTACTTTTTATTCTTCCTTCCCTTTCTCCTGCTCCCTTTGCTTTCTCCCTCTGTCCCATATCTTTCTTCCTGACTTGTCTCTTAGAGACTTTCGGCCAAATTGGCCCCAAGTCTGGGCATGGTTTGACAAGTTTTCATAGGCCTGGCTGGTGACAGCAGGGACAGCAGGCAGTGACAGGCCCCGGGGCTGACAGGCTCCCTGTCCCCTAGGGGGCGCCTGGCTGCCACACCCAGCTGACATAGAACCTTTGTCACAATGCCCGCTACCGTGGCGAGGATGCGGTGACTCTGCAGGTGACAGGGACACTGCAGGACTTGGTGTCAGCTCAGCAATTTCTCAGTTCCCCAAAGAAGCGGAATTCTGCAACTTACTACTTTGCTCTTGAAAGTATGTCATCAGGTGGGTGTTTTGGTGTGATACACTGAAAACAGAGCAGAAACTGTGAAATATTCCCATGACATGCATGGTCCCTGCCCCAAAGCACCATGACTCAGCCTAAGGAGATCTGCAGCTTCTTTTTTTGTACTGCCAGCAGATTGTGGAAGTACAGTATAAAAAACATCCTTATGGAGAGATCTTCGTATTTTAGGCTTAGTCTAAGTGTCTCATGTAGCTGGGGTTTTTGCTTGGGCCTAATCCATACGGTGTTATGGCTTCCCTCCTAGTCTGAATACGAATGTGCTAGAAACTATAAAGCAAAAAAATGTCCTCCAGCCTACCCTTGCATTTCCTGTCCTTGCCTGTCCTTGCCTTGCCTTATTTCCTTCTCATCCTGTTCTCTGTCCCATCCTCTCTCACTAACCCCTCATCTGGCTGCATGTCTCTTCTTTCCTTTTCTCTCACTCTCCTGCTTCCTGCCTCTTTTCTTGCAATTCCTCCATCTCACTCCTGCAGCCCAACACCACTTTTTATTCTTCCTTCCCTTTCTCCTGCTCCCTTTGCTTTCTCCCTCTGTCCCATATCTTTCTTCCCGACTTGTCTCTTGGAGGCTTTGGGCCAAATTGGCCCCACGTCTGGGCATGGTTTGAGAAGTTTTCAGAGGCCTGGCTGGAGACAGCAGGGACAGCAGGCAGTGACAGGCCCGGGGCTGACAGGCTCCCCATCGCCTAGGGGGCGCCTGGCTGCCACACCCAGCTGACATAGAACCTTTGTCACAATGCCCGCTACCGTGGCGAGGATGCGGTGACTCTGCAGGTGACAGGGACACTGCAGGACTTGGTGTCAGCTCAGCAATTTCTCAGTTCCCCAAAGAAGCGGAATTCTGCAAATTGCTGCCTTTGCTCTTGAAAGATGTCATCAGGTGGGTGTTTTGGTGTAATACACTGAAAACCAGAGCAGAAATGGTGAAATATTCCCATGATATGGATGGTCCCTGCCCCAAAGCACCATGACTCAGCCTAAGGAGATCTGCAGCTTCTTTTTTTGTACTGCCAGCAGATTGTGCAAGTACAGTATAAAAACCATCCTTATGGAGAGATCTTCGTATTTTAGGCTTAGTCTAAGTGTCTCAAGTAGCTGGGGATTTTGCTTGGGCCTAATCCATACTGTCTTATGGCTTTCCTCCTAGTCTGAAGACGAATGTGCTAGAAGCTATACAGCAAAAAAATGTCCTGGTGCCTAGCCTTGCCTTGCCTGTCCTTGCCTTGCCTTATTTCCTTCTCATCCTGTTCTCTGTCCCATCCTCTCGCACTAACCCCTCCTTTGGCTGCATGTCTCTTCTTTTTTTTTCTCTCACTCTCCTGCTTCCTGCCTGTTTTCTTGCAATTCCTCCATCTCAGTCCTGCAGCCCAACACTACTTTTTATTCTTCCTTCCCTTTCTCATGCTCCCTTCAGTTTCTCCCTCTGTCCCATATCTTTCTTCCCGACTTGTCTCTTGGAGACTTTGGGCCAAATTGTCCCCAACTCTGCGCATGGTTTGACAAGTTTTCAGAGGCCTGTCTGGTGACAGCAGGGACAGCAGGCAGTGACAGGCCCGGGGCTGACAGGCTCCCCATCCCCTAGGGGGCGCCTGGCTGCCACACCCAGCTGACATAGAACCTTTGTCACAATGCCCGCTACCGTGGCGAGGATGCGGTGACTCTGCAGGTGACAGGGACACTGCAGGACTTGCTGTCAGCTCAGCAATTTCTCACTTCCCCAAAGAAGCGGAATTCTGCAAATTGCTGCCTTTGCTCTTGAAATTCTGCCATCAGGTGGGTGTTTTGGTGTAATACACTGAAAACCAGAGCAGAAATGGTGAAATATTCCCATGATATGGATGGTCCCTGCCCCAAAGCACCATGACTCAGCCTAAGGAGATCTGCAGCTTCTTTTTTTGTACTGCCAGCAGATTGTGGAAGTACAGTATAAAAACCATCCTCATGAAGAGATCTTCGTATTTTAGGCTTAGTCTAAGTGTCTCAAGTAGATGGGGTTTTTGCTTGGGCCTAATCCATATTGTCTTATGGCTTTCCTCCTAGTCTGAAGACGAATGTGCTAGAAACTATAAATCAAAAAAATGTCCTGGTGCCTAGCCTGTCCTTGCCTGTCCTTGCCTTGTCTTATTTCCTTCTCATCCTGTTCTCTGTCCCATCCTCTCTCACTAACCCCTCATCTGGCTGTATGTCTCTTCTTTCGTTTTCTCTCACTCTCCTGTTTCCTGCCTCTTTTCTTGCAATTCCTCCATCTCACTCCTGCAGCCCAACACTACTTTTAATTCTTCCTTCCCTTTCTCCTGCTCCCTTCGCTTTCTCCCTCAGTCCCATATCTTTCTTCCCGACTTGTCTGTTGGAGACTTTGGGCCAAATTGGCCCCAAGTCTGGGCATGGTTTGACCTGTTTTCAGAGGCCTGTCTGGTGACAGCAGGGACAGCAGGCAGTGACAGGCCCAGGGCTGACAGGCTCCCCATCCCCTAGAGGGTGCCTGTGTGCCACACCCAGCTGACATAGAACCTTTGTCACAATGCCCGCTACCGTGGCGAGGATGCGGTGACTCTGCAGGTGACAGGGACACTGCAGGACTTGGTGTCAGCTCAGCAATTTCTCAGTTCTCCAAAGAAGCGGAATTCTGCAAATTGCTGCCTTTGCTCTTGAAAGATGTCTTCAGGTGGGTGTTTTGGTGTAATACAGTGAAAACCAGAGCGGAAATGGTGAAATATTCCCATGATATGCATGGTCCCTGCCCCAATGCACTATGACTCAGCCTAAGGAGATCTGCAGCTTCTTTTTTTGTACTGCCAGCAGATTGTGGAAGTACAGTATAAAAACCATCCTTATGGAGAGATCTTCGTATTTTAGGCTTAGTCAAAGTGTCTCAAGTAGCTGGGGTTTTTGCTTGGGCCTAATCCATACGGTCTCATGGCTTTCCTCCTAGTTTGAAGACGAATGTGCTAGAAACTATAAATCAAAAAAATGTCCTGGTGCCTAGCCTTGCCTTGCCTGTCCTTGCCTTGCCTTATTTCCTTCTCATCCTGTTCTCTGTCCCATCCTCTCGCACTAACCCCTCCTTTGGCTGCATGTCTCTTCTTTCCTTTTCTCTCACTCTCCTGCTTCCTGCCTCTTTTCTTGCAATTCCTCCATCTCACTCCTGCAACCCAACACTACTTTTTATTCTTCCTTCCCTTTCTCCTGCTCCATTTGCTTTCTCCCTCTGTCCCATATCTTTCTTCCTGACTTGTCTCTTGGAGACTTTGGGCCAAATTGGCCCCAAGTCTGGGCATGGTTTGACAAGTTTTCATAGGCCTGGCTGGTGACAGCAGGGACAGCAGGCAGTGACAGGCCCGGGGCTGACAGGCTCCCTGTCCCCTAGGGGGCGCCTGGCTGCCACACCCAGCTGACATAGAACCTTTGTCACAATGCCTGCTACCGTGGCGAGGATGCGGTGACTCTGCAGGTGACAGGGACACTGCAGGACTTGGTGTCAGCTCAGCAATTTCTCAGTTCCCCAAAGAAGCGGAATTCTGCAAATTACTACTTTGCTCTTGAAAGTATGTCATCAGGTGGGTGTTTTGGTGTAATACACTGAAAACAGAGCAGAAACTGTGAAATATTCCCATGACATGCATGGTCCCTGCCCCAAAGCACCATGACTCAGCCTAAGGAGATCTGCAGCTTCTTTTTTTGTACTGCCAGCAGATTGTGGAAGTACAGTATAAAAAACATCCTTATGGAGAGATCTTCGTATTTTAGGCTTAGTCTAAGTGTCTCATGTAGCTGGGGTTTTTCTTGGGCCTAATCCATACGGTGTTATGGCTTCCCTCCTAGTCTGAATACGAATGTGCTAGAAACTATAAAGCAAAAAAATGTCCTCCAGCCTACCCTTGCATTTCCTGTCCTTGCCTGTCCTTGCCTTGCCTTATTTCCTTCTCATCCTGTTCTCTGTCCCATCCTCTCTCACTAACCCCTCATCTGGCTGCATGTCTCTTCTTTCCTTTTCTCTCACTCTCCTGCTTCCTGCCTCTTTTCTTGCAATTCCTCCATCTCACTCCTGCAGCCCAACACCACTTTTTATTCTTCCTTCCCTTTCTCCTGCTCCCTTTGTTTTCTCCCTCTGTCCCATATCTTTCTTCCCGACTTGTCTGTTGGAGACTTTGGGCCAAATTGGCCCCACGTCTGGGCATGGTTTGAGAAGTTTTCAGAGGCCTGGCTGGAGACAGCAGGGACAGCAGGCAGTGACAGGCCCGGGGCTGACAGGCTCCCCATCCCCTAGGGGGCGCCTGGCTGCCACACCCAGCTGACATAGAACCTTTGTCACAATGCCCGCTACCGTGGCGAGGATGCGGTGACTCTGCAGGTGACAGGGACACTGCAGGACTTGGTGTCAGCTCAGCAATTTCTCAGTTCCCCAAAGAAGCGGAATTCTGCAAATTGCTGCCTTTGCTCTTGAAAGATGTCATCAGGTGGGTGTTTTGGTGTAATACACTGAAAACCAGAGAAGAAATGACGAAATATTCCCATGATATGCACGGTCCCTGCCCCAAAGCACCATGACTCAGCCTACGGAGATCTGCAGCTTCTTTTTTTGTACTGCCAGCAGATTGTGCAAGTACAGTATAAAACACATCCTTATGGAGAGATCTTCGTATTTTAGGCTTAGTCTAAGTGTCTCAAGTAGCTGGGGATTTTGCTTGGGCCTAATCCATACTGTCTTATGGCTTTCCTCCTAGTCTGAAGACGAATGTGCTAGAAGCTATACAGCAAAAAAATGTCCTGGTGCCTAGCCTTGCCTTGCCTGTCCTTGCCTTGCCTTATTTCCTTCTCATCCTGTTCTCTGTCCCATCCTCTCGCACTAACCCCTCCTTTGGCTGCATGTCTCTTCTTTTTTTTTCTCTCACTCTCCTGCTTCCTGCCTGTTTTCTTGCAATTCCTCCATCTCAGTCCTGCAGCCCAACACTACTTTTTATTCTTCCTTCCCTTTCTCATGCTCCCTTCAGTTTCTCCCTCTGTCCCATATCTTTCTTCCCGACTTGTCTCTTGGAGACTTTGGGCCAAATTGTCCCCAACTCTGCGCATGGTTTGACAAGTTTTCAGAGGCCTGTCTGGTGACAGCAGGGACAGCAGGCAGTGACAGGCCCGGGGCTGACAGGCTCCCCATCCCCTAGGTGGCGCCTGGCTGCCACACCCAGCTGACATAGAACCTTTGTCACAATGCCCGCTACTGTGGCGAGGATGCGGTGACTCTGCAGGTGACAGGGACACTGCAGGACTTGCTGTCAGCTCAGCAATTTCTCACTTCCCCAAAGAAGCGGAATTCTGTAAATTGCTGCCTTTGCTCTTGAAATTCTGCCATCAGGTGGGTGTTTTGGTGTAATACACTGAAAACCAGAGCAGAAATGGTGAAATATTCCCATGATATGGATGGTCCCTGCCCCAAAGCACCATGACTCAGCCTAAGGAGATCTGCAGCTTCTTTTTTTGTACTGCCAGCAGATTGTGGAAGTACAGTATAAAAACCATCCCCAGGAAGAGATCTTCGTATTTTAGGCTTAGTCTAAGTGTCTCAAGTAGCTGGGGTTTTTGCTTGGGCCTAATCCATATTGTCTTATGGCTTTCCTCCTAGTCTGAAGACGAATGTGCTAGAAACTATAAATCAAAAAAATGTCCTGGTGCCTAGCCTGTCCTTGCCTGTCCTTGCCTTGCCTTATTTCCTTCTCATCCTGTTCTCTGTCCCATCCTCTCGCACTAACCCCTCCTTTGGCTGCATGTCTCTTCTTTCCTTTTCTCTCACTCTCCTGCTTCCTGCCTCTTTTCTTGCAATTCCTCCATCTCACTCCTGCAACCCAACACTACTTTTTATTCTTCCTTCCCTTTCTCCTGCTCCCTTTGCTTTCTCCCTCTGTCCCATATCTTTCTTCCTGACTTGTCTCCTGGAGACTTTGGGCCAAATTGGCCCCAAGTCTGGGCATGGTTTGACAAGTTTTCATAGGCCTGGCTGGTGACAGCAGGGACAGCAGGCAGTGACAGGCCCGGGGCTGACAGGCTCCCCATCCCCTAGGGGGCGCCTGGCTGCCACACCCAGCTGACATAGAACCTTTGTCACAATGCCCGCTACCGTGGCGAGGATGCGGTGACTCTGCAGGTGACAGGGACACTGCAGGACTTGGTGTCAGCTCAGCAATTTCTCAGTTCCCCAAAGAAGCGGAATTCTGCAAATTACAACTTTGCTCTTGAAATTATGTCATCAGGTGGGTGTTTTGGTGTAATACACTGAAAACAGAGCAGAAACTGTGAAATATTCCCATGACATGCATGGTCCCTGCCCCAAAGCACCATGACTCAGCCTAAGGAGATCTGCAGCTTATTTTTTTGTACTGCCAGCAGATTGTGCAAGTACAGTATAAAAACCATCCTTATGGAGAGATCTTCGTATTTTAGGCTTAGTCTAAGTGTCTCAAGTAGCTGGGGATTTTGCTTGGGCCTAATCCATACTGTCTTATGGCTTTCCTCCTAGTCTGAAGACGAATGTGCTAGAAGCTATACAGCAAAAAAATGTCCTGGTGCCTAGCCTTGCCTTGCCTGTCCTTGCCTTGCCTTATTTCCTTCTCATCCTGTTCTCTGTCCCATCCTCTCGCACTAACCCCTCCTTTGGCTGCATGTCTCTTCTTTTTTTTTCTCTCACTCTCCTGCTTCCTGCCTGTTTTCTTGCAATTCCTCCATCTCAGTCCTGCAGCCCAACACTACTTTTTATTCTTCCTTCCCTTTCTCATGCTCCCTTCAGTTTCTCCCTCTGTCCCATATCTTTCTTCCCGACTTGTCTCTTGGAGACTTTGGGCCAAATTGTCCCCAACTCTGCGCATGGTTTGACAAGTTTTCAGAGGCCTGTCTGGTGACAGCAGGGACAGCAGGCAGTGACAGGCCCGGGGCTGACAGGCTCCCCATCCCCTAGGTGGCGCCTGGCTGCCACACCCAGCTGACATAGAACCTTTGTCACAATGCCCGCTACTGTGGCGAGGATGCGGTGACTCTGCAGGTGACAGGGACACTGCAGGACTTGCTGTCAGCTCAGCAATTTCTCACTTCCCCAAAGAAGCGGAATTCTGCAAATTGCTGCCTTTGCTCTTGAAATTCTGCCATCAGGTGGGTGTTTTGGTGTAATACACTGAAAACCAGAGCAGAAATGGTGAAATATTCCCATGATATGGATGGTCCCTGCCCCAAAGCACCATGACTCAGCCTAAGGAGATCTGCAGCTTCTTTTTTTGTACTGCCAGCAGATTGTGGAAGTACAGTATAAAAAACATCCTTATGGAGAGATCTTCGTATTTTAGGCTTAGTCTAAGTGTCTCATGTAGCTGGGGTTTTTGCTTGGGCCTAATCCATACGGTGTTATGGCTTCCCTCCTAGTCTGAATACGAATGTGCTAGAAACTATAAAGCAAAAAAATGTCCTCCAGCCTACCCTTGCATTTCCTGTCCTTGCCTGTCCTTGCCTTGCCTTATTTCCTTCTCATCCTGTTCTCTGTCCCATCCTCTCTCACTAACCCCTCATCTGGCTGCATGTCTCTTCTTTCCTTTTCTCTCACTCTCCTGCTTCCTGCCTCTTTTCTTGCAATTCCTCCATCTCACTCCTGCAGCCCAACACCACTTTTTATTCTTCCTTCCCTTTCTCCTGCTCCCTTTGCTTTCTCCCTCTGTCCCATATCTTTCTTCCCGACTTGTCTCTTGGAGGCTTTGGGCCAAATTGGCCCCACGTCTGGGCATGGTTTGAGAAGTTTTCAGAGGCCTGGCTGGAGACAGCAGGGACAGCAGGCAGTGACAGGCCCGGGGCTGACAGGCTCCCCATCGCCTAGGGGGCGCCTGGCTGCCACACCCAGCTGACATAGAACCTTTGTCACAATGCCCGCTACCGTGGCGAGGATGCGGTGACTCTGCAGGTGACAGGGACACTGCAGGACTTGGTGTCAGCTCAGCAATTTCTCAGTTCCCCAAAGAAGCGGAATTCTGCAAATTGCTGCCTTTGCTCTTGAAAGATGTCATCAGGTGGGTGTTTTGGTGTAATACACTGAAAACCAGAGAAGAAATGACGAAATATTCCCATGATATGCACGGTCCCTGCCCCAAAGCACCATGACTCAGCCTACGGAGATCTGCAGCTTCTTTTTTTGTACTGCCAGCAGATTGTGCAAGTACAGTATAAAACACATCCTTATGGAGAGATCTTCGTATTTTAGGCTTAGTCTAAGTGTCTCAAGTAGCTGGGGATTTTGCTTGGGCCTAATCCATACTGTTTTATGGCTTTCCTCCTAGTCTGAAGACGAATGTGCTAGAAGCTATACAGCAAAAAAATGTCCTGGTGCCTAGCCTTGCCTTGCCTGTCCTTGCCTTGCCTTATTTCCTTCTCATCCTGTTCTCTGTCCCATCCTCTCGCACTAACCCCTCCTTTGGCTGCATGTCTCTTCTTTTTTTTTCTCTCACTCTCCTGCTTCCTGCCTGTTTTCTTGCAATTCCTCCATCTCAGTCCTGCAGCCCAACACTACTTTTTATTCTTCCTTCCCTTTCTCATGCTCCCTTCAGTTTCTCCCTCTGTCCCATATCTTTCTTCCCGACTTGTCTCTTGGAGACTTTGGGCCAAATTGTCCCCAACTCTGCGCATGGTTTGACAAGTTTTCAGAGGCCTGTCTGGTGACAGCAGGGACAGCAGGCAGTGACAGGCCCGGGGCTGACAGGCTCCCCATCTTCTAGGGGGCGCCTGGCTGCCACACCCAGCTGACATAGAACCTTTGTCACAATGCCCGCTACCGTGGCGAGGATGCGGTGACTCTGCAGGTGACAGGGACACTGCAGGACTTGGTGTCAGCTCAGCAATTTCTCACTTCCCCAAAGAAGCGGAATTCTGCAAATTGCTGCCTTTGCTCTTGAAAGATGTCATCAGGTGGGTGTTTTGGTGTAATACACTGAAAACCAGAGAAGAAATGACGAAATATTCCCATGATATGCACGGTCCCTGCCCCAAAGCACCATGACTCAGCCTACGGAGATCTGCAGCTTCTTTTTTTGTACTGCCAGCAGATTGTGCAAGTACAGTATAAAACACATCCTTATGGAGAGATCTTCGTATTTTAGGCTTAGTCTAAGTGTCTCAAGTAGCTGGGGATTTTGCTTGGGCCTAATCCATACTGTTTTATGGCTTTCCTCCTAGTCTGAAGACGAATGTGCTAGAAGCTATACAGCAAAAAAATGTCCTGGTGCCTAGCCTTGCCTTGCCTGTCCTTGCCTTGCCTTATTTCCTTCTCATCCTGTTCTCTGTCCCATCCTCTCGCACTAACCCCTCCTTTGGCTGCATGTCTCTTCTTTTTTTTTCTCTCACTCTCCTGCTTCCTGCCTGTTTTCTTGCAATTCCTCCATCTCAGTCCTGCAGCCCAACACTACTTTTTATTCTTCCTTCCCTTTCTCATGCTCCCTTCAGTTTCTCCCTCTGTCCCATATCTTTCTTCCCGACTTGTCTCTTGGAGACTTTGGGCCAAATTGTCCCCAACTCTGCGCATGGTTTGACAAGTTTTCAGAGGCCTGGCTGGTGACAGCAGGGACAGCAGGCAGTGACAGGCCCGGGGCTGACAGGCTCCCCATCCCCTAGGGGGCGCCTGGCTGCCACACCCAGCTGACATAGAACCTTTGTCACAATGCCCGCTACCGTGGCGAGGATGCGGTGACTCTGCAGGTGACAGGGACACTGCAGGACTTGCTGTCAGCTCAGCAATTTCTCACTTCCCCAAAGAAGCGGAATTCTGCAAATTGCTGCCTTTGCTCTTGAAATTCTGCCATCAGGTGGGTGTTTTGGTGTAATACACTGAAAACCAGAGCAGAAATGGTGAAATATTCCCATGATATGGATGGTCCCTGCCCCAAAGCACCATGACTCAGCCTAAGGAGATCTGCAGCTTCTTTTTTTGTACTGCCAGCAGATTGTGGAAGTACAGTATAAAAACCATCCTCAGGAAGAGATCTTCGTATTTTAGGCTTAGTCTAAGTGTCTCAAGTAGCTGGGGTTTTTGCTTGGGCCTAATCCATATTGTCTTATGGCTTTCCTCCTAGTCTGAAGACGAATGTGCTAGAAACTATAAATCAAAAAAATGTCCTGGTGCCTAGCCTGTCCTTGCCTGTCCTTGCCTTGTCTTATTTCCTTCTCATCCTGTTCTCTGTCCCATCCTCTCTCACTAACCCCTCATCTGGCTGTATGTCTCTTCTTTCCTTTTCTCTCACTCTCCTGTTTCCTGCCTCTTTTCTTGCAATTCCTCCATCTCACTCCTGCAACCCAACACTACTTTTAATTCTTCCTTCCCTTTCTCCTGCTTCCTTCGCTTTCTCCCTCAGTCCCATATCTTTCTTCCCGACTTGTCTGTTGGAGACTTTGGGCCAAATTGGCCCCAAGTCTGGGCATGGTTTGACCTGTTTTCAGAGGCCTGGCTGGTGACAGCAGGGACAGCAGGCAGTGACAGGCCCAGGGCTGACAGGCTCCCCATCCCCTAGAGGGTGCCTGTGTGCCACACCCAGCTGACATAGAACCTTTGTCACAATGCCCGCTACCGTGGCGAGGCTGCGGTGACTCTGCAGGTGACAGGGACACTGCAGGACTTGGTGTCAGCTCAGCAATTTCTCAGTTCTCCAAAGAAGCGGAATTCTGCAAATTGCTGCCTTTGCTCTTGAAAGATGTCTTCAGGTGGGTGTTTTGGTGTAATACAGTGAAAACCAGAGCGGAAATGGTGAAATATTCCCATGATATGCATGGTCCCTGCCCCAATGCACTATGACTCAGCCTAAGGAGATCTGCAGCTTCTTTTTTTGTACTGCCAGCAGATTGTGCAAGTACAGTATAAAAAACATCCTTATGGAGAGATCTTCGTATTTTAGGCTTAGTCTAAGTGTCTCAAGTAGCTGGGGATTTTGCTTGGGCCTAATCCATACTGTCTTATGGCTTTCCTCCTAGTCTGAAGACGAATGTGCTAGAAGCTATACAGCAAAAAAATGTCCTGGTGCCTAGCCTTGCCTTGCCTGTCCTTGCCTTGCCTTATTTCCTTCTCATCCTGTTCTCTGTCCCATCCTCTCGCACTAACCCCTCCTTTGGCTGCATGTCTCTTCTTTTTTTTTCTCTCACTCTCCTGCTTCCTGCCTGTTTTCTTGCAATTCCTCCATCTCAGTCCTGCAGCCCAACACTACTTTTTATTCTTCCTTCCCTTTCTCATGCTCCCTTCAGTTTCTCCCTCTGTCCCATATCTTTCTTCCCGACTTGTCTCTTGGAGACTTTGGGCCAAATTGTCCCCAACTCTGCGCATGGTTTGACAAGTTTTCAGAGGCCTGGCTGGTGACAGCAGGGACAGCAGGCAGTGACAGGCCCGGGGCTGACAGGCTCCCCATCCCCTAGGGGGCGCCTGGCTGCCACACCCAGCTGACATAGAACCTTTGTCACAATGCCCGCTACCGTGGCGAGGATGCGGTGACTCTGCAGGTGACAGGGACACTGCAGGACTTGGTGTCAGCTCAGCAATTTCTCACTTCCCCAAAGAAGCGGAATTCTGCAAATTGCTGCCTTTGCTCTTGAAATTCTGCCATCAGGTGGGTGTTTTGGTGTAATACACTGAAAACCAGAGCAGAAATGGTGAAATATTCCCATGATATGGATGGTCCCTGCCCCAAAGCACCATGACTCAGCCTAAGGAGATCTGCAGCTTCTTTTTTTGTACTGCCAGCAGATTGTGGAAGTACAGTATAAAAACCATCCTCATGAAGAGATCTTCGTATTTTAGGCTTAGTCTAAGTGTCTCAAGTAGATGGGGTTTTTGCTTGGGCCTAATCCATATTGTCTCATGGCTTTCCTCCTAGTCTGAAGACGAATGTGCTAGAAACTATAAATCAAAAAAATGTCCTGGTGCCTAGCCTGTCCTTGCCTGTCCTTGCCTTGTCTTATTTCCTTCTCATCCTGTTCTCTGTCCCATCCTCTCTCACTAACCCCTCATCTGGCTGTATGTCTCTTCTTTCCTTTTCTCTCACTCTCCTGTTTCCTGCCTCTTTTCTTGCAATTCCTCCATCTCACTCCTGCAGCCCAACACTACTTTTAATTCTTCCTTCCCTTTCTCCTGCTCCCTTCGCTTTCTCCCTCAGTCCCATATCTTTCTTCCCGACTTGTCTGTTGGAGACTTTGGGCCAAACTGGCCCCAAGTCTGGGCATGGTTTGACCTGTTTTCAGAGGCCTGGCTGGTGACAGCAGGGACAGCAGGCAGTGACAGGCCCAGGGCTGACAGGCTCCCCATCCCCTAGAGGGTGCCTGTGTGCCACACCCAGCTGACATAGAACCTTTGTCACAATGCCCGCTACCGTGGCGAGGATGCGGTGACTCTGCAGGTGACAGGGACACTGCAGGACTTGGTGTCAGCTCAGCAATTTCTCAGTTCTCCAAAGAAGCGGAATTCTGCAAATTGCTGCCTTTGCTCTTGAAAGATGTCTTCAGGTGGGTGTTTTGGTGTAATACAGTGAAAACCAGAGCGGAAATGGTGAAATATTCCCATGATATGCATGGTCCCTGCCCCAATGCACTATGACTCAGCCTAAGGAGATCTGCAGCTTCTTTTTTTGTACTGCCAGCAGATTGTGGAAGTACAGTATAAAAACCATCCTTATGGAGAGATCTTCGTATTTTAGGCTTAGTCTAAGTGTCTCAAGTAGCTGGGGTTTTTGCTTGGGCCTAATCCATACGGTCTCATGGCTTTCCTCCTCGTTTGAAGACGAATGTGCTAGAAACTATAAATCAAAAAAATGTCCTGGTGCCTAGCCTGTCCTTGCCTGTCCTTGCCTTGCCTTATTTCCTTCTCATCCTGTTCTCTGTCCCATCCTCTCTCACTAACCCCTCGTCTGGCTGCATGTCTCTTCTTTCCTTTTCTCTCACTCTCCTGCTTCCTGCCTGTTTTCTTGCAATTCCTCCATCTCACTCCTGCAGCCCAACACCACTTTTTATTCTTCCTTCCCTTTCTCCTGCTCCCTTTGTTTTCTCCCTCTGTCCCATATCTTTCTTCCCGACTTGTCTGTTGGAGACTTTGGGCCAAATTGGCCCCACGTCTGGGCATGGTTTGAGAAGTTTTCAGAGGCCTGGCTGGAGACAGCAGGGACAGCAGGCAGTGACAGGCCCGGGGCTGACAGGCTCCCCATCCCCTAGGGGGCGCCTGGCTGCCACACCCAGCTGACATAGAACCTTTGTCACAATGCCCGCTACCGTGGCGAGGATGCGGTGACTCTGCAGGTGACAGGGACACTGCAGGACTTGGTGTCAGCTCAGCAATTTCTCAGTTCCCCAAAGAAGCGGAATTCTGCAAATTGCTGCCTTTGCTCTTGAAAGATGTCATCAGGTGGGTGTTTTGGTGTAATACACTGAAAACCAGAGAAGAAATGACGAAATATTCCCATGATATGCACGGTCCCTGCCCCAAAGCACCATGACTCAGCCTACGGAGATCTGCAGCTTCTTTTTTTGTACTGCCAGCAGATTGTGCAAGTACAGTATAAAAAACATCCTTATGGAGAGATCTTCGTATTTTAGGCTTAGTCTAAGTGTCTCAAGTAGCTGGGGATTTTGCTTGGGCCTAATCCATACTGTCTTATGGCTTTCCTCCTAGTTTGAAGACGAATGTGCTAGAAACTATAAATCAAAAAAATGTCCTGGTGCCTAGCCTGTCCTTGCCTGTCCTTGCCTTGTCTTATTTCCTTCTCATCCTGTTCTCTGTCCCATCCTCTCTCACTAACCCCTCGTCTGGCTGCATGTCTCTTCTTTCCTTTTCTCTCACTCTCCTGCTTCCTGCCTCTTTTCTTGCAATTCCTCCATCTCACTCCTGCAGCCCAACACCACTTTTTATTCTTCCTTCCCTTTCTCCTGCTCCCTTTGTTTTCTCCCTCTGTCCCATATCTTTCTTCCCGACTTGTCTGTTGGAGACTTTGGGCCAAATTGGCCCCACGTCTGGGCATGGTTTGAGAAGTTTTCAGAGGCCTGGCTGGAGACAGCAGGGACAGCAGGCAGTGACAGGCCCGGGGCTGACAGGCTCCCCATCCCCTAGGGGGCGCCTGGCTGCCACACCCAGCTGACATAGAACCTTTGTCACAATGCCCGCTACCGTGGCGAGGATGCGGTGACTCTGCAGGTGACAGGGACACTGCAGGACTTGGTGTCAGCTCAGCAATTTCTCAGTTCCCCAAAGAAGCGGAATTCTGCAAATTGCTGCCTTTGCTCTTGAAAGATGTCATCAGGTGGGTGTTTTGGTGTAATACACTGAAAACCAGAGAAGAAATGACGAAATATTCCCATGATATGCACGGTCCCTGCCCCAAAGCACCATGACTCAGCCTACGGAGATCTGCAGCTTCTTTTTTTGTACTGCCAGCAGATTGTGCAAGTACAGTATAAAAAACATCCTTATGGAGAGATCTTCGTATTTTAGGCTTAGTCTAAGTGTCTCAAGTAGCTGGGGATTTTGCTTGGGCCTAATCCATACTGTCTTATGGCTTTCCTCCTAGTCTGAAGACGAATGTGCTAGAAGCTATACAGCAAAAAAATGTCCTGGTGCCTAGCCTTGCCTTGCCTGTCCTTGCCTTGCCTTATTTCCTTCTCATCCTGTTCTCTGTCCCATCCTCTCGCACTAACCCCTCCTTTGGCTGCATGTCTCTTCTTTTTTTTTCTCTCACTCTCCTGCTTCCTGCCTGTTTTCTTGCAATTCCTCCATCTCAGTCCTGCAGCCCAACACTACTTTTTATTCTTCCTTCCCTTTCTCATGCTCCCTTCAGTTTCTCCCTCTGTCCCATATCTTTCTTCCCGACTTGTCTCTTGGAGACTTTGGGCCAAATTGTCCCCAACTCTGCGCATGGTTTGACAAGTTTTCAGAGGCCTGGCTGGTGACAGCAGGGACAGCAGGCAGTGACAGGCCCGGGGCTGACAGGCTCCCCATCCCCTAGGGGGCGCCTGGCTGCCACACCCAGCTGACATAGAACCTTTGTCACAATGCCCGCTACCGTGGCGAGGATGCGGTGACTCTGCAGGTGACAGGGACACTGCAGGACTTGGTGTCAGCTCAGCAATTTCTCACTTCCCCAAAGAAGCGGAATTCTGCAAATTGCTGCCTTTGCTCTTGAAATTCTGCCATCAGGTGGGTGTTTTGGTGTAATACACTGAAAACCAGAGCAGAAATGGTGAAATATTCCCATGATATGGATGGTCCCTGCCCCAAAGCACCATGACTCAGCCTAAGGAGATCTGCAGCTTCTTTTTTTGTACTGCCAGCAGATTGTGGAAGTACAGTATAAAAACCATCCTCAGGAAGAGATCTTCGTATTTTAGGCTTAGTCTAAGTGTCTCAAGTAGCTGGGGTTTTTGCTTGGGCCTAATCCATATTGTCTTATGGCTTTCCTCCTAGTCTGAAGACGAATGTGCTAGAAACTATAAATCAAAAAAATGTCCTGGTGCCTAGCCTGTCCTTGCCTGTCCTTGCCTTGTCTTATTTCCTTCTCATCCTGTTCTCTGTCCCATCCTCTCGCACTAACCCCTCCTTTGGCTGTATGTCTCTTCTTTCCTTTTCTCTCACTCTCCTGTTTCCTGCCTCTTTTCTTGCAATTCCTCCATCTCACTCCTGCAGCCCAACACTACTTTTTATTCTTCCTTCCCTTTCTTCTGCTCCCTTCGCTTTCTCCCTCAGTCCCATATCTTTCTTCCCGACTTGTCTCTTGGAGACTTTGGGCCAAATTGGCCCCAAGTCTGGGCATGGTTTGACCTGTTTTCAGAGGCCTGGCTGGTGACAGCAGGGACAGCAGGCAGTGACAGGCCCGGGGCTGACAGGCTCCCCATCCCATAGAGGGTGCCTGTGTGCCACACCCAGCTGACATAGAACCTTTGTCACAATGCCCGCTACCGTGGCGAGGATGCGGTGACTCTGCAGGTGACAGGGACACTGCAGGACTTGGTGTCAGCTCAGCAATTTCTCAGTTCTCCAAAGAAGCGGAATTCTGCAAATTGCTGCCTTTGCTCTTGAAAGATGTCTTCAGCTGGGTGTTTTGGTGTAATACAGTGAAAACCAGAGCGGAAATGGTGAAATATTCCCATGATATGCATGGTCCCTGCCCCAATGCACTATGACTCAGCCTAAGGAGATCTGCAGCTTCTTTTTTTGTACTGCCAGCAGATTGTGGAAGTACAGTATAAAAACCATCCTTATGGAGAGATCTTCGTATTTTAAGCTTAGTCTAAGTGTCTCAAGTAGCTGGGGTTTTTGCTTGGGCCTAATCCATACGGTCTCATGGCTTTCCTCCTAGTTTGAAGACGAATGTGCTAGAAACTATAAATCAAAAAAATGTCCTGGTGCCTAGCCTGTCCTTGCCTGTCCTTGCCTTGCCTTATTTCCTTCTCATCCTGTTCTCTGTCCCATCCTCTCGCACTAACCCCTCCTTTGGCTGCATGTCTCTTCTTTCCTTTTCTCTCACTCTCCTGCTTCCTGCCTCTTTTCTTGCAATTCCTCCATCTCACTCCTGCAACCCAACACTACTTTTTATTCTTCCTTCCCTTTCTCCTGCTCCCTTTGCTTTCTCCCTCTGTCCCATATCTTTCTTCCTGACTTGTCTCTTGGAGACTTTGGGCCAAATTGGCCCCAAGTCTGGGCATGGTTTGACAAGTTTTCATAGGCCTGGCTGGTGACAGCAGGGACAGCAGGCAGTGACAGGCCCCGGGGCTGACAGGCTCCCTGTCCCCTAGGGGGCGCCTGGCTGCCACACCCAGCTGACATAGAACCTTTGTCACAATGCCCGCTACCGTGGCGAGGATGCGGTGACTCTGCAGGTGACAGGGACACTGCAGGACTTCCTGTCAGCTCAGCAATTTCTCAGTTCCCCAAAGAAGCGGAATTCTGCAAATTACTACTTTGCTCTTGAAAGTATGTCATCAGGTGGGTGTTTTGGTGCAATACACTGAAAACAGAGCAGAAACTGTGAAATACTCCCATGACATGCATGGTCCCTGCACAAAAGCACCATGACTCAGCCTAAGGAGATCTGCAGCTTATTTTTTTGTACTGCCAGCAGATTGTGCAAGTACAGTATAAAAACCATCCTTATGGAGAGATCTTCGTATTTTAGGCTTAGTCTAAGTGTCTCAAGTAGCTGGGGATTTTGCTTGGGCCTAATCCATACTGTCTTATGGCTTTCCTCCTAGTCTGAAGACGAATGTGCTAGAAGCTATACAGCAAAAAAATGTCCTGGTGCCTAGCCTTGCCTTGCCTGTCCTTGCCTTGCCTTATTTCCTTCTCATCCTGTTCTCTGTCCCATCCTCTCGCACTAACCCCTCCTTTGGCTGCATGTCTCTTCTTTTTTTTTCTCTCACTCTCCTGCTTCCTGCCTGTTTTCTTGCAATTCCTCCATCTCAGTCCTGCAGCCCAACACTACTTTTTATTCTTCCTTCCCTTTCTCATGCTCCCTTCAGTTTCTCCCTCTGTCCCATATCTTTCTTCCCGACTTGTCTCTTGGAGACTTTGGGCCAAATTGTCCCCAACTCTGCGCATGGTTTGACAAGTTTTCAGAGGCCTGGCTGGTGACAGCAGGGACAGCAGGCAGTGACAGGCCCGGGGCTGACAGGCTCCCCATAACCTAGGGGGCGCCTGGCTGCCACACCCAGCTGACATAGAACCTTTGTCACAATGCCCGCTACTGTGGCGAGGATGCGGTGACTCTGCAGGTGACAGGGACACTGCAGGACTTGCTGTCAGCTCAGCAATTTCTCACTTCCCCAAAGAAGCGGAATTCTGCAAATTGCTGCCTTTGCTCTTGAAATTCTGCCATCAGGTGGGTGTTTTGGTGTAATACACTGAAAACCAGAGCAGAAATGGTGAAATATTCCCATGATATGGATGGTCCCTGCCCCAAAGCACCATGACTCAGCCTAAGGAGATCTGCAGCTTCTTTTTTTGTACTGCCAGCAGATTGTGGAAGTACAGTATAAAAACCATCCCCAGGAAGAGATCTTCGTATTTTAGGCTTAGTCTAAGTGTCTCAAGTAGCTGGGGTTTTTGCTTGGGCCTAATCCATATTGTCTTATGGCTTTCCTCCTAGTCTGAAGACGAATGTGCTAGAAACTATAAATCAAAAAAATGTCCTGGTGCCTAGCCTGTCCTTGCCTGTCCTTGCCTTGTCTTATTTCCTTCTCATCCTGTTCTCTGTCCCATCCTCTCTCACTAACCCCTCATCTGGCTGTATGTCTCTTCTTTCCTTTTCTCTCACTCTCCTGTTTCCTGCCTCTTTTCTTGCAATTCCTCCATCTCACTCCTGCAGCCCAACACTACTTTTAATTCTTCCTTCCCTTTCTCCTGCTCCCTTCGCTTTCTCCCTCAGTCCCATATCTTTCTTCCCGACTTGTCTGTTGGAGACTTTGGGCCAAATTGGCCCCAAGTCTGGGCATGGTTTGACCTGTTTTCAGAGGCCTGGCTGGTGACAGCAGGGACAGCAGGCAGTGACAGGCCCGGGGCTGACAGGCTCCCCATCCCCTAGAGGGTGCCTGTGTGCCACACCCAGCTGACATAGAACCTTTGTCACAATGCCCGCTACCGTGGCGAGGCTGCGGTGACTCTGCAGGTGACAGGGACACTGCAGGACTTGGTGTCAGCTCAGCAATTTCTCAGTTCTCCAAAGAAGCGGAATTCTGCAAATTGCTGCCTTTGCTCTTGAAAGATGTCTTCAGGTGGGTGTTTTGGTGTAATACAGTGAAAACCAGAGCGGAAATGGTGAAATATTCCCATGATATGCATGGTCCCTGCCCCAATGCACTATGACTCAGCCTAAGGAGATCTGCAGCTTCTTTTTTTGTACTGCCAGCAGATTGTGGAAGTACAGTATAAAAACCATCCTTATGGAGAGATCTTCGTATTTTAGGCTTAGTCTAAGTGTCTCAAGTAGCTGGGGTTTTTGCTTGGGCCTAATCCATACGGTCTCATGGCTTTCCTCCTAGTTTGAAGACGAATGTGCTAGAAACTATAAATCAAAAAAATGTCCTGGTGCCTAGCCTGTCCTTGCCTGTCCTTGCCTTGCCTTATTTCCTTCTCATCCTGTTCTCTGTCCCATCCTCTCGCACTAACCCCTCCTTTGGCTGCATGTCTCTTCTTTCCTTTTCTCTCACTCTCCTGCTTCCTGCCTCTTTTCTTGCAATTCCTCCATCTCACTCCTGCAACCCAACACTACTTTTTATTCTTCCTTCCCTTTCTCCTGCTCCCTTTGCTTTCTCCCTCTGTCCCATATCTTTCTTCCTGACTTGTCTCTTAGAGACTTTCGGCCAAATTGGCCCCAAGTCTGGGCATGGTTTGACAAGTTTTCATAGGCCTGGCTGGTGACAGCAGGGACAGCAGGCAGTGACAGGCCCCGGGGCTGACAGGCTCCCTGTCCCCTAGGGGGCGCCTGGCTGCCACACCCAGCTGACATAGAACCTTTGTCACAATGCCCGCTACCGTGGCGAGGATGCGGTGACTCTGCAGGTGACAGGGACACTGCAGGACTTGGTGTCAGCTCAGCAATTTCTCAGTTCCCCAAAGAAGCGGAATTCTGCAACTTACTACTTTGCTCTTGAAAGTATGTCATCAGGTGGGTGTTTTGGTGTGATACACTGAAAACAGAGCAGAAACTGTGAAATATTCCCATGACATGCATGGTCCCTGCCCCAAAGCACCATGACTCAGCCTAAGGAGATCTGCAGCTTCTTTTTTTGTACTGCCAGCAGATTGTGGAAGTACAGTATAAAAAACATCCTTATGGAGAGATCTTCGTATTTTAGGCTTAGTCTAAGTGTCTCATGTAGCTGGGGTTTTTGCTTGGGCCTAATCCATACGGTGTTATGGCTTCCCTCCTAGTCTGAATACGAATGTGCTAGAAACTATAAAGCAAAAAAATGTCCTCCAGCCTACCCTTGCATTTCCTGTCCTTGCCTGTCCTTGCCTTGCCTTATTTCCTTCTCATCCTGTTCTCTGTCCCATCCTCTCTCACTAACCCCTCATCTGGCTGCATGTCTCTTCTTTCCTTTTCTCTCACTCTCCTGCTTCCTGCCTCTTTTCTTGCAATTCCTCCATCTCACTCCTGCAGCCCAACACCACTTTTTATTCTTCCTTCCCTTTCTCCTGCTCCCTTTGCTTTCTCCCTCTGTCCCATATCTTTCTTCCCGACTTGTCTCTTGGAGGCTTTGGGCCAAATTGGCCCCACGTCTGGGCATGGTTTGAGAAGTTTTCAGAGGCCTGGCTGGAGACAGCAGGGACAGCAGGCAGTGACAGGCCCGGGGCTGACAGGCTCCCCATCGCCTAGGGGGCGCCTGGCTGCCACACCCAGCTGACATAGAACCTTTGTCACAATGCCCGCTACCGTGGCGAGGATGCGGTGACTCTGCAGGTGACAGGGACACTGCAGGACTTGGTGTCAGCTCAGCAATTTCTCAGTTCCCCAAAGAAGCGGAATTCTGCAAATTGCTGCCTTTGCTCTTGAAAGATGTCATCAGGTGGGTGTTTTGGTGTAATACACTGAAAACCAGAGCAGAAATGGTGAAATATTCCCATGATATGGATGGTCCCTGCCCCAAAGCACCATGACTCAGCCTAAGGAGATCTGCAGCTTCTTTTTTTGTACTGCCAGCAGATTGTGCAAGTACAGTATAAAAACCATCCTTATGGAGAGATCTTCGTATTTTAGGCTTAGTCTAAGTGTCTCAAGTAGCTGGGGATTTTGCTTGGGCCTAATCCATACTGTCTTATGGCTTTCCTCCTAGTCTGAAGACGAATGTGCTAGAAGCTATACAGCAAAAAAATGTCCTGGTGCCTAGCCTTGCCTTGCCTGTCCTTGCCTTGCCTTATTTCCTTCTCATCCTGTTCTCTGTCCCATCCTCTCGCACTAACCCCTCCTTTGGCTGCATGTCTCTTCTTTTTTTTTCTCTCACTCTCCTGCTTCCTGCCTGTTTTCTTGCAATTCCTCCATCTCAGTCCTGCAGCCCAACACTACTTTTTATTCTTCCTTCCCTTTCTCATGCTCCCTTCAGTTTCTCCCTCTGTCCCATATCTTTCTTCCCGACTTGTCTCTTGGAGACTTTGGGCCAAATTGTCCCCAACTCTGCGCATGGTTTGACAAGTTTTCAGAGGCCTGTCTGGTGACAGCAGGGACAGCAGGCAGTGACAGGCCCGGGGCTGACAGGCTCCCCATCCCCTAGGGGGCGCCTGGCTGCCACACCCAGCTGACATAGAACCTTTGTCACAATGCCCGCTACCGTGGCGAGGATGCGGTGACTCTGCAGGTGACAGGGACACTGCAGGACTTGCTGTCAGCTCAGCAATTTCTCACTTCCCCAAAGAAGCGGAATTCTGCAAATTGCTGCCTTTGCTCTTGAAATTCTGCCATCAGGTGGGTGTTTTGGTGTAATACACTGAAAACCAGAGCAGAAATGGTGAAATATTCCCATGATATGGATGGTCCCTGCCCCAAAGCACCATGACTCAGCCTAAGGAGATCTGCAGCTTCTTTTTTTGTACTGCCAGCAGATTGTGGAAGTACAGTATAAAAACCATCCTCATGAAGAGATCTTCGTATTTTAGGCTTAGTCTAAGTGTCTCAAGTAGATGGGGTTTTTGCTTGGGCCTAATCCATATTGTCTTATGGCTTTCCTCCTAGTCTGAAGACGAATGTGCTAGAAACTATAAATCAAAAAAATGTCCTGGTGCCTAGCCTGTCCTTGCCTGTCCTTGCCTTGTCTTATTTCCTTCTCATCCTGTTCTCTGTCCCATCCTCTCTCACTAACCCCTCATCTGGCTGTATGTCTCTTCTTTCGTTTTCTCTCACTCTCCTGTTTCCTGCCTCTTTTCTTGCAATTCCTCCATCTCACTCCTGCAGCCCAACACTACTTTTAATTCTTCCTTCCCTTTCTCCTGCTCCCTTCGCTTTCTCCCTCAGTCCCATATCTTTCTTCCCGACTTGTCTGTTGGAGACTTTGGGCCAAATTGGCCCCAAGTCTGGGCATGGTTTGACCTGTTTTCAGAGGCCTGTCTGGTGACAGCAGGGACAGCAGGCAGTGACAGGCCCAGGGCTGACAGGCTCCCCATCCCCTAGAGGGTGCCTGTGTGCCACACCCAGCTGACATAGAACCTTTGTCACAATGCCCGCTACCGTGGCGAGGATGCGGTGACTCTGCAGGTGACAGGGACACTGCAGGACTTGGTGTCAGCTCAGCAATTTCTCAGTTCTCCAAAGAAGCGGAATTCTGCAAATTGCTGCCTTTGCTCTTGAAAGATGTCTTCAGGTGGGTGTTTTGGTGTAATACAGTGAAAACCAGAGCGGAAATGGTGAAATATTCCCATGATATGCATGGTCCCTGCCCCAATGCACTATGACTCAGCCTAAGGAGATCTGCAGCTTCTTTTTTTGTACTGCCAGCAGATTGTGGAAGTACAGTATAAAAACCATCCTTATGGAGAGATCTTCGTATTTTAGGCTTAGTCAAAGTGTCTCAAGTAGCTGGGGTTTTTGCTTGGGCCTAATCCATACGGTCTCATGGCTTTCCTCCTAGTTTGAAGACGAATGTGCTAGAAACTATAAATCAAAAAAATGTCCTGGTGCCTAGCCTTGCCTTGCCTGTCCTTGCCTTGCCTTATTTCCTTCTCATCCTGTTCTCTGTCCCATCCTCTCGCACTAACCCCTCCTTTGGCTGCATGTCTCTTCTTTCCTTTTCTCTCACTCTCCTGCTTCCTGCCTCTTTTCTTGCAATTCCTCCATCTCACTCCTGCAACCCAACACTACTTTTTATTCTTCCTTCCCTTTCTCCTGCTCCATTTGCTTTCTCCCTCTGTCCCATATCTTTCTTCCTGACTTGTCTCTTGGAGACTTTGGGCCAAATTGGCCCCAAGTCTGGGCATGGTTTGACAAGTTTTCATAGGCCTGGCTGGTGACAGCAGGGACAGCAGGCAGTGACAGGCCCGGGGCTGACAGGCTCCCTGTCCCCTAGGGGGCGCCTGGCTGCCACACCCAGCTGACATAGAACCTTTGTCACAATGCCTGCTACCGTGGCGAGGATGCGGTGACTCTGCAGGTGACAGGGACACTGCAGGACTTGGTGTCAGCTCAGCAATTTCTCAGTTCCCCAAAGAAGCGGAATTCTGCAAATTACTACTTTGCTCTTGAAAGTATGTCATCAGGTGGGTGTTTTGGTGTAATACACTGAAAACAGAGCAGAAACTGTGAAATATTCCCATGACATGCATGGTCCCTGCCCCAAAGCACCATGACTCAGCCTAAGGAGATCTGCAGCTTCTTTTTTTGTACTGCCAGCAGATTGTGGAAGTACAGTATAAAAAACATCCTTATGGAGAGATCTTCGTATTTTAGGCTTAGTCTAAGTGTCTCATGTAGCTGGGGTTTTTCTTGGGCCTAATCCATACGGTGTTATGGCTTCCCTCCTAGTCTGAATACGAATGTGCTAGAAACTATAAAGCAAAAAAATGTCCTCCAGCCTACCCTTGCATTTCCTGTCCTTGCCTGTCCTTGCCTTGCCTTATTTCCTTCTCATCCTGTTCTCTGTCCCATCCTCTCTCACTAACCCCTCATCTGGCTGCATGTCTCTTCTTTCCTTTTCTCTCACTCTCCTGCTTCCTGCCTCTTTTCTTGCAATTCCTCCATCTCACTCCTGCAGCCCAACACCACTTTTTATTCTTCCTTCCCTTTCTCCTGCTCCCTTTGTTTTCTCCCTCTGTCCCATATCTTTCTTCCCGACTTGTCTGTTGGAGACTTTGGGCCAAATTGGCCCCACGTCTGGGCATGGTTTGAGAAGTTTTCAGAGGCCTGGCTGGAGACAGCAGGGACAGCAGGCAGTGACAGGCCCGGGGCTGACAGGCTCCCCATCCCCTAGGGGGCGCCTGGCTGCCACACCCAGCTGACATAGAACCTTTGTCACAATGCCCGCTACCGTGGCGAGGATGCGGTGACTCTGCAGGTGACAGGGACACTGCAGGACTTGGTGTCAGCTCAGCAATTTCTCACTTCCCCAAAGAAGCGGAATTCTGCAAATTGCTGCCTTTGCTCTTGAAAGATGTCATCAGGTGGGTGTTTTGGTGTAATACACTGAAAACCAGAGAAGAAATGACGAAATATTCCCATGATATGCACGGTCCCTGCCCCAAAGCACCATGACTCAGCCTACGGAGATCTGCAGCTTCTTTTTTTGTACTGCCAGCAGATTGTGCAAGTACAGTATAAAACACATCCTTATGGAGAGATCTTCGTATTTTAGGCTTAGTCTAAGTGTCTCAAGTAGCTGGGGATTTTGCTTGGGCCTAATCCATACTGTCTTATGGCTTTCCTCCTAGTCTGAAGACGAATGTGCTAGAAGCTATACAGCAAAAAAATGTCCTGGTGCCTAGCCTTGCCTTGCCTGTCCTTGCCTTGCCTTATTTCCTTCTCATCCTGTTCTCTGTCCCATCCTCTCGCACTAACCCCTCCTTTGGCTGCATGTCTCTTCTTTTTTTTTCTCTCACTCTCCTGCTTCCTGCCTGTTTTCTTGCAATTCCTCCATCTCAGTCCTGCAGCCCAACACTACTTTTTATTCTTCCTTCCCTTTCTCATGCTCCCTTCAGTTTCTCCCTCTGTCCCATATCTTTCTTCCCGACTTGTCTCTTGGAGACTTTGGGCCAAATTGTCCCCAACTCTGCGCATGGTTTGACAAGTTTTCAGAGGCCTGTCTGGTGACAGCAGGGACAGCAGGCAGTGACAGGCCCGGGGCTGACAGGCTCCCCATCCCCTAGGTGGCGCCTGGCTGCCACACCCAGCTGACATAGAACCTTTGTCACAATGCCCGCTACTGTGGCGAGGATGCGGTGACTCTGCAGGTGACAGGGACACTGCAGGACTTGCTGTCAGCTCAGCAATTTCTCACTTCCCCAAAGAAGCGGAATTCTGTAAATTGCTGCCTTTGCTCTTGAAATTCTGCCATCAGGTGGGTGTTTTGGTGTAATACACTGAAAACCAGAGCAGAAATGGTGAAATATTCCCATGATATGGATGGTCCCTGCCCCAAAGCACCATGACTCAGCCTAAGGAGATCTGCAGCTTCTTTTTTTGTACTGCCAGCAGATTGTGGAAGTACAGTATAAAAACCATCCCCAGGAAGAGATCTTCGTATTTTAGGCTTAGTCTAAGTGTCTCAAGTAGCTGGGGTTTTTGCTTGGGCCTAATCCATATTGTCTTATGGCTTTCCTCCTAGTCTGAAGACGAATGTGCTAGAAACTATAAATCAAAAAAATGTCCTGGTGCCTAGCCTGTCCTTGCCTGTCCTTGCCTTGCCTTATTTCCTTCTCATCCTGTTCTCTGTCCCATCCTCTCGCACTAACCCCTCCTTTGGCTGCATGTCTCTTCTTTCCTTTTCTCTCACTCTCCTGCTTCCTGCCTCTTTTCTTGCAATTCCTCCATCTCACTCCTGCAACCCAACACTACTTTTTATTCTTCCTTCCCTTTCTCCTGCTCCCTTTGCTTTCTCCCTCTGTCCCATATCTTTCTTCCTGACTTGTCTCCTGGAGACTTTGGGCCAAATTGGCCCCAAGTCTGGGCATGGTTTGACAAGTTTTCATAGGCCTGGCTGGTGACAGCAGGGACAGCAGGCAGTGACAGGCCCGGGGCTGACAGGCTCCCCATCCCCTAGGGGGCGCCTGGCTGCCACACCCAGCTGACATAGAACCTTTGTCACAATGCCCGCTACCGTGGCGAGGATGCGGTGACTCTGCAGGTGACAGGGACACTGCAGGACTTGGTGTCAGCTCAGCAATTTCTCAGTTCCCCAAAGAAGCGGAATTCTGCAAATTACAACTTTGCTCTTGAAATTATGTCATCAGGTGGGTGTTTTGGTGTAATACACTGAAAACAGAGCAGAAACTGTGAAATATTCCCATGACATGCATGGTCCCTGCCCCAAAGCACCATGACTCAGCCTAAGGAGATCTGCAGCTTATTTTTTTGTACTGCCAGCAGATTGTGCAAGTACAGTATAAAAACCATCCTTATGGAGAGATCTTCGTATTTTAGGCTTAGTCTAAGTGTCTCAAGTAGCTGGGGATTTTGCTTGGGCCTAATCCATACTGTCTTATGGCTTTCCTCCTAGTCTGAAGACGAATGTGCTAGAAGCTATACAGCAAAAAAATGTCCTGGTGCCTAGCCTTGCCTTGCCTGTCCTTGCCTTGCCTTATTTCCTTCTCATCCTGTTCTCTGTCCCATCCTCTCGCACTAACCCCTCCTTTGGCTGCATGTCTCTTCTTTTTTTTTCTCTCACTCTCCTGCTTCCTGCCTGTTTTCTTGCAATTCCTCCATCTCAGTCCTGCAGCCCAACACTACTTTTTATTCTTCCTTCCCTTTCTCATGCTCCCTTCAGTTTCTCCCTCTGTCCCATATCTTTCTTCCCGACTTGTCTCTTGGAGACTTTGGGCCAAATTGTCCCCAACTCTGCGCATGGTTTGACAAGTTTTCAGAGGCCTGTCTGGTGACAGCAGGGACAGCAGGCAGTGACAGGCCCGGGGCTGACAGGCTCCCCATCCCCTAGGTGGCGCCTGGCTGCCACACCCAGCTGACATAGAACCTTTGTCACAATGCCCGCTACTGTGGCGAGGATGCGGTGACTCTGCAGGTGACAGGGACACTGCAGGACTTGCTGTCAGCTCAGCAATTTCTCACTTCCCCAAAGAAGCGGAATTCTGCAAATTGCTGCCTTTGCTCTTGAAATTCTGCCATCAGGTGGGTGTTTTGGTGTAATACACTGAAAACCAGAGCAGAAATGGTGAAATATTCCCATGATATGGATGGTCCCTGCCCCAAAGCACCATGACTCAGCCTAAGGAGATCTGCAGCTTCTTTTTTTGTACTGCCAGCAGATTGTGGAAGTACAGTATAAAAAACATCCTTATGGAGAGATCTTCGTATTTTAGGCTTAGTCTAAGTGTCTCATGTAGCTGGGGTTTTTGCTTGGGCCTAATCCATACGGTGTTATGGCTTCCCTCCTAGTCTGAATACGAATGTGCTAGAAACTATAAAGCAAAAAAATGTCCTCCAGCCTACCCTTGCATTTCCTGTCCTTGCCTGTCCTTGCCTTGCCTTATTTCCTTCTCATCCTGTTCTCTGTCCCATCCTCTCTCACTAACCCCTCATCTGGCTGCATGTCTCTTCTTTCCTTTTCTCTCACTCTCCTGCTTCCTGCCTCTTTTCTTGCAATTCCTCCATCTCACTCCTGCAGCCCAACACCACTTTTTATTCTTCCTTCCCTTTCTCCTGCTCCCTTTGCTTTCTCCCTCTGTCCCATATCTTTCTTCCCGACTTGTCTCTTGGAGGCTTTGGGCCAAATTGGCCCCACGTCTGGGCATGGTTTGAGAAGTTTTCAGAGGCCTGGCTGGAGACAGCAGGGACAGCAGGCAGTGACAGGCCCGGGGCTGACAGGCTCCCCATCGCCTAGGGGGCGCCTGGCTGCCACACCCAGCTGACATAGAACCTTTGTCACAATGCCCGCTACCGTGGCGAGGATGCGGTGACTCTGCAGGTGACAGGGACACTGCAGGACTTGGTGTCAGCTCAGCAATTTCTCAGTTCCCCAAAGAAGCGGAATTCTGCAAATTGCTGCCTTTGCTCTTGAAAGATGTCATCAGGTGGGTGTTTTGGTGTAATACACTGAAAACCAGAGAAGAAATGACGAAATATTCCCATGATATGCACGGTCCCTGCCCCAAAGCACCATGACTCAGCCTACGGAGATCTGCAGCTTCTTTTTTTGTACTGCCAGCAGATTGTGCAAGTACAGTATAAAACACATCCTTATGGAGAGATCTTCGTATTTTAGGCTTAGTCTAAGTGTCTCAAGTAGCTGGGGATTTTGCTTGGGCCTAATCCATACTGTTTTATGGCTTTCCTCCTAGTCTGAAGACGAATGTGCTAGAAGCTATACAGCAAAAAAATGTCCTGGTGCCTAGCCTTGCCTTGCCTGTCCTTGCCTTGCCTTATTTCCTTCTCATCCTGTTCTCTGTCCCATCCTCTCGCACTAACCCCTCCTTTGGCTGCATGTCTCTTCTTTTTTTTTCTCTCACTCTCCTGCTTCCTGCCTGTTTTCTTGCAATTCCTCCATCTCAGTCCTGCAGCCCAACACTACTTTTTATTCTTCCTTCCCTTTCTCATGCTCCCTTCAGTTTCTCCCTCTGTCCCATATCTTTCTTCCCGACTTGTCTCTTGGAGACTTTGGGCCAAATTGTCCCCAACTCTGCGCATGGTTTGACAAGTTTTCAGAGGCCTGTCTGGTGACAGCAGGGACAGCAGGCAGTGACAGGCCCGGGGCTGACAGGCTCCCCATCTTCTAGGGGGCGCCTGGCTGCCACACCCAGCTGACATAGAACCTTTGTCACAATGCCCGCTACCGTGGCGAGGATGCGGTGACTCTGCAGGTGACAGGGACACTGCAGGACTTGGTGTCAGCTCAGCAATTTCTCACTTCCCCAAAGAAGCGGAATTCTGCAAATTGCTGCCTTTGCTCTTGAAAGATGTCATCAGGTGGGTGTTTTGGTGTAATACACTGAAAACCAGAGAAGAAATGACGAAATATTCCCATGATATGCACGGTCCCTGCCCCAAAGCACCATGACTCAGCCTACGGAGATCTGCAGCTTCTTTTTTTGTACTGCCAGCAGATTGTGCAAGTACAGTATAAAACACATCCTTATGGAGAGATCTTCGTATTTTAGGCTTAGTCTAAGTGTCTCAAGTAGCTGGGGATTTTGCTTGGGCCTAATCCATACTGTTTTATGGCTTTCCTCCTAGTCTGAAGACGAATGTGCTAGAAGCTATACAGCAAAAAAATGTCCTGGTGCCTAGCCTTGCCTTGCCTGTCCTTGCCTTGCCTTATTTCCTTCTCATCCTGTTCTCTGTCCCATCCTCTCGCACTAACCCCTCCTTTGGCTGCATGTCTCTTCTTTTTTTTTCTCTCACTCTCCTGCTTCCTGCCTGTTTTCTTGCAATTCCTCCATCTCAGTCCTGCAGCCCAACACTACTTTTTATTCTTCCTTCCCTTTCTCATGCTCCCTTCAGTTTCTCCCTCTGTCCCATATCTTTCTTCCCGACTTGTCTCTTGGAGACTTTGGGCCAAATTGTCCCCAACTCTGCGCATGGTTTGACAAGTTTTCAGAGGCCTGGCTGGTGACAGCAGGGACAGCAGGCAGTGACAGGCCCGGGGCTGACAGGCTCCCCATCCCCTAGGGGGCGCCTGGCTGCCACACCCAGCTGACATAGAACCTTTGTCACAATGCCCGCTACCGTGGCGAGGATGCGGTGACTCTGCAGGTGACAGGGACACTGCAGGACTTGCTGTCAGCTCAGCAATTTCTCACTTCCCCAAAGAAGCGGAATTCTGCAAATTGCTGCCTTTGCTCTTGAAATTCTGCCATCAGGTGGGTGTTTTGGTGTAATACACTGAAAACCAGAGCAGAAATGGTGAAATATTCCCATGATATGGATGGTCCCTGCCCCAAAGCACCATGACTCAGCCTAAGGAGATCTGCAGCTTCTTTTTTTGTACTGCCAGCAGATTGTGGAAGTACAGTATAAAAACCATCCTCAGGAAGAGATCTTCGTATTTTAGGCTTAGTCTAAGTGTCTCAAGTAGCTGGGGTTTTTGCTTGGGCCTAATCCATATTGTCTTATGGCTTTCCTCCTAGTCTGAAGACGAATGTGCTAGAAACTATAAATCAAAAAAATGTCCTGGTGCCTAGCCTGTCCTTGCCTGTCCTTGCCTTGTCTTATTTCCTTCTCATCCTGTTCTCTGTCCCATCCTCTCTCACTAACCCCTCATCTGGCTGTATGTCTCTTCTTTCCTTTTCTCTCACTCTCCTGTTTCCTGCCTCTTTTCTTGCAATTCCTCCATCTCACTCCTGCAACCCAACACTACTTTTAATTCTTCCTTCCCTTTCTCCTGCTTCCTTCGCTTTCTCCCTCAGTCCCATATCTTTCTTCCCGACTTGTCTGTTGGAGACTTTGGGCCAAATTGGCCCCAAGTCTGGGCATGGTTTGACCTGTTTTCAGAGGCCTGGCTGGTGACAGCAGGGACAGCAGGCAGTGACAGGCCCAGGGCTGACAGGCTCCCCATCCCCTAGAGGGTGCCTGTGTGCCACACCCAGCTGACATAGAACCTTTGTCACAATGCCCGCTACCGTGGCGAGGCTGCGGTGACTCTGCAGGTGACAGGGACACTGCAGGACTTGGTGTCAGCTCAGCAATTTCTCAGTTCTCCAAAGAAGCGGAATTCTGCAAATTGCTGCCTTTGCTCTTGAAAGATGTCTTCAGGTGGGTGTTTTGGTGTAATACAGTGAAAACCAGAGCGGAAATGGTGAAATATTCCCATGATATGCATGGTCCCTGCCCCAATGCACTATGACTCAGCCTAAGGAGATCTGCAGCTTCTTTTTTTGTACTGCCAGCAGATTGTGCAAGTACAGTATAAAAAACATCCTTATGGAGAGATCTTCGTATTTTAGGCTTAGTCTAAGTGTCTCAAGTAGCTGGGGATTTTGCTTGGGCCTAATCCATACTGTCTTATGGCTTTCCTCCTAGTCTGAAGACGAATGTGCTAGAAGCTATACAGCAAAAAAATGTCCTGGTGCCTAGCCTTGCCTTGCCTGTCCTTGCCTTGCCTTATTTCCTTCTCATCCTGTTCTCTGTCCCATCCTCTCGCACTAACCCCTCCTTTGGCTGCATGTCTCTTCTTTTTTTTTCTCTCACTCTCCTGCTTCCTGCCTGTTTTCTTGCAATTCCTCCATCTCAGTCCTGCAGCCCAACACTACTTTTTATTCTTCCTTCCCTTTCTCATGCTCCCTTCAGTTTCTCCCTCTGTCCCATATCTTTCTTCCCGACTTGTCTCTTGGAGACTTTGGGCCAAATTGTCCCCAACTCTGCGCATGGTTTGACAAGTTTTCAGAGGCCTGGCTGGTGACAGCAGGGACAGCAGGCAGTGACAGGCCCGGGGCTGACAGGCTCCCCATCCCCTAGGGGGCGCCTGGCTGCCACACCCAGCTGACATAGAACCTTTGTCACAATGCCCGCTACCGTGGCGAGGATGCGGTGACTCTGCAGGTGACAGGGACACTGCAGGACTTGGTGTCAGCTCAGCAATTTCTCACTTCCCCAAAGAAGCGGAATTCTGCAAATTGCTGCCTTTGCTCTTGAAATTCTGCCATCAGGTGGGTGTTTTGGTGTAATACACTGAAAACCAGAGCAGAAATGGTGAAATATTCCCATGATATGGATGGTCCCTGCCCCAAAGCACCATGACTCAGCCTAAGGAGATCTGCAGCTTCTTTTTTTGTACTGCCAGCAGATTGTGGAAGTACAGTATAAAAACCATCCTCATGAAGAGATCTTCGTATTTTAGGCTTAGTCTAAGTGTCTCAAGTAGATGGGGTTTTTGCTTGGGCCTAATCCATATTGTCTCATGGCTTTCCTCCTAGTCTGAAGACGAATGTGCTAGAAACTATAAATCAAAAAAATGTCCTGGTGCCTAGCCTGTCCTTGCCTGTCCTTGCCTTGTCTTATTTCCTTCTCATCCTGTTCTCTGTCCCATCCTCTCTCACTAACCCCTCATCTGGCTGTATGTCTCTTCTTTCCTTTTCTCTCACTCTCCTGTTTCCTGCCTCTTTTCTTGCAATTCCTCCATCTCACTCCTGCAGCCCAACACTACTTTTAATTCTTCCTTCCCTTTCTCCTGCTCCCTTCGCTTTCTCCCTCAGTCCCATATCTTTCTTCCCGACTTGTCTGTTGGAGACTTTGGGCCAAATTGGCCCCAAGTCTGGGCATGGTTTGACCTGTTTTCAGAGGCCTGGCTGGTGACAGCAGGGACAGCAGGCAGTGACAGGCCCAGGGCTGACAGGCTCCCCATCCCCTAGAGGGTGCCTGTGTGCCACACCCAGCTGACATAGAACCTTTGTCACAATGCCCGCTACCGTGGCGAGGATGCGGTGACTCTGCAGGTGACAGGGACACTGCAGGACTTGGTGTCAGCTCAGCAATTTCTCAGTTCTCCAAAGAAGCGGAATTCTGCAAATTGCTGCCTTTGCTCTTGAAAGATGTCTTCAGGTGGGTGTTTTGGTGTAATACAGTGAAAACCAGAGCGGAAATGGTGAAATATTCCCATGATATGCATGGTCCCTGCCCCAATGCACTATGACTCAGCCTAAGGAGATCTGCAGCTTCTTTTTTTGTACTGCCAGCAGATTGTGGAAGTACAGTATAAAAACCATCCTTATGGAGAGATCTTCGTATTTTAGGCTTAGTCTAAGTGTCTCAAGTAGCTGGGGTTTTTGCTTGGGCCTAATCCATACGGTCTCATGGCTTTCCTCCTCGTTTGAAGACGAATGTGCTAGAAACTATAAATCAAAAAAATGTCCTGGTGCCTAGCCTGTCCTTGCCTGTCCTTGCCTTGCCTTATTTCCTTCTCATCCTGTTCTCTGTCCCATCCTCTCTCACTAACCCCTCGTCTGGCTGCATGTCTCTTCTTTCCTTTTCTCTCACTCTCCTGCTTCCTGCCTCTTTTCTTGCAATTCCTCCATCTCACTCCTGCAGCCCAACACCACTTTTTATTCTTCCTTCCCTTTCTCCTGCTCCCTTTGTTTTCTCCCTCTGTCCCATATCTTTCTTCCCGACTTGTCTGTTGGAGACTTTGGGCCAAATTGGCCCCACGTCTGGGCATGGTTTGAGAAGTTTTCAGAGGCCTGGCTGGAGACAGCAGGGACAGCAGGCAGTGACAGGCCCGGGGCTGACAGGCTCCCCATCCCCTAGGGGGCGCCTGGCTGCCACACCCAGCTGACATAGAACCTTTGTCACAATGCCCGCTACCGTGGCGAGGATGCGGTGACTCTGCAGGTGACAGGGACACTGCAGGACTTGGTGTCAGCTCAGCAATTTCTCAGTTCCCCAAAGAAGCGGAATTCTGCAAATTGCTGCCTTTGCTCTTGAAAGATGTCATCAGGTGGGTGTTTTGGTGTAATACACTGAAAACCAGAGAAGAAATGACGAAATATTCCCATGATATGCACGGTCCCTGCCCCAAAGCACCATGACTCAGCCTACGGAGATCTGCAGCTTCTTTTTTTGTACTGCCAGCAGATTGTGCAAGTACAGTATAAAAAACATCCTTATGGAGAGATCTTCGTATTTTAGGCTTAGTCTAAGTGTCTCAAGTAGCTGGGGATTTTGCTTGGGCCTAATCCATACTGTCTTATGGCTTTCCTCCTAGTTTGAAGACGAATGTGCTAGAAACTATAAATCAAAAAAATGTCCTGGTGCCTAGCCTGTCCTTGCCTGTCCTTGCCTTGCCTTATTTCCTTCTCATCCTGTTCTCTGTCCCATCCTCTCTCACTAACCCCTCGTCTGGCTGCATGTCTCTTCTTTCCTTTTCTCTCACTCTCCTGCTTCCTGCCTCTTTTCTTGCAATTCCTCCATCTCACTCCTGCAGCCCAACACCACTTTTTATTCTTCCTTCCCTTTCTCCTGCTCCCTTTGTTTTCTCCCTCTGTCCCATATCTTTCTTCCCGACTTGTCTGTTGGAGACTTTGGGCCAAATTGGCCCCACGTCTGGGCATGGTTTGAGAAGTTTTCAGAGGCCTGGCTGGAGACAGCAGGGACAGCAGGCAGTGACAGGCCCGGGGCTGACAGGCTCCCCATCCCCTAGGGGGCGCCTGGCTGCCACACCCAGCTGACATAGAACCTTTGTCACAATGCCCGCTACCGTGGCGAGGATGCGGTGACTCTGCAGGTGACAGGGACACTGCAGGACTTGGTGTCAGCTCAGCAATTTCTCAGTTCCCCAAAGAAGCGGAATTCTGCAAATTGCTGCCTTTGCTCTTGAAAGATGTCATCAGGTGGGTGTTTTGGTGTAATACACTGAAAACCAGAGAAGAAATGACGAAATATTCCCATGATATGCACGGTCCCTGCCCCAAAGCACCATGACTCAGCCTACGGAGATCTGCAGCTTCTTTTTTTGTACTGCCAGCAGATTGTGCAAGTACAGTATAAAAAACATCCTTATGGAGAGATCTTCGTATTTTAGGCTTAGTCTAAGTGTCTCAAGTAGCTGGGGATTTTGCTTGGGCCTAATCCATACTGTCTTATGGCTTTCCTCCTAGTCTGAAGACGAATGTGCTAGAAGCTATACAGCAAAAAAATGTCCTGGTGCCTAGCCTTGCCTTGCCTGTCCTTGCCTTGCCTTATTTCCTTCTCATCCTGTTCTCTGTCCCATCCTCTCGCACTAACCCCTCCTTTGGCTGCATGTCTCTTCTTTTTTTTTCTCTCACTCTCCTGCTTCCTGCCTGTTTTCTTGCAATTCCTCCATCTCAGTCCTGCAGCCCAACACTACTTTTTATTCTTCCTTCCCTTTCTCATGCTCCCTTCAGTTTCTCCCTCTGTCCCATATCTTTCTTCCCGACTTGTCTCTTGGAGACTTTGGGCCAAATTGTCCCCAACTCTGCGCATGGTTTGACAAGTTTTCAGAGGCCTGGCTGGTGACAGCAGGGACAGCAGGCAGTGACAGGCCCGGGGCTGACAGGCTCCCCATCCCCTAGGGGGCGCCTGGCTGCCACACCCAGCTGACATAGAACCTTTGTCACAATGCCCGCTACCGTGGCGAGGATGCGGTGACTCTGCAGGTGACAGGGACACTGCAGGACTTGGTGTCAGCTCAGCAATTTCTCACTTCCCCAAAGAAGCGGAATTCTGCAAATTGCTGCCTTTGCTCTTGAAATTCTGCCATCAGGTGGGTGTTTTGGTGTAATACACTGAAAACCAGAGCAGAAATGGTGAAATATTCCCATGATATGGATGGTCCCTGCCCCAAAGCACCATGACTCAGCCTAAGGAGATCTGCAGCTTCTTTTTTTGTACTGCCAGCAGATTGTGGAAGTACAGTATAAAAACCATCCTCAGGAAGAGATCTTCGTATTTTAGGCTTAGTCTAAGTGTCTCAAGTAGCTGGGGTTTTTGCTTGGGCCTAATCCATATTGTCTTATGGCTTTCCTCCTAGTCTGAAGACGAATGTGCTAGAAACTATAAATCAAAAAAATGTCCTGGTGCCTAGCCTGTCCTTGCCTGTCCTTGCCTTGCCTTATTTCCTTCTCATCCTGTTCTCTGTCCCATCCTCTCGCACTAACCCCTCCTTTGGCTGCATGTCTCTTCTTTCCTTTTCTCTCACTCTCCTGCTTCCTGCCTGTTTTCTTGCAATTCCTCCATCTCACTCCTGCAACCCAACACTACTTTTTATTCTTCCTTCCCTTTCTCCTGCTCCCTTTGCTTTCTCCCTCTGTCCCATATCTTTCTTCCTGACTTGTCTCCTGGAGACTTTGGGCCAAATTGGCCCCAAGTCTGGGCATGGTTTGACAAGTTTTCATAGGCCTGGCTGGTGACAGCAGGGACAGCAGGCAGTGACAGGCCCCGGGGCTGACAGGCTCCCCATCCCCTAGGGGGCGCCTGGCTGCCACACCCAGCTGACATAGAACCTTTGTCACAATGCCCGCTACCGTGGCGAGGATGCGGTGACTCTGCAGGTGACAGGGACACTGCAGGACTTGGTGTCAGCTCAGCAATTTCTCAGTTCCCCAAAGAAGCGGAATTCTGCAAATTACTACTTTGCTCTTGAAATTATGTCATCAGGTGGGTGTTTTGGTGTAATACACTGAAAACAGAGCAGAAACTGTGAAATATTCCCATGACATGCATGGTCCCTGCCCCAAAGCACCATGACTCAGCCTAAGGAGATCTGCAGCTTATTTTTTTGTACTGCCAGCAGATTGTGCAAGTACAGTATAAAAACCATCCTTATGGAGAGATCTTCGTATTTTAGGCTTAGTCTAAGTGTCTCAAGTAGCTGGGGATTTTGCTTGGGCCTAATCCATACTGTCTTATGGCTTTCCTCCTAGTCTGAAGACGAATGTGCTAGAAGCTATACAGCAAAAAAATGTCCTGGTGCCTAGCCTTGCCTTGCCTGTCCTTGCCTTGCCTTATTTCCTTCTCATCCTGTTCTCTGTCCCATCCTCTCGCACTAACCCCTCCTTTGGCTGCATGTCTCTTCTTTTTTTTTCTCTCACTCTCCTGCTTCCTGCCTGTTTTCTTGCAATTCCTCCATCTCAGTCCTGCAGCCCAACACTACTTTTTATTCTTCCTTCCCTTTCTCATGCTCCCTTCAGTTTCTCCCTCTGTCCCATATCTTTCTTCCCGACTTGTCTCTTGGAGACTTTTGGCCAAATTGTCCCCAACTCTGCGCATGGTTTGACAAGTTTTCAGAGGCCTGTCTGGTGACAGCAGGGACAGCAGGCAGTGACAGGCCCGGGGCTGACAGGCTCCCCATCCCCTAGGGGGCGCCTGGCTGCCACACCCAGCTGACATAGAACCTTTGTCACAATGCCCGCTACCGTGGCGAGGATGCGGTGACTCTGCAGGTGACAGGGACACTGCAGGACTTGCTGTCAGCTCAGCAATTTCTCACTTCCCCAAAGAAGCGGAATTCTGCAAATTGCTGCCTTTGCTCTTGAAATTCTGCCATCAGGTGGGTGTTTTGGTGTAATACACTGAAAACCAGAGCAGAAATGGTGAAATATTCCCATGATATGGATGGTCCCTGCCCCAAAGCACCATGACTCAGCCTAAGGAGATCTGCAGCTTCTTTTTTTGTACTGCCAGCAGATTGTGGAAGTACAGTATAAAAACCATCCTCATGAAGAGACCTTCGTATTTTAGGCTTAGTCTAAGTGTCTCAAGTAGCTGGGGTTTTTGCTTGGGCCTAATCCATACGGTCTCATGGCTTTTCTCCTAGTCTGAAGACGAATGTGCTAGAAACTATAAATCAAAAAAATGTCCTGGTGCCTAGCCTGTCCTTGCCTGTCCTTGCCTTGTCTTATTTCCTTCTCATCCTGTTCTCTGTCCCATCCTCTCTCACTAACCCCTCATCTGGCTGTATGTCTCTTCTTTCCTTTTCTCTCACTCTCCTGCTTCCTGCCTCTTTTCTTGCAATTCCTCCATCTCACTCCTGCAGCCCAACACCACTTTTTATTCTTCCTTCCCTTTCTCCTGCTCCCTTTGCTTTCTCCCTCTGTCCCATATCTTTCTTCCCGACTTGTCTCTTGGAGGCTTTGGGACAAATTGGCCCCACGTCTGGGCATGGTTTGAGAAGTTTTCAGAGGCCTGGCTGGTGACAGCAGGGACAGCAGGCAGTGACAGGCCCCGGGGCTGACAGGCTCCCCATCCCCTAGGGGGCGCCTGGCTGCCACACCCAGCTGACATAGAACCTTTGTCACAATGCCCGCTACCGTGGCAAGGATGCGGTGACTCTGCAGGTGACAGGGACACTGCAGGACTTGCTGTCAGCTCAGCAATTTCTCAGTTGCCCAAAGAAGCGGAATTCTGCAAATTGCTGCCTTTGCTCTTGAAAGATCTCATCAGGTGGGTGTTTTGAACACTACACTGAAAACCAGAGCAGAAATGGTGAAATATTCCCATGATATGCATGGTCCCTGCCCCAAAGTACCATGACTAAGCCTAAGGAGATCTGCAGCTTCTTTTTTTGTACTGCCAGCAGATTGTGGAAGTACAGAATAAAAACCATCCTTATGGAGAGATCTTCGTATTTTAGGCTTAGTCTAAGTGTCTCAAGTAGCTGGGGTTTTTGCTTGGGCCTAATGCATACGGTCTCATGGCTTTCCTCCTAGTCTGAAGACGAATGTTCTAGAAACTATAAATCAAAAAAATATCCTGGTGCCTAGCCTGACCTTGCCTGTCCTTGCCTTGCCTTATTTCCTTCCCATCCAGTTCCCTGTCACATCCTCTCTCACTAACCCCTCGTCTGGCTGTATGTCTCTTCTTTGTATTCTCTCACTCTCCTGCTTCCTGCCTCTTTTCTTGCAATTCCTCCATCTCACTCCTGCAGCCCAACACTATTTTTTATTCTTCCTTCCCTTTCTAATTCTCCCTTCGCTTTCTCCATCTGACCCAGATCTTTCTTCCCGACTTGTCTCTTGGAGACTTTGGGCTAAATTGGCCCCAAGTCTGGGCATGGTTTGACAAGTTTTCAAAGGCCTGGCTGGTGACAGCAGGGACAGCAGGCAGTGACAGGCCCGGGGCTGACAGGCTCCCCATCCCCTAGGGGGCGCCTGGCTGACACACCCAGCTGACATAGAACCTTTGTCACAATGCCCGCTACCGTGGCAAGGATGCGGTGACTCTGCAGATGACAGGGACACTGCAGGACTTGCTGTCAGCTCAGCAATTTCTCAGTTGCCCAAAGAAGCGGAATTCTGCAAATTGCTGCCTTTGCTCTTGAAAGATGTCATCAGGTGGGTGTTTTGGTGTAATACACTGAAAACCAGAGCAGAAATGGCAAAATATTCCCATGATATGCACGGTCCCTGCCCCAAAGCACCATGACTCAGCCTAAGGAGATCTGCAGCTTCTTTTTTTGTACTGCCAACAGATTGTGGAAGTACAGTATAAAAACCATCCTTATGGAGAGATCTCAATATTTTAGGCTTAGTCTAAGTGTCTCAAGTAGCTGGGGTTTTTGCTTGGGCCTAATCCATACGGTCTCATGGCTTTTCTCCTAGTCTGAAGACGAATGTGCTAGAAACTATAAATCAAAAAGAAGTCCTGGTACCTAGCCTGTCCTTGTCTGTCCTTGCCTTGCCTTATTTCCTTCTCATCCTGTTCTCTATCCCATCCTCTCTCACTAACCCCTCGTCTGGCTGCATGTCTCTTCTTTCCTTTTCTCTCACTCTCCTGCTTCCTGCCTCTTTTCTTGCAATTCCTCCATCTCACTCCTGCAGCCCAACACCACTTTTTATTCTTCCTTCCCTTTCTCCTGCTCCCTTCGCTTTCTCCCTCTGTCCTATATCTTTCTTCCCGACTTGTCTGTTGGAGACTTTGGGCCAAATTGGCCCCATGTCTGGGCATGGTTTAACAAGTTTTCAGAGGCCTGCCTGGTGACAGCAGGGACAGCAGGCAGTGACAGGCCCGGGGCTGACAGGCTCCCCATCCCCTAGGGGGCGCCTGGCTGCCACACCCATCTGACATAGAACCTTTGTCACAATGCCCGCTACCGTGGCGAGGATGCGGTGACTCTGCAGGTGACAGGGACACTGCAGGACTTGGTGTCAGGTCAGAAATTTCTCAGTTGCCCAAAGAAGCGGAATTCTGCAAATTGCTGCCTTTGCTCTTGAAAGATGTCATCAGGTGGGTGTTTTGGTGTAATACACTGAAAACCAGAGCAGAAATGGCAAAATATTCCCATGACATGCATGGTCCCTGCCCCAAAGCACCATGACTCAGCCTAAGGAGATCTGCAGCTTATTTTTTAGTACTGCCAGCAGATTGTGGAAGTACAGTATAAAAACCATCCTTATGGAGAGATCTTCGTATTTTAGGCTTAGTCTAAGTGTCTCAGGTAGCTGGGGTTTTTGCTTGGGCCTAATCCATACGGTCTCATGGCTTTCCTCCTAGTTTGAAGACGAATGTGCTAGAAACTATAAATCAAAAAAATGTCCTGGTGCCTAGCCTGTCCTTGCCTGTCCTTGCCTTGCCTTATTTCCTTCTCATCCTGTTCTCTGTCCCATCCTCTCGCACTAACCCCTCCTTTGGCTGCATGTCTCTTCTTTCCTTTTCTCTCACTCTCCTGCTTCCTGCCTCTTTTCTTGCAATTCCTCCATCTCACTCCTGCAACCCAACACTACTTTTTATTCTTCCTTCCCTTTCTCCTGCTCCCTTTGCTTTCTCCCTCTGTCCCATATCTTTCTTCCTGACTTGTCTCTTGGAGACTTTGGGCCAAATTGGCCCCAAGTCTGGGCATGGTTTGACAAGTTTTCATAGGCCTGGCTGGTGACAGCAGGGACAGCAGGCAGTGACAGGCCCCGGGGCTGACAGGCTCCCTGTCCCCTAGGGGGCGCCTGGCTGCCACACCCAGCTGACATAGAACCTTTGTCACAATGCCCGCTACCGTGGCGAGGATGCGGTGACTCTGCAGGTGACAGGGACACTGCAGGACTTCCTGTCAGCTCAGCAATTTCTCAGTTCCCCAAAGAAGCGGAATTCTGCAAATTACTACTTTGCTCTTGAAAGAATGTCATCAGGTGGGTGTTTTGGTGTAATACACTGAAAACAGAGCAGAAACTGTGAAATATTCCCATGACATGCATGGTCCCTGCCCCAAAGCACCATGACTCAGCCTAAGGAGATCTGCAGCTTCTTTTTTTGTACTGCCAGCAGATTGTGGAAGTACAGTATAAAAACCATCCTTATGGAGAGATCTTCGTATTTTAGGCTTAGTCTAAGTGTCTCATGTAGCTGGGGTTTTTGCTTGGGCCTAATCCATACGGTCTCATGGCTTTCCTCCTAGTCTGAAGACGAATGTTCTAGAAACTATAATTCAAAAAAATATCCTGGTCCCTAGCCTTGCCTTGCCTGTCCTTGCCTTGCCTTATTTCCTTCCCATCCAGTTCCCTGTCACATCCTCTCTCACTAACCCCTCGTCTGGCTGTATGTCTCTTCTTTGTATTCTCTCACTCTCCTGCTTCCTGCCTCTTTTCTTGCAATTCCTCCATCTCACTCCTGCAGCCCAACACTACTTTTTATTCTTCCTTCCCTTTCTCCTTCTCCCTTCGCTTTCTCCCTCTGACCCAGATCTTTCTTCCCGACTTGTCTCTTGGAGACTTTGGGCCAAATTGGCCCCAAGTCTGGGCATGGTTTGACAAGTTTTCAAAGGCCTGGCTGGTGACAGCAGGGACAGCAGGCAGTGACAGGCCTGGGGCTGAGAGGCTCCCCATCCCATAGGGGGCGCCTGGCTGCCACACCCAGCTGACATAGAACCTTTGTCACAATGCCCGCTACCGTGGCAAGGATGCGGTGACTCTGCAGATGACAGGGACACTGCAGGACTTGGTGTCAGGTCAGAAATTTCTCAGTTCCCCAAAGAAGCGGAATTCTGCACATTGCTGCCTTTGCTCTTGAAAGATGTCATCAGGTGGGTGTTTTGGTGTAATACACTGAAAACCAGAGCAGAAATGGTGAAATATTCCCATGATATGCATGGTCCCTTTCCCAAAGCACCATGACTCAGCCTAAGGACATCTGCAGCTTCTTTTTTTGTACTGCCAGCAGATTGTGGAAGTACAGTATAAAAACCATCCTTATGGAGAGATCTTCGTATTTTAGGCTTAGTCTAAGTGTCTCAGGTAGCTGGGGTTTTTGGTTGGGCCTAATCCATACGGTCTTATGCCTTTCCTCCTAGTCTGAAGACGAATGTGCTAGAAACTATAAAGCAAAAAAAAGTCCTGGTACCTAGCCTGTCCTTGCCTGTCCTTGCCTTGCCTTATTTCCTTCTCATCCTGTTCTCTGTCCCATCCTCTCTCACTAACCCCTCGTCTGGCTGCATGTCTCTTCTTTCCTTTTCTCTCACTATCCTGCTTCCTGCCTCCTTTCTTGCAGTTCCTCCATCTCACTCCTGCAGCCCAACACTACTTTTTATTCTTCCTTCCCTTTCTCCTGCTCCCTTCGCTTTCTCCCTCTGTCCCATATCTTTCTTCCCGACTTTTCTGTTGGAGACTTTGGACCAAATTGGCCCCACGTCTGGGCATGGTTTGACAAGTTTTCAGAGACCTGGCTGGTGACAGCAGGGACAGCAGGCAGTGACAGGCCCGGGGCTGACAGGCTCCCCATCCCCTAGGGGGCGCCTGGCTGCCACACCCATCTGACATAGAACCTTTGTCACAATGCCCACTACCGTGGCGAGGATGCGGTGAATCTGCAGGTGACAGGGACACTGCAGGACTTGGTGTCAGCTCAGCAATTTCTCAGTTCTCCAAAGAAGCAGATTTCTGCAAATTGCTGCCTTTGCTCTTGAAAGATGTCATCAGGTGGGTGTTTTGGTGTAATACACTGAAAACAGAGCAGAAACTGTGAAATATTCCCATGACATGCATGGTCCCTGCCCCAAAGCACCATGACTCAGCCTAAGGAGATCTGCAGCTTATTTTTTTGTACTGCCAGCAGATTGTGGAAGTACAGTATAAAAACCATCCTTATGGAGAGATCTTCGTATTTTAGGCTTAATCTAAGTGTCTCAGGTAGCTGGGGTTTTTGGTTGGGCCTAATCTATACGGTCTTATGGCATTCCTCCTAGTCTGAAGACGAATGTGCTAGAAACTATAAAGCAAAAAAATGTCCTGCAGCCTACCCTTGCCTTGCCTGTCCTTGCCTGTCCTTGCCTTGCCTTATTTCCTTCTCATCGTGTTCTCTGTCCCATCCTCTCTCACTAACCCCTCGTTTGGCTGCATGTCTCTTCTTTCCTTTTCTCTCACTCCTGCTTCCTGCCTCTTTTCTTGCAATTCCTCCATCTCACTCCTGCAGCCCAACACTACTTTTTATTCTTCCTTCCCTTTCTCCTGCTCCCTTCGCTTTCTCCCTCTGTCCCATATCTTTCTTCCCGACTTGTCTGTTGGAGACTTTGGGCCAAATTGGCCCCATGTCTGGGCATGGTTTAACAAGTTTTCAGAGGCCTGGCTGGTGACAGCAGGGACAGCAGGCAGTGAAAGGCCCGGGGCTGACAGGCTCCCCATCCCCTAGGGGGCGCCTGGCTGCCACACCCAGCTGACATAGAACCTTTGTCACAATGCCCGCTACTGTGGCGAGGATGCGGTGACTCTGCAGGTGACAGGGACACTGCAGGACTTGGTGTCAGCTCAGAAATTTCTCACTTCCACAAAGAAGCGGAATTCTGCAAATTGCTACTTTGCTCTTGAAAGATGTCATTAGGTGGGTGTTTTGGTGTAATACACTGAAAACCAGAGCAGAAACTGTGAAATATTCCCATGATATGCATGATCCCTGCCCCAAAGCACCATGACTCAGCCTAAGGAGATCTGCAGCTTCTTTTTTTGTACTGCCAGCAGATTGTGGAAGTACAGTATAAAAACCATCCTTATGGAGAGATCTTCGTATTTTAGGCTTAGTCTAAGTGTCTCAGGTAGCTGGGGTTTTTGCTTGGGCCTAATCTATACGGTCTTATGGCATTCCTCCGAGTCTGAAGACGAATGTGCTAGAAACTATAAAGCAAAAAAATGTCCTGCAGCCTACCCTTGCCTTGCCTGTCCTTGCCTGTCCTTGCCTTGCCTTATTTCCTTCTCATCCTGTTCTCTGTCCCATCCTCTCTCACTCACCCCTCGTCTGGCTGCATGTCTCTTCTTTCCTTTTCTCTCACTCTCCTGCTTCCTGCCTCTTTTCTTGCAATTCCTCCATCTCACTCCTGCAGCCCAACACTACTTTTTATTCTTCCTTCCCTTTCTCCTGCTCCCTTCGCTTTCTCCCTCTGTCCCATATCTTTCTTCCTGACTTGTCTGTTGGAGACTTTGGGCCAAATTGGCCCCACGTCTGGGCATGGTTTAACAAGTTTTCAGAGGCCTGGCTGTTGACAGCAGGGACAGCAGGCAGTGACAGGCCCGGTGCTGACAGGCTCCCCATCCCCTAGGGGGCGCCTGGCTGCCACACCCACCTGACATAGAACCTTTGTCACAATGCCCGCTACCGTGGCGAGGATGCGGTGACTCTGCAGGTGACAGGGACACTGCAGGACTTGGTGTCAGCTCAGCAATTTCTCACTTCCCCAAAGAAGTGGAATTCTGCAAATTGCTGCCTTTGCTCTTGAAAGATGTCATCAGGTGGGTGTTTTGGTGTAATACACTGAAAACAGAGCAGAAACTGTGAAATATTCCCATGACATGCATGGTCCCTGCCCCAAAGCACCATGACTCAGCCTAAGGAGATCTGCAGCTTCTTTTTTTGTACTGCCAGCAGATTGTGGAAGTACAGTATAAAAACCATCCTTATGGAGAGATCTTTGTATTTTACACTTAGTCTGAGTGTCTCAAGAAGGTGGTGTTTTTGCTTGGGCCTAATCCATACTGTCTTATGGCTTTCCTCCTAGTCTGAAGACGAATGTGCTAGAAACTATAAAGCAAAAAAATGTCCTGCAGCCTACCCTTGCCTTGCCTGTCCTTGCCTGTCGTTGCCTTGCCTTATTTCCTTCTCATCCTGTTCTCTGTCCCATCCTCTCGCACTAACCCCTCGTCTGGCTGCATGTCTCTTCTTTCCTTTTCTCTCACTCTCCTGCTTCCTGCCTCTTTTCTTGCAATTCCTCCATCTCACTCCTGCAGCCCAACACTACTTTTTATTCTTCCTTCCCTTTCTCCTGCTCCCTTCGCTTTCTCCCTCTGTCCCATATCTTTCTTCCCCACTTGTCTGTTGGAGACTTTGGCCCAAATTGGCCCCACGTCTGGGCATGGTTTGACAAGTTTTCAGAGGCCTGGCTGGAGACAGCAGGGACAGCAGGCAGTGACAGGCCCGGGGCTGACAGACTGCCCATCCCCTAGGGGGCGCCTGGCTGCAACACCCAGCTGACATAGAACCTTTGTCACAATGTCCGCTACCGTGGCGGGTATGCAGTGGCTCTGCAGGTGACAGGGACACTGCAGGACTTGGTGTCAGCTCAGCAATTTCTCACTTCCCCAAAGAAGCAGAATTCTACAAATTGCTGCCTTTGCTCTTGAAAGGATGTCATCAGGTGGGTGTTTTGTTGTAACACACTGAAACCAGAGCAGAAATGGCAACATATTCCCATGATATGCATGGTCCCTGCCCCAAAGCACCATGACTCAGCCTGAGGAGATCTGCAGCTTCTTTTTTTGTACTGCCAGCAGATTGTGGAAGTACAGTATAAAAACCATCCTTATGGAGAGATCTTCGTATTTTAGGCTTAGTCTCAGTGTCTCAAGTAGCTGGGGTTTTTGCTTGGGCCTAATCCATACAGTCTTATGGCTTTCCTTCTAGTCTGAAGACGAATGTGCTGGAAACTATAAAGCAAAAAATGTCATCCAGCCTAGCCTTGCCTTGCCTGTCCTTGCCTGTCCTTGCCTTGCCTTATTTCTTTCTAATCCTGTTCTCTGTCCCATCCTCTCTCACTAACCCCTCGTCTGGCTGCATGTCTCTTCTTTCCTTTTCTCTCACTCCTGCTTCCTGCCTCTTTTCTTGCAATTCCTCCATCTCACTCCTGCAGCCCAACACTACTTTTTATTCTTCCTTCCCTTTCTCCTGCTCCCTTTGCTTTCTCCCTCTGTCCCATATCTTTCTTCCCGACTTGTCTGTTGGAGACTTTGGGCCAAATTGGCCCCATGTCTGGGCATGGTTTAACAAGTTTTCAGAGGCCTGGCTGTTGACAGCAGGGACAGCAAGCAGTGACAGGCCCGGGGCTGACAGGCTCCCCATCCCCTAGGGGGCGCCTGGCTGCCACACCCACCTGACATAGAACCTTTGTCACAATGCCCGCTACCGTGGCGAGGATGCGGTGACTCTGCAGGTGACAGGGACACTGCAGGACTTGGTGTCAGCTCAGCAATTTCTCACTTCCCCAAAGAAGTGGAATTCTGCAAATTGCTACCTTTGCTCTTGAAAGATGTCATCAGGTGGGTGTTTTGGTGTAATACACTGAAAACAGAGCAGAAACTGTGAAATATTCCCATGACATGCATGGTCCCTGCCCCAAAGCACCATGACTCAGCCTAAGGAGATCTGCAGCTTCTTTTTTTGTACTGCCAGCAGATTGTGGAAGTACAGTATAAAAACCATCCTTATGGAGAGATCTTTGTATTTTACACTTAGTCTGAGTGTCTCAAGAAGGTGGTGTTTTTGCTTGGGCCTAATCCATACTGTCTTATGGCTTTCCTCCTAGTCTGAAGACGAATGTGCTAGAAACTATAAAGCAAAAAAATGTCCTGCAGCCTACCCTTGCCTTGCCTGTCCTTGCCTGTCGTTGCCTTGCCTTATTTCCTTCTCATCCTGTTCTCTGTCCCATCCTCTCTCACTAACCCCTCGTCTGGCTGCATGTCTCTTCTTTCCTTTTCTCTCACTCTCCTGCTTCCTGCCTCTTTTCTTGCAATTCCTCCATCTCACTCCTGCAGCCCAATACCACTTTTTATTCTTCCTTCCCTTTCTCCTGCTCCCTTCGCTTTCTCCCTCTGTCCCATATCTTTCTTCCCCACTTGTCTGTTGGAGACTTTGGCCCAAATTGGCCCCACGTCTGGGCATGGTTTGACAAGTTTTCAGAGGCCTGGCTGGAGACAGCAGGGACAGCAGGCAGTGACAGGCCCGGGGCTGACAGACTGCCCATCCCCTAGGGGGCGCCTGGCTGCAACACCCAGCTGACATAGAACCTTTGTCACAATGTCCGCTACCGTGGCGGGTATGCAGTGGCTCTGCAGGTGACAGGGACACTGCAGGACTTGGTGTCAGCTCAGCAATTTCTCACTTCCCCAAAGAAGCGGAATTCTGCAAATTGCTGCCTTTGCTCTTGAAAGGATGTCATCAGGTGGGTGTTTTGGTGGCATACACTGAAAACAGAGCAGAAACTGGGAAATATTCCCATGACATGCATGGTCCCTGCCCCAAAGCACCATGACTCAGCCTAAGGAGATCTGCAGCTTCTTTTTTTGTACTGCCAGCAGATTGTGGAAGTACAGTATAAAAACCATCCTTATGGAGAGATCTTCGTATTTTAGGCTTAGTCTAAGTGTCTCAAGTAGCTGGGGTTTTTGGTTGGGCCTAATCTATACAGTCTTATGGCTTTCCTCCTAGTCTGAAGACGAATGTGCTAGAGACTATAAAGCAAAAAAATGTCCTCCAGCCTAGCCTTGCCTTGCCTGTCCTTGCCTGTCCTTGCCTTGCCTTATTTCCTTCTCATCCTGTTCTCTGTCCCATCCTCTCTCACTGACCACTCTTCTGGCTGCATGTCTCTTCTTTCCTTTTCTCTCACTCTCCTGCTTCCTGCCTCTTTTCTTGCAATTCCTCCATCTCACTCCTGCAGCCCAACACTACTTTTTATTCTTCCTTCCCTTTCTCCTGCTCCCTTTGCTTGCTCCCTCAGTCCCATATCTTTCTTTCCGACTTGTCTGTTGGAGACTTTGGGCCAAATTGGCCCCACGTCTGGGCATGGTTTCACAAGTTTTCAGAGGCCTGGCTGGTGACAGCAGGGACAGCAGGCAGTGACAGGCCTGGGGCTGACAGGCTCCCCATCCCCTAGGGGGCGCCTGGCTGCCACACCCAGCTGACATAGAACCTTTGTCACAATGCCCGCTACCGTGGCGAGGATGCGGTGACTCTGCAGGTGACAGGGACACTGCAGGACTTGGTGTCAGCTCAGCAATTTCTCACTTCCCCAAAGAAGCGGAATTCTGCAAATTGCTGCCTTTGCTCTTGAAAGGATGTCATCAGGTGGGTGTTTTGTTGTAACACACTGAAACCAGAGCAGAAATGGCAAAATATTCCCATGATATGCATGGTCCCTGCCCCAAAGCACCATGACTCAGCCTGAGGAGATCTGCAGCTTATTTTTTTGTACTGCCAGCAGATTGTGGAAGTACAGTATAAAAACCATCCTTATGGAGAGATCTTCGTATTTTAGGCTTAGTCTAAGTGTCTCAAGTAGCTGGGGTTTTTGGTTGGGCCTAATCCATACAGTCTTATGGCTTTCCTTCTAGTCTGAAGACGAATGTGCTGGAAACTATAAAGCAAAAAATGTCATCCAGCCTAGCCTTGCCTTGCCTGTCCTTGCCTGTCCTTGCCTTGCCTTATTTCTTTCTAATCCTGTTCTCTGTCCCATCCTCTCTCACTAACCCCTCGTCTGGCTGCATGTCTCTTCTTTCCTTTTCTCTCACTCCTGCTTCCTGCCTCTTTTCTTGCAATTCCTCCATCTCACTCCTGCAGCCCAACACTACTTTTTATTCTTCCTTCCCTTTCTCCTGCTCCCTTCGCTTTCTCCCTCTGTCCCATATCTTTCTTCCCGACTTGTCTGTTGGAGACTTTGGGCTAAATTGGCCCCATGTCTGGGCATGGTTTAACAAGTTTTCAGAGGCCTGGCTGGTGACAGCAGGGACAGCAGGCAGTGACAGGCCCGGGGCTGACAGGCTCCCCATCCCCTAGGGGGCGCCTAACTGCCACACCCACCTGACATAGAACCTTTGTCACAATGCCCGCTACCGTGGCGAGGATGAGGTGACTCTGCAGATGACAGGGACACTGCAGGACTTGGTGTCAGCTCAGCAATTTCTCACTTCCCCAAAGAAGCGGAATTCTGCAAATTGCTACTTTGCTCTTGAAAGGATGTCATCAGGTGGGTGTTTTGTTGTAACACACTGAAAACAGAGCAGAAACGGTGAAATATTCCCATGACATGCATGGTCCCTGCCCAAAGCACCATGACTCAGCCTAAGGAGATCTGCAGCTTCTTTTTTTGTACTGCCAGCAGATTGTGGAAGTACAGTATAAAAACCATCCTTATGGAGAGATCTTCGTATTTTAGGCTTAGTCTAAGTGTCTCAAGTAGCTGGGGTTTTTGGTTGGGCCTAATCTATACGGTCTTATGGCTTTCCTCCTAGTCTGAAGACGAATGTGCTAGAGACTATAAATCAAAAAAATGTCCTGCAGCCTAGCCTTGCCTTGCCTGTCCTTGCCTGTCGTTGCCTTGCCTTATTTCCTTCTCATCCTGTTCTCTGTCCCATCCTCTCTCACTGACCACTCTTCTGGCTGCATGTCTCTTCTTTCCTTTTCTCTCACTCTCCTGCTTCCTGCCTCTTTTCTTGCAATTCCTCCATCTCACTCCTGCAGCCCAACACTACTTTTTATTCTTCCTTCCCTTTCTCCTGCTCCCTTTGCTTGCTCCCTCAGTCCCATATCTTTCTTTCCGACTTGTCTGTTGGAGACTTTGGGCCAAATTGGCCCCACGTCTGGGCATGGTTTCACAAGTTTTCAGAGGCCTGGCTGGTGACAGCAGGGACAGCAGGCAGTGACAGGCCTGGGGCTGACAGGCTCCCCATCCCCTAGGGGGCGCCTGGCTGCCACACCCAGCTGACATAGAACCTTTGTCACAATGCCCATTACCGTGGCGAGGATGCGGTGACTCTGCAGGTGACAGGGACACTGCAGGACTTGGTGTCAGCTCAGCTATTTCTCACTTCCCCAAAGAAGCAGAATTCTGCAAATTGCTGCCTTTGCTCTTGAAAGGATGTCATCAGGTGGGTGTTTTGTTGTAACACACTGAAACCAGAGCAGAAATGGCAAAATATTCCCATGATATGCATGGTCCCTGCCCCAAAGCACCATGACTCAGCCTGAGGAGATCTGCAGCTTATTTTTTTGTACTGCCAGCAGATTGTGGAAGTACAGTATAAAAACCATCCTTATGGAGAGATCTTCGTATTTTAGGCTTAGTCTAAGTGTCTCAAGTAGCTGGGGTTTTTGCTTGGGCCTAATCCATACAGTCTTATGGCTTTCCTTCTAGTCTGAAGACGAATGTGCTGGAAACTATAAAGCAAAAAATGTCATCCAGCCTAGCCTTGCCTTGCCTGTCCTTGCCTGTCCTTGCCTTGCCTTATTTCTTTCTAATCCTGTTCTCTGTCCCATCCTCTCTCACTAACCCCTCGTCTGGCTGCATGTCTCTTCTTTCCTTTTCTCTCACTCCTGCTTCCTGCCTCTTTTCTTGCAATTCCTCCATCTCACTCCTGCAGCCCAACACTACTTTTTATTCTTCCTTCCCTTTCTCCTGCTCCCTTCGCTTTCTCCCTCTGTCCCATATCTTTCTTCCCAACTTGTCTCTTGGAGACGTTGGGCCAAATTGGCCCCAAGTCTGGGCATGGTTTGACAAGTTTTCAGAGGCCTGGCTGGAGACAGCAGGAACAGCAGACAGTGACAGGCCCGGGGCTGACAGGCTCCCCATCCCCTAGGGGGCGCCTGGCTGCCACACCCACCTGACATAGAACCTTTGTCACAATGCCCGCTACCGTGGCGAGGATGCGGTGACTCTGCAGGTGACAGGGACACTGCAGGACTTGGTGTCAGCTCAGCAATTTCTCACTTCCCCAAAGAAGTGGAATTCTGCAAATTGCTGCCTTTGCTCTTGAAAGATGTCATCAGGTGGGTGTTTTGGTGTAATACACTGAAAACAGAGCAGAAACTGTGAAATATTCCCATGACATGCATGGTCCCTACCCCAAAGCACCATGACTCAGCCTAAGGAGATCTGCAGCTTCTTTTTTTGTACTGCCAGCAGATTGTGGAAGTACAGTATAAAAACCATCCTTATGGAGAGATCTTTGTATTTTACACTTAGTCTGAGTGTCTCAAGAAGGTGGTGTTTTTGCTTGGGCCTAATCCATACTGTCTTATGGCTTTCCTCCTAGTCTGAAGACGAATGTGCTAGAAACTATAAAGCAAAAAAATGTCCTGCAGCCTACCCTTGCCTTGCCTGTCCTTGCCTGTCGTTGCCTTGCCTTATTTCCTTCTCATCCTGTTCTCTGTCCCATCCTCTCTCACTAACCCCTCGTCTGGCTGCATGTCTCTTCTTTCCTTTTCTCTCACTCTCCTGCTTCCTGCCTCTTTTCTTGCAATTCCTCCATCTCACTCCTGCAGCCCAACACTACTTTTTATTCTTCCTTCCCTTTCTCCTGCTCCCTTCGCTTTCTCCCTCTGTCCCATATCTTTCTTCCCCACTTGTCTGTTGGAGACTTTGGCCCAAATTGGCCCCACGTCTGAGCATGGTTTGACAAGTTTTCAGAGGCCTGGCTGGAGACAGCAGGGACAGCAGGCAGTGACAGGCCCGGGGCTGACAGACTGCCCATCCCCTAGGGGGCGCCTGGCTGCAACACCCAGCTGACATAGAACCTTTGTCACAATGTCCGCTACCGTGGCGGGTATGCAGTGGCTCTGCAGGTGACAGGGACACTGCAGGACTTGGTGTCAGCTCAGCAATTTCTCACTTCCCCAAAGAAGCGGAATTCTGCAAATTGCTGCCTTTGCTCTTGAAAGGATGTCATCAGATGGGTGTTTTGGTGGCATACACTGAAAACAGAGCAGAAACTGGGAAATATTCCCATGACATGCATGGTCCCTGCCCCAAAGCACCATGACTCAGCCTAAGGAGATCTGCAGCTTCTTTTTTTGTACTGCCAGCAGATTGTGGAAGTACAGTATAAAAACCATCCTTATGGAGAGATGTTCGTATTTTAGGCTTAGTCTAAGTGTCTCAAGTAGCTGGGGTTTTTGGTTGGGCCTAATCTATACAGTCTTATGGCTTTCCTCCTAGTCTGAAGACGAATGTGCTAGAGACTATAAAGCAAAAAAATGTCCTGCAGCCTAGCCTTGCCTTGCCTGTCCTTGCCTGTCCTTGCCTTGCCTTATTTCCTTCTCATCCTGTTCTCTGTCCCATCCTCTTTCACTGACCACTCTTCTGGCTGCATGTCTCTTCTTTCCTTTTCTCTCACTCTCCTGCTTCCTGCCTCTTTTCTTGCAATTCCTCCATCTCACTCCTGCAGCCCAACACTACTTTTTATTCTTCCTTCCCTTTCTCCTGCTCCCTTTTCTTGCTCCCTCTCTCCCATATCTTTCTTTCCGACTTGTCTGTTGGAGACTTTGGGCCAAATTGGCCCCACGTCTGGGCATGGTTTCACAAGTTTTCAGAGGCCTGGCTGGTGACAGCAGGGACAGCAGGCAGTGACAGGCCTGGGGCTGACAGGCTCCCCATCCCCTAGGGGGCGCCTGGCTGCCACACCCAGCTGACATAGAACCTTTGTCACAATGCCCACTACCGTGGCGAGGATGCGGTGACTCTGCAGGTGACAGGGACACTGCAGGACTTGGTGTCAGCTCAGCAATTTCTCAGTTCCCCAAAGAAGCAGAATTCTGCAAATTGCTGCCTTTCCTCTTGAAAGGATGTCATCAGGTGGGTGTTTTGTTGTAACACACTGAAACCAGAGCAGAAATGGCAAAATATTCCCATGATATGCATGGTCCCTGCCCCAAAGCACCATGACTCAGCCTAAGGAGATCTGCAGCTTATTTTTTTGTACTGCCAGCAGATTGTGGAAGTACAGTATAAAAACCATCCTTATGGAGAGATCTTCGTATTTTAGGCTTAGTCTAAGTGTCTCAAGTAGCTGGGGTTTTTGCTTGGGCCTAATCCATACAGTCTTATGGCTTTCCTTCTAGTCTGAAGACGAATGTGCTGGAAACTATAAAGCAAAAAATGTCATCCAGCCTAGCCTTGCCTTGCCTGTCCTTGCCTGTCCTTGCCTTGCCTTATTTCTTTCTAATCCTGTTCTCTGTCCCATCCTCTCTCACTAACCCCTCGTCTGGCTGCATGTCTCTTCTTTCCTTTTCTCTCACTCCTGCTTCCTGCCTCTTTTCTTGCAATTCCTCCATCTCACTCCTGCAGCCCAACACTACTTTTTATTCTTCCTTCCCTTTCTCCTGCTCCCTTCGCTTTCTCCCTCTGTCCCATATCTTTCTTCCCGACTTGTCTGTTGGAGACTTTGGGCCAAATTGGCCCCACGTCTGGGCATGGTTTAACAAGTTTTCAGAGGCCTGGCTGGTGACAGCAGGGACAGCAGGCAGTGACAGGCCCGGGGCTGACAGGCTCCCCATCCCCTAGGGGGCGCCTAACTGCCACACCCAGCTGACATAGAACCTTTGTCACAATGCCCGCTACCGTGGCGAGGATGAGGTGACTCTGCAGATGACAGGGACACTGCAGGACTTGGTGTCAGCTCAGCAATTTCTCACTTCCCCAAAGAAGCGGAATTCTGCAAATTGCTACTTTGCTCTTGAAAGGATGTCATCAGGTGGGTGTTTTGTTGTAACACACTGAAAACAGAGCAGAAACGGTGAAATATTCCCATGACATGCATGGTCCCTGCCCAAAGCACCATGACTCAGCCTAAGGAGATCTGCAGCTTCTTTTTTTGTACTGCCAGCAGATTGTGGAAGTACAGTATAAAAACCATCCTTATGGAGAGATCTTCGTATTTTAGGCTTAGTCTAAGTGTCTCAAGTAGCTGGGGTTTTTGGTTGGGCCTAATCTATACGGTCTTATGGCTTTCCTCCTAGTCTGAAGACGAATGTGCTAGAGACTATAAAGCAAAAAAATGTCCTGCAGCCTAGCCTTGCCTTGCCTGTCCTTGCCTGTCCTTGCCTTGCCTTATTTCCTTCTCATCCTGTTCTCTGTCCCATCCTCTTTCACTAACCCCTCGTCTGGCTGCATGTCTCTTCTTTCCTTTTCTCTCACTCTCCTGCTTCCTGCCTCTTTTCTTGCAATTCCTCCATCTCACTCCTGCAGCCCAACACTACTTTTTATTCTTCCTTCCCTTTCTCCTGCTCCCTTCGCTTTCTCCCTCTGTCCCATATCTTTCTTCCCAACTTGTCTCTTGGAGATGTTGGGCCAAATTGGCCCCAAGTCTGGGCATGGTTTGACAAGTTTTCAGAGGCCTGGCTGGAGACAGCAGGAACAGCAGACAGTGACAGGCCCGGGGCTGACAGGCTCCCCATCCCCTAAGGCGCGCCTGGCTGCCACACCCAGCTGACATAGAACCTTTGTCACAATGCCCGCTACCGTGGCGAGGGTGCGGTGACTGTGTAGGTGACGGGGACACTGCAGGACTTGGTGTCAGCTCAGCAATTTCTCAGTTCCCCAAAGAAGCGGAATTCTGCAAATTGCTACTTTGCTCTTGAAAGATGTCATCAGGTGGGTGTTTTGGTGTAATACACTGAAAACCAGAGAAGAAATGGTGAAATATCCGCATGCTATGGTTGGTCCCTGCCCCAAAGCACCATGACTCAGCTTAAGGAGATCTGCAGCTTCTTTTTTTGTACTGCCAGCAGATTGTGGAAGTACAGAATAAAAACCATCCTTATGGAGAGATCTTCGTATTTTAGGCTTAGTCTAAGTGTCTCAAGTAGCTGGGGATTTTGCTTGGGCCTAATCCAAACGGTCTCATGGCTTTCCTCCTAGTCTGAAGACGAATGTGCTAGAAACTATAAATTAAAAAAATGCCCTGGTGCCTAGCCTGTCCTTGCCTGTCCTTGCCTTGCCTTATTTCCTTCTCATCCTGTTCTCTGTCCCATCCTCTTTCACTAACCCCTCGTCTGGCTGCATGTCTCTTCTTTCCTTTTCTCTCACTCTCCTGCTTCCTGCCTGTTTTCTTGCAATTCCTCCATCTCACTCCTGCAGCCCAACACTACTTTTTATTCTTCCTTCCCTTTCTCCTGCTCCCTTCGCTTTCTCCCTCTGTCCTATATCTATCTTACCGGCTTGTCTGTTGGAGACTTTGGGCCAAATTGGCCCCAAGTCTGGGCATGGTTTGACAAGTTTTCAGAGGCCTGGCTGGTGACAGCAGGGACAGCAGGCAGTGACAGGCCCCGGGGCTGACAGGCTCCCCATCCCCTAGGGGGAGCCTGGCTGCCACACCCAGCTGACATAGAACCTTTGTCACAATGCCCGCTACCGTGGCGAGGATGCAGTGACTCTGCAGGTGACAGGGACACTGCAGGACTTGGTGTCAGCTCAGCAATTTCTCAGTTCCCCAAAGATGCGGAATTCTGCAAATTGCTGCCTTTGCTCTTGAAAGATGTCATCAGGTGGGTGTTTTGTTGTAATATACTGAAAACCAGAGCAGAAATGTCGAAATATTCCCATGATATGCATGGTCCCTGCCCCAAAGCACCATGACTCAGCCTAAGGAGATCTGCAGCTTCTTTTTTTGTACTGCCAGCAGATTGTGGAATTACAGTATAAAAACCATCCTTATGGAGAGATCTTCGTATTTTAGGCTTAGTCTAAGTGTCTCAAGTAGCTGGGGTTTTTGCTTGGGCCTCATCCATACGGTCTCATGGATTTCCTCCTAGTCTGAAGACGAATGTGCTAGAAACTATGAAGCAAAAAAACGTCCTGCAGCCTACCCTTGCCTTGCCTGTCCTTGCCTTGCCTTATTTCCTTCTCAATCCTGTTCTCTGTCCCATCCTCTCTCACTAACCCCTCGTCTGGCTGCATGTCTCTTCTTTCCTTTTCTCTCACTCTCCTGCTTCCTGCCTCTTTTCTTGCAATTCCTCCATCTCACTCCTGCAGCCCAACACTACTTTTTATTCTTCCTTCCCTTTCTCCTGCTCCCTTCGCTTTCTCCCTCTGTCCCATATCTTCCTTCCCGACTTGTCTGTTGGAGACTTTGGGCCAAATTGGCCCCAAGTCTGGGCATGGTTTGACAAGTTTTCAGAGGCCTGGCTGGTGACAGCAGGGACAGCAGGCAGTGACAGGCCCGGGGCTGACAGGCTCCCCATCCCCTAGGGGGCGCCTGGCTGCCACACCCAGCTGACATAGAACCTTTGTCATAATGCCCGCTACCGTGGCGAGGATGCGGTGACTCTGCAGATGACAGGGACACTGCAGGACTTGGTGTCAGCTCAGCAATCTCTCAGTTCCCCAAAGAAGCGGAATTCTGCAAATTGCTGCCTTTGCTCTTGAAAGATGTCATCAGGTGGGTGTTTTGGTGTAATACACTGAAAACCAGAGAAGAAATGACGAAATATTCCCATGATATGCATGGTCCCTGCCCCAAAGCACCATGACTCAGCCTAAGGAGATCTGCAGCTTCTTTTTTTGTACTGCCAGCGGATTGTGGAAGTACCGTATAAAAACAATCCTTATGGAGAGATCTTCGTATTTTAGGCTTAGTCTAAGTGTCTCACGTAGCTGGGGGTTTTGCTTGGGCCTAATCCATACGGTGTTATGGCATTCCTCCTAGTGAAGACGAATGTGCTAGAGACTATAAAGCAAAAAAATGTCCTGCAGCCTACCCTTGCATTTCCTGTCCTTGCCTGTCCTTGCCTTGCCTTATTTCTTTCTCATCCTCTTCTCTGTCCCATCCTCTCTCACTCACCCCTCGTCTGTCTGCATGTCTCTTCTTTCCTTTTCTCTCACTCTCCTGCTTCCTGCCTCTTTTCTTGCAATTCCTCCATCTCACTCCTGCAGCCCAACACTACTTTTTATTCTTCCTTCCCTTTCTCCTGCTCCCTTCGCTTTCTCCCTCTGTCCCATATCTTTCTTCCCCACTTGTCTGTTGGAGACTTTGGCCCAAATTGGCCCCACGTCTGGGCATGGTTTGACAAGTTTTCAGAGGCCTGGCTGGTGACAGCAGGGACAGCAGGCAGTGACAGGCCCGGGGCTGACAGGCTCCCCATCCCCTAGGGGGCGCCTGGCTGCCACACCCATCTGACATAGAACCTTTGTCACAATGCCCGCTACCGTGGCGAGGATGCGGTGACTCTGCAGGTGAACAGGGACATTGCTGGACTTGGTGTCAGCTCAGAAATATCTCAGTTCCCCAAAGAAGCGGAATTCTGAAAACTGCTGCCTTTGTTCTTGAAAGATGTCATCAGGTGGGTGTTTTGGTGTAATATACTGAAAACCAGAGCAGAAATGGCGAAATATTCCCATGATATGCATGGTCCCTGCCCCAAAGCACCATGTCTCAGCCTAAGGAGATCTGCAGCTTATTTTTTTGTACTGCCAGCAGATTGTGGAAGTACAGTATAAAAACCATCCTTATGGAGAGATCTTCGTATTTTAGGCTTAGTCTAAGTGTCTCAGGTAGCTGGGGTTTTTGCTTGGGCCTAACCCATACGGTCTTATGGCTTTCCTCCAAGTCTGCAGACGAATGTGCTAGAGACTATAAAGCAAAAAAATGTCCTGCAGCCTAGCCTTGCCTTGCCTGTCCTTGCCTGTCCTTGCCTTGCCTTATTTCCTTCTCATCCTGTTCTCTGTCCCATCCTCTCTCACTAACTCCTCGTCTGGCTGCATGTCTCTTCTTTCCTTTTCTCTCACTCTCCTGCTCCCTTCTCTTTTCTTGCAATTCCTCCATTTCACTCCTGTAGCCCAACACTACTTTTTATTCTTCCTTCCCTTTCCCCTGCTCCCTTCGCTTTCTCCCTCTGTGCCATATCTTCCTTCCCGACTTGTCTGTTGGAGACTTTGGGCTAAATTGGCCCCACGTCTGGGCATGGTTTGAAAGGTTTTCAGAGGCCTGGCTGGTGACAGCAGGGACAGCAGGCAGTGACAGGCCCGGGGCTGACAGGCTCCCCATCCCCTAGGGGGCGCCTGGCTGCCACACCCAGCTGACATAGAACCTTTGTCACAATGCCCGCTACCGTGGAGAGGCTGCGGTGACTCTGCAGGTGACAGGAACACTGCAGGACTTGGTGTCAGCTCAGCAATTTCTCAGTTCCCCAAAGAAGCGGAATTCTGCAAATTGCTGCCTTTACTCTTGAAAGGATGTCATCAGGTGGGTGTTTTGGTGTAATACACTGAAAACAGAGCAGAAACTTTGTAATATTCCCATGACATTCATGGACCCTGCCCCAAAGCAGCATGACTCAACCTAAGGAGATATGCAGCTTATTTATTTGCACTGCCAGCAGATTGTGGAAGTACAGTATAAAAACCATCCTTATGGAGAGATCTTCGTTTTTTAGGCTTAGTCTAAGTGTCTCAAGTAGCTGGGGTTTTTGGTTGGGCCTAATCTATACGGTCTTATGGCTTTCCTCCTAGTCTGAAGACGAATGTGCTAGAGACTATAAAGCAAAAAAATGTCCTGCAGCCTACCCTTGCCTTGCCTGTCCTTGCCTGTCCTTGCCTTGCCTTATTTCCTTCTCATCCTGTTCTCTGTCCCATCCTCTCTCACTAACCTCTCGTCTGGCTGCATGTCTCTTCTTTCCTTTTCTCTCACTCTCCTGCTTCCTGCCTGTTTTCTTGCAATTCCTCCATCTCACTCCTGCAGCCCAACACTACTTTTTATTCTTCCTTCCCTTTCTCCTGCTCCCTTCGCTTTCTCCCTCTGTCCCATATCTTTCTTCCCAACTTGTCTCTTGGAGACGTTGGGCCAAATTGGCCCCAAGTCTGGGCATGGTTTGACAAGTTTTCAGAGGCCTGGCTGGAGACAGCAGGAACAGCAGACAGTGACAGGCCCGGGGCTGACAGGCTCCCCATCCCCTAGGGGGCGCCTGGCTGCCACACCCACCTGACATAGAACCTTTGTCACAATGCCCGCTACCGTGGCGAGGATGCGGTGACTCTGCAGGTGACAGGGACACTGCAGGACTTGGTGTCAGCTCAGCAATTTCTCACTTCCCCAAAGAAGTGGAATTCTGCAAATTGCTGCCTTTGCTCTTGAAAGATGTCATCAGGTGGGTGTTTTGGTGTAATACACTGAAAACAGAGCAGAAACTGTGAAATATTCCCATGACATGCATGGTCCCTGCCCCAAAGCACCATGACTCAGCCTAAGGAGATCTGCAGCTTCTTTTTTTGTACTGCCAGCAGATTGTGGAAGTACAGTATAAAAACCATCCTTATGGAGAGATCTTTGTATTTTACACTTAGTCTGAGTGTCTCAAGAAGGTGGTGTTTTTGCTTGGGCATAATCCATACTGTCTTATGGCTTTCCTCCTAGTCTGAAGACGAATGTGCTAGAAACTATAAAGCAAAAAAATGTCCTGCAGCCTACCCTTGCCTTGCCTGTCCTTGCCTGTCGTTGCCTTGCCTTATTTCCTTCTCATCCTGTTCTCTGTCCCATCCTCTCTCACTAACCCCTCGTCTGGCTGCATGTCTCTTCTTTCCTTTTCTCTCACTCTCCTGCTTCCTGCCTCTTTTCTTGCAATTCCTCCATCTCACTCCTGCAGCCCAACACTACTTTTTATTCTTCCTTCCCTTTCTCCTGCTCCCTTCGCTTTCTCCCTCTGTCCCATATCTTTCTTCCCCACTTGTCTGTTGGAGACTTTGGCCCAAATTGGCCCCACGTCTGAGCATGGTTTGACAAGTTTTCAGAGGCCTGGCTGGAGACAGCAGGGACAGCAGGCAGTGACAGGCCCGGGGCTGACAGACTGCCCATCCCCTAGGGGGCGCCTGGCTGCAACACCCAGCTGACATAGAACCTTTGTCACAATGTCCGCTACCGTGGCGGGTATGCAGTGGCTCTGCAGGTGACAGGGACACTGCAGGACTTGGTGTCAGCTCAGCAATTTCTCACTTCCCCAAAGAAGCGGAATTCTGCAAATTGCTGCCCTTGCTCTTGAAAGGATGTCATCAGATGGGTGTTTTGGTGGCATACACTGAAAACAGAGCAGAAACTGGGAAATATTCCCATGACATGCATGGTCCCTGCCCCAAAGCACCATGACTCAGCCTAAGGAGATCTGCAGCTTCTTTTTTTGTACTGCCAGCAGATTGTGGAAGTACAGTATAAAAACCATCCTTATGGAGAGATGTTCGTATTTTAGGCTTAGTCTAAGTGTCTCAAGTAGCTGGGGTTTTTGGTTGGGCCTAATCTATACAGTCTTATGGCTTTCCTCCTAGTCTGAAGACGAATGTGCTAGAGACTATAAAGCAAAAAAATGTCCTCCAGCCTAGCCTTGCCTTGCCTGTCCTTGCCTGTCCTTGCCTTGCCTTATTTCCTTCTCATCCTGTTCTCTGTCCCATCCTCTTTCACTGACCACTCTTCTGGCTGCATGTCTCTTCTTTCCTTTTCTCTCACTCTCCTGCTTCCTGCCTCTTTTCTTGCAATTCCTCCATCTCACTCCTGCAGCCCAACACTACTTTTTATTCTTCCTTCCCTTTCTCCTGCTCCCTTTTCTTGCTCCCTCTCTCCCATATCTTTCTTTCCGACTTGTCTGTTGGAGACTTTGGGCCAAATTGGCCCCACGTCTGGGCATGGTTTCACAAGTTTTCAGAGGCCTGGCTGGTGACAGCAGGGACAGCAGGCAGTGACAGGCCTGGGGCTGACAGGCTCCCCATCCCCTAGGGGGCGCCTGGCTGCCACACCCAGCTGACATAGAACCTTTGTCACAATGCCCACTACCGTGGCGAGGATGCGGTGACTCTGCAGGTGACAGGGACACTGCAGGACTTGGTGTCAGCTCAGCAATTTCTCAGTTGCCCAAAGAAGCAGAATTCTGCAAATTGCTGCCTTTCCTCTTGAAAGGATGTCATCAGGTGGGTGTTTTGTTGTAACACACTGAAACCAGAGCAGAAATGGCAAAATATTCCCATGATATGCATGGTCCCTGCCCCAAAGCACCATGACTCAGCCTGAGGAGATCTGCAGCTTATTTTTTTGTACTGCCAGCAGATTGTGGAAGTACAGTATAAAAACCATCCTTATGGAGAGATCTTCGTATTTTAGGCTTAGTCTAAGTGTCTCAAGTAGCTGGGGTTTTGGCTTGGGCCTAATCCATACAGTCTTATGGCTTTCCTTCTAGTCTGAAGACGAATGTGCTGGAAACTATAAAGCAAAAAATGTCATCCAGCCTAGCCTTGCCTTGCCTGTCCTTGCCTGTCCTTGCCTTGCCTTATTTCTTTCTAATCCTGTTCTCTGTCCCATCCTCTCTCACTAACCCCTCGTCTGGCTGCATGTCTCTTCTTTCCTTTTCTCTCACTCCTGCTTCCTGCCTCTTTTCTTGCAATTCCTCCATCTCACTCCTGCAGCCCAACACTACTTTTTATTCTTCCTTCCCTTTCTCCTGCTCCCTTCGCTTTCTCCCTCTGTCCCATATCTTTCTTCCCGACTTGTCTGTTGGAGACTTTGGGCCAAATTGGCCCCACGTCTGGGCATGGTTTAACAAGTTTTCAGAGGCCTGGCTGGTGACAGCAGGGACAGCAGGCAGTGACAGGCCCGGGGCTGACAGGCTCCCCATCCCCTAGGGGGCGCCTAACTGCCACACCCAGCTGACATAGAACCTTTGTCACAATGCCCGCTACCGTGGCGAGGATGAGGTGACTCTGCAGATGACAGGGACACTGCAGGACTTGGTGTCAGCTCAGCAATTTCTCACTTCCCCAAAGAAGCGGAATTCTGCAAATTGCTACTTTGCTCTTGAAAGGATGTCATCAGGTGGGTGTTTTGTTGTAACACACTGAAAACAGAGCAGAAACGGTGAAATATTCCCATGACATGCATGGTCCCTGCCCAAAGCACCATGACTCAGCCTAAGGAGATCTGCAGCTTCTTTTTTTGTACTGCCAGCAGATTGTGGAAATACAGTATAAAAACCATCCTTATGGAGAGATCTTCGTATTTTAGGCTTAGTCTAAGTGTCTCAAGTAGCTGGGGTTTTTGGTTGGGCCTAATCTATACGGTCTTATGGCTTTCCTCCTAGTCTGAAGACGAATGTGCTAGAGACTATAAAGCAAAAAAATGTCCTGCAGCCTAGCCTTGCCTTGCCTGTCCTTGCCTGTCCTTGCCTTGCCTTATTTCTTTCTCATCCTCTTCTCTGTCCCATCCTCTTTCACTAACCCCTCGTCTGGCTGCATGTCTCTTCTTTCCTTTTCTCTCACTCTCCTGCTTCCTGCCTCTTTTCTTGCAATTCCTCCATCTCACTCCTGCAGCCCAACACTACTTTTTATTCTTCCTTCCCTTTCTCCTGCTCCCTTCGCTTTCTCCCTCTGTCCCATATCTTTCTTCCCAACTTGTCTCTTGGAGACGTTGGGCCAAATTGGCCCCAAGTCTGGGCATGGTTTGACAAGTTTTCAGAGGCCTGGCTGGAGACAGCAGGAACAGCAGACAGTGACAGGCCCGGGGCTGACAGGCTCCCCATCCCCTAAGGCGCGCCTGGCTGCCACACCCAGCTGACATAGAACCTTTGTCACAATGCCCGCTACCGTGGCGAGGGTGCGGTGACTGTGTAGGTGACGGGGACACTGCAGGACTTGGTGTCAGCTCAGCAATTTCTCAGTTCCCCAAAGAAGCGGAATTCTGCAAATTGCTACTTTGCTCTTGAAAGATGTCATCAGGTGGGTGTTTTGGTGTAATACACTGAAAACCAGAGAAGAAATGGTGAAATATCCGCATGCTATGGTTGGTCCCTGCCCCAAAGCACCATGACTCAGCTTAATGAGATCTGCAGCTTCTTTTTTTGTACTGCCAGCAGATTGTGGAAGTACAGAATAAAAACCATCCTTATGGAGAGATCTTCGTATTTTAGGCTTAGTCTAAGTGTCTCAAGTAGCTGGGGTTTTTGCTTGGGCCTAATCCAAACGGTCTCATGGCTTTCCTCCTAGTCTGAAGACGAATGTGCTAGAAACTATAAATTAAAAAAATGCCCTGGTGCCTAGCCTGTCCTTGCCTGTCCTTGCCTTGCCTTATTTCCTTCTCATCCTGTTCTCTGTCCCATCCTCTTTCACTAACCCCTCGTCTGGCTGCATGTCTCTTCTTTCCTTTTCTCTCACTCTCCTGCTTCCTGCCTGTTTTCTTGCAATTCCTCCATCTCACTCCTGCAGCCCAACACTACTTTTTATTCTTCCTTCCCTTTCTCCTGCTCCCTTCGCTTTCTCCCTCTGTCCTATATCTATCTTACCGGCTTGTCTGTTGGAGACTTTGGGCCAAATTGGCCCCAAGTCTGGGCATGGTTTGACAAGTTTTCAGAGGCCTGGCTGGTGACAGCAGGGACAGCAGGCAGTGACAGGCCCCGGGGCTGACAGGCTCCCCATCCCCTAAGGCGCGCCTGGCTGCCACACCCAGCTGACATAGAACCTTTGTCACAATGCCCGCTACCGTGGCGAGGATGCGGTGACTCTGCAGGTGACAGGGACACTGCAGGACTTGATGTCAGCTCAGCAATTTCTCAGTTCCCCAAAGATGCGGAATTCTGCAAATTGCTGCCTTTGATCTTGAAAGATGTCGTCAGGTGGGTGTTTTGGTGTAATATACTGAAAACCAGAGCAGAAATGTCGAAATATTCCCATGATATGCATGGTCCCTGCCCCAAAGCACCATGACTCAGCCTAAGGAGATCTGCAGCTTATTTTTTTGTACTGCCAGCAGATTGTGGAAGTACAGTATAAAAACCATCCTTATGGAGAGATCTTCGTATTTTAGGCTTAGTCTAAGTGTCTCAAGTAGCTGGGGTTTTTGCTTGGGCCTCATCCATACGGTCTCATGGATTTCCTCCTAGTCTGAAGACGAATGTGCTAGAAACTATGAAGCAAAAAAACGTCCTGCAGCCTACCCTTGCCTTGCCTGTCCTTGCCTTTCCTTATTTCCTTCTCAATCCTGTTCTCTGTCCCATCCTCTCTCACTAACCCCTCTTCTGGCTGCATTTCTCTTCTTTCCTTTTCTCTCACTCTCCTGCTTCCTGCCTCTTTTCTTCCAATTCCTCCATCTCACTCCTGCAGCCCAACACTACTTTTTATTCTTCCTTCCCTTTCTCCTGCTCCCTTCACTTTCTCCCTCTGTCCCATATCTTCCTTCCCGACTTGTCTGTTGGAGACTTTGGGCCAAATTGGCCCCAAGTCTGGGCATGGTTTGACAAGTTTTCAGAGGCCTGGCTGGTGACAGCAGGGACAGCAGGCAGTGACAGGCCCGGGGCTGACAGGCTCCCCATCCCCTAGGGGGCGCCTGGCTGCCACACCCAGCTGACATAGAACCTTTGTCATAATGCCCGCTACCGTGGCGAGGATGCGGTGACTCTGCAGATGACAGGGACACTGCAGGACTTGGTGTCAGCTCAGCAATCTCTCAGTTCCCCAAAGAAGCGGAATTCTGCAAATTGCTGCCTTTGCTCTTGAAAGATGTCATCAGGTGGGTGTTTTGGTGTAATACACTGAAAACCAGAGCAGAAATGGCGAAATATTCCCATGATATGCATGGTCCCTGCCCCAAAGCACCATGACTCAGCCTAAGGAGATCTGCAGCTTCTTTTTTTGTACTGCCAGCGGATTGTGGAAGTACCGTATAAAAACAATCCTTATGGAGAGATCTTCGTATTTTAGGCTTAGTCTAAGTGTCTCACGTAGCTGGGGGTTTTGCTTGGGCCTAATCCATACGGTGTTATGGCATTCCTCCTAGTGAAGACGAATGTGCTAGAGACTATAAAGCAAAAAAATGTCCTGCAGCCTACCCTTGCATTTCCTGTCCTTGCCTGTCCTTGCCTTGCCTTATTTCTTTCTCATCCTCTTCTCTGTCCCATCCTCTCTCACTCACCCCTCGTCTGTCTGCATGTCTCTTCTTTCCTTTTCTCTCACTCTCCTGCTTCCTGCCTCTTTTCTTGCAATTCCTCCATCTCACTCCTGCAGCCCAACACTACTTTTTATTCTTCCTTCCCTTTCTCCTGCTCCCTTCGCTTTCTCCCTCTGTCCCATATCTTTCTTCCCGACTTGTCTGTTGGAGACTTTGGGCCAAATTGGCCCCACGTCTGGGCATGGTTTGACAAGTTTTCAGAGGCCTGGCTGGTGACAGCAGGGACAGCAGACAGTGACAGGCCCGGGGCTGACAGGCTCCCCATCCCCTAGGGGGCGCCTGGCTGCCACACCCACCTGACATAGAACCTTTGTCACAATGCCCGCTACCGTGGCGAGGATGCGGTGACTCTGCAGGTGACAGGGACACTGCAGGACTTGGTGTCAGCTCAGCAATTTCTCACTTCCCCAAAGAAGTGGAATTCTGCAAATTGCTGCCTTTGCTCTTGAAAGATGTCATCAGGTGGGTGTTTTGGTGTAATACACTGAAAACAGAGCAGAAACTGTGAAATATTCCCATGACATGCATGGTCCCTGCCCCAAAGCACCATGACTCAGCCTAAGGAGATCTGCAGCTTCTTTTTTTGTACTGCCAGCAGATTGTGGAAGTACAGTATAAAAACCATCCTTATGGAGAGATCTTTGTATTTTACACTTAGTCTGAGTGTCTCAAGAAGGTGGTGTTTTTGCTTGGGCATAATCCATACTGTCTTATGGCTTTCCTCCTAGTCTGAAGACGAATGTGCTAGAAACTATAAAGCAAAAAAATGTCCTGCAGCCTACCCTTGCCTTGCCTGTCCTTGCCTGTCGTTGCCTTGCCTTATTTCCTTCTCATCCTGTTCTCTGTCCCATCCTCTCTCACTAACCCCTCGTCTGGCTGCATGTCTCTTCTTTCCTTTTCTCTCACTCTCCTGCTTCCTGCCTCTTTTCTTGCAATTCCTCCATCTCACTCCTGCAGCCCAACACTACTTTTTATTCTTCCTTCCCTTTCTCCTGCTCCCTTCGCTTTCTCCCTCTGTCCCATATCTTTCTTCCCCACTTGTCTGTTGGAGACTTTGGCCCAAATTGGCCCCACGTCTGAGCATGGTTTGACAAGTTTTCAGAGGCCTGGCTGGAGACAGCAGGGACAGCAGGCAGTGACAGGCCCGGGGCTGACAGACTGCCCATCCCCTAGGGGGCGCCTGGCTGCAACACCCAGCTGACATAGAACCTTTGTCACAATGTCCGCTACCATGGCGGGTATGCAGTGGCTCTGCAGGTGACAGGGACACTGCAGGACTTGGTGTCAGCTCAGCAATTTCTCACTTCCCCAAAGAAGCGGAATTCTGCAAATTGCTGCCTTTGCTCTTGAAAGGATGTCATCAGATGGGTGTTTTGGTGGCATACACTGAAAACAGAGCAGAAACTGGGAAATATTCCCATGACATGCATGGTCCCTGCCCCAAAGCACCATGACTCAGCCTAAGGAGATCTGCAGCTTCTTTTTTTGTACTGCCAGCAGATTGTGGAAGTACAGTATAAAAACCATCCTTATGGAGAGATGTTCGTATTTTAGGCTTAGTCTAAGTGTCTCAAGTAGCTGGGGTTTTTGGTTGGGCCTAATCTATACAGTCTTATGGCTTTCCTCCTAGTCTGAAGACGAATGTGCTAGAGACTATAAAGCAAAAAAATGTCCTCCAGCCTAGCCTTGCCTTGCCTGTCCTTGCCTGTCCTTGCCTTGCCTTATTTCCTTCTCATCCTGTTCTCTGTCCCATCCTCTTTCACTGACCACTCTTCTGGCTGCATGTCTCTTCTTTCCTTTTCTCTCACTCTCCTGCTTCCTGCCTCTTTTCTTGCAATTCCTCCATCTCACTCCTGCAGCCCAACACTACTTTTTATTCTTCCTTCCCTTTCTCCTGCTCCCTTTTCTTGCTCCCTCTCTCCCATATCTTTCTTTCCGACTTGTCTGTTGGAGACTTTGGGCCAAATTGGCCCCACGTCTGGGCATGGTTTGACAAGTTTTCAGAGGCCTGGCTGGTGACAGCAGGGACAGCAGGCAGTGACAGGCCTGGGGCTGACAGGCTCCCCATCCCCTAGGGGGCGCCTGGCTGCCACACCCAGCTGACATAGAACCTTTGTCACAATGCCCACTACCGTGGCGAGGATGCGGTGACTCTGCAGGTGACAGGGACACTGCAGGACTTGGTGTCAGCTCAGCAATTTCTCAGTTGCCCAAAGAAGCAGAATTCTGCAAATTGCTGCCTTTCCTCTTGAAAGGATGTCATCAGGTGGGTGTTTTGTTGTAACACACTGAAACCAGAGCAGAAATGGCAAAATATTCCCATGATATGCATGGTCCCTGCCCCAAAGCACCATGACTCAGCCTGAGGAGATCTGCAGCTTATTTTTTTGTACTGCCAGCAGATTGTGGAAGTACAGTATAAAAACCATCCTTATGGAGAGATCTTCGTATTTTAGGCTTAGTCTAAGTGTCTCAAGTAGCTGGGGTTTTTGCTTGGGCCTAATCCATACAGTCTTATGGCTTTCCTTCTAGTCTGAAGACGAATGTGCTGGAAACTATAAAGCAAAAAATGTCATCCAGCCTAGCCTTGCCTTGCCTGTCCTTGCCTGTCCTTGCCTTGCCTTATTTCTTTCTAATCCTGTTCTCTGTCCCATCCTCTCTCACTAACCCCTCGTCTGGCTGCATGTCTCTTCTTTCCTTTTCTCTCACTCCTGCTTCCTGCCTCTTTTCTTGCAATTCCTCCATCTCACTCCTGCAGCCCAACACTACTTTTTATTCTTCCTTCCCTTTCTCCTGCTCCCTTCGCTTTCTCCCTCTGTCCCATATCTTTCTTCCCGACTTGTCTGTTGGAGACTTTGGGCCAAATTGGCCCCATGTCTGGGCATGGTTTAACAAGTTTTCAGAGGCCTGGCTGGTGACAGCAGGGACAGCAGGCAGTGACAGGCCCGGGGCTGACAGGCTCCCCATCCCCTAGGGGGCGCCTAACTGCCACACCCAGCTGACATAGAACCTTTGTCACAATGCCCGCTACCGTGGCGAGGATGAGGTGACTCTGCAGATGACAGGGACACTGCAGGACTTGGTGTCAGCTCAGCAATTTCTCACTTCCCCAAAGAAGCGGAATTCTGCAAATTGCTACTTTGCTCTTGAAAGGATGTCATCAGGTGGGTGTTTTGTTGTAACACACTGAAAACAGAGCAGAAACGGTGAAATATTCCCATGACATGCATGGTCCCTGCCCAAAGCACCATGACTCAGCCTAAGGAGATCTGCAGCTTCTTTTTTTGTACTGCCAGCAGATTGTGGAAGTACAGTATAAAAACCATCCTTATGGAGAGATCTTCGTATTTTAGGCTTAGTCTAAGTGTCTCAAGTAGCTGGGGTTTTTGGTTGGGCCTAATCTATACGGTCTTATGGCTTTCCTCCTAGTCTGAAGACGAATGTGCTAGAGACTATAAAGCAAAAAAATGTCCTGCAGCCTAGCCTTGCCTTGCCTGTCCTTGCCTGTCCTTGCCTTGCCTTATTTCCTTCTCATCCTGTTCTCTGTCCCATCCTCTCTCACTAACCCCTCGTCTGGCTGCATGTCTCTTCTTTCCTTTTCTCTCACTCTCCTGCTTCCTGCCTCTTTTCTTGCAATTCCTCCATCTCACTCCTGCAGCCCAACACTACTTTTTATTCTTCCTTCCCTTTCTCCTGCTCCCTTCGCTTTCTCCCTCTGTCCTATACCTATCTTACCGGCTTGTCTGTTGGAGACTTTGGGCCAAATTGGCCCCAAGTCTGGGCATGGTTTGACAAGTTTTCAGAGGCCTGGCTGGTGACAGCAGGGACAGCAGGCAGTGACAGGCCCCGGGGCTGACAGGCTCCCCATCCCCTAGGGGGAGCCTGGCTGCCACACCCAGCTGACATAGAACCTTTGTCACAATGCCCGCTACCGTGGCGAGGATGCAGTGACTCTGCAGGTGACAGGGACACTGCAGGACTTGGTGTCAGCTCAGCAATTTCTCAGTTCCCCAAAGATGCGGAATTCTGCAAATTGCTGCCTTTGCTCTTGAAAGATGTCATCAGGTGGGTGTTTTGGTGTAATATACTGAAAACCAGAGCAGAAATGTCGAAATATTCCCATGATATGCATGGTCCCTGCCCCAAAGCACCATGACTCAGCCTAAGGAGATCTGCAGCTTCTTTTTTTGTACTGCCAGCAGATTGTGGAATTACAGTATAAAAACCATCCTTATGGAGAGATCTTCGTATTTTAGGCTTAGTCTAAGTGTCTCAAGTAGCTGGGGTTTTTGCTTGGGCCTCATCCATACGGTCTCATGGATTTCCTCCTAGTCTGAAGACGAATGTGCTAGAAACTATGAAGCAAAAAAACGTCCTGCAGCCTACCCTTGCCTTGCCTGTCCTTGCCTTTCCTTATTTCCTTCTCAATCCTGTTCTCTGTCCCATCCTCTCTCACTAACCCCTCTTCTGGCTGCATGTCTCTTCTTTCCTTTTCTCTCACTCTCCTGCTTCCTGCCTCTTTTCTTGCAATTCCTCCATCTCACTCCTGCAGCCCAACACTACTTTTTATTCTTCCTTCCCTTTCTCCTGCTCCCTTCGCTTTCTCCCTCTGTCCCATATCTTCCTTCCCGACTTGTCTGTTGGAGACTTTGGGCCAAATTGGCCCCAAGTCTGGGCATGGTTTGACAAGTTTTCAGAGGCCTGGCTGGTGACAGCAGGGACAGCAGGCAGTGACAGGCCCGGGGCTGACAGGCTCCCCATCCCCTAGGGGGCGCCTGGCTGCCACACCCAGCTGACATAGAACCTTTGTCATAATGCCCGCTACCGTGGAGAGGATGCGGTGACTCTGCAGATGACAGGGACACTGCAGGACTTGGTGTCAGCTCAGCAATCTCTCAGTTCCCCAAAGAAGCGGAATTCTGCAAATTGCTGCCTTTGCTCTTGAAAGATGTCATCAGGTGGGTGTTTTGGTGTAATACACTGAAAACCAGAGCAGAAATGGCGAAATATTCCCATGATATGCATGGTCCCTGCCCCAAAGCACCATGACTCAGCCTAAGGAGATCTGCAGCTTCTTTTTTTGTACTGCCAGCGGATTGTGGAAGTACCGTATAAAAACAATCCTTATGGAGAGATCTTCGTATTTTAGGCTTAGTCTAAGTGTCTCACGTAGCTGGGGGTTTTGCTTGGGCCTAATCCATACGGTGTTATGGCATTCCTCCTAGTGAAGACGAATGTGCTAGAGACTATAAAGCAAAAAAATGTCCTGCAGCCTACCCTTGCATTTCCTGTCCTTGCCTGTCCTTGCCTTGCCTTATTTCTTTCTCATCCTCTTCTCTGTCCCATCCTCTCTCACTCACCCCTCGTCTGTCTGCATGTCTCTTCTTTCCTTTTCTCTCACTCTCCTGCTTCCTGCCTCTTTTCTTGCAATTCCTCCATCTCACTCCTGCAGCCCAACACTACTTTTTATTCTTCCTTCCCTTTCTCCTGCTCCCTTCGCTTTCTCCCTCTGTCCCATATCTTTCTTCCCCACTTGTCTGTTGGAGACTTTGGCCCAAATTGGCCCCACGTCTGGGCATGGTTTGACAAGTTTTCAGAGGCCTGGCTGGTGACAGCAGGGACAGCAGGCAGTGACAGGCCCGGGGCTGACAGGCTCCCCATCCCCTAGGGGGCGCCTGGCTGCCACACCCATCTGACATAGAACCTTTGTCACAATGCCCGCTACCGTGGCGAGGATGCGGTGACTCTGCAGGTGAACAGGGACATTGCTGGACTTGGTGTCAGCTCAGAAATATCTCAGTTCCCCAAAGAAGCGGAATTCTGAAAACTGCTGCCTTTGTTCTTGAAAGATGTCATCAGGTGGGTGTTTTGGTGTAATATACTGAAAACCAGAGCAGAAATGGCGAAATATTCCCATGATATGCATGGTCCCTGCCCCAAAGCACCATGTCTCAGCCTAAGGAGATCTGCAGCTTATTTTTTTGTACTGCCAGCAGGTTGTGGAAGTACAGTATAAAAACCATCCTTATGGAGAGATCTTCGTATTTTAGGCTTAGTCTAAGTGTCTCAGGTAGCTGGGGTTTTTGCTTGGGCCTAACCCATACGGTCTTATGGCTTTCCTACAAGTCTGCAGACGAATGTGCTAGAATATATAAAGCAAAAAAATGTCCTGCAGCCTAGCCTTGCCTTGCCTGTCCTTGCCTGTCCTTGCCTGTCCTTATTTCCTTCTCATCCTGTTCTCTGTCCCATCCTCTCTCACTAACTCCTCGTCTGGCTGCATGTCTCTTCTTTCCTTTTCTCTCACTCTCCTGCTCCCTTCTCTTTTCTTGCAATTCCTCCATTTCACTCCTGTAGCCCAACACTACTTTTTATTCTTCCTTCCCTTTCCCCTGCTCCCTTCGCTTTCTCCCTCTGTGCCATATCTTCCTTCCCGACTTGTCTGTTGGAGACTTTGGGCTAAATTGGCCCCACGTCTGGGCATGGTTTGAAAGGTTTTCAGAGGCCTGGCTACTGACAGCAGGGACAGCAGGCAGTGACAGGCCCGGGGCTGACAGGCTCCCTATCCCCTAGGGGGCGCCTGGCTGCCACACCCAGCTGACATAGAACCTTTGTCACAATGCCCGCTACCGTGGAGAGGCTGCGGTGACTCTGCAGGTGACAGGAACACTGCAGGACTTGGTGTCAGCTCAGCAATTTCTCAGTTCCCCAAAGAAGCGGAATTCTGCAAATTGCTGCCTTTACTCTTGAAAGGATGTCATCAGGTGGGTGTTTTGGTGTAATACACTGAAAACAGAGCAGAAACTTTGTAATATTCCCATGACATTCATGGACCCTGCCCCAAAGCAGCATGACTCAACCTAAGGAGATATGCAGCTTATTTTTTTGCACTGCCAGCAGATTGTGGAAGTACAGTATAAAAACCATCCTTATGGAGAGATCTTCGTTTTTTAGGCTTAGTCAAAGTGTCTCAAGTAGCTGGGGTTTTTGCTTGGGCCTAGTCCATACGGTCTCATGGCTTCTCCTAGTCTGAAGACGAATGTGCTAGAAACTATAAATCAAAAAAATGTCCTGGTGCCTAGCCTTGCCTTGCCTGTCCTTGCCTTGCCTTATTTCCTTCTCATCCTGTTCTCTGTCCCATCCTGTCTCACTAACCCCTCGTCTGGCTGCATGTCTCTTCTTTCCTTTTCTCTCACTCTCCTGCTTCCTGCCTCTTTTCTTGCAATTCCTCCATCTCACTCCTGCAGCCCAACACTACTTTTTATTCTTCCTTCCCTTTCTTCTGCTCCCTTCGCTTTCTCCCTCTGTCCCATATCTTTCTTCCCGAATTGTCTGTTGGAGACTTTGGGCCAAATTGGCCCCACGTGTGGGCAAGGTTTGACAAGTTTTCAGAGGCCTGGCTGGTGACAGCAGGGACAGCAGGCAGTGACAGGCCCGGGGCTGACAGGCTCCCCATCCCCTAGGGGGCGCCTGGCTGCCACACCCAGCTGACATAGAACCTTTGTCACAATGCCCGCTTAAGTGGCGAGGCTGCGGTGACTCTGCAGGTGACAAGGACACTGCAGGACTTGGTGTCAGCTCAGCAATTTCTCACTTCCCCAAAGAAGCGGATTTCTGCAAATTGCTGCCCTTGCTCTTGAAAGATGTCATCAGGTAGGTGTTTTGGTGTAACACACTGAAAACAGAGCAGAAACTGTGAAATATTCCCATGACATGCATGGTCCCTACCCCAAAGCACCATGACTCAACCTAAGGAGATCTGCAGCTTCTTTTTTTGTACTGCCAGCAGATTGTGGAAGTACAGTATAAAAACCATCCTTATGGAGAGATCTTCGTATTTTAGGCTTAGTCTAAGTGTCTCAAGTAGCTGGGGTTTTCGGTTGGGCCTAATCGATACGGTCTCATGGCTTTCCTCCTAGTCTGAAGATGAATGTGCTAGAAACTATAAAGCAAAAAAATGTCCTGCAGCCTACCCTTGCCTTGCCTGTCCTTGCCTGTCCTTGCCTTGCCTTATTTCCTTCTCATCCTGTTCTCTGTCCCATCCTCTCTCACTGACCCCTCGTCTGGCTGCATGTCTCTTCTTTCCTTTTCTCTCACTCTCCTGCTTCCTGCCTCTTTTCTTGCAATTCCTCCATCTCACTCCTGCAGCCCAACACTACTTTTTATTCTTCCTTCCCTTTCTCCTGCTCCCTTCGCTTTCTCCCTCAGTCCCATATCTTTCTTCCCGAATCGTCTCTTGGAGACTTTGGGCCAAATTGGCCCCACATCTGGGCATGGTTTGACAAGTTTTCAGAGGCCTGGCTGGTGACAGCAGGGACAGCAGGCAGTGACAGGCCCGGGGCTGACAAGCTCCCCATCCCCTAAGGGGCGCCTGGCTGCCACACCCAGCTGACATAGAACCTTTGTCACAATGCCCGCTACCATGGCGAGGATGCGGTGACTCTGCAGGTGACAGGGACACTGCAGGACTTGGTGTCAGCTCAGCAATTTCTCAGTTCTCCAAAGAAGCGGAATTCTGCAAATTGCTGCCTTTGCTCTTGAAAGATGTCATCAGGTGGGTGTTTTGGTGTAATACACTGAAAACCAGAGCAGAAATGGCGAAATATTCCCATGATATGCATGGTCCCTGCCCCAAAGCACCATGACTCAGCCTAAGGAGATCTGCAGCTTCTTTTTTTGTACTGCCAGCAGATTGTGGAAGTACAGTATAAAAACCATCCTTATGGAGAGATCTTCGTATTTTAGGCTTAGTCTAAGTGTCTCAAGTAGCTGGGGTTTTTGCTTGGGCCTAACCCATACGGTCTTATGGCTTTCCTCCAAGTCTGCAGACGAATGTGCTAGAATATATAAAGCAAAAAAATGTCCTGCAGCCTAGCCTTGCCTTGCCTGTCCTTGCCCGTCCTTGCCTGTCCTTATTTCCTTCTCATCCTGTTCTCTGTCCCATCCTCTCTCACTAACTCCTCGTCTGGCTGCATGTCTCTTCTTTCCTTTTCTCTCACTCTCCTGCTCCCTTCTCTTTGCTTGCAATTCCTCCATTTCACTCCTGTAGCCCAACACTACTTTTTATTCTTCCTTCCCTTTCCCCTGCTCCCTTCGCTTTCTCCCTCTGTGCCATATCTTCCTTCCCGACTTGTCTGTTGGAGACTTTGGGCTAAATTGGCCCCACGTCTGGGCATGGTTTGAAAGGTTTTCAGAGGCCTGGCTACTGACAGCAGGGACAGCAGGCAGTGACAGGCCCGGGGCTGACAGGCTCCCCATCCCCCAGGGGGCGCCTGGCTGCCCCACCCAGCTGACATAGAACCTTTGTCACAATGCCCGCTACCATGGAGAGGCTGCGGTGACTCTGCAGGTGACAGGAACACTGCAGGACTTGGTGTCAGCTCAGCAATTTCTCAGTTCCCCAAAGAAGCGGAATTCTGCAAATTGCTGCCTTTACTCTTGAAAGGATGTCATCAGGTGGGTGTTTTGGTGTAATACACTGAAAACAGAGCAGAAGCTTTGTAATATTCCCATGACATTCATGGACCCTGCCCCAAAGCAGCATGACTCAACCTAAGGAGATATGCAGCTTATTTTTTTGCACTGCCAGCAGATTGTGGAAGTACAGTATAAAAACCATCCTTATGGAGAGATCTTCGTATTTTAGGCTTAGTCTAAGTGTCTCAAGTAGCTGGGGTTTTTGCTTCGGCCTAATCCATACGGTCTCATGGCTTTTCTCCTAGTCTGAAGACGAATGTGCTAGAAACTATAAATCAAAAAAATGCCCTGGTGCCTAGCCTGTCCTTGCCTGTCCTTGCCTTGCCTTATTTCCTTCTCATCCTGTTCTCTGTCCCATCCTCTCTCACTAACCCCTCGTTTGGCTGCATGTCTCTTCTTTCCTTTTCTCTCACTCTCCCCATCCCTTCTCTTTTCTTGCAATTCCGCCATCTCACTCCTGCAGCCCAACACTACTTTTTATTCTTCCTTCCCTTTCTCCTGCTCCCTTCGCTTTCTCCCTCTGTCCCATATCTTCCTTCCCGACTTGTCTGTTGGAGACTTTGGGCCAAATTGGCCCCACGTCTGGGCATGGTTTGAAAGGTTTTCAGAGGCCTGGCTAGTGACAGCAGGGACAGCAGGCAGTGACAGGCCCGGTGCTGAGAGGCTCCCCATCCCCTAGGGGGCGCCTGGCTGCCACACCCAGCTGACATAGAACCTTTGTCATAATGCCCGCTACCGTGGCGAGGATGCGGTGACTCTGCAGGTGACAGGAACACTGCAGGACTTGGTGTCAGCTCAGCAATTTCTCAGTTCCCCAAAGAAGCGGAATTCTGCAAATTGCTGCCTTTGCTCTTGAAAGGATGTCATCAGGTGGGTGTTTTGTTGTAACACACTGAAAACAGAGCAGAAACTGTGAAATATTCTGATGACATGCATGGTCCCTGCCCCAAAGCACCATGACTCAGCCTAAGGAGATCTGCAGCTTATTTTTTTGCACTGCCAGCAGATTGTGGAAGTACAGTATAAAAACCATCCTTATGGAGAGATCTTCGTTTTTTAGGCTTAGTCAAAGTGTCTCAAGTAGCTGGGGTTTTTGCTTGGGCCTAATCCATACGGTCTCATGGCTTTTCTCCTAGTCTGAAGACGAATGTGCTAGAAACTATAAATCAAAAAAATGCCCTGGTGCCTAGCCTGTCCTTGCCTGTCCTTGCCTTGCCTTATTTCCTTCTCATCCTGTTCTCTGTCCCATCCTGTCTCACTAACCCCTCGTCTGGCTGCATGTCTCTTCTTTCCTTTTCTCTCACTCTCCTGCTTCCTGCCTCTTTTCTTGCAATTCCTCCATCTCACTTCTGCAGCCCAACACTACTTTTTATTCTTCCTTCCCTTTCTTCTGCTCCCTTCGCTTTCACCCTCTGTCCCATATCTTTCTTCCCGAATTGTCTGTTGGAGACTTTGGGCCAAATTGGCCCCACGTCTGGGCAAGGTTTGACAAGTTTTCAGAGGCCTGGCTGGTGACAGCAGGGACAGCAGGCAGTGACAGGCCCGGGGCTGACAGGCTCCCCATCCCCTAGGGGGCGCCTGGCTGCCACACCCAGCTGACATAGAACCTTTGTCACAATGCCCGCTACAGTGGCGAGGCTGCGGTGACTCTGCAGGTGACAAGGACACTGCAGGACTTGGTGTCAGCTCAGCAATTTCTCACTTCCCCAAAGAAGCGGATTTCTGCAAATTGCTGCCCTTGCTCTTGAAAGATGTCATCAGGCAGGTGTTTTGGTGTAACACACTGAAAACAGAGCAGAAACTGTGCAATATTCCCATGACATGCATGGTCCCTGCCCCAAAGCACCATGACTCAACCTAAGGAGATCTGCAGCTTCTTTTTTTGTACTGCCAGCAGATTGTGGAAGTACAGTATAAAAACCATCCTTATGGAGAGATCTTCGTATTTTAAGGCTTAGTCTAAGTGTCTCAAGTAGCTGGGGTTTTTGCTAGGGCCTAATCCATACGGTCTTATGGCTTTCCTCCTAGTCTGAAGACGAATGTGCTAGAAACTATAAATCAAAAAAATGTCCTGGTGCCTAGCCTGTCCTTGCCTGTCCTTGCCTGTCCTTGCCTTGCCTTATTTCCTTCTCATCCTGTTCTCTGTCCCATCCTCTCTCACTGACCCCTCGTCTGGCTGCATGTCTCTTCTTTCCTTTTCTCTCACTCTCCTGCTTCCTGCCTCTTTTCTTGCAATTCCTCCATCTCACTCCTGCAGCCCAACACTACTTTTTATTCTTCCTTCCCTTTCTCATGCTCCCTTCGCTTTCTCCCTCAGTCCCGTATCTTTCTTCCCAAATCGTCTCTTGGAGACTTTGGGCCAAATTGGCCCCACATCTGGGCATGGTTTGACAAGTTTTCAGAGGCCTGGCTGGTGACAGCAGGGACAGCAGGCAGTGACAGGCCCGGGGCTGACAGGCTCCCCATCCCCTAGGGGGCGCCTGGCTGCCACACCCAGCTGACATAGAACCTTTGTCACAATGCCCGCTACCGTGGCGAGGATGCGGTGACTCTGCAGGTGACAGGGACACTGCAGGACTTGGTGTCAGCTCAGCAATTTCTCAGTTCTCCAAAGAAGCGGAATTCTGCAAATTGCTGCCTTTGCTCTTGAAAGATGTCATCAGGTGGGTGTTTTGGTGTAATACACTGAAAACCAGAGCAGAAATGGCGAAATATTCCCATGATATGCATGGTCCCTGCCCCAAAGCACCATGACTCAGCCTAAGGAGATCTGCAGCTTCTTTTTTTGTACTGCCAGCAGATTGTTGAAGTACAGAATAAAAACCATCCTTATGGAGAGATCTTTGTATTTTAGGCTTAGTCTAAGTGTCTCAAGTAGCTGGGGTTTTTGCTTCGGCCTAATCCATATGGTCTCATGGCTTTCCTCCTAGTCTGAAGACGAATGTGTTAGAAACTATAAATCAAAAAAATGTCCTGGTGCCTAGGCTTGCCTTGCCTGTGCTTTCCTGGCCTTATTTCCTTCTCATCCTGTTCTCTGTCCCATCCTCTCTCACTAACCCCTCGTTTGGCTGCATGTCTCTTCTTTCCTTTTCTCTCACTCTCCTGCTCCCTTCTCTTTTCTTGCAATTCCTCCATCTCACTCCTGCAGCCCAACACTACTTTTTATTCTTCCTTCCCTTTCTCCTGCTCCCTTCGCTTTCTCCCTCTGTCCCATAACTTTCTTCCCGACTTGTCTGTTGGAGACTTTGGGCCAAATTGGCCCCACGTCTGGGCATGGTTTGACAAGTTTTCAGAGGCCTGGCTGGTGACACCAGGGACAGCAGGCAGTGACAGGCCCGGGGCTGACAGGCTCCCCATCCCCTAGGGGGCGCCTGGCTGCCACACCCAGCTGACATAGAACCTTTGTCACAATGCCCGCTACCGTGGCTAGGCTGCGGTGACTCTGCAGGTGACAGGGACACTGCAGGACTTGGTGTCAGCTCAGCAATTTCTCAGTTCCCCAAAGAAGCGGAATTCTGCAAATTGCTGCCTTTGCTCTTGAAAGATGTCATCAGGTGGGTGTTTTGGTGTAATACACTGAAAACAGAGCAGAAACTGTGAAATACTCCCATGATATGGATGGTCCCTGCCCCAAACCACCATGACTCAGCTTAAGGAGATCTGCAGCTTCTTTTTTTGTACTGCCAGCAGATTGTGGAAGTACAGTATAAAAATCATCCTTATGGAGAAATCTTAGTGTTATAAGCTAAGTCTAAGTGTCTCAAGTAGCTGGGGTTTTTGCTTGGGCCTAATCCATATGGTCTCATGGCTTTCCTCCTAGTCTGAAGATGAATGTGCTAGAAACTATAAATCAAAAAAATGTCCTGGTGCCTAGCCTATCCTTGCCTGTCCTTGCCTTGCCTTATTTCCTTCTCATCCTGTTCTCTGTCCCATCCTCTTTCACTAACCCCTCGTCTAGCTGCATTTCTCTTCTTTCCTTTTCTCTCACTCTCCTTCTCCCTTCTGTTTTCTTGCAATTCTTGCGTCTCACTCCTGCAGCCCAACACTACTTTTTATTCTTCCTTCCCTTTCTCCTGCTCCCTTCGCTTTCTCCCTCTGTCCCATATCTTTCTTCCCGACTTGTCCGTTGGAGACTTTGGGCCAAATTGGACCCACGTCTGGGCATGGTTTGACAAGTTTTCAGAGGCCTGGATGGTGACAGCAGGGACAGAAGGCAGTGACAGGCCCCAGGGCTGACAGGCTCCCCATCTCCTAGGGGGCAACTGGCTGCCTCACCCAGCTGACATAGAACCTTTGTAACAAAGCCCACTACCGTGGCGAGGATGCGGTGACTCTGCAGGTGACAGGGACACTGCAGGACTTGCTGTCAGCTCAGCAATTTCTCAGTTGCCCAAAGAAGCGGAATTCTGCAAATTGCTGCCTTTGCTCTTGAAAGATGTCATCAGGTGGGTGTTTTGGTGTAATACACTGAAAACCAGAGCAGAAACTGTGAAATATTCTCATGATATGGATGGTCCCGGCCCCAAAGCACCATGACTCAGCCTAAGGAGATCTGCATCTTCTTTTTTTGTACTGCCAGCAGATTGTGGAAGTACAGTATAAAAACCATCCTTATGGAGAGGTCTTCGTATTTTAGGCTTAGCCTAAGTGTCTCAAGTAGGTGGGGTTTTTGCTTGGGCCTAATCCATATGGTCTCATGGCTTTCCTCCTAGTCTGAAGACGAATGTGCTAGAGACTATAAAGCAAAAAAATGTCCTGGTGCCTAGCCTGTCCTTGCCTGTCCTTGCCTTGCCTTATTTCCTTCTCATCCTGTTCTCTGTCCCATCCTCTTTCACTAACCCCTCGTCTGGCTGCATTTCTCTTCTTTCCTTTTCTCTCACTCTCCTGCTCCCTTCTCTTTTCTTGCAAGTCTTCCATCTCACTCCTGCAGCCCAACACTACTTTTTATTCTTCCTTCCCTTTCTCCTGCTCCCTTCGCTTTCTCCCTCAGTCCCATATCTTTCTTCCCGAATCGTGTCTTGGAGACTTTGGGCCAAACTGGCCCCACGTCTGGGCATGGTTTGACAAGTTTTCAGAGGCCTGGCTGGTGACAGCAGGGACAGCAGGCAGTGACAGGCCCCGGGGCTGACAGGCTCCTCATCCCCTAGGGGGCACCTTGCTGCCACACCCAGCTGACATAGAACCTTTGTCACAATGCCCGCTACCATGTCGAGGATGCGGTGACTCTGCAGGTGACAGGGACACTGCAGGACTTGGTGTCAGCTCAGCAATTTCTCAGTTGCCCAAAGAAGCGGAATTCTGCAAATTGCTGCCTTTGCTCTTGAAAGATGTCATCAGGTGGGTGTTTTGGTGTAATACACTGAAAACCAGAGCAGAAATGGCGAAATATTCCCATGATATGCATGGACCCTGCCCCAAAGCACTATGACTCAGCCTAAGGAGATCTGCAGCTTATTTTTTTGTACTGCCAGCAGATTGTGGAAGTACAGTATAAAAACCATCCTTATGGAGAGATCTTCGTATTTTAGGCTTAGTCTAAGTGTCTCAGGTAGCTGGGGTTTTGCTTGGGCCTAATTCATACTGTCTTATGGCTGTCCTCCTAGACTGAAGACGAATGTGCTAGAAACTATACAGCAAAAAAATGTCCTGCAGCCCAGCCTTGCCTTGCCTGTCCTTGCCTTGCCTTATTTCCTTCTCATCCTGTTCTCTGTCCCATCCTCTCTCACTAACCCCTCGTCTGGCTGCATGTCTCTTCTTTCCTTTTCTCTCACTCTCCTGCTTCCTCCCTCTTTTCTTGCAATTCCTCCATCTCAGTCCTGCAGTCCAACACTAGTTTTTATTCTTCCTTCCCTTTCTCCTGCTCCCTTTGCTTTCTCCCTCTGTCCCATATCTTTCTTCCCGACTTGTCTGTTGGAGACTTTGGGCCAAAGTGGCCCCAAGTCTGGGCATGGTTTGAACAATTTTCAGAGGCCTCGCTGGTGACAGCAGGGACAGCAGGCAGTGACAGGCCCCGGTGCTGACAGGCTCCCCATCCCCTAGGGGGCGCCTGGCTGCCACACCCACCTGACATAGAACCTTTGTCACAATGCCCGCTACCGTGGCGAGGGTGCGGTGGCTCTGCAGGTGACAGGGACACTGCAGGACTTGGTGTCAGCTCAGCAATTTCTCAGTTCTCCAAAGAAGCGGAATTCTGCAAATTGCTGCCTTTTCTCTAGACAGGATGTCATCAGGTGGGTGTTTTGGTGTAATACACTGAATACCAGAGCAGAAATGGCGAAATATTCCCACGATATGCATGGTCCCTGCCCCAAAGCACCATGACTCAGCCTAAGGAGATCTGCAGCTTCTTTTTTTGTACTGCCATCAGATTGTGGAAGTACAGTATAAAAACCATCCTTATGGAGAGATCTTCGTATTTTAAGGCTTAGTCTAAGTGTCTCAAGTAGCTGGGGTTTTTGCTAGGGCCTAATCCATACGGTCTCATGGCTTTCCTCCTAGTCTGAAGACGAATGTGCTAGAAACTATAAATCAAAAAAATGTCCTGGTGCCTAGCCTGTCCTTGCCTGTCCTTGCCTGTCCTTGGCTTGCCTTATTTCCTTCTCATCCTGTTCTCTGTCCCATCCTCTCTCACTAACCCCTCGTCTGGCTGCATGTCTCTTCTTTCCTTTTCTCTCACTCTCCTGCTTCCTGCCTCTTTTCTTGCAATTCCTCCATCTCACTCCTGCAGCCCAACACTACTTTTTATTCTTCTTTCCCTTTCTCCTGCTCCCTTCGCTTTCTCCCTCTGACCCATATCTTTCTTCCCGACTTGTCTGTTGGAGACTTTGAGCCAAAGTGGCCCCAAGTCTGGGCATGGTTTGATAAGTTTTCAGAAGCCTGGCTGGTGACAGCCGGGACAGCAGGCAGTGACTAGCCCCGGGGCTGACAGGCTCCCCATCCCCTAGGGGACGCCTGGCTGCCACACCCAGCTGACATAGAACATTTGTCACAATGCCCGCTACCGTGGCGAGGCTGCGGTGACTCTGCAGGTGACAGGGACACTGCAGGACTTGGTGTCAGCTCAGCAATTTCTCAGTTCCCCAAAGAAGCGGAATTCTGCAAATTGCTGCCTTTGCTCTTGAAAGATGTCATCAGGTGGGTGTTTTGGTGTAATACACTGAAAACAGAGCAGAAACTGTGAAATGCTCCCATGATATGGATGGTCCCTGCCCCAAACCACAGTGACTCAGCTTAAGGAGATCTGCAGCTTCTTTTTTTGTACTGCCAGCAGATTGTGGAAGTACAGTATAAAAACCATCCTTATGGAGAAATCTTTGTGTTATAAGCTTAGTCTAAGTGTCTCAAGTAGCTGGGGTTTTTGCTTGGGCCTAATCCATATGGTCTCATGGCTTTCCTCCTAGTCTGAAGACGAATGTGCTAGAAACTATAAATCAAAAAAATGTCCTGGTGCCTAGCCTATCCTTGCCTGTCCTTGCCTTGCCTTATTTCCTTCTCATCCTGTTCTCTGTCCCATCCTCTTTCACTAACCCCTCGTCTAGCTGCATTTCTCTTCTTTCCTTTTCTCTCACTCTCCTTCTCCCTTCTGTTTTCTTGCAATTCTTGCGTCTCACTCCTGCAGCCCAACACTACTTTTTATTCTTCCTTCCCTTTCTCCTGCTCCCTTCGCTTTCTCCCTCTGTCCCATATCTTTCTTCCCGACTTGTCCGTTGGAGACTTTGGGCCAAATTGGACCCACGTCTGGGCATGGTTTGACAAGTTTTCAGAGGCCTGGATGGTGACAGCAGGGACAGAAGGCAGTGACAGGCCCCAGGGCTGACAGGCTCCCCATCTCCTAGGGGGCACCTGGCTGCCTCACCCAGCTGACATAGAACCTTTGTAACAAAGCCCACTACCGTGGCGAGGATGCGGTGACTCTGCAGGTGACAGGGACACTGCAGGACTTGCTGTCAGCTCAGCAATTTCTCAGTTGCCCAAAGAAGCGGAATTCTGCAAATTGCTGCCTTTGCTCTTGAAAGATGTCATCAGGTGGGTGTTTTGGTGTAATACACTGAAAACCAGAGCAGAAACTGTGAAATATTCTCATGATATGCATGGTCCCGGCCCCAAAGCACCATGACTCAGCCTAAGGAGATCTGCATCTTCTTTTTTTGTACTGCCAGCAGATTGTGGAAGTACAGTATAAAAACCATCCTTATGGAGAGGTCTTCGTATTTTAGGCTTAGCCTAAGTGTCTCAAGTAGGTGGGGTTTTTGCTTGGGCCTAATCCATATGGTCTCATGGCTTTCCTCCTAGTCTGAAGACGAATGTGTTAGAAACTATAAAGCAAAAAAATGTCCTGGTGCCTAGCCTATCCTTGCCTGTCCTTGCCTTGCCTTATTTACTTCTCATCCTGTTCTCTGTCCCGTCCTCTTTCACTAACCCCTCGTCTGGCTGCATTTCTCTTCTTTCCTTTTCTCTCACTCTCCTGCTCCCTTCTCTTTTCTTGCAATTCTTCCATCTCACTCCTGCAGCCCAACACTACTTTTTATTCTTCCTTCCCTTTCTCCTGCTCCCTTCGCTTTCTCCCTCAGTCCCATATCTTTCTTCCCGAATCGTGTCTTGGAGACTTTGGGCCAAACTGGCCCCACGTCTGGGCATGGTTTGACAAGATTTCAGAGGCCTGGCTGGTGACAGCAGGGACATCAGGCAGTGACAGGCCCCGGGGCTGACAGGCTCCTCATCCCCTAGGGGGCACCTTGCTGCCACACCCAGCTGACATAGAACCTTTGTCACAATGCCCGCTACCATGTCGAGGATGCGGTGACTCTGCAGGTGACAGGGACACTGCAGGACTTGGTGTCAGCTCAGCAATTTCTCAGTTGCCCAAAGAAGCGGAATTCTGCAAATTGCTGCCTTTGCTCTTGAAAGATGTCATCAGGTGGGTGTTTTGGTGTAATACACTGAAAACCAGAGCAGAAATGGCGAAATATTCCCATGATATGCATGGACCCTGCCCCAAAGCACTATGACTCAGCCTAAGGAGATCTGCAGCTTATTTTTTTGTACTGCCAGCAGATTGTGGAAGTACAGTATAAAAACCATCCTTATGGAGAGATCTTCGTATTTTAGGCTTAGTCTAAGTGTCTCAGGTAGCTGGGGTTTTGCTTGGGCCTAATTCATACTGTCTTATGGCTGTCCTCCTAGACTGAAGACGAATGTGCTAGAAACTATACAGCAAAAAAATGTCCTGCAGCCCAGCCTTGCCTTGCCTGTCCTTGCCTTGCCTTATTTCCTTCTCATCCTGTTCTCTGTCCCATCCTCTCTCACTAACCCCTCGTCTGGCTGCATGTCTCTTCTTTCCTTTTCTCTCACTCTCCTGCTTCCTCCCTCTTTTCTTGCAATTCCTCCATCTCAGTCCTGCAGTCCAACACTAGTTTTTATTCTTCCTTCCCTTTCTCCTGCTCCCTTTGCTTTCTCCCTCTGTCCCATATCTTTCTTCCCGACTTGTCTGTTGGAGACTTTGGGCCAAAGTGGCCCCAACTCTGGGCATGGTTTGAACAATTTTCAGAGGCCTCGCTGGTGACAGCAGGGACAGCAGGCAGTGACAGGCCCCGGTGCTGACAGGCTCCCCATCCCCTAGGGGGCGCCTGGCTGCCACACCCACCTGACATAGAACCTTTGTCACAATGCCCGCTACCGTGGCGAGGGTGCGGTGGCTCTGCAGGTGACAGGGACACTGCAGGACTTGGTGTCAGCTCAGCAATTTCTCAGTTCTCCAAAGAAGCGGAATTCTGCAAATTGCTGCCTTTTCTCTAGACAGGATGTCATCAGGTGGGTGTTTTGGTGTAATACACTGAATACCAGAGCAGAAATGGCGAAATATTCCCACGATATGCATGGTCCCTGCCCCAAAGCACCATGACTCAGCCTAAGGAGATCTGCAGCTTCTTTTTTTGTACTGCCATCAGATTGTGGAAGTACAGTATAAAAACCATCCTTATGGAGAGATCTTCGTATTTTAAGGCTTAGTCTAAGTGTCTCAAGTAGCTGGGGTTTTTGCTAGGGCCTAATCCATACGGTCTTATGGCTTTCCTCCTAGTCTGAAGACGAATGTGCTAGAAACTATAAATCAAAAAAATGTCCTGCAGCCTACCCTTGCCTTGCCTGTCCTTGCCTGTCCTTGCCTTGCCTTATTTCCTTCTCATCCTGTTCTCTGTCCCATCCTCTCTCACTAACCCCTCGTTTGGCTGCATGTCTCTTCTTTCCTTTTCTCTCACTCGCCTGCTTCCTGCCTCTTTTCTTGCAATTCCGCCATCTCACTCCTGCAGCCCAACACTACTTTTTATTCTTCCGTTCCTTTCTCCTGCTCCCTTCGCTTTCTCCCTCTGTCCCATATCTTTCTTCCCGACTAGTCTGTTGGAGACTTTGGGCCAAATTGGCCCCAGGTCTGGGCATGGTTTGACAAGTTTTCAGAGGCCTGGCTGGTGACAGCAGGGACAGCAGGCAGTGACAGGCCCCGGGGCTGACAGGCTCCCCATCCCCTAGGGGGCGCCTTGCTGCCACACACAGCTGACATAGAACCTTTGTCACAATGCCCGCTACCGTAGCGAGGATGTGGTGACTCTGCATGTGTCAGGGACACTGCAGGACTTGGTGTCAGCTCAGCAATTTCTCAGTTCCCCAAAGAAGAGGAATTCTGCAAATTGCTGCCTTTGCTCTTGAAAGATGTCATCAGGTGGGTGTTTTGGTGTAATACACTGAAAACCAGAGCAGAAATGGCGAATTATTCCCATGATATGCATGGTCCCTGCCCCAAAGCACCATGACTCAGCCTAAGCAGATCTGCAAATTATTTTTTTGCACTGCCAGCAGACTGTGGAAGTACAGTATAAAAACCATCCTTATGGAGAGATCTTCGTATTTTAGGCTTAGTCTAAGTGTCTCAAGTAGCGGGGGATTTTGCTTGGGCCTAATCCATACGGTCTTATGGCTTTCCGCCTAGTCTGAAGACGAATGTGCTAGAAACTATACAGCAAAAAAATGTCCTGCAGCCCAGCCTGTCCTTCCCTGTCCTTGCCTTGCCTTATTTCCTTCTCATCCTGTTCTCTGTCCCATCGTCTCTCACTAAGCCCTCGTCTGGCTGCATGTCTCTTCTTTCCTTTTCTCTCACTCTCCTGCTTCCTGCCTCTTTTCTTGCAATTCCTCCATCTCACTCCTGCAGCCCAACACTACATTTATTCTTACTTCCCTTTCTCCTGCTCCATTCGCTTTCTCCCTCTGTCCCATATCTTTCTTCCCGACTTGTCTCTTGGAGACTTTGGGCCAAGTTGGCCCCAAGTCTGGGCATGGTTTGACCTGTTTTCAGAGGCCTGGCTGGTGACAGCAGGGACAGCAGGCAGTGACAGACCCGGGGCTGACAGGCTCCCCATCCCCTAAGGGGCGCCTGGCTGCCACACCCAGCTGACATAGAACCTTTGTCACAATGCCCGCTACCGTGGCGAGGATGCGGTGACTCTGCAGGTGACAGGGACACTGCAGGACTTGGTGTCAGCTCAGCAATTTCTCAGTTGCCCAAAGAAGCGGAATTCTGCAAATTGCTGCCTTTGCTCTTGAAAGATGTCATCTGGTAGGTGTTTTGGTGTAACACACTTAAAACCAGAGCAGAAATGGTGAAATATTCCCATGATATGCATGGTCCCTGCACCAAAGCACCATGACTCAGCCTAAGGAGACCTGCAGCTTATTTTTTTCTACTGCCAGCAGATTGTGGATGTATAGTATAAAAACCATCCTTATGGAGAGATCTTAATATTTTAGACTTAGTCTAAGTATCTCAAGTAGCTGGGGTTTTTGCTTGGGCCTAATCCATACGGTCTTATGGCTTTCGTCCTAGTCTGAAGACGAATGTGCTAGAAACTATAAAGCAAAAAAATGTTCTGGTGCCTAGCCTGTCCTTTCCTGTCCTTGCCTTGCCTTATTTCCTTCTCATCCTGTTCTCTGTCCCATCGTCTCTCACTAATCCCTCGTCTGGCTGCATGTCTCTTCTTTCCTTTTCTCTCACTCTCCTGCTTCCTGCCTCTTTTCTTGCAATTCCTCCATCTCACTCCTGCAGCCCAACACTACTTTTTATTCTTCCTTCCCTTTCTCCTGCTCCCTTTGCTTTCTCCCTCAGTCTCATATCTTTCTTCCCGAATTGTCTGTTGGAGACTTTGGGCCAAATTGGCCCCAAGTCTGGGCATGGTTTGACCTGTTTTCAGAGGCCTTGCTGGTGACAGCAGGGACAGCAGGCAGTGACAGACCCGGGGCTGACAGGCTCCCCATCCCCTAAGGGGCGCCTGGCTGCCACACCCAGCTGACATAGAACCTTTGTCACAATGCCCGCTACTGTGGCGAGGATGCGGTGACTCTGCAGGTGACAGGGACACTGCAGGACTTGTTGTCAGCTCAGCAATTTCTCAGTTGCCCAAAGAAGCCGAATTCTGCAAATTGCTGTCTTTGCTCTTGAAAGATGTCATCAGGTGGGTGTTTAGGTGTAATACACTGAAAACCAGAGCAGAAATGGTGAAATATTCCCATGATATGCATGGTCGCTGCACCAAAGCACCATGACTCAGCCTAAGGAGACCTGCAGCTTATTTTTTTGTACTGCCAGCAGATTGTGGATGCACAGTATAAAAACCATCCTTATGGAGAGGTCTTAATATTTTAGACTTAGTCTAAGTATCTCAAGTAGCTGGGGTTTTTGCTTGGGCCTAATCCATACGGTCTTATGGCTTTCGTCCTAGTCTGAAGACGAATGTGCTAGAAACTATAAAGCAAAAAAATGTTCTGGTGCCTAGCCTGTCCTTTCCTGTCCTTGCCTTGCCTTATTTCCTACTCATCCTGTTCTCTGTCCCATCCTCTTCCACTAAGCCCTCGTCTGGCTGCATGTCTCTTCTTTCCTTTTCTCTCACTCTCCTGCTTCCTGCCTCTTTTCTTGCAATTCCTCCATCTCACTCCTGCAGCCCAACACTAATTTTTATTCTTCCTTCCCTTTCTCCTACTCCCTTTGCTTTCTCCCTCAGTCCCATATCTTTCTTCCCAAATTGTCTGTTGGAGACTTTGGGCCAAATTGGCCCCAAGTCTGGGCATGGTTTGACCTGTTTTCAGAGGCCTTGCTGGTGACAGCAGGGACAGCAGGCAGTGACAGACCCGGGGCTGACAGGCTCCCCATCCCCTAGGGGGCGCCTGGCTGCCACACCCAGCTGACATAGAACCTTTGTCACAATGCCCGCTACCGTGGCGAGGATGCGGTGACTCTGCAGGTGACAGGGACACTGCAGGACTTGCTGTCAGCTCAGCAATTTCTTAGTTCCTCAAAGAAGCGGAATTCTGCAAATTGCTGCCTTTGCTCTTGAAAGATGTCATCAGGTGGGTGTTTTGGTGTAATACACTGAAAACCAGAGAAGAAATGGTGAAATATTCTCATGATATGCAAGGTCCCTGCACCGAAGCACCATGACTCAGCCTAAGGAGATCTGCAGCTTCTTTTTTTGTACTGCCAGCAGATTGTGGAAGTACAGAATAAAAACCATCCTTATGGAGAGATCTTCGTATTTTAGGCTTAGTCTAAGTGTCTCAAGTAGCTGGGGTTTTTGCTTGGGCCTAATCCATACGGTCTTATGGCTTTCCTCCTAGTCTGAAGACGAATGTGCTAGAAACTATAAATAAAAAAATGTCCTCCAGCCTAGCCTTGCCTTGCCTGTCCTTCCCTGTCCTTGCCTTGCCTTATTTCCTTCTCATCCTGTTCTCTGTCCCATCGTCTCTCACTAATCCCTCGTCTGGCTGCATGTCTCTTCTTTCCTTTTCTCTCACTCTCCTGCTTCCTGCCTCTTTTCTTGCAATTCCTCCATCTCACTCCTGCAGCCCAACACTACATTTATTCTTACTTCCCTTTCTCCTGCTCCCTTCGCTTTCTCCCTCTGTCCCATATCTTTCTTCCCGACTTGTCTCTTGGAGACTTTGGGCCAAGTTGGCCCCAAGTCTGGGCATGGTTTGACCTGTTTTCAGAGGCCTGGCTGGTGACAGCAGGGACAGCAGGCAGTGACAGACCCGGGGCTGACAGGCTCCCCATCCCCTAAGGGGCGCCTGGCTGCCACACCCAGCTGACATAGAACCTTTGTCACAATGCCCGCTACCGTGGCGAGGATGCAGTGACTCTGCAGGTGACAGGGACACTGCAGGACTTGTTGTCAGCTCAGCAATTTCTCAGTTGCCCAAAGAAGCCGAATTCTGCAAATTGCTGCCTTTGCTCTTGAAAGATGTCATCAGGTGGGTGTTTAGGTGTAATACACTGAAAACCAGAGCAGAAATGGTGAAATATTCCCATGATATGCATGGTCGCTGCACCAAAGCACCATGACTCAGCCTAAGGAGACCTGCAGCTTATTTTTTTGTACTGCCAGCAGATTGTGGATGCACAGTATAAAAACCATCCTTATGGAGAGGTCTTAATATTTTAGACTTAGTCTAAGTATCTCAAGTAGCTGGGGTTTTTGCTTGGGCCTAATCCATACGGTCTTATGGCTTTCCTCCTAGTCTGAAGACGAATGTGCTAGAAACTATAAATCAAAAAAATGTTCTGGTGCCTAGCCTGTCCTTTCCTGTCCTTGCCTTGCCTTATTTCCTTCTCATCCTGTTCTCTGTCCCATCCTCTCTCACTAAGCCCTCGTCTGGCTGCATGTCTCTTCTTTCCTTTTCTCTCACTCTCCTGCTTCCTGCCTCTTTTCTTGCAATTCCTCCATCTCACTCCTGCAGCCCAACACTACTTTTTATTCTTCCTTCCCTTTCTCCTACTCCCTTTGCTTTCTCCCTCAGTCCCATATCTTTCTTCCCGAATTGTCTGTTGGAGACTTTGGGCCAAATTGGCCCCAAGTCTGGGCATGGTTTGACCTGTTTTCAGAGGCCTTGCTGGTGACAGCAGGGACAGCAGGCAGTGACAGACCCGGGGCTGACAGGCTCCCCATCCCCTAGGGGGCGCCTGGCTGCCACACCCAGCTGACATAGAACCTTTGTCACAATGCCCACTACCGTGGCGAGGATGCGGTGACTCTGCAGGTGACAGGGACACTGCAGGACTTGGTGTCAGCTTAGCAATTTCTCAGTTGCCCAAAGAAGCGGAATTCTGCAAATTGCTGCCTTTGCTCTTGAAAGATGTCATCAGGTGGGTGTTTTGGTGTAATACACTGAAAACCAGAGCAGAAATGGTGAAATATTCCCATGATATGCATGGTCCCTGCACCAAAGCACCATGACTCAGCCTAAGGAGACCTGCAGCTTCTTTTTTTGTACTGCCAGCAGATTGTGGATGTACAGTATAAAAACCATCCTTATGGAGAGATCTTAATATTTTAGGCTTAGTCTAAGTGTCTCAAGTAGCTGGGGTTTTTGCTTGGGCTTAATTCATACGGTCTTATGGCTTTCGTCCTAGTCTGAAGACGAATGTGCTAGAAACTATAAAGCAAAAAAATGTCCTGCAGCCTAGCCTGTCCTTGCCTGTCCTTGCCTTGCCTTATTTCCTTCTCATCCTGTTCTCTGTCCCATCCTCTCTCACTAAGCCCCCGTCTGGCTTCATGTCTCTTCTTTCCTTTTCTCTCACTCTCCTGCTTCCTGCCTCTTTTCTTGCAATTCCTCCATCTCACTCCTGCAGCCCAACACTACTTTTTATTCTTCCTTCCCTTTCTCCTGCTCCCTTTGCTTTCTCCCTCTGTCCCATATCTTTCTTCCCGACTTGTCTCTTGGAGACTTTGGGCCAAATTGGCCCCAAGTCTGGGCATGGTTTGACCTGTTTTCAGAGGCCTTGCTGGTGACAGCAGGGACAGCAGGCAGTGACAGACCCGGGGCTGACAGGCTCCCCATCCCCTAAGGGGCGCCTGGCTGCCACACCCAGCTGACATAGAACTTTTGTCACAATGCCCACTACCGTGGCGAGGATGCGGTTAATCTGCAGTTGACAGGGACACTGCAGGACTTGCTGTCAGCTCAGCAATTTCTCAGTTGCCCAAATAAGTGGAATTCTGCAAATTGCTGCCTTTCCTCTTGAAAGATGTCATCTGGTGGGTGTTTTGGTGTAATACACTGAAAACCAGAGCAGAAATGGTGAAATATTCCCATGATATGCATGGTCCCTGCCCCAAAGCGCCATGACTCAGTCTAAGGAGATTGGACAGTGTGTGTGTCACAATCCCCTTTGTACAGCGTGTGTGTAAAAAACTCCATTGGACAGCGTGTGTGTTTCAAAAACCCCATTGGACAGCGTGTATGTGTCACAAGCCCTTTGGAAAAACTGTGTGTGTCACAAAACCCATTGTACAGCGTGTGTGTCACGAACCCCATTGAACAGCGTGTGTGTCACAAGCACCATTGGACAGAGTGCGGTGTCACAAACCCCATTGGACAGCCTGTGTGTCACAAGCCCCATTGGACAGTGTGTTTGTCACAAACCCCATTGGATAGCATGTGTGTGTCATAAACCCTATTGGACAGTGTGTGTGTCACCATCCCCATTGGACAGCCTGTGTGTCAAAACCCAACTGGACAGTGTGTGTGTCAAAAAACACACTGGAGAGCGTGTGCGTAACAAACACCCATGGACAGTTTGTGTTTCACAAAACCCCATTGGAAACCGTGTGTGTCACAAACCCCATTGGACAGCGTTTGTGTGTCACAATCCCCTTTAGGCAGCTTGTGTGTCACAAACCCCATTGGACAGCATTTGTGTTTCACAATTCCCATTTGACAGCGTGTGTGTCAGAAACCCCTTTGGACAGTGTGTGTGTCACAAACCCCATTGGACAGATTGTGTGTCATAAACCCCATTGAACCGAGTGTGTGTGTCACAAAGCCGATTTGACAGTGTGTGTGTCACAATCCCCACTGGACAACGTGTGTGTCACAAACACCATTGGACAGAGTGTGTGTCACAAACCCCATTGGACAGCATTTGTGTTTCACAATTCCCATTTGACAGCGTGTGTGTCAGAAACCCCTTTGGACAGTGTGTGTGTCACAAACCCCGTTGGACAGCGTGTGTGTCACAATCCCCATTGGACAAGGTGTGTGTCACAAACACCATTGGACAGAGTGTGTCTCACAAGCACCATTGGACAGAGTGCGGTGTCACAAACCCCATTGAGCAGCGTGTGTGCCACAAGGCCCATTGGACAGAGTGTATGTGTCACAAACCCCATTGGACAGCCTGTGTGTCACAATCCCCATTGGACAGCGTGTGTGTCACAAACCCAATTGGACAGTGTGTGTGTCACCATCTCCATTGGATAGCGTGTGTGTCACAAACCCCATTGGACAGCGTTTGTGTCACAAACCCCCGTAGACACTGTGTGTGTCACCAACCCCTTTGGACAGTGTGTGTGTCACAAAACCCACTGGACAGCGTGTGTGTCACAAACCCCATTGGACAGCGTGTGTGTCATATGCCCCATTGGATAGCGTGTGTGTGTCACAATCCCAATTTTACAGTGTGTGTGTCACAAACACCATTGGACAGCGTGTGTGTCACAAGCCCATTGGACAGAGTGTGTGTGTCACAAACACCATTGTACAGCGTGTGTGTCACAAGCACCATTGTTCAAAGTGTGTGTGTCACAAAACCCATTGGAAAGTTTATGTGTCGCAAACTGCATTGGACAGCGTGTGTGTGTCACCTTCCCCATTAGACAGCGTGTGTGTCACAAACCCCATTGGACAGCATGTGCGTATCACAATCCTATTGGACAGTGTGTGTGTCACAAACAACATGGGACAGATTGTGAGTGTCACAAACCCCATTGGATATTGTGTGTGTCACAAACCCTATTAGAAAGTGTGTGTGTCACAAACCCCATTGGATAGCGTGTGTGTGTCACAAACCCTATTGGACAGTGTGTGTGTCACAAACCCATTGAACAGCGTGTGTGTCACGAAACCCATTGGACAGACTGTGTGTCATAAACCCCATTGGACAGCGTGTGTGTCAGAAACACCACTGGACAGTGTGTGTGTCACAAACCCAAATTGGACAGCGTTTGTGTCACAATCCCCAGTGGGCAGCGTGTGTGTCAAAACCCAATTAGACAGTGCGTGTGTCACAAAACCCACTGGACAGCGTGTGTGTCACAAACCGCCCTGGTCAGTGTGTGTGTCACAATCCCCAGGGACAGCGTGTGTGTCAAAACTCCATTGGAAAGTGTGTGTGTCACAAAACCGACTGGACAGCGTGTGTGTCACAAACAACAATAGACAGTGTGAGTGTCACAATACCCATTGGACAGTGTGCTTGTCACAAAACTCATTGGACATAGTTTGTGTCGCAAACCCCATTGGATAGCGTGTTTGTGTCACAATCCCAATTGTACAGTGTGTGTGTCACAAACACCACTGGACAGCGTGTGTGTCACAAGCCCATTGGTCAGAGTGTGTGTGTCACAAAACCCACTGGACAGCGTGAGTGTCACAAACCCCATTCGACAGCGTGTGTGTCACAAACCCCATTGGACAGCGTGTCTGTCACAAGCACCATTGTACAGAGTCTGTGTGTCACAAACCCCATTGGAAAGTGTATGTGTCACAAACCCCATTGGACAGCGTGTGTGTCACAAAACCCACTGGACAGCGTGTGTGTCACAAACAACAATAGACAGTGTGAGTGTCACAAACCCCTTTGGATAGCATGTGTGTCGCAAACCCCTTTGGACAGTCTGTGTGTCACAAACCTCATTGGACAGCGTGTGTGTGTCACAATCCCCATTGGAAAGTGTGTGTGTCACAAGCACCACAGGACAGAGTGTGAGTGTCACAAACCCTATTAGATAGTTTGTGTGTCACAAACCCCTTTGGACATTGTGTGTGTCACAAAAACCATTTGACAGCGTGTGAGTGTCACAAACCCTATTGGACAGTGTGTGTGTCACAAACCCCATTGGACATCGTGTGTGTCAGAAACCGCATTGGACAGCATGTGTGTGTCACAATCCCCATTAGAGACCGTGTGTGTCACAAACACCATGGGACAGAGTGTGTGTCACAAGCCCCATTGGACAGTGTGTGTTTTACAAACACCATGGGACAGAGTGTGTGTCACAAACAGTATTGGACAATGTGTGTGTGTCACAAGCCCATTGGACAGAGTGTGTGTGTCACAAAACCCACTGGACAGCGTGTGTGTTACGAACACCATTGAACAGCGTGTGTGTCACAAGCACCATTGGACAGAGTGTGGTGTCACAAACCCCATTGGATAGCGTGTGTGTCACAGACCCCATTGGACAGATTGTGTGTCATAAACCCCATTGGACAGCGTGTGTGTCAGAAACACCATTGGAGAGTGTGTGTGTCACAAAACCCATGTGGATAGCGTGTCTGTCACTAACACCCGTGGACACTGTGTGTGTCACAATCCCCAGTGGACAGCGTGTGTGTCACAAACCCCCGTGGACACTGTGTGTGTCATAAACTCCACTGGACAGCGTGTGTGTCACAAACTCCTTTGGACAGTGTGTATGTCACAATCCCCATTGGACAGTGTCTGTGTCACAAACCCCATTAAACAGCGTGTGTGTCACAAACCCCATTGGACAGCGTGTGTGTGTCACAATCCCAATTGGACAGTGTTTGTGTCACAAAACCTATTTGATATAGTGTGTGTCACAAACTCCATTGGATAGCGTGTGTGTGTCACAAAGCCTATTGGACAGCGTGTGTGTCACAAGACCCATTGGACAGAGTGTGTGTGTGACACACCCCATTGGTCAGCGTGTGTGTCACAAGCCACATTGGACACTGTGTGTGTAACAAACCGCATTGATCAGCGTGTGTGTCACAAACACCATGGGACACCGTGTGTGTGTCACAAACCCCATTGGAAAGTGTGCGTGTCACAAACCCCATTGGATAGCGTGTGTGTGTCACAAACCCTATTGGACAGTGTGTGTGTCACAAACCCCATTGGAAAGCGTGTGTGTTTCACAAAACCCATTAAACAGTACTCGTGTGACAAACCCCATTGGATAGCGTGTGTGTGCCACAAACCCCATTAGAAAGTCTGAGTGTCACAAATCATATTTGAAAGTGTGTGTGTCAAAATCCCCATTGGAGAGTGTGTGTGTCACAAAACCCATTGGATAGCGTGTGTGTCACAAACCCCATTAGAAAGTGTGTGTCTCACAAACCCCATTGGACAGCTTGTGTGTCAAAATCCCCATTGGACAGCTTGTGTGTCACAATCCCCATTGGACAGCGTCTGTGTCACAAACCCCATTGGACAGCGTGTGTGTCAGAAACACCCATGGACAGTGTGCGTGTCACAAACGCCATTGGATAGCGTATGTCACTAGCCCATTGGACAGAGTGTGTGTGTCACAAAACCCACTGGACAGCGTGTGTGTCACGGACCCCATTGGACAGCGTGTGTGTCACAAGCGCCATTGGAAAGTGTGTGTGTCACAAACCCAATTGGATAGCGTGTGTGTGTCACAAACCCCTTTAGAAAGTGCACGTGTCACAAACCCCTTTGGATAGAATGTGCGTGTCACAAACCCTATTGGACAGTGTATATGTTACAATCCCCATTGGACAGAGTCTGTGTCACAAACCCCATTGGACAGTGTGTGTGTCACAAACCCATTGGACAGTGTGTGTGTGTCACAATCCCCATTAGAAAGTGTGCGTGTCACAAACCCCATTGGACAGCATGTGTGTCACAAACACCATTAGTCAGCGTGTGTTTGTCACAATCCCCATTGGAAAGTGTATGTGTCACAAACACGATCGGATAGCGTGTGTGTGTCACAAACCCTTTTGGACAGTGTGTGTCTCAGAAACCCCACTGGTTAGCGTGTGTGTCACAAACACCCATGGAGAGTGTGCGTGTCAGAAAACCCACTGGATAGCGTGTGTGTCACAAACACCCATGGACAGTGTGCGTGACAGAAACCCCTTTGGACATCGTGTGTGTCACAAACCCCTTTGGACAGTGTGTATGTCAGAAACGCCATGGGACAGAGTGTGTGTCACGAACTCCATTGGAAAGTGTATGTGTCACAAACCCCATTGGATAGCGTGTGTGTTTCACAAACCCTCATGGTCAGTGTGTGGTTCACAGAACCCATTGGGTAGCATGCGTGTCACAAACACCATTGGACAGTGTGTGTGTAACAAAACCCATTGTTCAGCGAGTGTGTCAGAAACCAATGGGACAGAGTGTGTGTCACAAACACCTTTGGAAAGTGTGTGTGTCACAAACCCCATTGGATATCGTGTGTGTGTCACAAAACCCATTAAACAGTATGCTTGTCACAAAACCCATTGGATACCGTGTGTGTGTCACAAACCGCATTAGAAACTGGGCGTGTCACAAACCCCATTTGAAAGTGTGCGTGTCACAAACCCCATTTGAAAGTGTGTGTGTCACAAACACCTTTGGAAAGTGTGTGTGTCACAAACCCCATTGGATAGCGTGTGTGTGTCACAAACCACATTAGAAATTGTGCGTGTCACAAACCCCATTGGATAGATTGTGTGTGTCACGAACCCTATTGGACCGTGTGTATGTCAGAAACCCCACTGGACAGCGTGTGTGTCACAAACACCCATGGACAGTGTGCGTGTCACAAACCCATTTGGACATCGTGTGTGTCACAAACCCCTTTGGACAGTGTGTCTGTCAGAAACCCCATTGGACAGAGCGTATGTGTCATAAACCCCATTGGAAAGTGTGTGTCTCACAAACCCCATTGGATAGTGTGTGTGTGTCACAAACCCTATTGGACAGTGTAAATGTCACAATCCCCATTGGACAGCGTCTGTGTCACAAACCCCATTGGACAGCGTGTGTGTCACAAACACCATTCGACAGCGTGTGTGTGTCACAATCCCCATTGGACAGTGTGTGTGTCAGAAAACCTATTGGATAGCGTGTGTGTCACAAACACCATTAGAAAGTGTGTGTCTCACAAACCCCATTGGATAGTGTGTGTGTCACAAACCCTATTGGACAGTGTGTGTGTCACGAACCCCATTGGACAGCTTGTGTGTCACAATCCCCATTGGACAGCGTCTGTGTCACAAACCCCATTGGACAGCGTGTGTGTCACAAACACCCATGGACACTGTGCGTGTCACAAACCCCATTGGACATCGTATGTGTCACAAACCGTTTTAGACAGTGTGTGTGTCAGAAACACCCATGGACAGTGTGCATTTCAAAAACCTCATTGGACATCGTGTGTGTCCCAAACCCCGTTGGACAGTGTGTGAGTCACAAAACCCCATGGGACAGAGTGTGTGTCACGAACCCCATTGGACAACGTGTGTGTCTACAAGCGCCATTGGACAGAGCGTGTGTGTCACAAACCCCATTACAAAGTGTATGTGTCACAAACCCAATTGGATAGTGTGTGTGTGTCACAAACCCTCCTGGTCAGTGTGTGTGTAACAAACGCCATTGGACAGCTTGTGTGTAATAAGCCCCTTTGGACAGTGTGTGTGTCACAAACCCCATTGGAGAGTGTGTGTGTCACAAACCCCATTGGACATCGTGTGTTTCACAATCCCCATTGGACAGTGTGTGTGTCACAAACCACATTGGACAGAGTGTGTGTGACAAACCCCATTGGACACCGTGTGTGTCATAACACCCATTTTACAGCGTGTGTGTGTTACAATCCCCATTGGACAGTGTGTGTGTGTCACAAACCCCACTGGACAGCGTGTGTGTCACAAACCCCTTTAGACAGTGTGTGTGTCACAAACCCCATTGGACAGCGTGTGTGTGTCACAAACCCTCCTGGTCAGTGTGTCTTTCACAAACCCCATTGGAAAGTGTGTGTGCCACAAATCCCATTGCATATCATCTGTGTGTCACAAACTCCATTATAAAGTAGTGCGTGTTCTCAAACCCCACTGTATAGCGTGTGTGTGTCACCAACCCTATTGGACAGTGTGTAGGTCACAATCCCCATTGGACAGCGTCTGTGTCACAAACCCCATTGGACAGCGTGTGTGTCACTAACACAATTGGACAGCGTGTGTGTGTCACAATCCCCATTGGACAGTTTGTGTGTCACAAACCCCAGTGGATAGCATGTGTTTCACAAACCGCAGTTGAAAGCTTTTGTGTCAGAAACCCCAACGGATAGCGTGTGTGTGTCTCAAACCCCACTGGACAGTGTGTATGACAAAATCCCCATTGGACAGCGTTTGTGTCACTAACACAATTGGACAGCGTGTGTGTGTCACAATCCCCATTGGACAGTTTGTGTGTCACAAACCCCAGTGGATAGCATGTGTTTCACAAACCGCAGTTGAAAGTTTTTGTGTCAGAAACCCCAACGGATAGCGTGTGTGTGTCTCAAACCCCACTGGACAGTGTGTATGACAAAATCCCCATTGGACAGCCTGTGTGTCACAAACCCCATTGGACAGTGTGTCTGTGTCACAATACCCATTGGATAGAGTTTGTGTCACAAACCCCATTGGACAGCGTGTGTATCTCAAACACCATTGGACAGTGTGTGTGGGACATACCCCATTGGACAGCGTGTGTGTGTCACAAATGCCATTAGACAGCATGTGTGTGTCACAAATCCCATTGGACAGCGTGTATGTCACAAACCCCATTGGAGAGCTTCTGTGTGTCACAAAGCCCGTTTGACAGAGTGTGTGTCACAAACACTATTGGACAATGTCTGTGTAACATACCCAATTGTTCAGAGTGTGTGTAACAATCTCCATGAGACAGCGTGTGTGTGTCACACACCTCATTGGATAGCGTGTGTGTCACAAACCCCATTGGATAGCGTGTGTGTAACAATCACCATTGGACAGCGTGTGTGTGTCACAAAACCCATTGGATAGCATGTGTGTGTCACAAACCCCATTAGACAGCGTGTAGTGTCAGAAACCCCATTGGACAGTGTGTGTCACAAATCCCATTGGACAGCGTGTGTGTCACAAACCTCATTGGACAACGTGTGTGTCACAAAACCCATTAGATAGCATGTGGGTCACAAACCCCATTTGAAAGTGTGTATGTCACAAACCCCATTGGACAGCGTGTGTGTGCCACAAAACACATTGGATACAATGTGTGTGTCACGAACCCCATTGGACAGCTTGTCAGCCAAAAGACCCATTGGTCAGAGTGTGTGTGTCACATTCCCCATTGGACAGTGTGTGTGTCACAAAACCCATTAGATAGCATGCGTGTCACAAAAACCATTGGACAGTGTGTGTGTAACAAAACCAATTCGTCAGCGTGTGTGTCACAAACCCCATGGGACAGCGTGTGTGTGTCACAAACCCCATTGGAAAGTGTGCCTGTCACAAACCCCATTTGAAAGTGTGTGTGTCACAATCCCCATTCGAGAGTGTGTGTGTCACAAAACCCATTGGATACCGTATGTGTCACAATCCCCATTGGATAGTGTGTGTGTGTCACAAACACCGTTGGACAGCGTGTGTGTCATAAACCCCATTGGACAGCGTGTCTGTGTCACAATCCCCATTGGCCAGTGTGTGTGTGTCACAAACCCCACTGGACAGTGTGTGTGTCACAAACCCCCCTGGACAGTGTGTGTGTCAGAATCCCCATTTGACAGCGTGTGTGTCACAAACCCCCGTGGACACTGTTTGTGTCACAAACCCCATTGGACAGTGTGTGTGTCACAAACACAACTGGACAGCGTCTGTGTCACGAACCCCATTGGACAGATTGTGTGTGTCACAATCCCCATTGGACATCGAGTGTGTCACAATCCCCATTGGACAGCGTGTGTGTCACAAACCCCATTGGATAGAGTGTGTGTGTCACAAACCCCATTGGACATCGAGTGTGTCACAATCCCCATAGGACAGCGTGTGTGTCAGGAAACCCATTGGACAGCGTGTGTGTCACAAGCGCCACTGGAAAGTGTGTGTGTCACAAACCCCATTGGAAAGTGTGTGTGTCATAACCCCCATTTTACAGGGTGTGTGTGTCAAAATCCGCATTGGACAGTGTGTGTGTGTCACCAACCCAATTGGACATCGTGTGTATCACCATCCCCATTGGACAGCGTGTGTGTCACAAATCCCATTGGAGAGAGTTTGTGTCACAAACCCCATTGGAAAGTGTGAGTGTCACAAACCCCGTTGGATAGCGTATGCGTGTCACAAACCCTATTGGACAGAGTGTGTGTGTCACAAACCCCATTGGACAGCGTGTGTGTCACAATCCCCATTGGACAGCGTGTGTCTCAGAAACCCCATTGGACAGTCTGTGTCACAAATACCATTGGACAGCGTGTGTGTGACAAATACCATTGGACAGCGTGTGTGTCACAAACCCCTTTGGACTGTGTGTGTGTCACAAACCCCATTGGACAGCGTGTGTGTGTCACAGTCCCCATTGGTCAGTGTGTGTGTCACAAACCCCATTGGAAAGCATGTGTGTGTCACAATCCCCATTGGACAGTGTGTGTGTCACAATCCCCATTGGACAGTGTGTGTGTCACAAACCCCATTGGAAAGTGTTTGTGTCACAAACCCCCGTGGACACGGTGTGTGTCACAAACCCCATTGGACAGTGTGTGTGTCACAAACCCCACTACACTGTGTGTGTGTCACAAACCCCATTATAAAGTGTGCGTGTCCAAACCCTTTTGAGAGTGTGTAGGTAACAATCCCCATTGGACAGCATCTGTGTCACAAACCGCATTGGACAGCGCGTGTGTCAAAAACACCCATGGACAGTGTGCGTGTCACAAACCCCATTGGACATCGTGTGTGTCAGAAACCCCATTGGACAGCGTTTGTGTCACAAGCCCCATTGGACAACATGTGTGTTTCACAAGCGCAATTGAACAGAATGTGTGTGTCACAAACCCCATTAGAAAGTGTGCGTGTCACAAATCTCATTTGAAATTGTGTATGTCACAAACCCCATTGAATAGCGTGTTTGTGTCACAAACCCCACTGGACAGCGTGTGTTTTCCGAACCCCATTGACAGCTTGTGAGTCACAAGACCCATTGGACAGAGTGTGTGTCTCTCAAACCCTGTTGGACAGCGTGTGTGTCACAAACCCCATTGGACAGAGTGTGTGTGTCACAAAACCCATTGGACAGCGTGTGTGTCACAATCCCAACTGGATAGTGTGTGTGTCACAAATCCCACTGGACAGCGTGTGTGTCACAAACCACATCGAACAGCGTGTGTGTCACAACCCCATTGGACAGCGTGTGTAGTCACAAACACCATTGGACAGCCTGTTTGTGTAACAATAACCAATGCACAGTGAGTATGTCACAAATCCCACTGGATAACGTGTGTGTCACAAACACCCATATACAATGTGCGTGTCACAAACCCCATCAGACATCGTGTGTGTCACAAACCCTGTTGGACAGTGTGTGTGTCACAAACACCACTGGACTGCGTGTGTGTCACAAACACCCATGGATAGTGTGTGTGTAAGACACCCAATTGGTCAGCGTGTGTTTCACAAACCCCATGGGACAGCGTGTGTGTGTCACAAACCCCATTGGAAAGTGTGTGTGTCACAAACCCCATAGGAAAGTGTGTGCTTTACAAACCCCATTGGAAAGTGTGCGTATCACAAACCCCATTGGAAAGTGTGTGTGTCACAAACCCCATTGGACAGTGTATTTGTGTCACAAACCCATATTGGACTGCGTGTATTTCACAAACCCCATTGGACAGCTTGTGTGTTACAAGACCCATTAGACAGAGTGTGTGTGTCACAAACCCCATTGGATAGTGTGTGTGTCACAAAACCCACTGGACAGCGTGTGTGTCACAAACCCCATTGAACAGCGTGTGTATCACAAGCCCCATTGGACAGCGTGTGTAGTCACAAACACCATTGGACAGCATGTGTATTCACAAAACCCATTAGACAGAGTGTGTGTGTCACAAACCCCACTGCAAAGTGTATGTGTCACAAACCCCATTGGATAGCGTGTGTGTGTCACAAACCCTCCAAGTCAGAGTGTGTGTCACAAAACCCATTGGACAGCATGCGTGTCGCAAACACCATTGGACAGTGTGTGTGTAAGAAACCCAATTTGTCAGCGTGAGTGCCGCAAACCCCATTGGAAAGTGTGTTTGTCACAAAACCTATAGGATACCGTGTGTGTGTCACAAACCCCATTAGAAAGTGTGAGTGTCACAAAGCCCATTAGAAAGTGTGTGTGTCACAAACCCCATTGGATATCGTGGGTGTTTCACAAACCCCATTAGAAAGTGTGCGTGTCACAAACCCCATTGGATAGCATGTGTGTGTCACAAACCCTGCTGGTCAGTGTGTGTGTCACAAAACCCATTGGACAGCATGCGTGTCGCAAACACCATTGGACAGTGTGTGTGTAAGAAAACCAATTGTTCAACGTGTGTGTCACAAACCCCATGGGACAGTGTGTGTGTGTCACAAACCCCATTGGAAAGTTTGTGCGTCACAAACCTCATTGTAAAGTGTGTGTGTCACAAACCTTATTGGATAGCGTGTGTGTGTCACAAACCCCATTACAAAGTGTCTGTGTCACAAACCCCATTGGACAGAGTGTGTGTGTAACGACACCCATTGGACAGCGTGTGTGTCACAAGCCCCATTGGACAGCGTGTGTGTCACAAACACGATTGGAGAGTGTGTGTGTGTAACAATACCCATTGGACAGTGTGTGTGTCACAAACCCCATTGGACAGCGTGTGTTTCACAAACCCCCGTGTACACTGTGTGTGTCAAAACCCAGGTGGACAGTGTATGTGTCTCAAACCCCACTGGACAGCGTGTATGTCACAAACCCCTTTGGACAGTGTGTGTGTCACGAACCCCATTGGACAGCGTGTGTGTCACAAGCCCCATTGGACAGTGTGTGTGTGTCACAAAACCCAATGGACAGAGTGTGTGTCACAAACCCCATTGGACAGTGTGTGTGTGTCACAAACCCCATTGGACAGTGTTTGTGTGTCACAAACCCCTTTGCACAGCGTGTGTTTCACAAACCCCTTTGGACAGTGTGTGCGTCACAAACCCCATTGGACAGCGTGTGTGTGACACAATCCCCTTTGCACAGTGTGTGTGTCACAATACTCATTGGACAGTGTGTGTGTCACAAACCCTATTGGAGAGCGTGTGTGTCACAAACCCCTTTGGATACCGTGTGTGTCACAATACCCATTGGACAGCGTGTGTGTCAGAAACCCCATTGGACAGCGTGTGTGTCATAAACCCAATTGGACAGAGCGTGTGTGTTACAATCTCCATTGTACAGTGTTTGTGTGTCACAAACCCCATTGGACAGCGTGTGTGTCATAAACACCATTGGACAGCGTGTGTGTGTCACAATCCCCATTGTTCAGTGTTTGTGTGTCACAAACCCTATTGGACAGCGTGTGTGTCATAAACCGCATTGGGCAGCGTGTGTGTGTCACAAACCCTCCTGGTCAGTGTGTGTGTCACAATCTCCATTGGACACTGTTTGTGTGTCATCAATCCCACTGGACCGCGTGTGTGTCACAAACCCCCTTAGACAGTGCGTGTGTCACAAAACCCAATGGACAGAATGTGTGTCACAAGCACCGGTGGACAGTGTGTGTGTGTCACAAACCCCATTGGAAAGTGTATGTGTCACAAAGCCCATTGGATAGCATGTGTGTGTCACAAACCCTCCTGGTCAGTGTGTGTGTCACAAAACCCATTGGACAGCAGGCGTGTTGCAAACACCAATGGACAGTGTATGTGTAACAAACCCAATTGGTCAGCGTGTGTGTCACAAAGCCCATAGGAAAGTGTATGTGTCACAAAACCCACTGCACTGCGTGTTTGTCACAGACAGCATTGGATAGAGTGTATGTGTCACAATCCCCATAGGACAGCGTGTGTGTCACAAACCCCATTGGACAGCGTGTGTGTGTCACAATACCCATTGGACAGAGTGTGTGTGTCTCAAACCCCATTGGATAGCGTGTCTGTGTCACAAACCCTATTGGACAGTGTTTGTGTGTCACAAACCCCTTTGGACAGCGTGTGTTTCACAAACCCCTTTGGACAGTGTGTGTGTCACAAACCCCATTGGACAGCGTGTGTGTGACACAATCCCCTTTGCACAGTGTGTGTGTCACAATACTCATTGGACAGTGTGTGTGTCACAAACCCTATTGGAGAGCGTGTGTGTCACAAACCCCTTTGGATACCGTGTGTGTCACAAAACCCGCTGGACAGCGTGTGTATCACAAACTCCATTGGATAGCCTGTCTGTGTCACAAACCCTATTGGACAGTGTGTGTGTTAAAAAAACCATTGGACAGTGTGTGTGTCACAAACCCCATTGGACAGCATGTGTATCACAAACCCCATTGGATAGCATGTGTGTGTCACAAACCCCATTGGACAGCATGTGTGTGTCACAAACCGCATTGGAAAGTGTGTGTGTCACCAACCCCATTGGATAGTGTGTTACAAACTCTACTGGACAGTGTGTGTGTCACGAACCCCATTAGGCAGCATGTGTGTCACAACCCCCCCTGGACAGCGCGTGTGTCACAATCACCATTGGACAGCGTGTGTGTGTCGCAATACCCATTGGACAGCATTTGTGTCACAAACAACATTGGACAGTGTTTGTTTCACAAACCCCATTTCACAGCGTGTGTCTGTCACAAACACTATTGGACAGCATGTCTGTGTCAAAAAACCTTTTGTGCAGTGTATGTGTCACAAACCCCACAGGACAGTGTGTGTGTCACAATCCCCATTGGACAGCGTGTGTTTCAGAAACCCCATTGGACAGTCTGTGTGTCACAAACACCTCTGGACAGCTTGTGTGTCACAAAAACCCCTGGACAGTGTGTGTGACACAAACCCCATTGGACAGCGTATGTGTCTCTCAATTCCCATTGGACAGTGTGTGTCACAAACCCCATTGGACAGAGTTTGTGTCACAATCCCCTTTCGACAGAGTGTGTGTTACAAGCCCAATTGGACAGAGCGTGCTTTTCACGAACCCCATTGGATAGCGTGTGTATGTCACAAACCCCATTGGATACCATAAGTGTGTCACAAACCCCCCTGGACAGTGTGTGTGTCACAAAACCCATTGGACAGCGTGTGTGAGTCACAATCCCCATTTTACAGCGTGTCTGTCACATACACCACTGGACAGTGTGTGTGTCACAAACCTCACTGGAAAGTGTGTGTGTTTCACAATCCCCATTGGACAGAGTGTGTATGACAAACCCCAATGGACAGTGTGTGTGTCACAAAATCCATTGGTCAGAGTGTGTGTGTCACAAACCCCATTGGACAGCGTGTGTGTCACAAACCCCCCTGGACAGTGTGTGTGTCACAAACCCCGTTGGAGAGCATGTGTGTCACAAGTCCCATTGGAAACTGCGTGTGTCTCAAACCCCATGGGACAGAGTGTGTGTCACAAGCCCCATTGGACAGAGTGTGTCTGTGACAAACACCATTGGAAAGCGTAAGTGTCACAATACCCATACGATAGCGTGTGTGTGACACAAACCCTATTGGACAGTGTGTGTGTCACAAAACCCACTAGACAGCGACTGTGTCATGAACCCCATTGCACAGCGTGTGTGTCACAAGCCCCTTTGGACAGAGTGCGTGTGTGACAAACCTCATTTGACAGCGTGTGTGTCACAAACCCCCCTGGACAGTGTGTGTGTCACAAACCCCATTTTCACAACGTGTTTGTGTCACAGTACCCATTGGACAATATGTGTCTCACAAACCCCACTGGACAGCGTGTGTGCCACAAGCTCACCTGGACAGCATGTGTGTCACAAGTGCTATTGGACAGTGTGCGTGTCACAAACCCCATTGGACAGTGTGTCTGTCACAAACCACATGGGACAGAGTGTATGTCACAAGCCCCATTGGACAGAGTGTGTGTGACAAACCCCATTGGACAGTGTGTGTATCACAATCCCCATTGGACGGCGTGTGTGTCACAAACACCCATGGACAGTGTGCGTGTCACAAACCCCATTGGACATCCTGTGTGTCACAAACCCTTTTGGACACTGTGTTTGTCACAAACCCCACTGGACAGCGTGTCTGTCACAAACACCCATGGACAGTGTGCGTGTCACAAACACCATTGGACGCCGTGTGTGTCACAAGCCCATTGGACAGAGTGTGTGTGTCACAAAACCCACTGGACAGCGTGTGTGTCACAAACCCATTGGATAGCGTGTGTGTCACAAGCCCCATTGGACAGCGTGTGTGTCACAAACACCATTGGACAGCGCGTGTGCGTAACAATACCCATTGGACAGTGTGTGTGTCACAAACACCGTTGGAGAGCATGTGTGTCACAAATCCCCATGGACACTGTGTGTGTCACAAACCCCATTGGACAGTGTTTTTGTCACAAACCCCACTGGACATCGTGTGTGTCACAAACCCTTTTGGACAGTGTGTGTGTCACAAAGCCCACTGGACAGCGTGTGTTTCACAAACACCCATAGACAGTGTGCGTGTCCCAAAACCCATTGGACATCGTTTGTGTCAGAAACCCCTTTGGACATTGTGTGTGTCACAAACTCGATGGGACCGAGTGTGTGTCACGAACCCCATTGGACAGTGTGTGTGTAACAAATCCAATTGGTTAGCGTGTGTGTCACAAAACCCTTTGGAAAGTGTGCGTGTCACAAACCCCATTGGATAGCGTGTGTGTGTCACAAACCCTATTGGACAATGTGTGTGTCACAAACCCCATTAGAAAGTGTGCGTGTCACAAACACCATTGAATAGTGTGAGTGTGTCACAAGACCCATTGGACAGAGTGTGTGTGTCACAAACTCCAACGGACAGCGTGTGTGTCACGAACCCCATTGGACAGCTTGTGTGTCACAAGACCCATTGGACAGAGTGTGTGTGTCACAAACCCCATTGGATAGCGTGTGTGTGTCACAAACCCTATTGGATATTGTGTGTGTCACAAAACCCTCTGGATAGCGTCTGTGTCACAAACCCCATTGGACAGCGTGTGTGTCACAAACCCCATGCTACAGAGTGTGTGTCACGAACCCCATTGGACAGCTTGTGTGTCACAAGACCCATTGGACAGAGTGTGTGTGTCACAAACCCCATTGGATAGCGTGTGTGTGTCACAAACCCTATTGGACATTGTGTGTGTCACAAAACCCTCTGGATAGCGTCTGTGTCACAAACCCCATTGGACAGCGTGTGTGTCACAAACCCCATGCTACAGAGTGTGTGTCACGAACCCCATTGGACAGCGTGTGTGTTCACAAGCGTTATTGGACAGAGTGTGTGGGTCAAAAACCCCATTAGAAAGTATGTGTGTCACAAACCCCTTTGGATCGCATGTGTGTGTCACAAACCCTATTAGACAGAGTTTGTGTTTCTCAAACCCCATTGGACAGCGTGTGTCTCACAAACCCCATTGGAGAGCGTGTGTGTGTCCCATCCCTATTGGACAGTGTGTGTGTCACAAAACCCACTGGATAGCGTGTGTGTCACAAACGCCATTGGACAGCGTGTGCGTCACACTCCCCATTGTACAGAGTGTATTTGTCACAAAGCCCACTGGACAGCGTGTGTGTCACAAACCCCTTTGGACAGTGTGTGTGTCACAAACCCCATTGGACAGCGCGTGTGTGTCACAATCCACATTGGACAGTGTGTGTGTCACAAACCCCATAGGACAGAGTGTGTGTCACAAACACCATTGGTCCGCGCGTCTGTGTCACAAGCCCATTGGACAGAGTGTGTGTGTCACATAATCCACTGGACAGCGTGTGTGTCACGAACCCCATTGGACAGCGTGTGTGTCAAAAACACTGTTGGACAGAGTGTGGTGTCACAATCGCCATTGGACAGCGTATGTGTCACAAACCCCATTGGACAGTGTGTGTGTGTCACAAACCCCATTGGATAGAGTGTGTGCGTCACAAACCCCATTAGATAGAGTGTGTGTGTCACAAGCACTATTGGACAGAGTGTGCTGTCACAAACCCATTGGACAGTAGTGCGTGTCACAGTCCCCATTGGACAGCGTGTGTCTCACAAACCCCATTGGACAGTGTGTATGTGTCACAAACCCCATTTGATAGAGTGTGTGTGTTATAAACCCCATTAGAAAGTATGCGTGTCACAAACCCCATTGGACAGTGTGTGTGTGTCACAAAGCCAATTTGATAGAGTGTGTGTGTTACAAACCCTATTGGACAGTGTGTGTGTCACAAACCCCACTGGACAGCGTGTGTGTCACAAACCCCATTGGACAGGGTGTGTGTGTCACAATACCCATTGGACAGTGTGTGTGTCACAAACCTCATTGGACAGAGTTTGTGTCACAAACCCCCGTGGACACTGTGTGTGTCACAAACCCCATTGGAAAGTGTATGTGTCACAAACCCCATTTGATAGAGTGTGTGTGTCACAAAACCCATTTTCACAACGTGTTTGTGTCACAGTACCCATTGGACAATATGTGTCTCACAAACCCCACTGGACAGCGTGTGTGCCACAAACTCACCTGGACAGCATGTGTGTCACAAGTGCTATTGGACAGTGTGCGTGTCACAAACCCCATTGGACAGTGTGTCTGTCACAAATCACATGGGACAGAGTGTATGTCACAAGCCCCATTGGACAGAGTGTGTGTGACAAACCCCATTGGACAGTGTGTGTATCACAATCCCCATTGGACGGCGTGTGTGTCACAAACCCCACTGGACAGCGTGTGTGTCACAAACACCCATGGACAGTGTGCGTGTCACAAACCCCATTGGACATCCTGTGTGTCACAAACCCTTTTGGACACTGTGTTTGTCACAAACCCCACTGGACAGCGTGTCTGTCACAAACACCCATGGACAGTGTGCGTGTCACAAACACCATTGGACGCCGTGTGTGTCACAAGCCCATTGGACAGAGTGTGTGTGTCACAAAACCCACTGGACAGCGTGTGTGTCACAAACCCATTGGATAGCGTGTGTGTCACAAGCCCCATTGGACAGCGTGTGTGTCACAAACACCATTGGACAGCGCGTGTGCGTAACAATACCCATTGGACAGTGTGTGTGTCACAAACACCGTTGGAGAGCATGTGTGTCACAAATCCCCATGGACACTGTGTGTGTCACAAACCCCATTGGACAGTGTTTTTGTCACAAACCCCACTGGACATCGTGTGTGTCACAAACCCTTTTGGACAGTGTGTGTGTCACAAAGCCCACTGGACAGCGTGTGTTTCACAAACACCCATGGACAGTGTGCGTGTCCCAAAACCCATTGGACATCGTTTGTGTCAGAAACCCCTTTGGACATTGTGTGTGTCACAAACTCGATGGGACCGAGTGTGTGTCACGAACCCCATTGGACAGTGTGTGTGTAACAAATCCAATTGGTTAGCGTGTGTGTCACAAAACCCTTTGGAAAGTGTGCGTGTCACAAACCCCATTGGATAGCGTGTGTGTGTCACAAACCCTATTGGACAATGTGTGTGTCACAAACCCCATTAGAAAGTGTGAGTGTCACAAACATCATTGAATAGTGTGAGTGTGTCACAAGACCCATTGGACAGAGTGTGTGTGTCACAAACTCCAACGGACAGCGTGTGTGTCACGAACCCCATTGGACAGCTTGTGTGTCACAAGACCCATTGGACAGAGTGTGTGTGTCACAAACCCCTTTGGATCGCATGTGTGTGTCACAAACCCTATTAGACAGAGTTTGTGTTTCTCAAACCCCATTGGACAGCGTGTGTCTCACAAACCCCATTGGAGAGCGTGTGTGTGTCCCATCCCTATTGGACAGTGTGTGTGTCACAAAACCCACTGGATAGCGTGTGTGTCACAAACGCCATTGGACAGCGTGTGCGTCACACTCCCCATTGTACAGAGTGTATTTGTCACAAAGCCCACTGGACAGCGTGTGTGTCACAAACCCCTTTGGACAGTGTGTGTGTCACAAACCCCATTGGACAGCGCGTGTGTGTCACAATCCACATTGGACAGTGTGTGTGTCACAAGCCCCATAGGACAGAGTGTGTGTCACAAACACCATTGGTCAGCGCGTCTGTGTCACAAGCCCATTGGACAGAGTGTGTGTGTCACATAATCCACTGGACAGCGTGTGTGTCACGAACCCCATTGGACAGCGTGTGTGTCAAAAACACTGTTGGACAGAGTGTGGTGTCACAATCGCCATTGGACAGCGTATGTGTCACAAACCCCATTGGACAGTGTGTGTGTGTCACAAACCCCATTGGATAGAGTGTGTGCGTCACAAACCCCATTGGATAGCGTGTGTGTGTCACAAGCACTATTGGACAGAGTGTGCTGTCACAAACCAATTGGACAGTAGTGCGTGTCACAGTCCCCATTGGACAGCGTGTGTCTCACAAACCCCATTGGACAGTGTGTATGTGTCACAAACCCCATTTGATAGAGTGTGTGTGTTACAAACCCCATTAGAAAGTATGCGTGTCACAAACCCCATTGGACAGTGTGTGTGTGTCACAAAGCCAATTTGATAGAGTGTGTGTGTCACAAACCCTATTGGACAGTGTGTGTGTCACAAACCCCACTGGACAGCGTGTGTGTCACAAACCCCATTGGACAGGGTGTGTGTGTCACAATACCCATTGGACAGTGTGTGTGTCACAAACCTCATTGGACAGAGTTTGTGTCACAAACCCCCGTGGACACTGTGTGTGTCACAAACCCCATTGGAAAGTGTATGTGTCACAAACCCCATTTGATAGAGTGTGTGTGTCACAAAACCCATTGGAAAGTATGCGTGTCACAAACCCCATTGGATAGCGTGTGTGTTTCGCAGTCCCCATTGGACAGAGTGTGTGTGTCACAAACCCCATTGGACAGTTTCTGTGTCACAAAACCCATTGGATAGCGTGTGTGTGTCACGAACCCTCCTGGTCAGTGTGTGTGTCACAAAACCCATTAGACTGCATGCGTGTCACAAACACCATTGGACAGCGTGTGTGTAATAAACCCCATTGGACAGCGTGTGTGTCGCAAACCCCATTGAACAGAGTGTATTTGTCACAAAGGCCATTGGACAGCGTGTGTGTCGCAAACCCCATTGGCCAGAGTGTGTCTTTCACAAACCCCATTGGACAGTGTGTGTGTCACAAACCCTATTGGACAGCGTGTGTGTCACAAACCCCATTGGACAGTGTTTTTGTCACAAACCCCACTGGACATCGTGTGTGTCACAAACCCTTTTGGACAGTGTGTGTGTCACAAAGCCCACTGGACAGCGTGTGTTTCACAAACACCCATAGACAGTGTGCGTGTCCCAAAACCCATTGGACATCGTTTGTGTCAGAAACCCCTTTGGACATTGTGTGTGTCACAAACTCGATGGGACCGAGTGTGTGTCACGAACCCCATTGGACAGTGTGTGTGTAACAAATCCAATTGGTTAGCGTGTGTGTCACAAAACCCTTTGGAAAGTGTGCGTGTCACAAACCCCATTGGATAGCGTGTGTGTGTCACAAACCCTATTGGACAATGTGTGTGTCACAAACCCCATTAGAAAGTGTGCGTGTCACAAACACCATTGAATAGTGTGAGTGTGTCACAAGACCCATTGGACAGAGTGTGTGTGTCACAAACTCCAACGGACAGCGTGTGTGTCACGAACCCCATTGGACAGCTTGTGTGTCACAAGACCCATTGGACAGAGTGTGTGTGTCACAAACCCCATTGGATAGCGTGTGTGTGTCACAAACCCTATTGGATATTGTGTGTGTCACAAAACCCTCTGGATAGCGTCTGTGTCACAAACCCCATTGGACAGCGTGTGTGTCACAAACCCCATGCTACAGAGTGTGTGTCACGAACCCCATTGGACAGCTTGTGTGTCACAAGACCCATTGGACAGAGTGTGTGTGTCACAAACCCCATTGGATAGCGTGTGTGTGTCACAAACCCTATTGGACATTGTGTGTGTCACAAAACCCTCTGGATAGCGTCTGTGTCACAAACCCCATTGGACAGCGTGTGTGTCACAAACCCCATGCTACAGAGTGTGTGTCACGAACCCCATTGGACAGCGTGTGTGTTCACAAGCGTTATTGGACAGAGTGTGTGGGTCAAAAACCCCATTAGAAAGTATGTGTGTCACAAACCCCTTTGGATCGCATGTGTGTGTCACAAACCCTATTAGACAGAGTTTGTGTTTCTCAAACCCCATTGGACAGCGTGTGTCTCACAAACCCCATTGGAGAGCGTGTGTGTGTCCCATCCCTATTGGACAGTGTGTGTGTCACAAAACCCACTGGATAGCGTGTGTGTCACAAACACCATTGGACAGCGTGTGCGTCACACTCCCCATTGTACAGAGTGTATTTGTCACAAAGCCCACTGGACAGCGTGTGTGTCACAAACCCCTTTGGACAGTGTGTGTGTCACAAACCCCATTGGACAGCGCGTGTGTGTCACAATCCACATTGGACAGTGTGTGTGTCACAAACCCCATAGGACAGAGTGTGTGTCACAAACACCATTGGTCAGCGCGTCTGTGTCACAAGCCCATTGGACAGAGTGTGTGTGTCACATAATCCACTGGACAGCGTGTGTGTCACGAACCCCATTGGACAGCGTGTGTGTCAAAAACACTGTTGGACAGAGTGTGGTGTCACAATCGCCATTGGACAGCGTATGTGTCACAAACCCCATTGGACAGTGTGTGTGTGTCACAAACCCCATTGGATAGAGTGTGTGCGTCACAAACCCCATTAGATAGAGTGTGTGTGTCACAAGCACTATTGGACAGAGTGTGCTGTCACAAACCCATTGGACAGTAGTGCGTGTCACAGTCCCCATTGGACAGCGTGTGTCTCACAAACCCCATTGGACGGTGTGTATGTGTCACAAACCCCATTTGATAGAGTGTGTGTGTTACAAACCCCATTAGAAAGTATGCGTGTCACAAACCCCATTGGACAGTGTGTGTGTGTCACAAAGCCAATTTGATAGAGTGTGTGTGTCACAAACCCTATTGGACAGTGTGTGTGTCACAAACCCCACTGGACAGCGTGTGTGTCACAAACCCCATTGGACAGGGTGTGTGTGTCACAATACCCATTGGACAGTGTGTGTGTCACAAACCTCATTGGACAGAGTTTGTGTCACAAACCCCCGTGGACACTGTGTGTGTCACAAACCCCATTGGAAAGTGTATGTGTCACAAACCCCATTTGATAGAGTGTGTGTGTCACAAAACCCATTTTCACAACGTGTTTGTGTCACAGTACCCATTGGACAATATGTGTCTCACAAACCCCACTGGACAGCGTGTGTGCCACAAACTCACCTGGACAGCATGTGTGTCACAAGTGCTATTGGACAGTGTGCGTGTCACAAACCCCATTGGACAGTGTGTCTGTCACAAACCACATGGGACAGAGTGTATGTCACAAGCCCCATTGGACAGAGTGTGTGTGACAAACCCCATTGGACAGTGTGTGTATCACAATCCCCATTGGACGGCGTGTGTGTCACAAACCCCACTGGACAGCGTGTGTGTCACAAACACCCATGGACAGTGTGCGTGTCACAAACCCCATTGGACATCCTGTGTGTCACAAACCCTTTTGGACACTGTGTTTGCCACAAACCCCACTGGACAGTGTGTCTGTCACAAACACCCATGGACAGTGTGCGTGTCACAAACACCATTGGACGCCGTGTGTGTCACAAGCCCATTGGACAGAGTGTGTGTGTCACAAAACCCACTGGACAGCGTGTGTGTCACAAACCCATTGGATAGCGTGTGTGTCACAAGCCCCATTGGACAGCGTGTGTGTCACAAACACCATTGGACAGCGCGTGTGCGTAACAATACCCATTGGACAGTGTGTGTGTCACAAACACCGTTGGAGAGCATGTGTGTCACAAATCCCCATGGACACTGTGTGTGTCACAAACCCCATTGGACAGTGTTTTTGTCACAAACCCCACTGGACATCGTGTGTGTCACAAACCCTTTTGGACAGTGTGTGTGTCACAAAGCCCACTGGACAGCGTGTGTTTCACAAACACCCATGGACAGTGTGCGTGTCCCAAAACCCATTGGACATCGTTTGTGTCAGAAACCCCTTTGGACATTGTGTGTGTCACAAACTCGATGGGACCGAGTGTGTGTCACGAACCCCATTGGACAGTGTGTGTGTAACAAATCCAATTGGTTAGCGTGTGTGTCACAAAACCCTTTGGAAAGTGTGCGTGTCACAAACCCCATTGGATAGCGTGTGTGTGTCACAAACCCTATTGGACAATGTGTGTGTCACAAACCCCATTAGAAAGTGTGCGTGTCACAAACACCATTGAATAGTGTGAGTGTGTCACAAGACCCATTGGACAGAGTGTGTGTGTCACAAACTCCAACGGACAGCGTGTGTGTCACGAACCCCATTGGACAGCTTGTGTGTCACAAGACCCATTGGACAGAGTGTGTGTGTCACAAACCCCATTGGATAGCGTGTGTGTGTCACAAACCCTATTGGATATTGTGTGTGTCACAAAACCCTCTGGATAGCGTCTGTGTCACAAACCCCATTGGACAGCGTGTGTGTCACAAACCCCATGCTACAGAGTGTGTGTCACGAACCCCATTGGACAGCTTGTGTGTCACAAGACCCATTGGACAGAGTGTGTGTGTCACAAACCCCATTGGATAGCGTGTGTGTGTCACAAACCCTATTGGACATTGTGTGTGTCACAAAACCCTCTGGATAGCGTCTGTGTCACAAACCCCATTGGACAGCGTGTGTGTCACAAACCCCATGCTACAGAGTGTGTGTCACGAACCCCATTGGACAGCGTGTGTGTTCACAAGCGTTATTGGACAGAGTGTGTGGGTCAAAAACCCCATTAGAAAGTATGTGTGTCACAAACCCCTTTGGATCGCATGTGTGTGTCACAAACCCTATTAGACAGAGTTTGTGTTTCTCAAACCCCATTGGACAGCGTGTGTCTCACAAACCCCATTGGAGAGCGTGTGTGTGTCCCATCCCTATTGGACAGTGTGTGTGTCACAAAACCCACTGGATAGCGTGTGTGTCACAAACGCCATTGGACAGCGTGTGCGTCACACTCCCCATTGTACAGAGTGTATTTGTCACAAAGCCCACTGGACAGCGTGTGTGTCACAAACCCCTTTGGACAGTGTGTGTGTCACAAACCCCATTGGACAGCGCGTGTGTGTCACAATCCACATTGGACAGTGTGTGTGTCACAAACCCCATAGGACAGAGTGTGTGTCACAAACACCATTGGTCAGCGCGTCTGTGTCACAAGCCCATTGGACAGAGTGTGTGTGTCACATAATCCACTGGACAGCGTGTGTGTCACGAACCCCATTGGACAGCGTGTGTGTCAAAAACACTGTTGGACAGAGTGTGGTGTCACAATCGCCATTGGACAGCGTATGTGTCACAAACCCCATTGGACAGTGTGTGTGTGTCACAAACCCCATTGGATAGAGTGTGTGCGTCACAAACCCCATTAGATAGAGTGTGTGTGTCACAAGCACTATTGGACAGAGTGTGCTGTCACAAACCCATTGGACAGTAGTGCGTGTCACAGTCCCCATTGGACAGCGTGTGTCTCACAAACCCCATTGGACGGTGTGTATGTGTCACAAACCCCATTTGATAGAGTGTGTGTGTTACAAACCCCATTAGAAAGTATGCGTGTCACAAACCCCATTGGACAGTGTGTGTGTGTCACAAAGCCAATTTGATAGAGTGTGTGTGTCACAAACCCTATTGGACAGTGTGTGTGTCACAAACCCCACTGGACAGCGTGTGTGTCACAAACCCCATTGGACAGCGTGTGTGTGTCACAATACCCATTGGACAGTGTGTGTGTCACAAACCTCATTGGACAGAGTTTGTGTCACAAACCCCCGTGGACACTGTGTGTGTCACAAACCCCATTGGAAAGTGTATGTGTCACAAACCCCATTTGATAGAGTGTGTGTGTCACAAAACCCATTGGAAAGTATGCGTGTCACAAACCCCATTGGATAGCGTGTGTGTTTCGCAGTCCCCATTGGACAGAGTGTGTGTGTCACAAACCCCATTGGACAGTGTCTGTGTCACAAAACCCATTGGATAGCGTGTGTGTGTCACGAACCCTCCTGGTCAGTGTGTGTGTCACAAAACCCATTAGACTGCATGCGTGTCACAAACACCATTGGACAGCGTGTGTGTGTCGCAAACCCCATGGGACAGAGTGTGTGTCACAAACCTCTTTGGACAGCGTGTGTGTAATAAACCCCATTGGACAGCGTGTGTGTCACAAACCCCATTGAACAGAGTGTATTTGTCACAAAGGCCATTGGACAGCGTGTGTGTCGCAAACCCCATTGGCCAGAGTGTGTCTTTCACAAACCCCATTGGACAGTGTGTGTGTCACAAACCCTATTGGACAGCGTGTGTGTCACAAACCCTATTGGACAGTATGTGTGTCACAAAACCCACTGGTTAGCGTGTGTGTCACAAACCCCATAGGACAGTGTGTGTGTCACAAGCCCCATTGGACAGAGTGTATTTGTCACAAAGCCCATTGGAAAGCGAGTGTCACAATCCCCATTGGACAGCGTGTGTGTCACAAACCCCAGTGGACAGGGTGTGTGTGTCACAATACCCATTGGACAGTGTGTGTTTCGCAAACCTCATTGGACAGAGTTTGTTTACAAACCCCCATGGACACTGTGTGTGTCACAAACCCCATTGGCCAGCGTGTGTGACACAAACTCCACTGGACAGCGTGTGTGTCACAAACACCCATGGACAGCGCGCGTGTCGCAAACCCCAATGGACGTCGTGTGTGTCACAAAGCCCTTTGGACAGTGTGTGTGTCACGAACACCCATGGACAGTGTGCGTGCCTCAATCCCCATTGAACAACGTGTGTAGTCACCAACCCCTTTGGAAAATGTGTGTGTCACAAACCCCATTGGACAGCCTGTGTGTGTCACAATCCCCAGTGGACACAGTGTGTGTGTCACGAACCCTATTGGACAGCGTGTGTGTCACAAACCCAATTGGATAGCATGTGTGTGTCACAAACCCTATTGGACATTGTGTATGACACAATCCCCGTTGGGCAGTGTCTTTGTCACAAACTCAATGGGACAGAGTGTGTGTCATAAACACTATAGGACAGCGTGTCTGTGTCACAAGCCCATTGGACAGAGTGTGTCTGTCACAAAACACACTGGACAGCTTGTGTGTCACGAACCCCTTTGGACAGCGTGTGTGTCACAAGCACCATTGGACAGTGTGGTGTCACAAACCCCATTGGATAGCGTGTGTGTGTCACAATTCCCATTGGACAGTGTGTGTGTCACAAACACCATTGGACAGCGTGTGTGTCACAAGTCCATTGGACAGAGTGTGTGTGTCACAAACCCCATTGGAAAGTGTATGTATCACAAACCCCATTCGATAGCGTGTGTGTGTCACAAACCCTATTCGACAGTGTGTGAGTCACAAACCCCACTAGACAGGGTGTGTGTTCACAAACCCTATTGGACAGCATGTATTTCACAAGACCCATTGGACAGAGTGTGTGTGTCACAAAGCCCATTAGACAGCGTGTGTGTCACAATCCCCATTGCACAGCGTGTGTGTCACAAACACCATTGGACAGCGTGTGTGTGTAACAATACCCATTGGACAGTGTGTGTGTGTCACAAACCCCATTAGACAGCCTGTGTGCCACAATCCCCTTTGGACAGTGTGTGTGTCACAAACACTTTTGGACAGCGTGTGTGTGTCACAAGCCCATTGGACAGAGTGTGTGTGTCACAAAACCCACTGGACAGCGTGTGTGTCACGAAGCTCATTGAACAGCGTGTGTGTCACAAGCACCATTGGACAGAGTGCGGTGTCACAAACCCCTTTGGAAAGTGTATGTGTCACAAACCCCATTGGACAGCGTGTGTGTCTCAAGTCCCATTGGACAGAGTGTATGTGTCACAAGTCCTATTAGACACTCACTCTCACCCACTGGCGAGAGTGTGTGTCACAAACACCATTGGACAGCGTGTGTGTCACAAACACCATGGGACTGAGTGTGTGTCACGAACTCCATTGGACAGTGTGTGTCACAAGCGCCATTGGACAGCGTGTTTGTGTCACAAACCCTCTGGTCAGTGTGTGTGTCACAAAACCCATTGGACAGCATGTGTGTCACAAACACAGTTTGAAAGTGTGTGTGTAACAAACCCAATTGGTCAGCGTGTGTGTCACAAACCCCATTGGACACCGTGTGTGTGTCACAAACTCCATTAGAAAGTATGCGTGTTCACAAACGCCATTGGATAGCGTGTGTGTGTCACAAAAACCACTGGACAGCGTGTGTGTCACAATACACATTGGACAGCGTGTGTGTCACAAGCTCCATTGGACAGAGTGTGGTGTCACAATCCCCATTAGAAAGTGTATGTGTCACAAACCCATTGGATAGCTTGTGTGTGTCACAAACCCTATTGGACAGCGTGTGTGTCACAAACCCCTTTGGACAGTGTGTGTGTCAAAAACCCCATTGCACAGGGTGTGTGTGTGTCACAAAACCCCGTGGACACTGTGTGTCACAAACCCCATTGGACAGCGTGTGTGTATCACAAACCCCATTGGACAGTGTGTGTGTCACAAGCCCCATTGGACAGAGTGTGTGTGTCACAAACCCCATTGGAAAGTGTATGTGTCACAAACCCCCTTGGATAGCGTGTGTGTGTCACAAACCCTCCTGGTCAGTGTGTGTGTCAAAAAACTCATTGGACAGCATGTATGTCACAAGCACCGTTGGACAGAGTGTGGTGTCACAATCCCCATTGGACAGCGTGTGTGTCACAAACACCATTAGACAGCGTATGTTTCACAAGCCCATTGGACAGAGTGTGTGTGTCACAAAACCCACTGGGCAGCGTGTGTGTCACGAACCCCATTTTACAGCGTGTGTGTCACAAGCCCATTGGATAGCGTGTGTGTGTCACAAAAACCACTGGACAGCGTGTGTGTCACAATACACATTGGACAGCGTGTGTGTCACAAGCTCCATTGGACAGAGTGTGGTGTCACAATCCCCATTAGAAAGTGTATGTGTCACAAACCCATTGGATAGCTTGTGTGTGTCACAAACCCTATTGGACAGCGTGTGTGTCACAATACCCATTGGACAGAGTGTGTGTGTCTCAAACCCCATTGGATAGCGTGTCTGTGTCACAAACCCTATTGGACAGTGTGTGTGTCACAAACCCTATTGGACAGTGTGTGTGTCACAAACGACATTGAACGGCATGTGTGTCACGAACCCCTTTGGACAGCATGTGTGTCACAAAAACCATTGGACAGAGTGTGTGTGTCACATACCGCATTGGACATCGTGTGTGTCACAACCCCATTGGACAGCGTGTGTGTCACAAGAACCATTGGACAGAGTGTGAGTGTCACAAACCCCATTGGATAGTGTGTGTGTCACAAACCCCATTAGAATGTGTGTGTATCACAAACACCATTGGATAGCGTGTGAGTGTCACAAACCCCTTTGGATAGTGTGTGTCACAAACCCCATTAGAATGTGTGTGTATCACAAACACCATTGGATAGCGTGTGTGTGTCACAAAACCCATTGAACAGCGTGTGTGTCACAGAAACCATTGGACAGCGTGTGTGTGTCACAGTCCCCATTGGACAGCGTGTGTGTCACAAGCGCCATTGGATAGAGTGTGTGTGTCACAAACCCTCCTGGTCAGTGTGTGTGTCACAAAACGCATTGGACAGCATGCGTGTCACAAACACCATTGGACAGCGTGTGTGTGTCACAATCACCTTTGGAGAGTATGTGTCACAAACCCCATTGGATAGCGTGTGTGTTTCACAAACCCTATTTGACAGTGTGTGTGTCACAAGCCCCATTGGACAGAGTGTATGTGTCACAAATCCCATTGGCCAGATTTTGTGTTACAAACCCTTTGGGCAGCGTTTGTGTCACAATCCCCATTGGACATCGTGTATCTCACAAACCCCTTTGGAAGTGCGTGTGTCACAAACCCCATTGGACAGCGTGTGAGTGTCACAATCCCCATTGTACAGTGTGTGTGTCACAAACCCCATTGGGTGGCGTGTGTGTGTCACAAACCCTATTGGACAGCGTGTGCGTGTCACAAGCCCATTGGACAGCGTGTGTGTCACAATCCCCATTTGACAGCGTGTTTGTCACAAACACCATTGGACAGCATGTGTGTCACAAACCCCATTGGACAGTTTGTGTGTCATAAACCCCATTGGACAGAGTGTTCGTGTCACAAAGCCGATTGGACAACGTGTGTGTCACAATCCCCATTGGACAGCTTGTGTGTCACAAACTCCATTGGATAGCATGTGTGTGTCTCAAACCCTATTGGACAGTGTATGTGTCACAAACCCCATTGGACAGTGTGCGTGTCACAAACCCCTCTGGACAGCGTGTGTGTCACAATCCCCATTGAAAAGCGTGTGTGTCACAATCCCCATTGGACAGCATGTGTGTCAGAAACCCCATTGGACAGAGTGTGTGCATCACAAACCCCACTGGACAGTGTGCGTGTCACATAACCCATTGGTCATCGTGTGTGTCACAAACCCCTTTGGACAGTGTGTATGCCACAAAGCCCACTGGACAGCGTGTGTGTCACAATCCCAATTGTACAGTGTGTATGTGTCACAAACCCCATTGGACATCGTGTGTGTCACAAACCCCTTTGGACATCGTGTGTGTCACAAACCCTTTTGGACAGTGTGTGTCTCAAAGACCCCACTGGACAGTGTGAGTGTCACAAACCCCATTGGACATCGTGTTTGTCACAAACCCCTTCGGACATTGTGTGTGTCACAATCCCCATTGTACAGCGTGTGTGTCAAAACCCAATTGAACAGTGTGTGTGTCAGAAAACCCACTGGACAACGTGTGTGTCACAAACCCCATTGGACAGCGTGTGTGTCATAAACCCCATTGGACAGCGTGTGCGTGTCACAATCCCCATTGTACAGTGTTTGTGTGTCACAAACCCCATTGGACAGAGTGTGTGTCAAAAACCCCTTTGGACAGTGTGTGTGTCACAAACCCCTTTGGAAAGTGTATGTGTCACAAACCCCATTGGATAGCGTGTGTGTGTCACAAACCCTATGGGACAGTGTGTGTTTCACAAACCCCATTGGACAGCCTGTGTGTCACAAACACCATTCAACAGCGTGTGTGTGTCACAAACACCATTGGACAGCGTGTGTGTGTAATAATACCCATTGGACAGCGTGTGTGTCACAAACCCCATTGGAGAGCGTGCGTGTCACAAACCCTTGCAGACACTGTATGTGTCACAAACACATTGGACAGTGTGCGTGTCACAAACCGCTCTGGACAGCGTGTGTGTGACAATCCCCATTGGAGAGCGTGTGTGTCACAAGACACATTGGACAGAGTGTGTGTGTCACAATCCCCATTGGACAGCGTGTGTGTCAGAAACCCCATTGCACAGAGTGTGTGTGTCACAAACCCCATTGGAAAGTATGTGTGTCACAAATCCCATTGGATAGCGTGTGTGTGTCACAAACTCTATTGGTCAGTGTGTGTGTCACAAACCCCATTGGACAGCGTGTGTGTGTAACAATACCCATTGGACAGTGTGTGTGTCACAAACCCCATTGGACAGCGTGTATGTGTAACAATACCCATTGGACACTGTGTGTGTCACAAATGCCATTGTGCAGAGTGTGTGTCACAAACCCCCCAGGACATTGTGTGTGTCACAATCCCCATTGTACAGTGTGTATGTGTCACAAACACCATTGGACAGTGTGTGTGTCAAAAACCCCAATGGACAGCGTGTGTGTGTCATAAAACCTCCTGGTCAGGGTGTGTGTCACAAACCCCATTGGACAGCGTGTGTGTCACAAACCCCATTGGACAGCGTTTGTGTGTCAAAAACCCCATTAGAAAATAAGTGTGTCACAAACCCCATTGGACAGTGTGTGTATCACAAACCCCACTGGACAGTGTGCGTGTCACATAACCCATTGGACATCGTGTGTGTCACAAACCCCTTTGGACAGTGTGTGTGTCACAAACCCCATTGGACAGCGCGTGTGTCTCAAACCCCATTGGACAGAGTGTGTGTTTCACAAACTCCATTGGACAGCGTGTGTGTCACAATCCCTATTGGACATCGTGTGTGTCAGAAACCCCATTGCAGAGTGTGCGTATCACAAACTCCATTGGAAATTGTGTGTGTCACAAACCCCATTGGATAGCGTGTGTGTGTCACAATCCCCATTAGACAGCGTGTGTGTCACAAACCCCTTTGGACAGAGTGTGTCACAAACACCACTGGACAGCGTGTGTGTCACAAACACCATTGGACAGTGTGTGTGTAACAAACCCCATTGGACAGCGTGTGTGTCACAAACCCCTAATTGGACAGCGTATGTGTCACAAGCCCCTTTGGACAGCGTGTGTGTAAAAAACACCATTGGACAGCGTGTATGTGTAACAATACCCATTGGACAGTGTGTGTGTCACAAACCCCATTGGACAGCTTGTGTGTCACAAACCCTCGCAGACACTGTATGTGTCACAAACCCCATTGGACAGTGTGCGTGTCACAAACCCCTCTGGACAGCGTGTGTGTCACAATCCCCATTAGAAAGCGTGTGTGTCACAATCCCCATTGGACACCGTGTGTGTCAGAAACCCCATTGGACAGAGTGTGTGTTTCACAAACCCCATTAGACACTGTGTGCATCACAAACCCCACTGGACAGTGTGCGTGTCACATAACGCATTGGTCATTGTGTGTGTCACAAACCCCTTTGGACAGTGTGTGTGCCACAAAGCCCACTGGACAGTGTGTGTGTCACAATCCCAATTGTACAGTGTGTATGTGTCACAAACCCCTTTGGACATCGTGTGTGTCACAAAACCTTTTGGACAGTGTGTGTCTCACAAACCCTACTGGACAGTGTGCGTGTCACAAACCCCATTGGACATCGTGTTTGTCACAAACCCCTTTAGACAGTGTGCGTGTCACAAACCCCATTGGACATCGTGTTTTTCACAAACCCCTTCGGACATCGTGTGTGTCACAATCCCCATTGTACAGTGTTTGTGTGTCACAAACCCCATTGGACAGCGTGTGTGGCATAAACCCCATTGGACAGCGTGTGCGTGTCACAATCTCCATTGTACAGTGCTTGTGTGTCACAAACCCCATTGGACAGAGTGTGTGTCAAAAACCCCTTTGGACAGTGTGTGTGTCACAAACCCCTTTGGAAAGTATATGTGTCACAAACCCCATTGGATAGCGTGTGTGTGTCACAAACCTTATTGGACAGTGTGTGTTTCACAAACCCCATTGGACAGCCTGTGTGTCACAAACACCATTCAACAGCGTGTGTGTGTCACAAACACCGTTGGACAGCGTGTGTGTGTAACAATACCCATTGGACAGTGTGTGTGTCACAAACCCCATTGGAGAGCGTGCGTGTCACAAACCCTTGCAGACACTGTATGTGTCACAAACACATTGGACAGTGTGCGTGTCACAAACCGCTCTGGACAGCGTGTGTGTGACAATCCCCATTGGAGAGCGTGTGTGTCACAATCCCCATTGCACAGCGTGTGTGTCAGAAACCTCATTGGACAGAGTGTGTGTATCACAAACCCCATTAGACATCGTGTGTGTCACAAACCCTTTTGGACAGTGTGTGTATCACAAACCCCAATGAACAGTGTGCGTGTCACATAAGCCATTGGACATCGTGTGTGTCACAAACCCCACTGGACAGCGTGTGTGTCACAAGACACATTGGACAAAGTGTGTGTGTCACAAACCCCATTGGACAGCGTGTGTGTCTCAAACCCCATTGGACAGAGTGTGTGTTTCACAAACCCCATTGGACAGCGTGTGTGTCAGAAACCCCATTGCACAGAGTGTGTGTTTCACAAACCCCATTGGAAAGTGTGTGTGTCAAAATCCCATTGGATAGCGTGTGTGTGTCACAAACTCTATTGGAAAGTGTGTGTGTCACATATCCCATTGGATAGCGTGTGTGTGTCACAAATTCTATTGGTCAGTGTGTGTGTCACAAACCCCATTGGACAGCGTGTGTGTGTAACAATAATCATTGGACTGTGTGTGTGTCACACACCCCATTGGACAGCATGTATGTGTAACAATACCCATTGGACAGCGTGTGTGTCATAAACCCCATGTGGACACTGTGTGTGTCACGAATGCCATTGTGCAGAGTGTGTGTCACAAAACCCCCTGGACAGTGTGTGTGTCACAATCCCCATTGTACAGTGTGTATGTGTCACAAACACCATTGGACAGTGTGTGTGTCAAAAACCCCAATGGACAGCGTGTGTGTGTCACAAAACCTCCTGGTCAGTGTGTGTGTCACAAACCCCATTGGACAGTGTCTGTGTGTCAAAAACCCCATTAGAAAATAAGTGTGTCACAAACCCCTTTGGAATGCATGTGTGTGTCACAAACCCTATGGGACAGTGTATATGTCACAATCCCCATTGGACAGCGTGTGTGTCACAAGCCCCTTTGGTCAGCGTGTGTGTGTCACGATCTCCTTTGGACAGTGTATGTGTCACAAACCCCTTTGGACAGTGTGTGTGTCACAAACGCCATTGAACAGCATGTGTGTGTCACGAACTCCACTGGACAGCGTGTGTGTCACACGCACCAATGGACGGAGTGTGTGTCACAAACACCTTTGGAAAGTGTGTGTGTCACAAACCCCATTGGACAGCGTGTGTGTCACAAACCCTATTGGACAGTGTGCGTGTCGCAAAACACACTGGACAGCGTGTGTGTCACAAACACCACTGGACAGCGTGGGTGTGTCAAACCCCATTGGAGAGAGTGTGTGTGTCACAAACCCCATTTGACAGCGTGTGTGTCTCAAACCCCATTGGACAGCGTATGCGTCACAAGCCCCATTGGACAGCGTGTGTGTCACAAACACCATTGGACAGCGTGTGTGTGTCAAAAACCCCATTAGAAAGTATGTGTGTCACAAACCCCTTTGGACAGCGTGTGTGTGTCACAAACCCTATTGGACAGCGTGTGTGTCACAAACCCTCGCAGACAGTGTATGTGTCACAAACCCCATTGGACAGTGTGCGCGTCTCAAACCCCTCTGGACAGCGTGTGTGTCTCAAACCCCATTGGACAGAGTTTGTGTTTCACAAACCCCATTGGACAGCGTGTGTTTCACAATCCCTATTGGACAGCGTGTGTGTCAGAAACCCCATTGCAGAGTGTGCGTGTCACAAACCCTCCTGGTCAGTGTGTATGTTACAAATCCCATTGGACAGCGTGTGTGTAACAAACACCATTGGACAGTGTGTGTGTAACAAAACCCATTGGACAGCGTGTGTGTCACAAACCCCATTGGAAAGTGTGTGTGTCACAAACCCCATTGGACAGCGTGTGTGTCAAAAACCCCATTGGACAGCCTGTGTGTGTAACAAACCCTCCTGGTCAGTGTGTGTGTCACAAACCCCATTGGACAGCGTGTATGTCACAAACACCATTGGACAGTGTGTGTGTAACAAACCCCATTGGACAGCGTGTGTGTCACAAACCCCATTGGAAAGTGTGTGTGTCACAAACCCCATTGGATAGTGTGTGTGTGTCACAAACCCCATTATAAACTGGGCGTGTCAAAAACCCCATTGGATAGCCTGTGTATGTCACAAACCCTATTGGACAGTGTGTAGGTCACAAACCCCATTGGACAGCGTCTGTGTCACAAACCCCATTGGACAGCGTGTGTTCACGATCCCCATTGGACAGAGTGTGTGTACCAAGACCCATTGGACAGTGTGTGTGTCACAAACCCCATTGGACAGCGTGTGTGTGTAACAATACCCATTGGACTGTGTGTGTGTCACAAACCCCAATGGACAGCGTGTGTGTGTAACAATAACCATTGGACAGTGTGTGTGTCACAAAACCCATTGGATAACGTGTGTGTCACAAACCCCATGTGAAAGTGTGTGTGTCACAAACCCCATTGGATAGCGTGTGTGGGTCACAAACCCTATTGGACAGTTTGTGTTTCTCAAACCCCACTGTACAGCGTGTGTACAACGATCCCCATTGGACAGAGTGTGTGTCACAAGACCCATTGGACAGAGTGTGTGTGTCACAAACCCCACTGGACAGCGTATGTGTCATAAACCCCCGTGGACACTGTGTGTGTCACGAATGCCATTGGACAGTATGTGTGTCACAAACCCCCCTGGACAGTGTTTGTGTCACAATCCCCAGTGAACAGTGTGTGTGTAGAAAACCCCAATGGACAGCGTCTGTGTGTCACAAAACCTCCTGGTCAGTGTGTGTGTCACAAACCCCATTTGACAGCGTGTCTGTCACAAACCCCATTGGACAACGTGTGTGTGTAACAATACCCATTGGACAGTGTGTGTGTCACAAACCCCATTGGACAGCATGTGTGTCATAAACCCCCGTGGACACTGTGTGTGTCACGAATGCCATTGGACATCATGTGTGTCTCAAACCCCACTGGACAGTGTGTGTGTAACAAAACCCACTGGACAGCGTTTTCGTCACAAGCCCATTGGACAACGTGTGTGTCACAAACATCATTGGACAGCGTGTGTGTGTAATAATACCCATTGGACAGTGTGCGTGTCACAAACACCCATGTACAGTGTGTGTTTCACAAACCCCATTGGACTGAGTTTGTGTCACAAACCCCATTGGATAGCGTGTGTGTCACAAACCCTATTGAACAGTGTGTAGGTTACAATCCCCATTGGACAGCATCTGTGTCACAAATCCCATTGGACAGCGTGTGTGTCAAAACCCATTGGACGGTATGTGTCTCAGAAAACCCACTGGACAGAGTGTGTGTCACAAACACCAATGGAGAGTGTGAGTGTCACAAACCCCATTGGATAGCGTGTGTGTCACAATCCAAATTGGACAGCGTGTGTTTCACAAAGCCCATTGGACAGCGTGGGTGTGTCACAAACCCTCCTGGTCAGTGTGTGTGTCACAAACCCTATTGGACAGCGTGTGTGTGTAACAATACCCAATGGACGGTGTGTGTGTCACAAACCCCATTGTACAGCGTGTGTGTCACAAACCCCCGTGGACACTGTGTGTCACGAAAGCCACTGGACAGTGTGAGTGTCACAAACCCCCGTGGACAGCGTGTGTGTCACAATCCCCAGTTGACAGCGTGTGTGTCAAAAGAACCCTGTGACAGTGTGTGTGTGTCACAAACCCCATTGGATAGCGAGTGTGTGTCACAAACCCTATTGGACAGTGTGTAGGTCACAATCCCCATTGGACAGCGTGTATGTCACAATCCCCATTGGACAGCGTGTGTTTTTCACAAACACCATTCGACAGTGTGTGTGTCACAAACCGCATTGGAGAGTGTGTGTGTGTAACAATACGCATTGCACAGTGAGTGTGTCACAAACCCCATTGGACAACGTGTGTGTCACAAACCCCCGTGGACACTGCGTGTGTCACGAACGCCATTGGAGAGTGTGTGTTTCACAATCCCCAGTGGACAGCGTGTGTGTCAAAACCCCTGTGGACAGTGTGTGTGTCACAAAACCAACTGGACAGCGTGTGTGTCAAAAAAAACAAAGGAAAGTGTGAGTGTCACAAACCGTATTGGACAGCGTGTGTGTCACAAACCCTTTTGGACAGTGTGTGTGTCACAAAACCCACTGGACAGCGTGTGTGTCACGAACCACATTGGACAGAGTGTGTGTGTCACAAACCCCATTGGAAAGTGTATGTGTCACAAACCACATTGGATAGCGTGTGTGTCACAAGACCAATTGGACAGACTGTGTGTGTCACAAAACCCACTGGACAGAGTGATTGTTCACAAACCCCATTGGACATCGTGTGTGTCACAAGACCCATTGGACAGAGTCTGTATGTCACAAACACCGCTGGACAGCATGTGGGTGTAACAATACATATTGGACAGTGTGTGTGTCACAAACCCCATGGGATAGAGTGTGTTTCACGAACCCCATTGGACAGCGTGTGTGTCACAAGCGCCATTGGACAGAGTGTGTGTGTCACAAACCCCATTGGAAAGTGTATGTGTTCCAAACCCCATTGGATAGCGTGTGTGTGTCACAAACCCTATTGGACAGCGTGTGTTTCACAAAACCCACTGAGCAGCGTGTGTGTCACAAACCCTATTTGAAAGTGTATGTGTCACAAACACCCATGTAGAGTGTGAGTGTCACAAACCCCATTGGACAACTTGTGTGTCACAAACCCCTTTGGACAGTGTGTGTGTCAAAGAGTCATTGGACAGCGTGTGTGTGTCACAATCCCCATTGGACAGTGTGTGTGTCACAAAGCCTATGGGACAGAGTGTATGTCACGAACCCCATTGGACAGCGTGCGTGTCACAAGCCCCACTGGACAGAGTGTGTGATTCACAAACCCCATTAGAAAGTGTGTGTGTCACAAACCCCATTGGAAAGAGTGTGTGTCACAAACCCCATTGGATAGCGTGTGTGTGTCAGAAACCCCATTAGAAAATGTGCGTGTCACAAACCCCTTTGGATAGCATGTGTGTGCCACAAACCCTATTGGACAGTGTGTATGACATAATCCCCATTGGACAGCGTCTTTGTCATAAACCCCATGGTACTGAATGTGTGTCACAAACACTATTGGACAGTGTGTGTGTGTCACAAACCCATTGGAAAGAGTGTGTGTGTCACAAAACCCACTGGACAGCGTGTGTGTCACGAACCCCATTGGACAGCGTGTGTGTTTCACAAACCCTTTGGACAGAGTTCGTGTGTCACAAACCCCTTTGGACTGCATGCATGTCACAAACACCATTGGACAGCGTGTGTGTGTCATAATCCCCATTGGAAATTGTGTGTGTCACAAGCCTATTGGACAGAGTGCGTGTGTCACGAAACCCACAGGACAGCGTGTGTGTCACAATCACCATTGGACAGAGAGTGTGTTCACAAACCCCATTGGAAAGTGTATGTGTCACAAACCGCACGGGAGAGCGTGTGTGTGTTACAAACCCCATTGTACAGCGTGTTTTTCACAAGCCCTTTGGACAGAGTGTGTGTGGCACAAATCCCATTGTACAGCTTGTTTGTCATAATCCCCATTCGACAGCGTGTGTGTCACAAACCCCATTGGACAGAGTGTGCATGTCAAACCACATTGGATAGAGTGTGTGTCACAAACCCCATTGGACAGAGTGTGTGTGACAAACCCCATTTTACAGTGTATGTGTCACAAACCCCATTGGACAGCGAGGGTGACACAGACACCATTGGACAGAGTGTGTGTGTCACAAAACCCACTGCACAGTGTGTATGTCACAAACCCCTTTGAACAGTGTTCGTGTCACAAACACCATTGGACAGCGTGTGTTTCACAAACCCCATTGGAAAGTGTATGTGTCACAAACCGCATTAGATAGCGTGTGTGTGACACAAACCCCATTGTACAGCGTGTGTGTGTCAAAATACCCATTGGACAGAAAGTGTGTCACAAGACCATTGGACAGTGTGTGTGCGTCACAAACCCCATTGGAAAGTGTATGTGCCATAAACCCCATTAGATAGCGTGTGTGTGTCACAAACCCCATTGGACAGAGTGTGTGTGACAAACCCCATTGGACAGTGTGTGTGTCATGAACCCCATTTGAAAACTTGTGTGTCACAAGCACCATTGGACAGAGTGTTTGTGTCACAAACACCATTGGAAAGTGTATGTGTCACGAACCTCATTGGATAACATGTGTGTGTCACAAACCCTATTGGACAGTGTGTGTGTCACTAAACCCACTGGACAGCGTTTTTATCACAAGCCCCATTGGGCAGCGTCTGTGTCACAAACCCCATTGGGCAGCGTGTGTGTCACAATCCCCATTGGACAGTGTGTGTGTCACAAACCCCTTGGGACAGAGTTTTTCTCACAAACACTATTGGACATCATGTGTATCACAAACATCATTTTACAGCGTGTGTGTGTCCAATCCCCACTAGACAGTGTGTGTGTCACAAAAACCATTGGATAGCGTGTGTGTCACAAAATCCTTTTGAAAGTATGTGTGTCACAAACCCTATTGGATAGCGTGTGTGTGTCACAAACCCTATTGCACAGTGTGTGTTTCACAAACCCCACTGGACAGCGTGCGTGTCACATAACCCATTGGTCATCGTGTGTGTCACACACCCCTTTGGACAGTGTGTGTTTCACAAAGCCCATTGAACAGCGTGTGTCTCACAATCCCAATTGTACAGTGTGTACATTGTACATCGTTTGTGTCAGAAACCCCTTTGGACAGCGTGTGTGTCAGAAGCGCCATTGGACAGAGTGTATGTGTCACAAACCCCATTGGACATCGTGTGTGTCACAAACCCTTTTGGACAGTGTGTGTCTCACAAACCCCACTGGACAGTGTGCGTGTCACAAACCCCATTGGACATCGTGTTTGTCACAAACCCCTTTGGACATCGTGTGTGTCACAATCCCACTTGTACAGTGTTTGTGTGTAACAAACCCTATTGGACAGTGTGTGTTTCACAAACCCCATTGGACAGCATGTGTGTCACAAACACCATTGGACAGCGTGTGTTTCACAAACCCCATTGGAAAGTGTATGTGTCACAAACCGCATTAGATAGCGTGTGTGTGACACAAACCCCATTGTACAGCGTGTTTGCCACAAGCCCTTTGGACAGCGTGTATGTCAAAAACCCCTTTAGACAGTGTGTGTGTCACAAAGCACATTGTACAGCGTGTGTGTGTCACAATCCCCATTGGACAGTGTGTGTGTCACAAATCCCATTGGACAGCGTGTGTGTGTCACAATACCCATTAGACAGAAAGTGTGTCACAAGACCATTGGACAGTGTGTGTGCGTCACAAAACCCACTGCACAGCGTGTGTGTCACATATCCCTTTGGACAGCGTGTGTGTCACAAGCACCATTGGACAGAGTGTGTGTGTCACAAACCCCATTGGAAAGTGTATGTGCCATAAACCCCATTAGATAGCGTGTGTGTGTCACAAACCCCATTGGACAGAGTGTGTGTGACAAACCCCATTGGACAGTGTGTGTGTCATGAACCCCATTTGAAAACTTGTGTGTCACAAGCACCATTGGACAGAGTGTTTGTGTCACAAACACCATTGGAAAGTGTATGTGTCACGAACCTCATTGGATAACATGTGTGTGTCACAAACCCTATTGGACAGTGTGTGTGTCACTAAACCCACTGGACAGCGTTTTTATCACAAGCCCCACTGGGCAGCGTCTGTGTCACAAACCCCATTGGGCAGCGTGTGTGTCACAATCCCCATTGGACAGTGTGTGTGTCACAAACCCCATCGGACAGAGTTTTTGTCACAAACACTATTGGACATCATGTGTATCACAAACATCATTTTACAGCGTGTGTGTGTCCAATCCCCACTAGACAGTGTGTGTGTCACAAAAACCATTGGATAGCTTGTGTGTCACAAAATCCTTTTGAAAGTATGTGTGTCACAAACCCTATTGGATAGCGTGTGTGTGTCACAAACCCTATTGCACAGTGTGTGTTTCACAAACCCCACTGGACAGCGTGCGTGTCACATAACCCATTGGTCATCGTGTGTGTCACAAACCCCTTTGGACAGTGTGTGTTTCACAAAGCCCATTGAACAGCGTGTGTCTCACAATCCCAATTGTACAGTGTGTACATTGTACATCGTTTGTGTCAGAAACCCCTTTGGACAGCGTGTGTGTCAGAAGCGTCATTGGACAGAGTGTATGTGTCACAAACCCCATTGGACATCGTGTGTGTCACAAACCCTTTTGGACAGTGTGTGTCTCACAAACCCCACTGGACAGTGTGCGTGTCACAAACCCCATTGGACATCGTGTTTGTCACAAACCCCTTTGGACATCGTGTGTGTCACAATCCCACTTGTACAGTGTTTGTGTGTAACAAACCCTTTTGGACAGTGTGTGTTTCACAAACCCCATTGGACAGCATGTGTGTCACAAACACCATTCAACAGCGTGTGTGTGTCACAAACACCATTGGGCAGCGTGTGTGCGTCACAGTCCCCATTGGACAGTGTGTGTTTCACAAACACTCATGGACAGTGTGGTTGTCAGGAACCTAATTGGACATCGTTTGTGTCAGAAAACCCTTTGGACAGCGTGTGTGTCACAAGCGCCATTGGACAGAGTGTATGTGTCACAAACCCCATTGGAAAGTGTATGTGTCACAAACCCCATTGGATAGCGTGTGTGTGTCACAAACCCTCCTGGTCAGTGTCTGTGTCACAAAACCCATTGGACAGCATGCGTGTCACAAACACCATTGGACAGTGTGTGTTTAACAAACCCAGTTGGTCAGCGTGTGTGTCACAAACCCAATGGGACAGTGTGTGTGCGTCACATACCCCACTGGAAAGTGTGTGTGTCACAAACCCCATTGGACAGAGTTTGTTTTTAACAATACCCATTGGACATCATGTGTGTCATAAACCCATTTGGACAGTGTGTTTCACAAACCCCACGTGACAGCGTGTGTGCCACAAACACCCATGGACAGTGTGCGTGTCACAAACCCCATTCGACATCGTGTGTGTCACAAACCCCTTTGGTCAGTGTGTGTGTCAGAAACCCCATTGGACAGTGTTTGTGTGTCACAATACCCAGGGGACAGAGTGTGTCACGAACCGCATTGCACAGCGTGTGTGTCACAAGCACCATTTTACAGAGTGTGTGCGTCACAAACCCCATTGGAACGTGTATGCGTTACAAAACCCATTGTATAGTGTGTGTGTGTCACAAACCCTCCTGGTAAAGTGTGTGTGTCACAAAACCCATTGGACAGCATGCGTGTCACACACAGCATAGGACAGTGTGTGTGTAACAAACCCAATTTGTCAGCGTGTGTGTCTCAAACCCCATGGGACAGCGACTGGGTGTCACAAACCCCATTGGATAGCATGTGTGTGTCTAAAACCCCATTAGAAGGTATGATTGTCACAAACCCCATTGGATAGCATGTGTGTGTCACAAACCCTATTGGACAGTGTGTATTTCACAATCCCCATTGGACAGCGTCTGTGTCACAAACCCCATTGGACAGCGTGTGAGTCACAAACAACATTGGACAGCGTGTGTGGTTCACAATCCCCACTGGACACTGTGTGTGTGTGTCACAAAACCCATTGGATAGCGTGTGTGTCAGAAACGCCCGTGGACACTGTGTGTGTCACAAACCCCCCTGGACACTGTGTGTGTCACAATTCCCAGTGGACAGCGTGTGTGTCAAATCCCCATTGGACATTCTTTGTGTGACAAAACCCACTGGACAGCCTGTGTGTCACAAACACCCATGGACAGTGTGTGTGTGTCACAATCCCCATTGGACAGTGTGTGTGTCACAAACACCATTGGAAAGTGTATGTGTAACAAACCCCATTCGATAGCGTGTGTGTGTCACAAACCCTACTGGATAGTATGTGTGTCACAAAACTCACTGGACAGCGTGTGTGTCACAAACACCCATGGACAGTGTGCGTGTCACTAAACCCATTGCACATCATGTGTGTCACAAACCCTTATGGACAGTGTGTGTGTCACAAACCCCAGTGGACAGTGTGTGTGTCAAAAACACCCATGGACAGTGTGCGTGTCACAAACCCCATTGGAAAGTGTGTGTGTCACAAACACCATTGGACAGCGTGTGTATCACAATCAACATTGGACAGTGTGTGTGTCACAAACCCCAGTGGACAGCATGTTTGTCAAAACCCCATTGGACAGCGTGTGTGTCACAAACACCCATGAACAGTATGTGTGTCACAAACCCCATTGGAAAGTGCGTGTGTCACAAACCCCACTGGACAGCGTGTGTGTTGCATACACCCATGGACAGTGTGCGTGTCAGAAACCCCATTGTAGATCGTGTGTGTCACTAACCCTTTTGGACAGTGTGTGTGTCACAAACCCCATTGCATAGCGTGGTGTGTCACAAACCCCATTGGAAAGTGTGTGTCACAAACCCCATTGGATAGCGCGTGTGTGTCACTAACCCCATTATAAAGTGTGCGTGTCACAAACCCCATCTGATAGCATGTGTGTGTCACAAACCCCATTGGACAGCGTCTGTGTCACAAAATCCATTGGACAGCATCTGTGTCACAAGCACCATTGGACAGAGAGTTTGTGTCACAAACCTCATTGGAAAGTGTATGTTTCACAAACCCCATTGGACAGCGTGTGTCTGTCACAAACCCTTTTGGACAGTGTTTGTCACAAAACCCACTGGACACCGTGTGTGTTCACAAACCCCATTGGACAGCGTGTTTGTCACAATCCCCATTTGACAGTGTTTGTGTCGCAAACCCCCCTGTACAATTTCTGTGTCACAAACACCATTGGACAGCGTGTGTGTGTAACAATACCCATTGGACATCGTGTTTGTCACAATCCCCATTGGACAGTGTGTGTGTCACAAACCCCGTTGGATAGCGTGTGTGTTTCACAAACCCCATTGGACAGCTTGTGTGTGTCACAAAGCCCGTTTGACAGAAAGTGTGTCACAAACCCCGTTGGACAGCGAGTGTGTTTCACAATCCCCATTGGACAGTGTGTGTGTCACTAAACCCATTGGATAGCGTGTCTGTGTCACAAACCATATTTAACTGTGTGTGTGTCACAAACCCCATTGTAAATCGTGTGTGTCACAAACCCTTTTGGACAGCGCGTGTGTCACAATCCCCATTGTACAGCATGTGTGTCACAAACCACTTCGGACAGTGTGTGTGTCACAAAACCCATTGGACAAGGGTGTATCACGAACCCCATTGGACAGCCTGTGTGTCACAAGCGCCATTGGACAGAGTGTGTGTGTCACAAACCCCATTGGACAGCGTGTGTGTCACAAACCCTTTTGGACAGTGTGTGTGTCACAAACCCCGTTAGACAGTCTGTGTGTCAAAAAAACCCGTGGACAGTGTGAGTTTCACAAACCCCTTTGGAGAGAGTGTGAGTGTCACAATCCCCATTGGACAGTGCGTGTCTCACAAACATCATTGGACAGCGTGTGTGTCACAAGCCCTTTGGACAGAGTGTGTGTGTCAGACGCACCATTGGACAGCGTGTGTGTGTCACAATCCCCATTGGAAAGTGTATGTGTCACAAACCCCATTGGATTGCGTGTGTGTGTCACAAACGCTATTGGGCAGTGTGTGTGTCATAAAATCCACTGGACAGCGTGTGTGTTCACAAACCCCATTGGACAGCGTGTTTTTCACAAGACCCTTTGGACAGAGTGTGTGTGTAACAATAACCATTGGAGAGTGTGTGTATCACAAACCCTCTTGGACACTGTGTATGTCACAAACCCCATTGGACAGTGTGTGTGTCAGAAACTCCACTGAGCAGCGTGTGTTTCACAAACCCCATTGAACAGCGTGTGTGTGTCACAATACCCTTTGGAAAGTGTGTGTGTCACAAACTGGATTGGACAGAGTTTGTGTCACAAACATAATTGGACAGCGTGTGTGTCACAAGCCCATTGGACAGTGCGTGTGTGTTACAAAACCCATTGGACAGTGTGTGTGTCACAAACCCCATTGTACAGCGTGTGTGTGTCACAATCCCCACTGTACAGTGTGTGTGTCACAAACACCATTGGATAGAGTGTGTGTCACAAACCCCTTTGGACAGTGTGTGTGTCACAGACCCCTCAGTACAGGGTGTGTGTCACAATCCCCATAGGACAGTGTGCATGTCACAATCATCATTGGACAGCGTGTGTGTCACAATACCATTGAAGAGACTGTGTGTGTCACAAAACCCACTGGACGGCGTGTGTGTCACGAACGCCTTTGTACAGCGTGTGTGTCACAAACTCATTGGACAGAGTGTGTGTGTCACAAACCCCATTGGAAAGTGTATGTGTCACAAACCCCATCGGATAGTGTGAGTGTGTCACAAACCCTCCTAGTCAGTGTGTGTGTCAGAAAACCAATTGGACAGCATGCGGGTCACAAACACCATTGGGCAGTGTGTGTGTAACAAACCCAATTGGTCTGCGTGTGTGTCTCAAACCCCATGGGACAGCGTGTCTGCGACGAACCCCATTGGACACCGCGTGTGTCACAATCCCCATTGGACAGCGTGTGTGTTACAAACCCCATTGGACAGAGTGTGTGTGTCACAAACACCATTGGACAGCGTGTGTGTGTCACAATCCCCACTGCACAGCGTGTGTGTCACAAACCCCATTGGACAGCATGTGTGTCACAATACCCATTGGACACTGTGTGTGTCACAAACCCCATTGGATATCGTGTGTGTCACAAGCCCATTGGACAGAGTGTGTGTGTCACAAACCCCATGGGACAGTGTGTGTGACCAACCCCATTGGACAGCGTGTGTGTCACAATCCCCACTGGACAGCGTGTGTGTCACAAACCCCATTGGACAGCATGTGTGTCACAATACCCATTGGACACTGTGTGTGTCACAAACCCCATTGGATATCGTGTGTGTCACAAGCCCATTGGACAGAGTGTGTGTGTCACAAACCCCATGGGACAGTGTGTGTGACCAACCCCATTGGACAGCGCGTGTGTCACAATCCCCATTGTACAGCGTGTGTGTCACAAACCCCATTGGACAGTGTATGTGTCACAAACCCCATTGGACAGCGTGTGTGTCACAATCCCAATTCTACAGCGTGTGTGTAAAAAACTCCATTGGACAGCGTGTGTGTCACAAACCCCATTGGACAGCGTGTGTGTCACGAACCGCATTAGAAAGTGTGTGTGTCACAAACCCTATTGGATAGCGTATGTGTGTCACAAAACCTATTGGAAAGAGTGTGTGTGTAACAATATCCACTGGACAGCGTGTGTGTTCACAAACCCCATTGGACAGCGTGTTTTTCACAAGACCCTTTGGACAGAGTGTGTGTGTAACAATAACCATTGGAGAGTGTGTGTATCACAAACCCTCTTGGACACTGTGTATGTCACAAACCCCATTGGACAGTGTGTGTGTCAGAAACTCCACTGAACAGCGTGTGTTTCACAAACCCCATTGGACAGCGTGTGTGTGTCACAATACCCTTTGGAAAGTGTGTGTGTCACAAACTGGATTGGACAGAGTTTGTGTCACAAACATCATTGGACAGCGTGTGTGTCACAAGCCCATTGGACAGTGTGTGTGTGTTACAAAACCCATTGGACAGTGTGTGTGTCACAAACCCCATTGTACAGCGTGTGTGTGTCACAATCCCCACTGTACAGTGTGTGTGTCACAAACACCATTGGATAGAGTGTGTGTCACAAACCCCTTTGGACAGTGTGTGTGTCACAGACCCCTCAGTACAGGGTGTGTGTCACAATCCCCATAGGACAGTGTGCATGTCACAATCATCATTATACAGCGTGTGTGTCACAATACCATTGAAGAGACTGTGTGTGTCACAAAACCCACTGGACGGCGTGTGTGTCACGAACGCCTTTGTACAGCGTGTGTGTCACAAACACCATTGGACAGAGTGTGTGTGTCACAAACCCCATTGGAAAGTGTATGTGTCACAAACCCCATCGGATAGTGTGAGTGTGTCACAAACCCTCCTAGTCAGTGTGTGTGTCAGAAAACCAATTGGACAGCATGCGTGTCACAAACACCATTGGGCAGTGTGTGTGTAACAAACCCAATTGGTCTGCGTGTGTGTTTCAAACCCCATGGGACAGCGTGTCTGCGACGAACCCCATTGGACACCGCGTGTGTCACAATCCCCATTGGACAGCGTGTGTGTTACAAACCCCATTGGACAGAGTGTGTGTGTCACAAACACCATTGGACAGCGTGTGTGTTTCACAATCCCCATTGCACAGTGTATGTGTGTCACAAACGCGATTAAACAGTGTGTGTGTCACAAGCCTCATTGGACAGCGTGTGTGTCACAATACCCATTGGACACTGTGTGTGTCACAAACCCCATTGGATATCGTGTGTGTCACAAGCCCATTGGACAGAGTGTGTGTGTCACAAACCCCATGGGACAGTGTGTGTGACCAACCCCATTGGACAGCGTGTGTGTCACAATCCCCACTGGATAGCGTGTGTGTCACAAACCCCATTGGACAGCATGTGTGTCACAATACCCATTGGACACTGTGTGTGTCACAAACCCCATTGGATATCGTGTGTGTCACAAGCCCATTGGACAGAGTGTGTGTGTCACAAACCCCATGGGACAGTGTGTGTGACCAACCCCATCGGACAGCGCGTGTGTCACAATCCCCATTGTACAGCGTGTGTCACAAACCCCATTGGACAGTGTATGTGTCACAAACCCCATAGGACAGCGTGTGTGTCACAATCCCCATTCTACAGCGTGTGTGTAAAAAACTCCATTGGACAGCGTGTGTGTCACAAACCCCATTGGACAGCGTGTGTGTCACGAACCGCATTAGAAAGTGTGTGTGTCACAAACCCTATTGGATAGCGTATGTGTGTCACAAAACCTATTGGAAAGAGTGTGTGTGTAACAATATCCATTGGACAGTGTGTGTGTCACAAACCCCATTGGACAGCGTGTGTGTCACAATCCCCATTGTACAGCGTGTGTGTAAAAAACTCCATTGGACAGCGTGTGTGTTTCAAAAACCCCATTGGACAGCGTGTATGTGTCACAAGCCCTTTGGAAAAACTGCGTGTCTCACAAAACCCATTGTACAGCGTGTGTGTCACGAACCCCATTGAACAGCGTGTGTCACAAGCACCATTGGACAGAGTGCGGTGTCACAAACTCCACTGAGCAGCGTGTGTGCCACAAACCCCATTGGATAGCATGTGTGTGTCATAAACCCTATTGGACAGTGTGTATGTCACAATCCCCATTGGACAGCGTGTGTGTCAAAACCCAACTGGACAGTGTGTGTGTCAAAAAACACAGTGGAGAGCGTGTGTGTAACAAACACCCATGGACAGTTTGTGTTTCACAAAACCCCGTTGGAAACAGTGTGTGTCACAAACCCCATTGGACAGCGTGTGTGTGTCACAATCCCCTTTAAACAGCATGTGTGTCACAAACCCCATTGGACAGCATTTGTGTTTCACAATTCCCATTTGACAGCGTGTGTGTCAGAAACCCCTTTGGACAGTGTGTGTGTCACAAACCCCATTGGACAGATTGTGTGTCATAAACCCCATTGAACCGAGTGTGTGTGTCACAAAGCCGATTTGACAGTGTGTGTGTCACAATCCCCATTGGACAACGTGTGTGTCACAAACACCTTTGGACAGAGTGTGTGTCACAAACCCCTTTGGACAGCGTGTGTGTGTCACAATCCCCATTAGACAGCGTGTGTGTCACAAACCCCATTGGACAGCATTTGTGTTTCACAATTCCCATTTGACAGCGTGTGTGTCAAAAACCCCTTTGGACAGTGTGTGTGTCACAAACCCCGTTGGACAGCGTGTGTGTCACCATCTCCATTGGAAAAGGTGTGTGTCACAAACACCATTGGACAGCGTGTGTGTCACAAGCACCATTGGACAGAGTGCGGTTTCACAAACCCCATTGAGCAGCGTGTGTGCCACAAGCCCCATTGGACAGAGTGTATGTGTCACAAACCCCATTGGACAGCCTGTGTGTCACAATCCCCATTGGACAGCGAGTATCACAAACCCAATTGGACAGTGTGTGTGTCACCATCTCCATTGGATAGCGTGTGTGTCACAAACCCCATTGGACAGCGTTTGTGTCACAAACCCCCGTAGACACTGTGTGTGTCACCAACCCCTTTGGACAGTGTGTGTGTCACAAAACCCACTGGACAGCGTGTGTGTCACAAACCCCATTGGACAGCGTGTGTGTCATATGCCCCATTGGATAGCGTGTGTGTGTCACAATCCCAATTTTACAGTGTGTGTGTCACAAACACCATTGGACAGCGTGTGTGTCACAAGCCCATTGGACAGAGTGTGTGTGTCACAAACACCATTGGACAGCGTGTGTGTCACAAGCACCATTGTTCAAAGTGTGTGTGTCACAAAACCCATTGGAAAGTGTATGTGTCGCAAACTGCATTGGACAGCGTGTGTGTGTCACCTTCCCCATTAGACAGCGTGTGTGTCACAAACCCCATTGGACAGCATGTGCGTATCACAATCCTATTGGACAGTGTGTGTGTCACAAACAACATGGGACAGATTGTGAGTGTCACAAACCCCATTGGATATTGTGTCTGTCACAAACCCTATTAGAAAGTGTGTGTGTCACAAACCCCATTGGATAGCGTGTGTGTGTCACAAACCCTATTGGACAGTGTGTGTGTCACAAACCCATTGAACAGCGTGTGTGTCACGAAAACCATTGGACAGACTGTGTGTCATAAACCCCATTGGACAGCGTGTGTGTCAGAAACACAACTGGACAGTGTGTGTGTCACAAACCCAAATTGGACAGCGTTTGTGTCACAATCCCCAGTGGACAGCGTGTGTGTCAAAACCCAATTAGACAGTGCGTGTGTCACAAAACCCACTGGTCAGCGTGTGTGTCACAAACCGCCCTGGTCAGTGTGTGTGTCACAATCCCCAGGGACAGCGTGTGTGTCAAAACCCCATTGGACAGTGTGTGTGTCACAAAACCGACTGGACAGCGTGTGTGTCACAAACCAATTGGACAGCGTGTGTGTCACAAACACCCATGGACATTGTAAGTGTCACTATCCCCATCGGATTGCGTGTGTGTCACAAACCCCTATGGACAGTGTATTTGTCACAAATCCCATTGTATAACATGTGTGTTCACAATCCCATTGGACAGATTGTTTTTCACAAGACCCATTGGACAGAGTGTGTGTGTCACAAAGCCCATTGGACAGCGTGTGTGTCACAATCCCCATTGGATAGAGTGTGTGTCACAAACACCCCTGGACAGCGTGTGTGTCACAAACACCCATGGAAAGTGTGCGTGTCACAAACCCCATTTGACGTCGTGTGTGTCACAAAGCACTTTGGACAGTGTGTGTGTCACAAACGCCACTGGACAGCGTGTGTGTCACAAACACCCATGGACAGTCTGTGTGTCACAAATCCCGTTGTACAGAGTGTGTGTGTCGTAAACCCCATTGGACAGTGTGTGTGTGACAAACCACATGGGACAGAGTGTGTATCACAAACCCTATTGGACAGTGTCTGTGTCACAAACCCCATTGAACAGTATGTGTGTCACGAACCCCATTGAACAGCGTGTGTGTCACAAAACCCATTGGACAGATTGTGTGTCATAAACCCCATTGGACAGCGTGTGTGTCAAAACCCAATTGGACAGTGTGTGTGTCACAAAACCCACTGGACAGCGTGTGTGTGTGTCACAATCCCCATTGGACAGTGTGTGTGTCACAAACACCATTGGACAGCGTGTGTGTCACAAGCCCATTTTACAGAGTGTGTGTGTCACAAACCCCATTGGAAAGTGTATGTGTCACAAAGCCCAGTAGATAGCGTGTGTGTGTCACAAACCCTATTGGACAGTGTGTGTGTCACAAAACGCACTGGACAGCGTGTGTGTTCACAAGACCCATTGGACAGAGTCTGTGTGTCACAAAGCCCGTTGGACACCGTGTGTGTCACAATCCCCATTGGACAGTGTGTGTGTGTCACAAACCCCATTGGACAGCGTGTGTGTCACAAACACCATTGGACAGTGTGTGTGTCACAATCCCAATTGGATAGCGTGTGTGTCACAAACCCCATTGGACAGTGTGTATGTCTCATAAGCTCCATTGCACAGAGTGTGTGTTTCACAAACCCCATTTGACAGAGTTTGTGTGACAAAACCCATTGGACACTGTGTGTGCCAGAAACACCATTGGACAGTGTGTGTGCCACAAACCCCATTGGACAGCATTTGTGTCACACTCCCCAGTGAGCACGGTGTGTGTCAAAACCCAATTGGACAGTGCGTGTGTGACAAAACCCACTGGACAGGGTGTGTGTCACAAACCCCCCTAGTCAGTTTGTGTTTCACAATCCCCAGTGGACAGCGTGTGTGTCAAAACCCCATTGGACAGTGTGTGTGTCACAAAACCCACTGGATAGCGTGTGAGTTCCAAACAACCATGGACAGTGTGAGTGTCACAAACCCCATTGGATAGCGTGTGTGTCACACACCCCTGTGGACCGTTTGTGTTTCACAAACCTCGTTGGACAGCGTGTGCGTGTCACAAACCCCATTGGATAGATTGTGTGTGTCACAAACCCCCGTGGACACTGTGTGTGTCACAAACCCCATTGGACAGTGTGTGTGTCACAAACCCCATTGGACATCGTGTGTGTCACAAACACCCATGGACAGTGTGCGTGTCACAAACCCCATTTTACATCGTGTGTGTCACGAACCCCATTGGACAGCGTGTGTGTCACAAACCCCATTGGACAGAACGTCTGTGTCACAAACCCCATTGGAAAATGTGTGTCTCACAAACCCCACTGGAGAGTGTGTGTGTGTCACAAACCCCATTGGACAGTATATATGTCACAATCCCCATTGGACAGCGTCTGTGTCACAAACCCCATTGGACAGCGTTTTTGTCACAAACACCATTGGACAGCGTGTGTGTGTCACAATCTTCATTGGACAATGTGTGTTTCACAAAACCTATTGGATAGCGCGTGTGTCACAAACCCCATTGGATAGCGTGTGTGTGTCACAAACCCTATTGGACAGTGTGTGTCACAAGACCCATTGGACAGAGTTTGTGTGTAACAAACCCCATTGCACAGCGTGTGTAACAATCCCCATTGGACAGCGCGTGTGACACAAACCCCTTTGGACAGTGTGTGTGTCACAAACCCCACTGGACACCGTGTGTGTTCATAAACCCCATTGGACAGCGTGTGTGTGTCACAATCCACATTGGACAGTTTGAGTGTGTCACAAACCCCTTTAGACAGACTGTGTGTGACAAACCCCACTGGACAGAGTGTGTGTTACAAACCCCATTTGACAGTGTGTGTGTATCAATACCCATTGGACAGTGTGTGTGTCGCAAACCCCATTGGAAATCGTGTGTGTCACTAACACCCGTGGACACTGTGTGTTTCACAATCCCCAGTGGACAGCGTGTGTGTCACAAACTCCTTTGGACAGTGTGTATGTCACAATCCCCATTGGACAGTGCCTGTGTCACAAACCCCATTGGACAGCGTGTGTGTGTCACAATCCCAATTGGACAGTGTTTGTGTCACAAAAACCTATTTGATATAGTGTGTGTCACAAACTCCATTGGATAGCGTGTGTGTGTCACAAAACCTATTGGACAGCGTGTGTGTCACAAGACCCATTGGACAGAGTGTGTGTGTGACACACCCCATTGGTCAGCGTGTGTGTCACAAGCCACATTGGACACTGTGTGTGTAACAAACCGCATTGATCAGCGTGTGTGTCACAAACACCATGGGACACCGTGTGTGTGTCACAAACCCCATTGGAAAGTGTGCGTGTCACATACCCCATTGGATAGCGTGTGTGTGTCACAAACCCTATTGGACAGTGTGTGTGTCACAAACCCCATTGGAAAGCGTGTGTGTTTCACAAAACCCATTAAACAGTACTCGTGTGACAAACCCCATTGGATAGCGTGTGTGTGCCACAAACCCCATTAGAAAGTCTGAGTGTCACAAATCATATTTGAAAGTGGGTGTGTCAAAATCCCCATTGGACAGTGTGTGTGTCACAGAACCCATTGGACAGCTTGTGTGTCACAATCCCCATTGGACAGCGTCTGTGTCACAAACCCCATTGGACAGCGTGTGTGTCAGAAACACCCATGGACAGTGTGTGTGTCACAAACCCAATTGGATAGCGTGTGTGTGTCACAAACCCCTTTAGAAAGTGCACGTGTCACAAACCCCTTTGGATAGAATGTGCGTGTCACAAACCCTATTGAACAGTGTGTATGTTACAATCCCCATTGGACAGAGTCTGTGTCACAAACCCCATTGGACAGTGTGTGTGTCACAAACCCCATTGGACAGTGTGTGTGTGTCACAATCCCCATTAGAAAGTGTGCGTGTCACAAACCCCATTGGACAGCATGTGTGTCACAAACACCATTAGTCAGCGTGTGTTTGTCACAATCCCCATTGGAAAGTGTATGTGTCACAAACACCATCGGATAGCGTGTGTGTGTCACAAACCCTTTTGGACAGTGTGTGTCTCAGAAACCCCAGTGGATAGCGTGTGTGTCACAAACACCCATGGACAGTGTGCGTGACAGAAACCCCTTTGGACATCGTGTGTGTCACAAACACCCATGGACACTGTGCGTGTCACAAACCCCATTGGACATCGTGTGTGTCACAAACCATTTTAGACAGTGTGTGTGTCACAAACGCCATGGGACAGAGTGTGTGTCACGAACCCCATTGCACACCGTGTGTGTTCACAAGCACCATTGGACAGAGTGTGTGTGTCACAAATCCCATTGGAAAGTGTATGTGTCACAAACCCCATTGGATAGCGTGTGTGTTTCACAAACCCTCATGGTCAGTGTGTGTGTCACAGAACCCATTGGGTAGCATGCGTGTCACAAACACCATTGGACAGTGTGTGTGTAACAAAACCCATTGTTCAGCGAGTGTGTCAGAAACCAATGGGACAGAGTGTGTGTCACAAACACCATTGGAAAGTGTGTGTGTCACAAACCCCATTGGATAGCGTGTGTGTGTCACAAAACCCATTAAAGAGTATGCTTGTCACAAAACCCATTGGATACCGTGTGTGTGTCACAAACCGCATTAGAAACAGGGCGTGTCACAAACCCCATTTGAAAGTGTGCGTGTCACAAACCCCATTTGAAAGTGTGTGTGTCACAAACACCTTTGGAAAGTGTGTGTGTCACAAACCCCATTAGATAGCGTGTGTGTGTCACAAACCCCATTGGAAAGTGTGCGTGTCACAAACCCCATTGGATAGATTGTGTGTGTCACGAACCCTATTGGACAGTGTGTATGTCAGAAACCCCCCTGGACAGCGTGTGTGTCACAAACACCCATGGACAGTGTGCGGGTCACAAACCCATTTGGACATCGTGTGTGTCACAAACCCCTTTGGACAGTGTGTCTGTCAGAAACCCCATTGGACAGAGCGTATGTGTCATAAACCCCATTGGAAAGTGTGTGTCTCACAAACCCCATTGGATAGTGTGTGTGTGTCACAAACCCTATTGGACAGTGTATATGTCACAATCCCCATTGGACAGCGTCTGTGTCACAAACCCCATTGGACAGCGTGTGTGTCACAAACACCATTGGACAGCGTGTGTGTGTCACAATCCCCATTGGACAGTGTGTGTGTCAGAAAACCTATTGGATAGCGTGTGTGTCACAAACACCATTAGAAAGTGTGTGTCTCACAAACCCCATTGGATAGTGTGTGTGTCACAAACACTATTGGACAGTGTGTGTGTCACAAACCCCATTGGACAGCTTGTGTGTCACAATCCCCATTGGACAGCGTCTGTGTCACAAACCCCATTGGACAGCGTGTGTGTCACAAACACCCATGGACACTGTGCGTGTCACAAACCCCATTGGACATCGTGTGTGTCCCAAACCCCGTTGGACAGTGTGTGTGTCTACAAGCGCCATTAGACAGAGCGTGTGTGTCACAAACCCCATTACAAAGTGTATGTGTCGCAAACCCCATTGGATAGTGTGTGTGTGTCACAAACCCTCCTGGTCAGTGTGTGTGTAACAAACGCCATTGTACCGCTTGTGTGTAATAAACCCCTTTGGACAGTGTGTGTGTCACAAACCCCATTGGACAGGCTGTGTGTCACAAACACTATTGGACAGCGTTTGTGTCACAAACCCATTGGACAGAGTGTGTGTGTCACAAACGCCACTGGAGGGTGTGTGTGTCACAAACCCCATTGGACATCGTGTGTTTCACAATCCCCATTGGACAGTGTGTGTGTCACAAACCACATTGGACAGAGTGTGTGTGACAAACCCCATTGGACACCGTGTGTGTCTTAACACCCATTTTACAGCGTGTGTGTGTTACAATCCCCATTGGACAGTATGTGTGTGTCACAAACCCCACTGGACAGCGTGTGTGTCACAAACCCCTTTAGACAGTGTGTGTGTCACAAACCCCATTGGACAGCGTGTGTGTGTCACAAACCCTCCTGGTCAGTGTGTGTTTCACAAACCCCATTGGAAAGTGTGTGTGCCACAAATCCCATTGCATATCGTGTGTGTGTCACAAACTCCATTATAAAGTAGTGCGTGTTCTCAAACCCCACTGTATAGCGTGTGTGTGTCACCAACCCTATTGGACAGTGTGTAGGCCACAATCCCCATTGGACAGCGTCTGTGTCACAAACCCCATTGGACAGCGTGTGTGTCACTAACACAATTGGACAGCGTGTGTGTGTCACAATCCCCATTGGACAGTTTGTGTGTCACAAACCCCATTAGATAGCATGTGTTTCACAAACCGCAGTTGAAAGTTTTTGTGTCAGAAACCCCAACGGATAGCGTGTGTGTGTCACAAACCGTATTGGACAGTGTGTATGACAAAATCCCCATTGGACAGCCTGTGTGTCACAAACCCCATTGGACAGTGTGTCTGTGTCACAATACCCATTGGATAGAGTTTGTGTCACAAACCCCATTGGACAGCGTGTGTATCTCAAACACCATTGGACAGTGTGTGTGGGACATACCCCATTGGACAGCGTGTGTGTGTCACAAATGCCATTGGACAGCATGTGTGTATCACAAATCCCATTGGACAGCGTGTATGTCACAAACCCCATTGGACAGCTTTTGTGTGTCACAAAGCCCGTTTGACAGAGTGTGTGTCACAAACACCATTGGACAATGTCTGTGTAACATACCCAATTGTTCAGAGTGTGTGTAACAATCTCCATGAGACAGCGTGTGTGTGTCACACACCTCATTGGATAGCGTGTGTGTCACAAACCCCATTGGATAGCGTGTGTGTAACAATCACCATTGGACAGCGTGTGTGTGTCACAAAACCCATTGGATAGCATGTGTGTGTCACAAACCCCATTGGACAGCGTGTAGTGTCAGAAACCCCATTGGACAGTGTGTGTCACAAATCCCCTTGGACAGCGTGTGTGTCACAAACCTCATTGGACAACGTGTGTGTCACAAACACCATTGGACAGTGTGTGTGTCACAAGCGCCATTGGAAAGTGTGTGTGTCACAAACCCCATTGGAAAGTGTGTGTGTCACAAACCCCATTGGACAGCATGTATGTCACAAAACCCATTGAATAGCATGTGGGTCACAAACCCCATTTGAAAGTGTGTATGTCACAATCCCCAGTGGACAGCGTGTGTGTGCCACAAAACACATTGGATACAATGTGAGTGTCACGAACCCCATTGGACAGCTTGTCAGCCAAAAGACCCATTGGTCAGAGTGTGTGTGTCACATTCCCCATTGGACAGTGTGTGTGTCACAAAACCCATTAGATAGCATGCGTGTCACAAAAACCATTGGACAGTGTGTGTGTAACAAAACAAATTCGTTAGCGTGTGTGTCACAAACCCCATGGGACAGCGTGTGTATGTCACAAACCCCATTGGAAAGTGTGTGTGTCACAAACCCCATTGGATAGCGTGTGTGTGTGACAATCCCCATTAAAAAGTCTGCGTGTCACAAACCCCATTTGAAAGTGTTTGTGTCACAATCCCCATTCGAGAGTGTGTGTGTCACAAAACCCATTGGATACCGTATGTGCCACAATCCCCGTTGGATAGTGTGTGTGTGTCACAAACACCGTTGGACAGCGTGTGTGTCATAAACCCCATTGGACAGCGTGTCTGTGTCACAATCCCCATTGGCCAGTGTGTGTGTGTCACAAACCACATTGGACAGTGTGTGTGTCACAAACCCCACTGGACAGTGTGTGTGTCACAAACCCCCCTGGACAGTGTGTGTGTCAGAATCCCCATTTGACAGCGTGTGTGTCACAAACCCCCGTGGACACTGTTTGTGTCAAAAACCCCATTGGACAGTGTGTGTGTCACAAACACAACTGGACAGCGTCTGTGTCACGAACCCCATTGGACAGATTTTGTGTGTCACAATCCCCATTGGACATCGAGTGTGTCACAATCCCCATTGGACAGCGTGTGTGTCACAAACCCCATTGGACAGAGTGTGTGTGTCACAAACCCCATTGGACATCGAGTGTGTCACAATCCCCATAGGACAGCGTGTGTGTCAGGAAACCCATTGGACAGCGTGTGTGTCACAAGCGCCACTGGAAACTGTGTGTGTCACAAACCCCATTGGAAAGTGTGTGTGTCATAACCCCCATTTTACAGAGTGTATGTGTCAAAATCCGATTGGACAGTGTGTGTGTGTCACCAACCCAATTGGACATCGTGTGTATCAACATCCCCATTGGACAGCGTGTGTGTCACAAACCCCACTGGACAGCATGTGTGTGTCACAATCCCCATTGGACAGTGTGTATGTCACAAATCCCATTGGAGAGAGTTTGTGTCACAAACCCCATTGGAAAGTGTGAGTGTCACAAACCCCGTTGGATAGCGTATGTGTGTCACAAACCCTATTGGACAGAGTGTGTGTGTCACAAACCCCATTGGACAGCGTGTGTGTCACCAAGCCCATTGGACAGCGTGTGTGTCAGAAACCCCATTGGACAGTGTGTGTCACAAATACCATTGGACAGCGTGTGTGTGACAAATACCATTGGACAGCGTGTGTGTCACAAACCCCTTTGGACTGTGTGTGTGTCACAAACCCCATTGGACAGCGTGTGTGTGTCACAATCCCCATTGGTCAGTGTGTGTGTCATAAACCCCATTTGAAAGCATGTGTGTGTCACAATCCCCATTGGACAGTGTGTGTGTCACAATCCCCATTGGACAGTGTGTGTGTCACAAACCCCATTGGAAAGTGTTTGTGTCACAAACCCCCGTGGGCACGGTGTGTGTCACAAACCCCATTGGACAGTGTGTGTGTCACAAACCCCACTACACAGTGTGTGTGTCACAAACCCCATTATAAAGTGTGCGTGTCACAAACCCTTTTGAGAGTGTGTAGGTAACAATCCCCATTGGACAGCATCTGTGTCACAAACCGCATTGGACAGCGTGTGTGTCAGAAACACCCATGGACAGTGTGCGTGTCACAAGCCCCATTGGACAGCATGTGTGTGTCACAATCCCCATTGGACAGTGTGTCTGTGTCACAAACCCAATTGGATAGTGTGTGTGTCACAAACCCTATTGGACAGCGTGTGTGTCACAAACCTTACTGGACAGCGTGTGTGTGTTTAACAGTACCCATTGGATAGCGTGTGTGTCACAAACACCCATGGACAGTGTGAGCGTCACAAACCCCATTGGATAGCGTGATGTGTCAAAACCACTTTTGACACTGTGGTGTCACAAAACCCACTGGACAGAGTGTGTGTGTCACAAAACCCATTGGACAGTGTTTGTGTCATAAACCCCATTGGACAGCCTGTGTGTTTCACAGTCCCCATTAGACAGTGGGTGTGAGTCACAAACCCCATTGGACAGAGTGTGTTTCAGAATCCCCATTGGACAGCATGTGTGTCACAAACTCCATTGGACAGAGTTTGTGTCACAAAACACCCTGGACACTTTGTGCGTCACAAACCCCATTGGACAGTGTGTGTTCAACAAAACCCACTGGACAGCGTGTGTGTCATGAATCCCATTGGACAGTGTGTGTGTCACAAGCACCATTGGACAGAGCGTGGTGTCAGAAAACCCATTGGAAAGTGTATGTGTCACAAACCCCACTGGATATCGTGTCTGTGTCACAAATCCTATTGGACAGTGTGTGTGTCACAAAAACCACTGGACAGCGTGTGTGTCACAAACCCCATGGGACAGACTGTGTGTCACAGACCCATTTGGACAGTGTGTGTGTGTCACAATACCCATTGGACAGTGTGTGTTTCACAAACCCCATTGGACAGAGTTGGTATCACAAACCCCATTGGACAGTGTGTGTATCAGAAACACCATTGGACAGCGTGTGTGTGTCACAAAGCCCATTTGACAGAGTGTGTGTCACAAACACCATTGGACAGTGTGTGTGTCAAAAACCCCAATGGACAGCGTGTGTGTGTCACAAAACCTCCTCGTCAGTGTGTGTGTCACAAGCCCTACGGGACAGCGTGTGTGTCGCAAACCCCATGGGACAATGTGTGTGTGTGTCACAAACCCCATTGGAAAGTGTGTGCCTCACAAACCCCATTGGACAGCCTGTGTGTGTCACAAGCCCTATTGGACAGTGTGTAGGTCACAATCCCCATTGGATAGCGTCTGTGTCACAAACCCCATTGGACAGCGTGTGAGTCACGTACACCTTTAGACAGCGTGTGTGTGTCACAATCACCATTGGATTGCGTGTGTGTGACACAAAACCTCCTGGTCAGCGTGTGTGTCAGAAAACCCATTGGACAGCATGCGTGTCACAAACATCATGGGACAGTGTGTGTGTAAGAAACCCAATTGGTCAGCGTGTGTGTCACAAACGCCATGGGACAGTGTGTGTGTGTCACAAACCCCATTGAAAAGTGTGTGTCACAAACCCCATTGAAAAGTGTGTGTCACAAACCCCATTGGATTGCGTGTGTGTGTCAAAAACCCCATTAGAATGTATGTGTGTCGGAAACCCCATTGCATAGCTTATGTGTGTCACAAACCCTATTGTGCAGAGTGTGTGTGTCACACACCCCATTGGATAGCGTGTGTGTCATAAACCCCATTGGATAGCGTGTGTGTGTCACAAAATCCAAGGGACAGATGTGTGTCACAAATTCCATTGGACAGCGTGTGTGTCATAAACCCCATTGGACATCGTGTGTGTGTCACAATCCCAATTGGACAGTTGTGTGTCACAAACCCCATGGGACAGAGTGTGTGTGTCACAATCTGCATTGGACAGTGTGTGTGTCACAAAACCCATTGGATACCGTATATGTCACATTTCAAAGTGTGTGTGTCACAAACCCCATTGGATAGCGTGTGTGTCACAAACCCTATTGGACAGTGTGTGTGTCATAAATCCCATTGGACAGCGTGTGTGTTTCACAGTCCCCATTGGACAGTGTGTGTATGTCACAAGCCCCAATTCACAGAGTGTATGTTTCACAATCCCCATTGGACAGTGTGAGTGTCACAAAACCCATTGGACAGTGTGTGTGTCACAAACCCCACTGGACAGCGTGTGTGTCACAAACACCCATGGGCAGTGTGCATGTCACAAACCCCATTGGACATCGTGTGTGTCACAAACCCTTTTGGACAGTGTGTGTCTCACAAACCCCACTGGAGAGCGTGTCTGTCACAAACACCCATTTACAGTGTGCGTATCACAAACCCCATTGGACTGCGTGTGTGTGTCACAATCCCCATTGGACAGTGTTTGTGTGTCACAAACCCCATTGGACAGCGTGTGTGATGTCACAAACCCCTTTGGAAAGAGTGTGTTTCACAAACCCCATTGGACAGGGTGTGTGTGTCACAATCCCCATTGGACAGTGTTTGTGTGTCACAAACCCCATTGGACATCGTCTGTGTCACAAACCCCATTAGCGAGCGTGTGTGTCACAAGCGATATTGGACATCGTGTTTGTTTCACAAACCCCAATGGAAAGTGTATGTGTCACAAACCCTATTGGATAGCGTGTGTGTCACGAACCCCATTGGAATTGTTGTGTGTCACGAGACCCATTGGAAAGCCTGTGTGTGTTACAAAACCCATTGGACAACGTGTGTGTGTCACAATCCCCATTGGACAGGTTGTGTGTGTAAAAAACCCATTGGACAACGTGTGTGTGTCACAATCTCCATTGGACAGTGTGTGTGTCGCAAACCCCATGGAACACACAGAGTGTGTGTGTCACAAAACCCAAGGGACAGCGTGTGTGTCACGAACCCCATTGGACAGCGTGTGTGTCACAAGCACCATTGGATAGCGTGTGTGTGTCACAAACACTCGTGGTCAGTGTGTGTGTCACAAAACCCTTTGGACAGCATGCGTGTCGCAAACACCATTGGACAGTATTTGTGTAAGAAACCCAATTGGTCAGCGTGTGTGTAACAAACCCCATGAGACAGCGTGTGTGTGTCACAAACCCCATTGGAAACTGTGTGTGTCACAAACCCATTTGGATACCGTGTGTGTGTCACAAACCCCATAGAAAGTGTGCGTGTCACAAACCCCATTGGATAGCATGTGTGTGTCACAAAACCTATTGGAGAGTGCGTGTGTCACAAAACCCACTTGACAGCGTGTGTGTAACAATCCCCATTGGACAGCGTGTATGTAACAAACCCCATTGGACAGAGTGTGTGTGTCACAAACCCCACGGGACAGAGTGTTTGTCACAAAGACTATTGGGCAGCGTGTGTGTCACAAGCACAGTTGGACAGAGTGTGGTGTCACAAAACCCATTGGAAAGTGTACGGGCCACAAACCCCATTGGATAGCGTGTGTGTGTCACAAACCCTATAGGACAGTGTGTGTGTCACAAAACCCACTTGACAGCGTGTGTGTAACAATCCCCATTTGACAGCATGTATGTAACAAACCCCATTGGACAGAGTTTGTGTCAGAAACCCCATTGGACAGCGTTTGTGTCACAAGCCCCATTGGACAGCGTGTGTGTTTCACAAGCGCAATTGAACAGAATGTGTGTGTCACAAACCCCATTAGAAAGTGTGCGTGTCACAAATCTCATTTGAAATTGTGTATGTCACAAACCCCATTGAATAGTGTGTTTGTGTCACAAACCCCACTGGACAGCGTGTGTTTTCCGAACCCCATTGGACAGCTTGTGAGTCACAAGACCCATTGGACAGAGTGTGTGTCTCCCAAACCCCGTTGGACAGCGTGTGTGTCACAAACCCCATTGGACAGAGTGTGTGTGTCACAAAACCCATTGGACAGCGTGTGTGTCACAATCCCGACTGGATAGTGTGTGTGTCACAAAACCCACTGGACAGCGTGTGTGTCACAAACCACATCGAACAGCGTGTGTGTCACAACCCCATTGGACAGCGTGTGTAGTCACAAACACCATTGGACAGCCTGTTTGTGTAACAATAACCAATGCACAGTGAGTATGTCACAAACCCCACTGGATAACGTGTGTGTCACAAACACCCATGTACAATGTGCGTGTCACAAACCCCATCAGACATCGTGTGTGTCACAAACCCTGTTGGACAGTGTGTGTGTCACAAACCCCATAGGAAAGTGTGTGCTTCACAAACCCCATTGGAAAGTGTGCGTATCACAAACCCCATTGGAAAGTGTGTGTGTCACAAACCCCATTGGACAGTGTATTTTTGTCACAAACCCATATTGGACTGCGTGTATTTCACAAACCCCATTGGACAGCTTGTGTGTTACAAGACCCATTAGACAGAGTGTGTGTGTCACAAACCCCATTGGAGAGCGTGTGTGTCACAAACCCCATTGGATAGTGTGTGTGTCACAAAACCCACTGGACAGCGTGTGTGTCACAAACCCCATTGAACAGCGTGTGTATCACAAGCCCCATTGGACAGCGTGTGTAGTCACAAACACCATTGGACAGCGTGTGTATTCACAAAACCCATTGGACAGAGTGTGTCTGTCACAAACCCCATTGCAAAGTGTATGTGTCACAAACCCCATTGGATAGCGTGTGTGTGTCACAAACCCTCCAAGTCAGAGTGTGTGTCACAAAACCCATTGGACAGCATGCGTGTCGCAAACACCATTGGACAGTGTGTGTGTAAGAAACCCAATTTGTCAGCGTGAGTGCCGCAAACCCCATTGGAAAGTGTGTGTGTCACAAAACCTATAGGATACCGTGTGTGTGTCACAAACCCCATTAGAAAGTGTGAGTGTCACAAAGCCCATTGGAAAGTGTGTGTGTCACAAACCCCATTGGATATCGTGGGTGTTTCACAAACCCCTTTAGAAAGTGTGCGTGTCACAAACCCCATTGGATAGCATGTGTGTGTCACAAACCCTGCTGGTCTGTGTGTGTGTCACAAAACCCATTGGACAGCATGCGTGTCGCAAACACCATTGGACAGTGTGTGTGTAAGAAAACCAATTGTTCAGCGTGTGTGTCACAAACCCCATGGGACAGTGTGTGTGTGTCACAAACCCCATTGGAAAGTTTGTGCGTCACAAACCTCATTGTAAAGTGTGTGTGTCACAAACCTTATTGGATAGCGTGTGTGTGTCACAAACCCCATTACAAAGTGTCTGTGTCACAAACCCCATTGGACAGAGTGTGTGTGTAACGAAACCCATTGGACAGCGTGTGTGTCACAAGCCCCATTGGACAGCGTGTGTGTCACAAACACGATTGGAGAGAGTGTGTGTGTAACAATACCCATTGGACAGTGTGTGTGTCACAAACCCCATTGGACAGCGTGTGTTTCACAAACCCCCGTGTACACTGTGTGTGTCAAAACCCAGGTGGACAGTGTGTGTGTCTCAAACCCCACTGGACAGCGTGTGTGTCACAAACCCCTTTGGACAGTGTGTGTGTCACGAACCCCATTGGACAGCGTGTGTGTCACAAGACCCATTGGACAGTGTGTGTGTGTCACAAAACCCAATGGACAGCGTGTGTGTGTCACAATCCCCATTGAACAGTGTGTGTGTCACAAACCCCATGGGACAGAGTGTGTGTCACAAACCCCATTGGACAGCGTGTGTGTGTCACAATCCCCATTGGACAGTGTGTGTGTGTAACAATACCCATTGGACAGTGTGTGTGTCACAAACCCCATTGGACAGTGTGTGTGTCACAAACCCCATTGGACAGCGTGTGTGTGACACAATCCCCTTTGAACAGTGTGTGTGTCACAATACTCATTGGACAGTGTGTGTGTCACAAACCCTATTGGAGAGCGTGTGTGTCACAAACCCCTTTGGATAGCGTGTGTGTCACAATACCCATTGGACAGCGTGTGTGTCAGAAACCCCATTGGACAGCGTGTGTGTCATAAACCCAATTGGACAGAGCGTGTGTGTTACAATCTCCATTGTATAGTGTTTGTGTGTCACAAACCCCATTGGACAGCGTATGTGTCATAAACACCATTGGACAGCGTGTGTGTGTCACAATCCCCATTGTTCAGTGTTTGTGTGTCACAAACTCTATTGGACAGCGTGTGTGTCATAAACCGCATTGGACAGCGTGTGTGTGTCACAAACCCTCCTGGTCAGTGTGTGTGTCACAATCTCCATTGGACACTGTTTGTGTGTCATCAATCCCACTGGACCGCGTGTGTGTCACAAACCCCCCTTAGACAGTGTGTGTGTCACAAAACCCAATGGACAGAATGTGTGTCACAAGCACCGGTGGACAGTGTGTGTGTGTCACAAACCCCATTGGAAAGTGTATGTGTCACAAAGCCCATTGGATAGCATGTGTGTGTCACAAACCCTCCTGGTCAGTGTGTGTGTCACAAAACCCATTGGACACCAGGCGTGTTGCAAACACCAATGGACAGTGTATGTGTAACAAACCCAATTGGTCAGCATGAGTGTCACAAAGCCCATAGGAAAGTGTATGTGTCACAATCCCCATTGGACAGCATGTGTGTCACAAACCCCATTGGACAGCATGTGTGTGTCACAATACCCATTGGACAGAGTGTGTGTGTCTCAAACCCCATTGGATAGCGTGTCTGTGTCACAAACCCTATTGGACAGCGTGTGTATCACAAACCCCATTGGATAGCCTGTCTGTGTCACAAACCCTATTGGACAGTGTGTGTGTTAAAAAAACCATTGGACAGTGTGTGTGTCACAAACCCCATTGGACAGCATGTGTATCACAAACCCCGTTGGATAGCATGTGTGTGTCACAAACCCCATTGGACAGCATGTGTGTGTCACAAACCGCATTGGATGGTGTGTTACAAACTCTACTGGACAGTGTGTGTGTCACGAACCCCATTAGGCAGCATGTGTTTCACAACCCCCCCTGGACAGCGCATGTGTCACAATCACCATTGGACAGCGTGTGTGTGTCGCAATACCCATTGGACAGCATTTGTGTCACAAACACCATTGGACAGTGTGTGTGTAAGAAACCCAATTTGTCAGCGTGAGTGCCGCAAACCCCATTGGAAAGTGTGTGTGTCACAAAACCTATAGGATACCGTGTGTGTGTCACAAACCCCATTAGAAAGTGTGAGTGTCACAAAGCCCATTGGAAAGTGTGTGTGTCACAAACCCCATTGGATATCGTGGGTGTTTCACAAACCCCTTTAGATAGTGTGCGTGTCACAAACCCCATTGGATACCATGTGTGTGTCACAAACCCTGCTGGTCTGTGTGTGTGTCACAAAACCCTTTGGACAGCATGCGTGTCGCAAACACCATTGGACAGTGTGTGTGTAAGAAAACCAATTGTTCAGCGTGTGTGTCACAAACCCCATGGGACAGTGTGTGTGTGTCACAAACCCCATTGGAAAGTTTGTGCGTCACAAACCTCATTGTAAAGTGTGTGTGTCACAAACCTTATTGGATAGCGTGTGTGTGTCACAAACCCCATTACAAAGTGTCTGTGTCACAAACCCCATTGGACAGAGTGTGTGTGTAACGAAACCCATTGGACAGCGTGTGTGTCACAAGCCGCATTGGACAGCGTGTGTGTCACAAACACGATTGGAGAGAGTGTGTGTGTAACAATACCCATTGGACAGTGTGTGTGTCACAAACCCCATTGGACAGCGTGTGTTTCACAAACCCCCGTGTACACTGTGTGTGTCAAAACCCAGGTGGACAGTGTGTGTGTCTCAAACCCCACTGGACAGCGTGTGTGTCACAAACCCCTTTGGACAGTGTGTGTGTCACGAACCCCATTGGACAGCGTGTGTGTCACAAGCCCCATTGGACAGTGTGTGTGTGTCACAAAACCCAATGGACAGCGTGTGTGTGTCACAATCCCCATTGAACAGTGTGTGTGTCACAAACCCCATGGGACAGAGTGTGTGTCACAAACCCCATTGGACAGCGTGTGTGTGTCACAATCCCCATTGGACAGTGTGTGTGTGTAACAATACCCATTGGACAGTGTGTGTGTCACAAACCCCATTGGACAGTGTGTGTGTCACAAACCCCATTGGACAGCGTGTGTGTGACACAATCCCCTTTGCACAGTGTGTGTGTCACAATACTCATTGGACAGTGTGTGTGTCACAAACCCTATTGGAGAGCGTGTGTGTCACAAACCCCTTTGGAGAGCGTGTGTGTCACAATACCCATTGGACAGCGTGTGTGTCAGAAACCCCATTGGACAGCGTGTGTGTCATAAACCCAATTGGACAGAGCGTGTGTGTTACAATCTCCATTGTATAGTGTTCGTGTGTCACAAACCCCATTGGACAGCGTATGTGTCATAAACACCATTGGACAGCGTGTGTGTGTCACAATCCCCATTGTTCAGTGTTTGTGTGTCACAAACCCTATTGGACAGCGTGTGTGTCATAAACCGCATTGGACAGCGTGTGTGTGTCACAAACCCTCCTGGTCAGTGTGTGTGTCACAATCTCCATTGGACACTGTTTGTGTGTCATCAATCCCACTGGACCGCGTGTGTGTCACAAACCCCCTTAGACAGTGTGTGTGTCACAAAACCCAATGGACAGAATGTGTGTCACAAGCACCGGTGGACAGTGTGTGTGTGTCACAAACCCCATTGGAAAGTGTATGTGTCACAAACCCCATTTGATAGAGTGTGTGTGTCACAAAACCCATTGGAAAGTATGCGTGTCACAAACCCCATTGGATAGCGTGTGAGTGTCGCAGTTCTCATTGGACAGAGTGTGTGTGTCACAAACCCCATTGGACAGTGTCTGTGTCACAAAACCCACTGGATAGCGTGTGTGTGTCACGAACCCTCCTGGTCAGTGTGTGTGTCACAAAACCCATTAGACTGCATGCGTGTCACAAACACCATTGGACAGCGTGTGTGTGTCGCAAACCCCATGGGACAGAGTGTGTGTCACAAACCTCATTGGACAGCGTGTGTGTAATAAACCCCATTGGACAGCGTGTGTGTCACAAGCCCCATTGAACAGAATGTATTTGTCACAAAGGCCATTGGACAGCGTGTGTGTCACAATCCCCATTGGAAACTGTGTGTGTCACAAGCCCCATTGGACAGGGTGTGTGTGTCACAATACCCATTGGACAGTGTGTGTGTCACAAACCTCATTGGACAGAGTTTGTTTCACAAACCCCATTGGACAGAATGTGTGTCAAAACCCAATTGGACAGCGTGTGTCTCACAAACCCCCCTTTTCAGTGTGTGTGTCACAATCCCCAGTGGAAAGCATGTGTGTCAAAGCCCCATTTGATAATGTGTGTGTCACAAAACCCACTTGACAGCGTGCCTGTCACAAACACCCTTGGACAGTGTGAGTGTCACAAACCCTATTGGACAGTGTGTGTGTCATAAAACCCTTTTGACAGTTTGTGTGTCAGAAACCCCATTGGAAAACGTGTGTGTGTCACAATCCCCATTGGACAGTGTGTCTGTCACAAACACAATTGGACAGCGTGTGTGTCACAAACACCATTGGACAGCGTGTGTGTCACAAGCCCATTGGACAGAGTGTGTGTGTCACAAAACCCACAGGACAGCGTGTGTGTCACAAGCACCATTGGACAGAGTGTGAGTGTCACAAACCCCATTGGATAGTGTGAGTGTCGCCAGCACAATTAGAAAGTGTGTGTATCACAAACCCCATTGGATAGCGTGTGTGCGTCACAAACCCTATTCGACAGTGTGTGTTTCACAAACCCCGTTGAACAGCATGTGTGTCACGAACCCCATTGGACAGCGTGTGTGTCACAAGACCCATTGGACAGAGTGTAGTGTCACAAACGCCATTGGACAGAGTGTGTGTGTCACAATCCCCATTAGACAGCGTGAGTGTCAAAACCCAATTGGATAGTCTGTGTGTCACAAAACCCGCTGGACAGCGTGTGTGTCACAAACACCCATGAACAGTGTGGGTGTCACAAACCCCACTGGACAGGGTGTGTGTTCACAAACGCCATTGGACAGCATGTTTTTCACAAGACCCATTGGACAGAGTGTGTGTGTCACAAAGCCCATTAAACAGCGTGTGTGTCACAATCCCCATTGGACAGCGTGTGTGTCACAAACACCATTGGACAGCGTGTGTGTGTAACAATACCCATTGGACAGTGTGTGTGTGTCACAAACTCCATTAGACAGCCTGTGTGCCACAAACACCTTTGGACAGTGTGTGTGTCACAAACACTTTTGGGCAGCGTGTGTGTGTCACAAGCCCATTGGACAGAGTGTGTGTGTCACAAAACCCACTGGACTGCTTGTGTGTCACGAAGCACATTGAACAGCGTGTGTGTCACAAGCACCATTGGACAGAGTGCGGTGTCACAAACCCCATTGGAAAGTGTATGTGTCACAAACCTCATTGGATAGCGTGTGTGTTTCACAAACCCTATTGGACAGTGTGTGTGTCACAAAACACACTGTCCAGCGTTTGTGTCACAAACCCCATTGGACAGCGTGTGTGTCTCAAGTCCCATTGGACAGAGTGTATGTGTCATAAATCCTATTGGACAGTGTCTGGGTCACAAAACCCACTGGCGAGAGTGTGTGTCACAAACACCATTGGACAGCGTGTGTGTCACAAACACCATGGGACTGAGTGTGTGTCACGAACTCCATTGGACAGTGTGTGTCACAAGCGCCATTGGACAGCGTGTTTGTGTCACAAACCCTCTGGTCAGTGTGTGTGTCACAAAACCCATTGGACAGGATGTGTGTCACAAACACAGTCTGACAGTGTGTGTGTAACAAACGCAATTGGTCAGCGTGTGTGTCACAAACCCCATTGGACACCGTGTATGTGTCACAAACTCCATTAGAAAGTATGCGTGTTCACAAACGCCATTGGATAGCGTGTGTGTGTCACAAAAACCACTGGACAGCGTGTGAGTCACAATAAACATTGGACAGCGTGTGTGTCATAAGCTCCATTGGACAGAGAGTATGTGTCACAAAGCCCATTGGACAACGTTTGTGTCACAAACCCCATTTTACAGCGTGTGTGTCACAAACCCCAGTGGACAGGGTGTGTGTGTCACAATACCCATTGGACAGTGTGTGTTTCGCAAACCTCATTGGACAGAGTTTGTTTCACAAACCCCCGTGGACACTGTGTGTGTCACAAACCCCATTGGCCAGCGTGTGTGACACAAACTCCACTGGACAGCGTGTGTGTCACAAACACCCATGGACAGTGTGCGTGCCTCAAACCCCATTGTACAACGTGTGTAGTCACCAACCCCTTTGGACAATGTGTGTGTCACAAACCCCATTGGACAGCCTGTGTGTGTCACAATCCCCAGTGGACACAGTGTGTGTGTCACAAACCCCATGGGACAGAGTGTGTGTCACGAACCCTATTGGACAGCGTGTGTGTCACAAACCCAATTGGATAGCTTGTGTGTCACGAACCCCATTGGACAGCGTGTATGTCACAAGACCCATTGGACAGAGTGTGGTGTCACAAACCCCATTAGAAAGTGTATGTGTCACAAACCCATTGGATAGCTTGTGTGTGTCACAAACCCTATTGGACAGCGTGTGTGTCACAAGCCCCTTTGGACAGAGAGTATGTGTCACAAAGCCCATTGGACAACGTGTGTGTCACAAACACCTTTGGACAGTGTGTGTGTCAAAAACCCCATTGGACAGGGTGTGTGTGTGTCACAAAACCCCGTGGACACTGTGTGTGTCACAAAACCCATTGGACAGCGTGTTTGTGTCACAAACCCCATTGGAAAGTGTATGTGTCACAAACCCCCTTGGATAGCGTGTGTGTGTCAGAAACCCTCCTGGTCAGTGTGTGTGTCAAAAAACCCATTGGACAGCATGTGTGTCACAAGCACCGTTGGACAGAGTGTGGTGTCACAATCCCCATTGGACAGCGTGTGTGTCACAAACACCATTGGACAGCGTGTGTTTCACAAGCCCATTGGACAGAGTGTGTGTGTCACAAAACCCACTGGGCAGCGTGTGTGTCACGAAACCCATTTTACAGTGTGTGTGTCACAGGCACCATTGGACAGAGTGTGAATGTCACAAACCCCATTGGATAGCGTGTGTGTTTCACAAACCCTATTGGACAGTGTGTGTGTCACAAACCCCATTGAACAGCATGTGTGTCACGAACCCCATTGGACAGCGTGTATGTCACAAGACCCATTGGACAGAGTGTGGTGTCACAAACCCCATTGGAAAGTGCAGGTGTCACAAACACCATTGGACAGCGTGTGTGTGTCACAATCCCCATTAGACAGCGTGTGTGTCAAAACGGAATTGGACAGTCTGTGTGTGGCAAAACCCACTGGACCGCGTGTGTGTCACAAACACCCATAGACTGTGTGAGTGTCACAAACCCCATTGTACAGCGTGTGTGTCACTAAAACCATTGGACAACGTGTGTGTCACAATACCCATTGGACAGCGTGTGTTTGTCGCAATTCCCATTGGACAGAGTGTGTGTGTCACAAACCCTATTGGACAGTGTGTGTGTGTCAAAAACCCCATTGGACAGCGTTTGTGTGTCACAATCCCCATTGGACAGAGTGTGTGTCAAAACCCAATTGGACAGTGTGTGTGTCACAAAACTCACTGGACAGCGTGTGTGTCACGAACCCCATTGGATAGTGTCTGTGTCACAAACCCCATTTGAAAGTGTGTGTATCACAAACCCCATTGGATAGCGTCTGTGTGTCACAAACCCTATCGGACAGTGTGTGTGTCACAAACGACATTGAACGGCATGTGTGTCACGAACCCCATTGGACAGCGTGTGTGTCACAAAAACCATTGGACAGAGTGTGTGTGTCACAAACCGCATTGGACAGCGTGTGTGTCACAACCCCATTGGACAGCGTGTGTGTCAAAAGAACCATTGGACAGAGTGTGAGTGTCACAAACCCCATTGGATAGCGTGTGTGTGTCACAAACCCTATTGGACATTGTGTGTGTCACAAAACCCTCTGGATAGCGTCTGTGTCACAAACCCCATTGGACAGCGTGTGTGTCACAAACCCCATGCTACAGAGTGTGTGTCACGAGCCCCATTGGACAGTGTGTGTGTTCACAAGCTTTATTGGACAGAGTGTGTGGGTCAAAAACCCCTTTAGAAAGTATGTGTGTCACAAACCCCAATGGATCGCATGTGTGTCACAAACCCTATTAGACAGAGTTTGTGTTTCTCAAACCCCATTGGACAGCGTGTGTCTCACAAACCCCATTGGACAGCGTGTGTGTGTCCCATCCCTATTGGACAGTGTGTGTGTCACAAAACCCACTGGATAGCGTGTGTGTCACAAACGCCATTGGACAGCGTGTGTGTCACACTCCCCATTGTACAGAGTGTATTTGTCACAAAGCCCACTGGACAGCGTGTGTGTCACAAACCCCTTTGGACAGTGTGTGTGTCACAAACCCCATAGGACAGAGTGTGTGTCACAAACACCATTGGTCAGCGCGTCTGTGTCACAAGCCCATTGGACAGAGTGTGTGTGCCACATAATCCACCGGACAGCGTGTGTGTCACGAACCCCATTGGACAGCGTGTGTGTCAAAAACACTGTTGGACAGAGTGTGGTGTCACAATCGCCATTGGACAGCGTATGTGTCACAAACCCCATTGGACAGTGTGTGTGTGTCACAAACACCGTTGGATAGAGTGTGTGCGTCACAAACCCCATTGGATAGCGTGTGTGTGTCACAAGCACTATTGGACAGAGTGTGCTGTCACAAACCCATTGGACAGTAGTGCGTGTCACAGTCCCCATTGGACAGCGTGTGTCTCACAAACCCCATTGGACAGTGTGTATGTGTCACAAACCCCATTTGATAGAGTGTGTGTGTTACAAACCCCATTAGAAAGTATGCGTGTCACAAACCCCATTGGACAGTGTGTGTGTGTCACAAAGCCAATTTGATAGAGTGTGTGTGTCACAAACCCTATTGGACAGTGTGTGTCTCACAAAACCCACTGGACAGCGTGTGTGTCACAAACCCCATTGGACAGGGTGTGTGTGTCACAATACCCATTGGACAGTGTGTGTGTCACAAACCTCATTGGACAGAGTTTGTGTCACAAACCCCCGTGGACACTGTGTGTGTCAAAAACCCCATTGGAAAATGTATGTGTCACAAACCCCATTTGATAGAGTGTGTGTGTCACAAAACCCATTGGAAAGTATGCGTGTCACAAACCCCATTGGATAGCGTGTGAGTGTCGCAGTTCTCATTGGACAGAGTGTGTGTGTCACAAACCCCATTGGACAGTGTCTGTGTCACAAAACCCATTGGATAGCGTGTGTGTGTCACGAACCCTCCTGGTCAGTGTGTGTGTCACAAAACCCATTAGACTGCATGCGTGTCACAAACACCATTGGACAGCGTGTGTGTGTCGCAAACCCCATGGGACAGAGTGTGTGTCACAAACCTCATTGGACAGCGTGTGTGTAATAAACCCCATTGGACAGCGTGTGTGTCACAAGCCCCATTGAACAGAATGTATTTGTCACAAAGGCCATTGGACAGCGTGTGTGTCACAAACCCCATTGGACAGAGTGTGTCTTTCACAAACCCCATTGGACAGTGTTTGTATCACAAACCCTATTGGACAGCGTGTGTGTCACAAACCCTATTGGACAGTATGTGTGTCACAAAACCCACTGGATAGCGTGGGTGTCACAAACCCCATAGGACAGCGTGTGTGTCACAAGCCCCATTAGACAGAGTGTATTTGTCACAAAGCCCATTGGACAGCGAGTGTCACAATCCCCATTGGACAGCGTGTGTGTCACAAACCCCAGTGGACAGGGTGTGTGTGTCACAATACCCATTGGACAGTGTGTGTTTCGCAAACCTCATTGGACAGAGTTTGTTTCACAAACCCCCGTGGACACTGTGTTTGTCACAAACCCCATTGGCCAGCGTGTGTGTCACAAACTCCACTGCACAGCGTGTGTGTCACAAACACCCATGGACAGCGTGCGTGTCACAAACCCCATTGGACGTCGTGTGTGTCACAAAGCCCTTTGGACAGTGTGTGTGTCACGAACACCCATGGACAGTGTGCGTGCCTCAAACCCCATTGAACAACGTGTGTAGTCACCAACCCCTTTGGACAATGTGTGTGTCACAAACCCCATTGGACAGCCTGTGTGTGTCACAATCCCCAGTGGACACAGTGTGTGTGTCACAAACCCCATGGGACAGAGTGTGTGTCACGAACCCTATTGGACAGCGTGTGTGTCACAAACCCAATTGGATAGCATGTGTGTGTCACAAACCCTATTGGACATTGTGTATGACACAATCCCCTTTGGACAGTGTCTTTGTCACAAGCTCAATGGGACAGAGTGTGTGTCACAAACACTATAGGACAGCGTGTCTATGTCACAAGCCCATTGGACAGAGTGTGTCTGTCACAAAACACACTGGACAGCTTGTGTGTCACGAACCCCTTTGGACAGCGTGTGTGTCACAAGCACCATTGGACAGTGTGGTGTCACAAACCCCATTGGATAGCTTGTGTGTGTCACAAACCCCATTGGATAGCGTGTCTGTGTCACAAACCCTATTGGACAGTGTGTGTGTCACAAAACCCACTGGATAGCGTGTGTGTCACAAACCCAATTGGACAGAGTGTACTTGTCACAAAGCCCATTGGACAGCGTGTGTGTGACACAAACCCTATTGGACAGAGTGTGTGTTTCACAAACCCCATTGGATATCGTGTGTGTCACAAACCCCATTGGACAGTGCGTGTGTGTTCACAAACCCCATTAGACAGCGTGTGTGTCACAAACCCCTTCGGACAGTGTGTGTGTCACAAACCCCATTAGAAAGTATGCTTGTCACAAACCCCATTGGATAGCGTGTGTGTTACAAACCCAATTGGACAGTGTGTGTGTGTCACAAAACCAACTGGATAGCATGTGTGTCACAAACCACTTTGGATAGTGTGTGTGTCACAAACCGCATTGGACAGCATGTGTGTGTCACAATCCCCATTTGACAGTGTGTGTGTCACAAACCCCATTGGACAGCGTGTGTGTGTCACAAACCCCATTGGATAGAGTGTGTGTGTCACAAACCCCATTAGAAAGTATGCGTGTCACAAACCCCATTGGACAGAGTGTATTTGTCACAAAGCCCATTGGACAGCGTGTGTGTCACAATCCCAATTGGAAACTGTGTGTGTCACAAACCCCATTGGACAGGGTGTGTGTGTCACAATACCCATTGGACAGTGTGTGTGTCACAAACCTCATTGGACAGAGTTTGCTTCACAAACCCCATTGGACAGAATGTGTGTCAAAACCCAACTGGACAGCGTGTGTCTCACAAACCCCCCTTTTCAGTGTGTGTGTCACAATCCCCAGTGGAAAGCGTGTGTGTCAAAGCCCCATTTGATAATGTGTGTGTCACAAAACCCACTTGACAGCGTGCCTGTCACAAACACCCTTGGACAGTGTGAGTGTCACAAACCCTATTGGACACTGTGTGTGTCATAAAACCCTTTTGACAGTTTGTGTGTCAGAAACCCCATTGGAAAACGTGTGTGTGTCACAATCCCCATTGGACAGTGTGTGTGCCACAAACACAATTGGACAGCGTGTGTGTCACAAACACCATTGGAAAGCGTGTGTGTCACAAGCCCATTGGACAGAGTGTGTGTGTCACAAAACCCACAGGACAGCGTGTGTGTCACAAGCACCATTGGACAGAGTGTGAGTGTCACAAACCCCATTGGATAATGTGTGTGTCGCCTGCACAATTAGAAAGTGTGTGTATCACAAACCCCATTGGATAGCGTGTGTGCGTCACAAACCCTATTCGACAGTGTGTGTTTCACAAACCCCATTGAACAGCATGTGTGTCACGAACCCCATTGGACAGCGTGTGTGTCACAAGACCCATTGGACAGAGTGTAGTGTCACAAACGCCATTGGACAGCGTGTGTGTGTCACAATCCCCATTAGACAGCGTGAGTGTCAAAACCCAATTGGATAGTCTGTGTGTCACAAAACCCGCTGGACAGCGTGTGTGTCACAAACACCCATGAACAGTGTGGGTGTCACAAACCCCATTGTACAGCGTGTGTGTGTCACAATTCCCATTGGACAGTGTGTGTGTCACAAACACCATTGGACAGCGTGTGTGTCACAAACACCATTGGACAGCGTGTGTGTCACAAGTCCATTGGACAGAGTGTGTGTGTCACAAACCCCATTGGAAAGTGTATGTATCACAAACCCCATTCGATAGCGTGTGTGTGTCACAAACCCTATTCGACAGTGTGTGAGTCACAAACCCCACTGGACAGGGTGTGTGTTCACAAACCCCATTGGACAGCATGTTTTTCACAAGACCCATTGGACAGAGTGTGTGTGTCACAAAGCCCATTAGACAGCGTGTGTGTCACAATCCCCATTGGACAGCGTGTGTGTCACAAACACCATTGGACAGCGTGTGTGTGTAACAATACCCATTGGACAGTGTGTGTGTGTCACAAACCCCATTAGACAGCCTGTGTGCCACAAACCCCTTTGGACAGTGTGTGTGTCACAAACACTTTTGGACAGCGTGTGTGTGTCACAAGCCCATTGGACAGAGTGTGTGTGTCACAAAACCCACTGGACAGCGTGTGTGTCACGAAGCGCATTGAACAGCGTGTGTGTCACAAGCACCATTGGGCAGAGTGCGGTGTCACAAACCCCATTGGAAAGTGTATGTGTCACAAACCTCATTGGATAGCGTGTGTGTTTCACAAACCCTATTGGACAGTGTGTGTGTCACAAAACACACTGTCCAGCGTTTGTGTCACAAACCCCATTGGACAGCGTGTGTGTCTCAAGTCCCATTGGACAGAGTGTATGTGTCACAAATCCTATTGGACAGTGTCTGGGTCACAAAACCCACTGGCGAGAGTGTGTGTCACAAACACCATTGGATAGTGTGTTTGTCACAAACACCATGGGACTGAGTGTGTGTCACGAACTCCATTGGACAGTGTGTGTCACAAGCGCCATTGGACAGCGTGTTTGTGTCACAAACCCTCTGGTCAGTGTGTGTGTCACAAAACCCATTGGACACCGTGTGTGTGTCACAAACTCCATTAGAAAGTATGCGTGTTCACAAACGCCATTGGATAGTGTGTGTGTGTCACAAAAACCACTGGACAGCGTGTGTGTCACAATACACATTGGACAGCGTGTGTGTCACAAGCTCCATTGGACAGAGTGTGGTGTCACAAACCCCATTAGAAAGTGTATGTGTCACAAACCCATTGGATAGCTTGTGTGTGTCACAAACCCTATTGGACAGGGTGTATGTCACAAGCCCCTTTGGACAGAGAGTATGTGTCACAAAGCCCATTGGACAACGTGTGTGTCACAAACCCCTTTGGACAGTGTGTGTGTCAAAAACCCCATTGGACAGGGTGTGTGTGTGTCACAAAACCCCGTGGACACTGTGTGTGTCACAAACCCCATTGGACAGCGTGTGTGTGTCACAAACCCCATTGGAAAGTGTATGTGTCACAAACCCCCTTGGATAGCGTGTGTGTGTCACAAACCCTCCTGGTCAGTGTGTGTGTCAAAAAACCCATTGGACCGCATGTGTGTCACAAGCACCGTTGGACAGAGTGTGGTGTCACAATCCCCATTGTACAGCATGTGTGTCACAAACACCATTGGACAGCGTGTGTTTCACAAGCCCATTGGACAGAGTGTGTGTGTCACAAAACCCACTGGGCAGCGTGTGTTTCACGAACCCCATTTTACAGCGTGTGTGTCACAGGCACCATTGGACAGAGTGTAAATGTCACAAACCCCATTGGATAGCGTGTGTGTGTCACAAACCCTATTGGACAGTGTGTGTGTCACAAACCCCATTGAACAGCATGTGTGTCACGAACCCCATTGGACAGCGTGTATGTCACAAGACCCATTGGACAGAGTGTGGTGTCACAAACCCCAATGGAAAGTGCAGGTGTCACAAACACCATTGGACATCGTGTGTGTCACAAACCCCATTGGACAGTGTGTGTGTCACGAACACCATTGGACAGCGTGTGTGTGTCACAATCCCCATTAGACAGCGTGTGTGTCAAAACGCAATTGGACAGTCTGTGTGTGGCAAAACCCACTGGACCGCGTGTGTGTCACAAACACCCATAGACTGTTTGAGTGTCACAAACCCCATTGTACAGCGTGTGTGTCACAAAAACCATTGGACAACGTGTGTGTCACAATACCCATTGGACAGCGTGTGTTTGTCACAATTCCCATTGGACAGAGTGTGTGTGTCACAAATCCTATTGGGCAGTGTGTGTGTGTCAAAAACCCCATTGGACAGCGTTTGTGTGTCACAATCCCCATTGGACAGAGTGTGTGTCAAAACCCAATTGGACAGTGTGTGTGTCACAAAACTCACTGGACAGCGTGTGTGTCACGAACCCCATTGGATAGTGTCTGTGTCACAAACCCCATTTGAAAGTGTGTGTATCACAAACCCCATTGGATAGCGTCTGTGTGTCACAAAACCTATCGGACAGTGTGTGTGTCACAAACGACAATGAACGTCATGTGTGTCACGAACCCCATTGGACAGCGTGTGTGTCACAAAAACCATTGGACAGAGTGTGTGTGTCACAAACCGCATTGGACAGCGTGTGTGTCACACCCCCATTGGACAGCGTGTGTGTCACAAGCACCATTAGACAGAGTGTGAGTGTCACAAACCCCACTGGAGAGTGTGTGTGTCACAAAACCCATTAGAATTTGTGTGTCTCACAAAACCCATTGGAGAGCGTCTGTGTGTAACAAACCGTATTGGCCAGTGTGTGTGTTACAAACCCCATTGAACAGCATGTGTGTCACGAATCCCATTGGACAGCGTGTGTGTCACAAACCCCGTTGAACAGTGTGTGTGTCACAAAACCCACTGGACAGCGTGTGTGTTCACAAACCCCATTGGACAGCCTGTGTGTCACAAACACCATTGGACAGCCTGTGTGTGTCACAATCCCCATTAGACAGCGTGTGTGTCACAAACCCCTTTGGACAGCATGTATGTCACAAACACCATTGGACAGCCTGTGTCTGTCACAATCCCCATTAGACAGCGTGTGTGTCACAAACCCCTTTGGACAGAGTGTGTCACAAACACCATTGGACAGCGTGTGTGTCACAAACCCCATTGGACAGCGTGTGTGTGTCACAATCCCCATTAGACAGCGTGTCTGTCACAAACCCCATTGGACAGGGCGTGTGTGTCACAATCCCCATTGGACATCGTGTATCTCACAAACCCCTTTGGACAGTGCGTGTGTCACAAACCCCATTGGACAGCGTGTGATTGTCACAATCCCCATTGTACAGTGTGTGTGTCACAAACCCCATTGGGTGGCGTGTGTGTGTCACAAACCCTATTGGACAGCGTGTGCGTGTCACAAGCCCATTGGACAGCGTGTGTGTCACAATCCCCATTTGACAGCGTGTTTTTCACAAACACCATTGGACAGCATGTGTGTCACAAACCCCATTGGACAGTTTGTGTGTCATAAACCCCATTGGACAGAGTGTTCGTGTCACAAAGCCGATTGGACAACGTGTGTGTCACAAATCCCATTGGACAGCGTGTGTGTGTCACAATTCCTATTAAACAGTGTGTGTGTCACAAACCCCTTTGGACAGTGTGTGTGTCACAATCCCGATTGAACAGTGTGTGTTTTACAAACACCATGGGACAGAGTGTTGTGTCACAAACCCCAATGGAAAGTGTATGTGTCACAAACTGCATTGGATAGCATGTGTGTGTCTCAAACCCTATTGGACAGTGTATGTGTCACAAACCCCATTGGACAGTGTGCGTGTCACAAACCCCTCTGGACAGCGTGTGTGTCACAATCCCCATTGGAAAGCGTGTGTGTCTCAATCCCCATTGGACAGCGTGTGTGTCAGAAAGCCCATTGGACAGAGTGTGTGTTTCACAAACCCCATTAGACACTGTGTGCATCACAAACCCCACTGGACAGTGTGTGTTTCACATAACCCATTGGTCGTGTGTGTCACAAACCCCTTTGGACACTGTGTATGCCACAAAGCCCACTGGACAGCGTGTGTGTCACAATCCCAATTGTACAGTGTGTATGTGTCACAAACCCCATTGGACAACGTGTGTGTCACAAACCCTTTTGGACAGTGTGTGTCTCACAAACCCCACTGGACAGTGTGAGTGTCACAAACCCCATTGGACATCGTGTTTGTCACAAACCCCTTTGGACAGTGTGCGTCTCACAAACCCCATTGGACATCGTGTTTGTCACAAACCCCTTCGGACATTGTGTGTGTCACAATCCCCATTGTACAGCGTGTGTGTCAAAACCCAATTGTACAGTGTGAGTGTCAGAAAACCCACTGGACAACGTGTGTGTCACAAACCGCATTGGACAGTGTGTGCGTGTCACAATCCCCATTGTACAGTGTTTGTGTGTCACAAACCCCATTGGACAGAGTGTGTGTCAAAAACCCCTTTGGACAGTGTGTGTGTCACAATCCCCATTGGAAAGCGTGTGCGCGTCACAAAACCCATTGGATAGCGTTTGTGTGTCACAAACCTTATTGGACAGTGTGTGACACAAACCCCACTGTACAGCGTGTGTGCAACGAATCACAATGGACAGCGTGTGTGTCACAAGACCCATTGGACAGAGTGTGTGTGTAAGAATACCCATAGGACAGTGTGTGTGTTACAAATCCTATTGGATAGTGTGTGTGTGTCACAAACCCTCCTGGTCAGTGTGCGTGTCTCAAAACCCATTGGACAGCATGCGTGTCGCAAACACCATTGGACAGTGTGTGTGTAAGAAACCCAATTGGTCAGCGTGTTTGTCACAAACCCCATTGGAAAATGTGTGTGCCACAATCCCCATTGAAAAGTGTGTGTGTCACAAACCCCATTGGACAGCCTGTGTGTCACAAACACCATTCAACAGCGTGTGTGTGTCACAAACACCGTTGGACAGCGTGTGTGTGTAACAATACCCATTGGACAGTGTGTGTGTCACAAACCCCATTGGAGAGCGTGCGTGTCACTAACCCTTGCAGACACTGTATGTGTCACAAACACATTGGACAGTGTGCATGTCACAAACCGCTCTGGACAGCGTGTGTGTGACAATCCCCATTGGAGAGCGTGTGTGTCACAATCCCCATTGCACAGCGTGTGTGTCAGAAACCCCATTGGACAGAGTGTGTGTATCACAAACCCCATTAGACATCGTGTGTGTCACAAACCCTTTTGGACAGTGTGTGTATCACAAACCCCAATGAACAGTGTGCGTGTCACATAAGCCATTGGAAATCCTGTGTGTCACAAACCCCACTGGACAGCGTGTGTGTCACGAACCCCATTGGACAGCTTGTGTGTTACAAGACACATTGGACAAAGTGTGTGTGTCACAAACCCCATTGGACAGCGTGTGTGTCTCAAACCCCATTGGACAGCGTGTGCGTGTCACAATCTCTATTGTACAGTGTTTGTGTGTCACAAACCCCATTGGACAGAGTGTGTTTTTCAAAAACCCCTTTGGACAGTGTGTGTGTCACAATCCCCACTGGAAAGCGTGTGTGCGTCACAAAACCCATTGGATAGCGTTTGTGTGTCACAAACCTTATTGGACAGTGTGTGACACAAACCCCACTGTACAGCGTGTGTGCAACGAATCACAATGGACAGCGTGTGTGTCACAAGACCCATTGGACAGAGTGTGTGTGTAAGAATACCCATAGGACAGTGTGTGTGTTACAAATCCTATTGGATAGTGTGTGTGTGTCACAAACCCTCCTGGTCAGTGTGCGTGTCTCAAAACCCATTGGACAGCATGCGTGTCGCAAACACCATTGGACAGTGTGTGTGTAAGAAACCCAATTGGTCAGCGTGTTTGTCACAAACCCCATTGGAAAGTGTGTGTGTCACAATCCCCATTGGAAAGTGTGTGTGTCACAAACCCCATTGGACAGCGTGTGTGTCACAAAACCCATTGGACCTCCTGTGTGTCATAAACCCCATTGGACAGCGTGTGTGTGTCACAATCTCCTTTGAACAGTGTGTGTGTGTCACAAAACCCATTGGACAGCGTGTAGTGTCAGAAACCCCATTGGACCATGTGTATCATAAAACCCATTGGACAGCCTGTGTGTCACAAATCCCATTTGAGAGCGTGTGTGTGTTACAAACCCCATTTGACAGAGTGTGTGTCACAAGCACCATTGGACAGTGTATGTTTCACACACCCCATTGGACAGCGTGGGTGTGTCACAAACCCTCCTGGTCAGAGTGTGTGTCACAAACCACATTGGACAGTGTATGTGTGTAACAACCGCCATTGGACAGTGTGTGTGTCTCAAACCCCAGGGCACAGAGTATTTGTCACAAACACTGTTGGACAGCGTGTGTGTCACAAGCCCATTGGACAGAGTGTGCGTGTCAGAAAACCCACTGGACAGCGAGTTTGTCACAATCCCCATTGGACAGCGTGTGTGTCACAAACCCCATTTAACAGAGTTTTTGTCAGAAACCCTATTGGACAGCATGTGTGTCACAAACACCATTGGACAGTGTGTGTTTCACAAACCCCATTGGACAGCGTGTGTGTGTGTCACAAACCCTCCTGGTCAGAGTGTGTGTCACAAACCCCATTGGACAGCGTATAGTGTCAGAAGCCCAGTTGGATAGCGTTTGTGTGTCACAAACCCAATTGGATAGTGTGTGTGTCACAAAACCCACTGGACAGCGTGTGTGTCACAAACCCAATTGGATAGTGTGTGTGTCACAAAACCCACTGGACAGCGTGTGTGTCACAAACCCCATTGGACAGCATGTGTGTCATAAGCCCCATTGGACAGAGTGTATGCGTCACAAACCGCATTGGATAGCGTGTGTGTCACAAACCCCATTGGACAGCGTGTGTGTGTAACAATACCCATTGGACTGTGTGTGTGTCACAAAACCCATTGGACAGGGCGTGTGTGTCACAAACCCCTTTGGAAATTGTGTGTGTCACAAACCCCATTGGATATCATGAGTGTGTCACAAACCCTATTGGACAGTGTGTGTGTCACAAACCCCACTGTACAGCGTGTGAGCAAGAAACCCCATTGGACAGCGTGTGTGTCACAAGACCCTTTGGACAGAGTGTGAGTGTCAGAAACCCCATTGGACAGCGTGTGTGTAACAAACCCCATTGGACAGCGTGTGTTATGTAACAATACCCATTGGAGAGTGTGTGTGTCACAATCCCCAGTGGACAGCGTGTGTGTCACAAGCCCATTGGACAGAGTGTGTGTGTCACAAAACCCACTGGACAGCGTGTGTGTCACGAACCCCATAGGACAGCGTGTCTGTCACAAGCACCATTGGACAGAGTGTGTGTGTCACAAACCCCATTGGATAGCGTGTGTGTGTCACAAACCCTATTGAACAGTGTGTAGGTTACAATCCCCATTGGACAGCATCTGTGTCACAAACCCCATTGGACAGCGTGTCTGTCAAAACCCATTGGACAGTATGTGTCTCAGAAAACCCACTGGACATAGTGTGTGTCACAAAAACCAATGGAGAGTGTGAGTGTCACAAACCCCATTGGATAGCGTGTGTGTCACAATCCAAATTGGACAGCGTGTGTTTCACAAAGCCCATTGGACAGCGTGGGTGTGTCACAAACCCTCCTGGTCAGTGTGTGTGTCACAAACCCTATTGGACAGCGTGTGTGTGTAACAATACCCAATGGACGGTGTGTGTGTCACAAACCCCATTGTACAGCGTGTGTGTCACAAACCCCCGTGGACACTGTGTGTCACGAAAGCAACTGGACAGTGTGAGTGTCACAAACCCCCATGGACAGCGTGTGTGTCACAATCCCCAGTTGACAGTGTGTGTGTCAAAAGAACCCTATGACAGTGTGTGTGTGTCACAAACCCCATTGGAAAGTGTATGTGTCACAAACCCCATTGGATAGCGAGTGTGTGTCACAAACCCTATTGGACAGTGTGTAGGTCACAATTACCATTGGACAGCGTGTATGTCACAATCCCCATTGGACAGCGTGTGTTTTTCACAAACACCATTCGACAGTGTGTGTGTCACAAACCGCATTGGAGAGTGTGTGTGTGTAACAATACGCATTGCACAGTGAGTGTGTCACAAACCCCATTGGACAACGTGTGTGTCACAAACCCCCGTGGACACTGTGTGTGTCACGAACGCCATTGGAGAGTGTGTGTGTCACAATCCCCAGTGGACAGCGTGTGTGTCAAAACACCTGTGGACAGTGTGTGTGTCACAAAACCAACTGGACAGCGTGTGTGTCAAAAAAAACAAAGGAAACTGTGAGTGTCACAAACCGTATTGGACAGCGTGTGTGTCACAAACCCTTTTGGACAGTGTGTGTGTTACAAAACCCACTGGACAGTGTGTGTGTCACGAACCCCATTGGACAGAGTGTGTTTCACGAACCCCATTGGACAGCGTGTGTGTCACAAGCGCCATTGGACAGAGTGTGTGTGTCACAAACCCCATTGGAAAGTGTATGTGTTCCAAACCCCATTGGATAGCGTGTGTGTGTCACAAACCCTATTGGACAGCGTGTGTGTCACAAAACCCACTGAGCAGCGTGTGTGTCACAAACCCTATTTGAAAGTGTATGTGTCACAAACACCCATGTAGAGTGTGAATGTCACAAACCCCATTGGACAACTTTTGTGTCACAAACCCCTTTGGACAGTGTGTGTGTCAAAAGAGTCATTGGACAGCGTGTGTGTGTCACAATCCCCATTGGACAGTGTGTGTGTCACAAACCCTATGGGACAGAGTGTCTGTCACGAACCCCATTGGACAGCGTGCGTGTCACAAGCCCCACTGGACAGAGTGTGTGATTCACAAACCCCATTAGAAAGTGTGTGTGTCACAAACCCCATTGGACAGAGTGTGTGTGTCACAAACCCCATTGGATAGCGTGTGTGTGTCAGAAACCCCATTAGAAAATGTGCGTGTCACAAACCCCTTTGGATAGCATGTGTGTGTCACAAACCCTATTGGACAGTGTGTATGACACAATCCCCATTGGACAGCGTCTTTGTCATAAACCCCATGGTACAGAATGTGTGTCACAAACACTATTGGACAGCGTGTGTGTGTCACAAACCCATTGGAAAGAGTGTGTGTGTCACAAAACCCACTGGACAGCGTGTGTGTCACGAACCCCATTGGACAGCGTGTGTGTTTCACAAACCCTTTGGACAGAGTTCGTGTGTCGCATACCCCATTGGACAGAGTGTGTGTCATAGACCCCATTGGATAGCGTGTGTGTGTCACAATCTCCTTTGGACAGTGTGTGTGTTTCACAAACCCCATTAGACAGCGTGTGTGTCACAAACCCCTTTGGACTGCATGCATGTCACAAACACCATTGGACAGCGTGTGTGTGTCACAATCCCCATTGGACAGTGTGTGTGTCACAATCCTATTGGACAGAGTGCGTGTGTCACGAAACCCACTGGACAGCGTGTGTGTTCACAAACCCGATTGGACAGCGTGTTTTTCACAAGACCCATTGGACAGCGTGTGTGTCACAAATCCCATTGGACAGAGTTTGTGTCACCAACCACCGTGGACACTGTGTGTGTCACAAACCCCATTGGACAGTGTGTGTGTCACAAACACCCATGGAAAGTGGGCGTGTCAGAAACCCCATTGGATATCGTGTGTGTCACAAACCCCTTTGGACATTGTGTGTGTCACAAACCCGATTGGACAGTGTTTGTGTCACAAGCCCCATTGGACAGCGTGTGTGTCACAAACACCATTAGACAGCGTGTGTGTCACAAACCCCATTAGAAAGAGTGTGTGTCACAAACCCCATTGTATAGCGTGTGTGAAGTCACAAACTCTATTGGACACTGTGTGTGTCACAAACCCCACTGGACAGCGTATGTGTCACGAACCCCATTGGACAGGTGTGTGTCACAATCTTTATTGGAGTGGATGTGTGTGTCACAAACCCTATTGGACAGTGTGTGTGTCATAAACCCCATTGGAGAGCGTGTGTGTTTCACGATCCCCATTGGACAGAGTGTATGTGTCACAAACCCCATTGGACAGCGTGTGTGTCACAAACCTCATTGGACAGTGTGTGTGTGTCACAATACCCATTGGATAGCGTGTGTGTCACAAACACAATTGGACAGAGTTTGTGTCACCAACCGCCGTGGACACTGTGTGTGTCACAAACAACCTTGGAAAATGTGTGTGTCACAAAATCCACTGGACAGTGTGTGTGTCACAAACACCCATGGAAAGTGTGCGTGTCAGAAAACCCATTGGACATCGTGTGTGTCACAAACCCCTTTGGACAGTGTGTGTGTCGCAAACCCCATTGGACAGCGTGTGTGTCACGAACACCCATGGACAGTGTGCCTGTCACAAACCCCATTGGACTTCGTGTGTGTCACAAACCCCTTTGGACAGTGTGTGTGTCACAAACCCCATTGGACAGCGTGTGTGTGTCACAATCCCCATTGGACAGTGTGTGTGTCACAAACCCCATGGGAATGAGTTTGTATCACAAACCCCATTGGACAGCGTCTGTGTCACAAGCGCCATTGGACAGAGTGTGTGTGTCTCAAACCCCATTGGAAAGTGTATGTGTCACAAACACCTTTGGATAGAGTGTGTGTGTCACAAACCCTCCTGGTCAGTGTGTGTGACACAAAACCCATTGGACAGCATGCGTGTCACAAACACCATTGGACAGCGTGTGTGGTTCACAATCCCCATTGGACACTGTGTGTGTGTGTGACAAAACCCACTGGACAGGGTGTGTGTCACAAACCCCCCTAGTAAGTTTGTGTGTCACAAACCCCAGTGGACAGCGTGTGTGTCAAAACCCCATTGGACAGTGTGTGTGTCACAAAACCCACTGGATAGCGTGTGAGTTCCAAACAACCATGGACAGTGTGAGTGTCACAAACCCCATTGGATAGCGCGTGTGTCACACACCCCTTTGGACCGTCTGTGTTTCGCAAACCTCGTTGGACAGCGTGTGTGTGTCACAAACCCTACTGGACAGTGTGTGTGTCACAAACCCAATTGGATAGCGCGTGTGTGTCGCAAACCCCATTAGAAAGTGTGCGTGTCACAAACCCCATTGGATAGCGTGTGTGTGTCACAAACCCCATTAGATTGTGTGCGTGTCACAAACCCCATTGGATAGATTGTGTGTGTCACAAACCCCCGTGGACACTGTGTGTGTCACAAACCCCATTAGACAGTGTGTCTGTCACAAACCCCACGGGACAGCGTGTGTGTCATAAACGCCCATGGACAGTGTGCATGTCACAAACCCCATTGGATATCGTGTGCGTCACAAACCCTTTTGGACTTTGTGTGTTTCAGAAACCCCACTCGACAGCGTGTGTGTCACAAACACCCATGGAGGGTGCGCGTGTCACAAACACCATTGGACAGTGTATGTGTAACAAAACCAATTGGTCAGCGTGTGTGTCACAAATCCAATGGGACAGAGTGTGTGTCACAAACCCCATTGGAAAGTGTGTGTGTCACAAACCCCATTGGATAGCGTGTGTGTTTCAAAAAACCCATTAAACAGTATGCGTTTCACAAACGCCATTGGATAGCGTGTGTGTGTCACAAACCCCATTAGAAAGTGTGCGTGTCACAAACCCCATTTGAATGTGTGTGTGTCACAAACCCCATTGGATAGCGTGTGTGTCACTAGCTCATTGGACAGAGTGTGTGTGTCACAAAACCCACTGGACAGCATGTGTGTCACGGACCCCATTGGACAGCGTGTGTGTCACAAGCGCCATTGGAAATTGTGTGTGTCACAAACCCAATTGGATAGCGTGTGTGTGTCACAAACCGCTTTAGAAAGTGTGCTTGTCACAAACCCCTTTGGAAAGTGTGTGTGTCACGAACCCTATTGGACAGTGTGTATGTCACAATCCCCATTGGACAGCGTCTGTGCCACAAACCCATTGGACAGCGTGTGTGTCACAAACATCATTGGACAGCGCATGTGTGTCACAATCCCCATTGGAAAGTGTATGTGTCACAAACCCCATTGGATACCGTGAGTGTGTGTCACAAACCCTGTTGGACAGTGTGTGTGTCAGAAACCCCACTGGACATCGTGTGTGTCACAAACACCCATGGACGGTGTGCATGTCACAAACCCCATTGGACATCGTGTGTGTCACGAACCCCATTGGACAGCGTGTGTGTCACAAACCCCATTGGACAGAACGTCTGTGTCACAAACCCCATTGGAAAGTGTGTGTGTGTCACAAACCCTATTGGACACTATATATGTCACAATCCCCATTGGACAGCGTCTGTGTCACAAACCCCATTGGACAGCGTTTTTGTCACAAACACCTTTGGACAGCGTGTGTGTGTCACAATCCCCATTGGACAGTGTGTGTGTCACAAAACCCATTGGATAGCGTGTGTGACACAAACCCCATTAGAAAGTGTGCGTGTCAAAAACCCCATTGGATAGCATGTTTCTGTCACAATCCCCATTGGACAGCGTGTGTGTCACAAACCCCATGGACAGAGTGTGTGTGTGACACACCCCATTGGACAGCGTGTGTGTCACAAACTTCTTTGGACAATGTTTGTGTCACAAACCCCATTGGACAGCGTGTGTGACATAAACCCCATTGGACAGCGTGTGTGTGTCACAATCCCCATTGGACAGTTTGTGTGTGTCACAAACCCCTTTAGACAGACTGTGTGTGACAAACCCCACTGGACAGAGTGTGTGTAACAAACCCCATTGGACAGCGTGTGTGTCACAAACCCCCGTGGACACTGTGTGTGTCATAAACCCCACTGGACAGCGTTTGTGTAACAAACTCCTTTGGACAGTGTGTGTGTCACAAACCCCTTTGGACAGTGTGTATGTCACAATCCCTATTGGACAGCATCTGTGTCACAAACCCCATTGGACTGCGTGTGTGTCACAAACCCCATTGGACAGCGTGTGTGTCACGAACCCCATTTGAAAGTGTGTGTGTCACAAACCCCATTGGATAGTGTCTGTGTCACTAGCCCATTGGACAGAGTGTGTGTGTCACGTACCCCATTGGACAGCGTGTGTGTCACAAGCGCCATTGGAAATTGTGTGTGTCACAAACCCAACTGGATAGGTTGTGTGTGTCACAAACCCCTTTAGAAAGTGCGCGTTTCACAAACCCCTTTGGATAGAATGTGTGTGTCACAAATCCTATTGGACAGTGTGTATGTCACATACCCCATTGGATAGCATGTTTCTGTCACAATCCCCATTGGACAGCGTGTGTGTCACAAGCACCATTGGACAGTGTGTGTGTGTCACAAATCCCATTGGAAAGTGCATGTGTCCAAACCCCATTGGATAGCGTGTGTGTCACAAACACCATTGGACATCGTGTGTGTGTAACAATACCCATTGCACAGTGTGTGTGTCACAAATCCCATTGGACAGTGTGCGTGTCACAAACCCCATTGGACATCATGTGTGTCACAAACCCTTTTGGACAGTGTGTGTGTCACAAACACCTTTGGACATTGTGTGAGTCACAAACCACTTTGGACAGCGTTTGTGTCATAAACCCCATTGGATATTGCACGTGTGTCACAAACCCCATGGGATAGAGTGCGTGTCACGAACCCCATTGGACAGCGTGTGTGTCACAAGCGCCATTGGACAGAGTGTGTGTGTCACAAACCCCATTGGAAAGTGTATGTGTCACATACCCCATTGGATAGCGTGTGTGTATCACAAACCCTCTTGGTCAGTGTGGGTGTCAAAAAACCCATTGGACAGAGCTTGTGTTTAACAATACCCATCGGACAGTGTGTGTATCACAGACCCCATTGGACAGTTTGTATGTCACAAGCCGTATTGGACAGAGTTTGTGTTTAACAACACCCATTGGACAGTGTGTGTATCACAAACCCCTTTGGACAGTGTGTGTGTCACAAACCCCATTGGACAGCGTGTGTGCCACAGAGACCCATGGACAGTGTGCGTAGTCACAAACCCCATTGGACATCGTGTGTGTCACAAACCCCTTTGGACAGTGTGTGTGTCACAAACCCCATTGGACAGCGTGTGTGCCACAGAGACCCATGGACAGTGTGCGTAGTCACAAACCCCATTGGACATCGTGTGTCTCACAAACCCCTTTCGACAGTGTGTGTGTCACAAACCCCATTGCACAGTATTTGTCTGTCACAATCCCCATTAGTCTGTGTGTGTGTCACAATACCCATGGGACAGAGTGTGTTTCACGAACCCCATTGCACAGCGTGTGTGTCACAAGCGCCATTGGACAGAGTGTGTGCGTCACAAACCCCAGTGGAACGTGTATGCATTACAAAACCCATTGAATAGTGTGTGTGTTTCACAAACCCTCCTGGTTAAGTGTGTGTGTCACAAAACCCTTTGGACAGCATGCGTGTCACACACACCATTGGACATTGTGTGTGTAACAAACCCAATTGGTCAGCGTGTGTGTCTCAAACCCCATGGGACAGCAACTGGGTGTCACAAACCCCCTTGGATAGTACGTGTCACAAACCCCATTGGATAGCGTGTGTGTGTCTAAAACCCCATTAGAAAGTATGATTGTCACAAACCCCATTGGATAGCATGTGTGTGTCACAAACCCTATTGTACAGTGTGTATTTCACAATCCCCATTAGACAGCGTCTGTGTCACAAATCCCATTGGACAGCGTGTGTGTGTCACAAACACTATTGTACAGTGTGTGTGTCACAAAAACCACGGGATAGCGTGTGTGTCACAAACCCCATTGGACAGCGTGTGTGTCAAATGCCCCATTGGACAGAGTGTGTGTATCACAAACCCCATTGGACAGAGTGTGTGTGTAACAAACCCCATTGGACATATTGTGTGTCACAAACCACATTGGATAGCGTGTGTGTGTCACAAACCCTCCTGGTCAGCGTGTGTGTCACAAAACCCACTGGACAGCGTGTGTGTCACAAACCCCATTGGACAGCGTGTGTGTAACAAGCACCATTGTACAGAGTGTGTGTGTCACAAACCCCATTGGAAAGTGTATGTGTCACAAACCCCATTGGACAGTGTGTGTGTGTCACAATACCCATTGGACAGTGTGTGTGTCACAAACCCGATTGGACGTCGTGTGTGTCACAAACCGCCTTGGACAGCACGTCCGTGTCACAATCCTATTGGACAGTGTGTGTGTCGCAAACACCATGGGACAGCGTGTGTGTGTCACCTTCCCCATTAGACAGCGCGTGTGTCACAAACTCCATGAGACAGCGTGTGTGTGTCACAAACCCCATTGGACAGCATGTGCCTGTCACAATCCTATTGGACAGTGTGTGTGTCACAAACACCATGGGACAGATTGTGAGTGTCACAAACCCCACTGGATATTGTGTGTGTCACAAACACCATTAGAAAGTGTGTGTGTCACAAACCCCATTGGATAGCGTGTGTGTCACAAACCCATTGAACAGCGTGTGTGTCACGAACCCCATTGGACAGAGTCTGCAGTCACAATCCCCATTGGACAGCGTGTGTGTCACAAACCCCATTGGACAGATTGTGTGTCATAAACCCCATTGGACAGCGTGTGTGTCAGAAACACCATTGGACAGTGTGTGTGTCACAAACCCGAATTGGACAGCGTTTGTGTTACAATCCCCAGTGGACAGCGTGTGTGTCAAAACCCAAATGGACAGTGCGTGTGTAACAAAACCCAGTGGACAGCGTGTGTGTCACAAACAACAATAGACAGTGTGAGTGTCACAATACCCATTGGACAGTGTGTGTGTCACAAACCCCTTTGGACAGCATGTGCGTGTCACAATCCTATTGGACAGTGTGTGTGTCAGAAACACCATGGGACAGATTGTGAGTGTCACAAACCCCATTGGATATTGTGTGTGTCACAAACCCCATTAGAAAGTGTGTGTGTCACAAACCCCATTGGATAGCGTGTGTGTGTCAGAAACCCATTGAACAGCGTGTGTGTCACGAACCCCATTGGACAGAGTCTGTCATCACAATCCCCATTGGACAGCGTGTGTGTCACAAACCGCATTGGGGCCGCCGGAGACGGCCCCACCCTTGTTGCTGTCGGGCAGAGGTAGGGGACCTAAAAGACGACGAGGGTTGGAAGTGTATTCCGGTTCGGCGTCACGGGCAGCCCCCTTCCCTGCCTGCTTTGTCTCCCCAGGTGCCCCTCCGTAATAGGTTTGAGGCCCTGGATCTTGAAGAAGAGGTAGGTGAGGAGGTGGTGCCAAGCCTGCCTACATGATCACATAGGAAGAGGCGGTTGACTTCACAACTTAAGACTGCCTCTGATAAGAAAGAGAGAAGGGTGATTGTAATAGGAAATTCCCTTCTGAAAGGAACAGAGGGCCCAATATGCAGGGTTGACCCTCATCTTAGGGAAGTTTGTAGTCTACCTGGAGCCCGGATCAAGGATATTGCTAAAGAGCTCCCCAAACTGGTGCACCCCACAGACTACTACCCGCTGCTGGTCTTCCAGACAGATGGGGAGGAAGCTGCTTCCCGTAGTCTGAGGGGAATGAAGAACGATTTCAAGGTCTTGGGAAGGATGGTGAAAGACTCAGGGGCTCAAGTGATCTTCTCTTCACTCCTTCCATCTTCATGTAACGACGTGGGATGCAATAGGAAAGTTCAGTGTCTAAATGATTGGCTCCAAGACTGGTGCTACAGGCAGGGCTTTGGATTTTTTGATAATGGTTGGTTTTATAAGTCACCAGTCCGGACAGTGTCAAGCGGGAAAGGTTTATCTCGCAGGGGCAAAAGGATGCTGGGGCAGGAATTAGCTGGGCTCATTTGGAGAGCTTTAAACTAAGCTCGAAGGGGGATGGGGTTGTAGCTGGGCTTGTCCCAGTGGGGCAGCGTTCTAAAACTGATGAGGACCGGGTGGCCTCCTATGCCCCTAGGGAGAAATTGGTGTGCTCTGCTCGCTCCCTGAAATGCCTGTACACCAATGCGCGCAGCATGGGGAATAAGCAGGAGGAGTTAGAATCCTATGTTCGGTCAGGAGATTATGATCTGGTGGCAATTACGGAAACATGGTGGGACAGTTCACATGACTGGAATGTGGTCATGGATGGCTATGCCCTTTTCAGGAAAGACAGGCCAGCCAGGCGTGGTGGTGGAGTTGCTCTCTATGTGAGAGAGCAACTACAATGTACTAAATTCTGCCCAGGAGTGGATGACGAGCGAGTTGAGAGTGTATGGGTCAGGATCAAGGGGCAGGCTGGCAGGAGTGACACTGTTGTGGGCGTCTGTTACAGGCCACCAGATCAAGCTGAGGAAGTTGATGAGGCCTTCTGTGAGCAGCTGAGAGTGGCCTCACAGTCACAGGCCCTGGTTGTTGTGGGGGATTTTAACTTCCCTGATGTTTGCTGGAAGGACCATTCAGCCAGCCAGCCACAGTCCAGGAGGTTCCTCCAGTGCATTGATGATAACTTCCTCATGCAGATGGTGGAGGAGCCGACTAGGAGAGGTGCACTGCTGGATCTCATCCTCACTAACAAGGAGGGTCTGGTCGAAGCAGTAGAGGTTGAGGGCTGCCTGGGTTGCAGTGACCACGAGATGGTGGAGTTCAGCATCTTGGGTGGCAGGAACAGAATAGCAAGCAGAATTGCAACCCTGGACTTTAGCAGGGCTAACTTTGGCCTTTTCAAGCAATTGCTGGGGGAAATCCCATGGGCAAGACTGCTTGAAGGAAAAGGGGCCCAAGATAGCTGGATTGCATTCAGAGATTGCTTCTTCCACGCTCAGGATCAGAGCATCCCCACACGAAGAAAGTCAAGGAAGGGAGTCAGGAGGCCTGCGTGGTTGAATAGGGATCTGTTGGGTATGCTCAAGCAGAAGAGGAGAGTTTACAGGTCGTGGAAGCAGGGGCTGGCCACTTGGGAAGAATATAAGACTGCTGTTAGAGGATGTAGGAAGGCAGCTAGGATAGCCAAGGCCTCCTTAGAATTACAGCTGGCGAGAGGGGTCAAGGACAGCAAAAAGAACTTTTTCAAATACATAGCAGATAAAACTAATACCAGAGGCAATGTAGGCCCACTAATGAACGGGGTGGGTGCCCTGGTGGCAGAAGATACAGAGAAGGCAGAATTACTGAATGCCTTCTTTGTCTCTGTCTACTCTGCCGGAGGCTGTCCTGGGGAGCCCTGTACCCCTGAGACCCTGGATGAAGCCAGGTCAATGGAGGAGTTTGCTTTAGTCGATGAGGACTGGGTTAGGGAGCAATTAAATAGTCTGGACATCCATAAATCCATGGGTCCAGATGGGATGCATCCACGGGTGCTGAGGGAGCTGGCTGAAGTCATTGCTGGACCGCTCTCCATCATCTTTGCCAAGTCTTGGGAAATGGGGGAGGTGCCCGAGGATTGGAGGAAAGCAAATGTCACTCCAGTCTTCAAAAAGGGCAAGAAGGAGGACCCAGGTAATTATAGACCGGTCAGCCTCACCTCTGTCCCTGGGAAAGTAATGGAACAGCTTGTCCTTGGTGCCATCTCAAGGCATATCAAGGATAAGAGGGTTATTAGGGGCAGTCAGCATGGCTTTACCAAGGATAAGTCATGCTTGACCAACCTCATAGCCTTTTATGAGAATGTAACAAGGTGGATGGATGATGGCAGAGCGGTGGATGTGGTCTACCTTGACTTCAGTAAAGCCTTTGACACAGTCTCCCACAGCATCCTCACAGCTAAGTTGAGGAGGTGTGGTCTAGACAATAGACTAGTGAGGTGGTTTGCAAACTGGCTTAAGGAGAGAAGCCAGAGAGTGGTAGTCAATGGTGCGGAGTCTAGTTGGAGGCACGTATCTAGTGGAGTGCCTCAGGGGTCAGTGCTGGGGCCAATATTGTTCAATATATTCAGTAACGATTTAGACAAGGGAATAGAGTGCACTATCAGCAAGTTTGCCGATGACACTAAGCTGGGAGGAGTGGCTGACACGCCAGAAGGCTGTGCTGCCATCCAGCGAGACCTGGACAGGCTGGAGAGTTGGGCGGGGAATAACCTGATGAAATTTAACAAGGGAAAGTGTAGAGTCCTGCATCTGGGCAGGAACAACCCCAGGTTCCAGTATAGGTTGGGAAATTACATATTAGAGAGCAGTGTAGAGGAAAGGGACCTGGGGGTCCTGGTGGACAACAGGATGACCATGAGCCAGCACTGTGCCCTTGTGGCCAGGAAGGCCAATGGCATCCTGGGGTGCATTAGAAGGGGGGTGGCTAGTAGAACGAGAGAGGTCCTCCTTCCCCACTACTCCGCCCTGGTGAGACCACATCTGGAATATTGTGTCCAGTTCTGGGCCCCTCAGATCAAGCAGGACAGGGAACTGCTGGAGAGGGTCCAGCGTAGGGCAACGAAGATGATTAAGGGAGTGGAGCACCTCACTTATCAAGAAAGGCTGAGGGAGCTGGGTCTCTTTAGTTTGGAGAAGAGGAGACTAAGGGGGGACCTCATTAATGTTTATAAATATATAAAGGGTGAGTGCCATGAGGATGGAGCCAGGCTCTTCTCGGTGGCAAACAATGGTAGGACAAGGGGTAATGGGATCAAGCTGGAACACAAGAGGTTCCCCTTAGATTTGAGAAAAAACTTCTTCTCCGTAAGGGTGAGAGACATTGGAACAGGCTGCCCAGGGAGGTTGTGGAGTCTCCTTCTCTGGAGACATTCAAAACCCGCCTGGACATGTTCCTGTGCGACCTCACCTAGGCATTCCTGCTCCAGCAGGGGGATTGGACTAGATGTTCTTTTGAGGTCCCTTCCAATCCCAAACATACTGTGATACTGTGATATTGTAACAGATTGTGTGCCATAAACCCCATTGGACAGCGTATATGTGTCACAATCCCCATTGGACAGCGTGTGTGTCAGAAACACCATTGGACAGTGTGTGTGTCACAAAACCCACTGGACAGCGTGTGTGTCACAAACAACAATATACAGTGTGAGTGTCACAAACCCTTTTGGATAGCGTGTGTGTCTCAAACCCCTTTGGACAGTCTGTGTGTCACAAACCTCATTGGACAGCGTGTGTGTTTCACAATCCCCATTGCACAGTGTGTGTGTCACAAGCACCATTGAACAGCGTGTGAGTCACAAGCACATTGGACAGACTGTGTGTGTCACAAAACCCACTGGACAGCGTGTGTGTCACGAACCCCATTGGACAGCGTGTGTGTCAGAAACAACATTGCTCAGTGTGTATGACACAAAACCCATTGGACAGCGTGTGTTTCAAAACCCAACTGGACAGTGCGTGTGTCACAAAACCCACTGGACAGCGTGTGTTTCAAAAACCCCTTTGGACAGAGTGTGTGTGTCACAATACCCATCGGAATGCGTGTGTGTCACAAACCCCTTTGGACAGTGTATTTGTCACAAATTCCATTGTATAGCATGTGTGTCACAATCCCATTGGACAGATTGTTTTTCACAAGACCCATTGGACAGAGTGTGTGTGTCACAAAGCCCATTGGACAGCGCGTGTGTCACAATTCCCATTGGACAGCGTGTGTTTCACAAACCCCATTGGACAGCGTGTGTGTGTAACAATACCCATTGTACGGTGTGTGTGTCACAATCCCGATTGGATAGAGTGTGTGTCACAAACCCCCGTGGACACTGTGTGTGTCACAAATCCCATTGGACAGCGTGTGTGTGTCATAATCCCGATTGGACAGTGTGTGTGTCACAAACCCCAAGGGACAGAGTGTGTGTCACGATCCCCATTGGACAGTGTGTGTTTCACAAACCCCATGGGATAGAGTGTGTGTCACGATCCCCATTGGACAGCGTGTCTGTAACAAGCACCACTGGACAAAGTGTGAGTGTCACAAACCCGATTGGATAGTGTGTGTGTCACAAACCCCATTAGAAAGTATGTGTGTCACAAACCCCATTGGATAGCGTGTGTGTGTCACAAACCCTATTGGACAGTGTGTGTGTCACAAACCCTATTGAACAGTATGTGTGTCACGAACCCCATTGAACAGCGTGTGTGTCACAAGACCCATTGGACAGATTGTGTGTCATAAACCCCATTGGACAGCGTGTGTGTGTCACAATACCCATTGGACAGCGTGTGTGTCAAAACCCAATTGGACAGTGTGTGTGTCACAAAACCCACTGGACAGCGTGTGTGTTCACAGGACCCATTGGTCAGAGTCTGTGTGTCACAAAGCCCTTTGGACACCGTGTGTGTCACAATCCCCATTGGACAGCGTGTGTGTCACAAACACCATTGGACAGAGTGTGTGTCACAAACCCTTTAGGACAGTGTGTGTGTCACAAACCCCATTGGACAGCGTGTGTGTGTCACAAACCCCATTGGACAGCGTGTGTGTGTCACAATCCCCATTGGACAGTGTGTGTGTCACAAACGCCATGGGACAGTGTGTGTGTCACAAAGACTATTGGACAGCGTGTGTGTGTCACAAACCCCATTGGACAGCCTGTGTGTCCCAAGCCCCATTGGACAGAGTGTATGTGTCACAAACCCCATTGGACAGCATGTGTGTCACAAACCCCATGGGACAGTGTGTGTGTCACAAACACCATTGGATAGCGTGTGTGTGTCAAAAACCCTTTTGGACAGTGTGTGTGTCGGAAACCCCACTGGATAGCGTGTGTCTCACAAACACCCATGGAGAGTGTGTGTGTCACAAACCCCATTGGACAGCGTGTTTGTCACAAACCCCATTGGATACCGTGTGTGTGTGTCACAAACCCTGTTGGACAGTGCGTGTGTCAGAAACCCCACTGGACATCGTGTGTGTCACAAACAACCATGGACAGTGTGCGTGTCACAAACCCCATTGTATATCGTGTGTCTCACGAACCCCATTGGACAGCGTGTGTGTCACAAACCCCATCGGACAGAGCGTCTGTGTCACAAACCCCATTGGAAAGTGTGTGTCTCACAAACCCCATTGGATAGTGTGTGTGTGGCACAAACCCTATTGGACAGTGTATATGTCAAAATACCCATTGGACTGCGTCTGTGTCACAAACCCCATTGGACAGCATTTTTGTCACAAACACCATTGGACAGCGTGTGTGTGTCACAATCCCCATTGGACAGTGTGTGTGTCACAAAACCTATTGGATAGCGTGTGTGTCACAAACCCCATTAGAAAGTGTGCGTGTCACAAACCCTATTGGATAGCGTGTGTGTGTCACAAACCTTATTGGACAGTGTGTGTCACAAGACCCATTGGACAGCGTGTGTGTCACAATCCCCATTGGACAGTGTGTGTGTCACAAACGCCATGGGACAGTGTGTGTGTCACAAACACTATTGGACAGTGTGTGTGTCACAAACCCCATTGGACAGCGTGTGTGTCACAAACCCCATTGGACAACGTGTATGTCACAAACACCATTGGATATCGTCTGTGTCAAAAACATCATTGGAGAGTGTGTGCGTGTCACAATCCCCATTAGAAAGTGTGCGTGTCACAAACCCCATTGGAAAGTGTATGTGTCACTAACCCCATTGGATAGCGTGTGTGTGTCACAAACCCTTTTGGACAGCGTGTGTGTCACAGACACCGATGGACAGAGTGTGTGTCACAAACCCCATGGGACAGAGCGTGTGTCACGAACCCCATTGGACAGCGTGTGTGTCACAAGCGCCATTAAACAAGCGTTTGTGTCACAAACCCCATTGGAAAGTGTATGTGTCACAAAAACCATTGGATAGCGTGTGTGTGTCACAAACCCTCCTGGTCAGTGTGTGTGTCACAAAACGCATTGGAGAGCGTGTGTGTGTCATAAAACCCATTAAAGAGCATGCGTGTCACAAAACCCTTTGGATTCCGTGTGTGTGTCACAAATCCCATAAGAAAGTGTGTGTGTCACAAACCCCATTAGAAAGTGTGCCTGTGACAAACCCTTTGGATAGAATGTGCGTGTCACAAACCCTATTGGACAGTGTGTATGTCACAATCCCCATTGGACAGCGTCTGTATCACAAACCCCATTGGACAGCGAGTGTGTCACAAACACCATTGGACAGCATGTGTGTGTCACAATCCCATTTGGACAGTGTGTGTGTGTCACAAAACCCATTAAATAGTATGCGTGTCACAAACCCCATTGGATAGCTTGTGTGTGTCACAAACCCCATTAGAAATTGTGCGTGTTACAAACCCCATCGGATATTGTGTGTGTGTCAAAAACCCTATTGGACAGTGTGTGTGTCACAAACCCCACTGGACAGCGTGTGTGTCACAAGACCCATTGGACAGAGTGTGTGTGTCACAAACCCCATTGGACAGCGTGTGTGTCATAACCCCCACTTTACAGCGTGTGTGTTTCACAATCCCCGCTGGACAGCGTGTGTGTCAAAAGCACCATTGTTCAGAGTGTGTGTGTCACAAAAGCCACTGGAAAATGTATGTGTCAGAAACCCCATTGGACAGCGTGTGTGTCACAATCCCCATTGGACAGCGTGTGTGTCTCAAACACCACTGGACGTGTGTGTCACAAACCCCACTTTACAGCGTGTGTGTGTCACAATCCCCATTGGACAGATTGTGTGTGTCACAAAACCCACTGGACATCGTGTGTGTCACAAACCCTTTTGGACAGTGTGTTTGTCAGAAACCCCACTGGACAGTGTCTGTGTCACAAACACCCATGGACAGTGTGCATGTCAAAAACCTCATTGGACATCGTGTGTGTCCCAAACCCCGTTGGACAGTGTTTGTGTCACAGTCTCCATGGGACAGAGTGTGTGTCACGAACCCCATTGGACAGTGTGTGTGTCTACAAATGCCATTGGACCGCGTGTGTGTCACAAACCCCATTGGACAGCGTCTGTGTCACAATCCCCTGTGGACACTGCGTGTGTCACAAACCCCATTGGACAGCGTGTGTGTCTCAAACACCCATGGACAACGTACGTGTCACAAACCCCATTGGACATCGTGTGTGTCACAAACCCCTTTGGACAGTGTGTGTGTCACAAACCCCATTGCACAGCGTGTGTGTGTCACAATCTCCTTTGGACAGTGTGTGTGTCACAAACCCCATGGGACAACGTGTGTGTGTCACAAACCCCATTGGAAAGTGTGTGTCACAAAACCCATTGGATAGAGTGTGAGTCTCACAAACCCCATTATAAAGTGTGCGTGTCACAAACCCCATTTGATAGCGTGTGTGTGTCACAAACCCTATTGGACAGTGTGTAGGTCACAACCCCCATTGGACAGCGTCTGTGTCACAAACCCCAATGGACAGTGTGTGTGTCACAAACCCCCCTGAACAGAGTGTGTGTCACAAACCCCAGTGGACAGCGTGTGAGTCACAAAGACCCATGGACAGTGTGCGTGTCACAAACCGCATTGTACATCGTGTGTGTCACAAACCCTTTTGGACAGTGTGTGTGTCACAAACCCCACTGGACAGCGTGTGTGTCACAAACATCATTGGACAGCGTGTGTGTCACAAGCCCATTGGACAGAGTGTGTGTGTCACAAGCACCATTGGACAGAGTGTGTGTTTCACAATCCCCATTGGAAAGTGTATGTGTCACAAACCCCATTGGATTGCGTGTGTGTGTCACAAACCCTATTGGACAGTGTGTGTGTCATAAAATCCACTGGACATCGTGTGTGTTCACAAACCCCATTGGACAGTGTGTTTTTCACAAGACCCTTTGGACAGAGTGTGTGTGTAACAATAACCATTGGACAGTGTGTGTGTCACAAACCCTCTTGGACACTGTGTATGTCACAATCCCCATAGGACAGTGTGTATGTCACTATCATCATTGGACAGCGTGTGTGTCACAATACCGTTGGACAGACTGTGTGTGTCACAAAACCCACTGGACGGCGTGTGTGTCACGAACCCCTTTGGACAGCGTGTGTGTCACAAGCACCATTGGACAGAGTGTGTGTGTCACAAACCCCATTGGAAAGTGTATGTGTCACAAAACCCATCGGATAGTGTGAGTGTGTCACAAACCCTCCTGGTTAGTGTGTGTGTCAGAAAACCCATTGGACAGCATGCGTGTCAGAAACACCATTGGACAGCGTTTGTGTCACAAACCCCGTAGTCACAGTGTGTGTCACAAACCCCATTGGACAGTGTGTGTGTCTCAAAACCCACTGGACAGCGTGTGTGTCACAAACCCCATTAGACAGCGTGTGTGTCAAATGCCCCATTGGACAGAGTGTGTGGGTCACAATCTCCATTGGACAGTGTGTGTGTCACAATCCCCATTGGCCAGCATGTGTGTCACAAACCCCATTGGACAGTGTGTTGTGTGTCACAATACCCATTGTACCGTGTGTGTGTCACAATCCCCATTGGATTGCGTGTGTGTGTCATAATCCCCATTGGACAGTGTGTGTGTCACAAACCCCATGGGACAGAGTGTGTGTCACGATGCCCATTGGACAGTGTGTGTGTCACAAACCCCATAGGACAGAGTGTGTGTCACCATCCCCATTGGACAGCGTGTCTGTAACAAGCACCACTGGGCAGAGTGTGAGTGTCACAAACCCCACTGGATAGTGTGTGTGTCACAAACCCCATTAGAAAGTGTATGTGTCACAAACCACATTGGATAGCGTGTGTGTGTCACAAACCCTATTGGACAATGTGTGTGTCACAAACCCCATTGAACAGCGTGTGTGTCAAAAGACCCATTGGACAGCGTGTGTGTTACAAACACCACTGGACAGCGTGTGTGTCACAAGCCCATTTTACAGAGTGTGTGTATCACAAACACCATTGGACAGCGTGTGTGTCACAAGCCCATTTTACAGAGTGTGTGTATCACAAACACCATTGGACAGCGTGTCTGTCACAAGCCCATTTTACAGAGTGTGTGTATCACAAACACCATTGGACAGCGTGTCTGTCACAAGCCCATTTTACAGAGTGTGTGTATCACAAACACCATTGGACGGCGTGTGTGTTCACAGGACCCATTGGACAGAGTCTGGGTGTCACAAAGCCCATTGGACACCGTGTGTGTCAAAATCCCCATTGGACAGCGTGTGTGTCACAAACACAATTGGACAGTGTATGTGTCACAAACCCAATTGGACAGCGTGTGTGTGTCACAATCCACATTGGACAGTGTGGGTGTCACAAACGCCATGAGACAGGGTGTGTGTCACAAACACTATTGGACAGCGTGTGTGTCACAAACCCAATTGGATAGCGCGTGTGTGTCACAAACCCCATTAGAAAGTGTGCCTGTCACAAACCCCTTTGGAAAGTGTGTGTGTCACAAACCCCATTGGATAGCGTGTGTGTGTCACAAAACCCACAGGACAGCGTGTGTGTCACGGACCCCATTGGACAGCGTGTTTGTCACAAGCGCCATTGGAAATTGTCTGTGTCACAAACCCAATTGGATAGCGTGTGTGTGTCACAAACGCCTTTAGAAAGTGTGCTTGTCACAAACCCCTTTGGAAAGTGTGTGTGTCACAAACACCATTGGATAGATTGTGTGTGTCACGAACCCTATTGGAGAGTGTGTATGTCACAATCCCCATTGGACAGCGTCTGTGCCACAAACCCATTGGATAGCGTGCGTGTGTCACAATCCCCATTGGAAAGTGTATGTGTCACAAACCCCATTGGATACCGTGTGTGTGTGTCACAAACCCTGTTGGACAGTGTGTGTGTCAGAAACCCCACTGGACATCGTGTGTGTCATAAACACCCATGGACAGTGTGCGTGTCACAAACCCCATTGGACATCGTGTGTGTCACGAACCCCATTGGACAGCGTGTGTGTCACAAACCCCGTTGGAAAGAACGTCTGTGTCACAAACCCCATTGGAAAGTGTGTGTCTCACAAACCCCATTGGATAGTGTGTGTGTGTCACAAACCCTGTTGGACAGTGTGTGTGTCAGAAACCCCACTGGACATCGTGTGTGTCATAAACACCCATGGACAGTGTGCGTGTCACAAACCCCATTGGACATCGTGTGTGTCACGAACCCCATTGGACAGCGTGTGTGTCACAAACCCCGTTGGAAAGAACGTCTGTGTCACAAACCCCATTGGAAAGTGTGTGTCTCACAAACCCCATTGGATAGTGTGTGTGTGTCACAAACCCTATTGGACAGTGTATATTTCACAATCCCCATTGGACAGCGTCTGTGTCACAAACCCCATTGGACAGCGTTTTTGTCACAAACACCATTGGACAGCGTGTGTGTGTCACAATCCCCATTGGACAGTGTGTGTGTCACAAAACCCATTGGATAGCGTGTGTGTCACAAACCCCATTAGAAAGTGTGCGTGTCACATACCCCATTGGATAGCGTGTTTCTGTCACAAACCCTATTGGACAGTGTGTGTCACAAGATCCATTGGACAGAGTGTGTGTGTGTCACAAACCCCATTGGACAGCGTGTGTGTCACAAACCCCATTGGACATAGTGTGTGTGTGCCACACCCCATTGGACAGTGTGTGTGTCACAAACCCCTTTGGAAAGAACGTCTGTGTCACAAACCCCATTGGAAAGTGTGTGTCTCACAAACCCCATTGGATAGTGTGTGTGTGTCACAAACCCTGTTGGACAGTGTGTGTGTCAGAAACCCCACTGGACATCGTGTGTGTCATAAACACCCATGGACAGTGTGCGTGTCACAAACCCCATTGGACATCGTGTGTGTCACGAACCCCATTGGACAGCGTGTGTGTCACAAACCCCGTTGGAAAGAACGTCTGTGTCACAAACCCCATTGGAAAGTGTGTGTCTCACAAACCCCATTGGATAGTGTGTGTGTGTCACAAACCCTATTGGACAGTGTATATTTCACAATCCCCATTGGACAGCGTCTGTGTCACAAACCCCATTGGACAGCGTTTTTGTCACAAACACCATTGGACAGCGTGTGTGTGTCACAATCCCCATTGGACAGTGTGTGTGTCACAAAACCCATTGGATAGCGTGTGTGTCACAAACCCCATTAGAAAGTGTGCGTGTCACATACCCCATTGGATAGCGTGTTTCTGTCACAAACCCTATTGGACAGTGTGTGTCACAAGATCCATTGGACAGAGTGTGTGTGTGTCACAAACCCCATTGGACAGCGTGTGTGTCACAAACCCCATTGGACATAGTGTGTGTGTGCCACACCCCATTGGACATCGTGTGTGTCACAAACCCCTTTGGACAGTGTGTGTGTCACAAACCCCATTGGACAGCGTGTGTGACATAAACCCCATTGGACAGTGTTTGTGTCACAAACCCCATTGGATAGCGTGTTTCTGTCACAAACCCTATTGGACAGTGTGTGTCACAAGATCCATTGGACAGAGTGTGTGTGTCACAAACCCCATTGGACAGCGTGTGTGTCACAAACCCCATTGGACAGAGTGTGTTTGTGACACATCCCATTGGACAGTGTGTGTGTCACAAACCTCTTTCGATAGTGTGTGTGTCAGAAACTCTACTGGACAGCGTGTGTGTCACAAACTCCTTTGGACAGTGTGTATGTCACAATCCCCATTGGACAGCGTGTGTGTGTCAGAATCCCCATTGGACAGTGTTTGTGTCACAAAACCTATTTGATATAGTGTGTGTCACAAACCCCATTGGATAGCGTGTGTGTGTCACAAACCCCATTAGAAAGTGTGTGTCGAGGGTTAAGATTGCGGGGTGACAATAAAACCCTGGCAGATGTATTGTTAACCCCCTCTTCCCCCCCCACTCCCCCTTTTCCCTTTGCCCCTCCCTCTCCCCCCTTTCCACTAAGGAGAGGCGATTGGGAGGAAAGAAGGACTGAGAGAAGAGAGTTGGAAAAAATTAAAGATGTTTTACTAATGCTACTAATAAGAAGAGAGAAAATAATACAAAATATACAAAACCAATCTTGAAAGTCTCAGCAACTGCAGAGCCGGCACCCAAAGTCCTGGATTAGACTCTGCAGCCAATCAGAGCTGGATTCAGTCTCTCACTAGGCCTCAGTTCGCAGGGACGACTAGCAAGGTCCTCTTCTAATGTCGGCCATAAGCAGAAGGGAAAAGGGCAAAAAGGGAAAAGCTAACGAGATCCTCGTGATCTCCCACTTTTATATGAAGTATTCACGTGAATGGAATGTTATACACAGTTGGTCAGTTTCTTGCTCACTTGTTTCTCGTCGCCCCTCTCGCGAGATGTCCATCCGTGCTTATCAATAAGTTTGCATTCCATTGCTAGGTTTACCAAAACATGTGTCTGGTTCTCCAGGAAAATGCAGTTAATATGAAGGCTTTAGCTGACAGGAAAAATTCACTGAAAGAGAAACTTGTTTTCTAACAAAACCAGGACAGTGTGCGTGTCACAAACCCCATTTGAAAGTGTGTGTGTCTCAAACCCCATTGGATAGTGTGTGTGTCACTAGCCCATTGGATAGAGGTTGTGTGTCACAAAACCCACTGGACAGCGTGTGTGTCACGGACCCCATTGGACAGCTTGCGTGTCACAAGCGCAATTGGAATGTGTGTGTGTCACAAACCCAATTGGATAGCGTGTGTGTGTCAAAAACCCCTTTAGAAAGTACGCGTGTCACAAACCCCTTTGGATAGAATGTGCGTGTCACAAACCCTATTGGACAGTGTGTATGTCACAATGCCCATTGGACAGCGTCTGTGTCACAAAACCCATTGGACAGTGTGTGTGTCACAAACCTCATTGGACCGTGTGTATGTGTCACAATCGCCATTAGAAAGTGTGCGTGTCACAAACCCCATTGGACAGCATGTGTGTCACAAACACCATTGGTCAGCGTGTGTTTGTCACAATCCGCATTGGAAAGTGTATGTGTCACATACACCATTGGATAGCGTGTGTGTGTTTCACAAACCCTTTTGGACAGTGTGTGTGTCAGAAACCCCACTGGATAGCGTGTGTGTCACAAACACCCATGGACAGTGTGCGTGTCAGAAACCCCATTGGACATCGTGTGTGTTCACAAACACCATTGGACAGCGTGTGAATTGTCACAATCCTCATTGGACAGTGTGTATGTCACAAAACCCATTGGACAGCGCGTGTGTCACAAAACCCATTAGAAAGTGCGTGTGTCCCAAACACCATTGGATAGCGTTCGCGTGTCACAAACACTATTGGACAGAGTGTGTGTGTCACACACCAAATTGGACACCGTTTGTGACATAAACGCCATTGGATAGTGTGTGTGTGTCACAAACCCCATAATAAAGTGTTCGTGTCACAAACTCCATTGGACATTGTGTGCGTCACAATACCCATTGGACAGTGTGTGTATCACAAACCCCATTGGACAGCGTGTGTGTCACAAACCATATTGGACAGAGTTTGTGTTTAACAGTACCCATTGGCAGTGAGTGTGTCGCAAACCGCATTCGACAGCGTGTGTGTCGCAAACCCCCGTGGAATATGTGTGTGTCACGAACGCCATTGAACAGTGTGTGTGTCACAAACGCCATTGGACAGAGTGTGAGTGTCACAATCCCCATTGGACAGTGTGTGTGTCACAAACATCATTGGACAGCGTGTGTGTCACAAGCACCATTGGACAGAGTGTGTGTGTCACAATCTCCATTAGAAAGTGTATGTGTCACAAACACCATTGGATTGCGTGTGTGTGTCACAAACCCCATTGGATTGCATGTGTGTGTCACAAACCCTATTGGACAGTGTGTGTGTCTTAAAATCCACTGGACAGCGTGTGTGTCACAATCCCCATTGGACAGCGTGTTTTTCACAAGACCCTTTGGACAGAGTGTGTGTGTAACAATAACCATTGGACAGTTTGTGTGTCACAAACCCTCTTGGACACTGCGTATGTCACAAACTCCATTGGACAGTGTGTGTGTCAGAAACTCCACTGAACAGCGTGTGTTTCACAAACCCATTGTACAGCGTGTGTGTGTCACAAACCCCTTTGTACAGTGTGTGTGTCACAGACCCCTCAGTTCAGGGTGTGTGTCACAATCCCCATAGGACAGTGTGTATATCACAATCATCATTGGACAGCGTGTGTGTCACAATACCATTGGACAGGCTGTGTGTGTCACAATCCCCATTGGACGGCGTGTGTGTCACAAACCCCATTGGACAGAGTGTGTGTGTCACAAACCCCATTGGACAGTGTGTGTGTCACAAACCCCATTGGATATCGTGTGTGTCACAAGCCCATTGGACAAAGTGTGTGTGTCACAAGCACCATTGGACAGAGTGTGTGTGTCACAATCCCCATTGGACAGTGTGTGTGTCATAAACCCCATTTGATAGCGTGTGTGTTTCACAATCCCCATTGGACAGTGTGTGTGTGTCACAAACCCGATTAGACAGTGTGTGTGTCACAAGCCTCATTGGACAGCGTGTGTGTCACAATCCCCATTGGACAGCATGTGTGTGACGAACCCCATTGGACAGCACGTGTGTCACAATACCCATTGGACAGCGTGTGTGTAAAAAACTCCATTGGACAGTGTGTGTGTCAAAAACCCCATGGGACAGAGTGTGTGTCACAAACCCCATTGGATAGCATGTGTGTGTCATAAACGCTATTGGACAGTGTGTATGTCACAAACCCCATTGGACAGCGTCTGTGTCACAAACCCAATTGGACAGCGTGTGCGTTTCACAATCCCCATTGGACAGTGTGTGTGTGTCACAAACCCTATTGGACAGTGTGTATGTCACAATCCCCATTGGACAGCGTCTGTGTCACAAACCCCATTGGACAGCGTGTGTGTCACAAACACCTTTGGACAGCGTGTGTGTGTCACAATAATAACCTAATGAAATTTAACAAGGGCAAGTGTAGAGTCCTGCATCTGGGCAGGAACAACTCCAGGTTCCAGTATAGTTTGGGAAATTACATATTAGAGAGCAGTGTAGGGGAAAGGGACCTGGGGGTCCTGGTGGACAACAGGATGACCATGAGCCAGCACTGTGCCCTTGTGGCCAGGAAGGCCAATGGCATCCTGGGGTGTATTACAAGGGGGGTGGCTGGTAGATCGAGAGAGGTCCTCCTTCCCCTCTACTCCGCCCTGGTGAGACCACATCTGGAATATTGTGTCCAGTTCTGGGCCCCTCAGATCAAGCAGGACAGGGAACTGCTGGAGAGGGTCCAGCGTAGGGCAACAAAGATGATTAAGGGAGTGGAGCACCTCACTTATCAAGAAAGGCTGAGGGAGCTGGGTCTCTTTAGTTTGGAGAAGAGGAGACTAAGGGGGGACCTCATTAATGTTTATAAATATATAAAGGGTGAGTGCCATGAGGATGGAGCCAGACTCTTCTCGGTGGCAAACAATGGCAGGACAAGGGGTAATGGGATCAAGCTGGAACACAAGAGGTTCCCCTTAGATTTGAGAAAAAAATTCTTCTCCGTAAGGGTGACAGACATTGGAACAGGCTGCCCAGGGAGGTTGTGGAGTCTCCTTCTCTGGAGACATTCAAAACCCGCCTGGACATGTTCCTGTGCGACCTCACCCAGGTGTTCCTGCTCCAGCAGGGGGATTGGACTGGATGATCATTTGAGGTCCCTTCCAATCCCAAATATAATGTGATACTGTGATACTGTGAAAGTGTGCGCGTCACAAACCCCATTAGAAAGTGTGCGTGTTACAAACCCCATTGGATAGCCTGTGTGTGTAACAAACCCTATTGGACAGTGTGTGTGTCACACACCACACTGGACAGCGTGTGTGTCACGAAACCCATTGGACAGATTGTGTGTGTCACAATCCCCATTGGTCAGTGTGTGTGTCACAAAACAATTGGATAGCGTGTGTGTACAAACCCCATTAGAAAGTGTGTGTGCCACAAACCCCACTGGATAGCCTGTGTGTGTAACAAACCCTATTGGACAGTGTGTGTGTCACACACCCCACTGGACAGCGTGTGTGTCACGAAATCCATTGGACATGGTGTGTGTGTCACAAAGCCAATTGGACAGCGTGTGTGTCACAATCCCCATTGGACAGCGTGTGTGTCACAAAACCCATTGGACACAGTGTATGTGTCGCAAACCCCATTGGACAGCGTGTGTGTGTCACAAACCCCATTGGACAGTGCGTGTGTGTCACAAACCCCATTGGACAGGGTGTGTGTCACAAACCCCTTAGGACAGTGTGTGTGTAACAAACCCCATTGGACAGCACGTGTGTGTCACAATCCCCTTTGGTCAGTGTGTGTGTCACAAAACCAATTGGATAGCGTGTGTGTACAAACCCCATTAGAAAGTGTGTGTGTCACGAAACCCATTGGACAGATTGTGTGTGTCACAATCCCCATTGGTCAGTGTGTGTGTCACAAAACAATTGGATAGCGTGTGTGTACAAACCCCATTAGAAAGTGTGTGTGCCACAAACCCCACTGGATAGCCTGTGTGTGTAACAAACCCTATTGGACAGTGTGTGTGTCACACACCCCACTGGACAGCGTGTGTGTCACGAAATCCATTGGACATGGTGTGTGTGTCACAAAGCCAATTGGACAGCGTGTGTGTCACAATCCCCATTGGACAGCGTGTGTGTCACAAAACCCATTGGACACAGTGTATGTGTCGCAAACCCCATTGGACAGCGTGTGTGTGTCACAAACCCCATTGGACAGTGCGTGTGTGTCACAAACCCCATTGGACAGGGTGTGTGTCACAAACCCCTTAGGACAGTGTGTGTGTAACAAACCCCATTGGACAGCACGTGTGTGTCACAATCCCCTTTGGTCAGTGTGTGTGTCACAAAACCAATTGGATAGCGTGTGTGTACAAACCCCATTAGAAAGTGTGTGTGTCACAAACCCCATTGGATAGCCTGTGTGTGTAACAAACCCTATTGGACAGTGTGTGTGTCACACACCCCACTGGACAGCGTGTGTGTCACGAAATCCATTGGACATGGTGTGTGTGTCCCAAAGCCAATTGGACAGCGTGTGTGTCACAATCCCCATTGGACAGCGTGTGTGTCACAAACCCCATTGGACACAGTGTATGTGTCGCAAACCCCATTGGACAGCGTGTGTGTGTCACAAACCCCATTGGACAGTGCGTGTGTGTCACAAACCCCATTGGACAGCGCGTGTGTCACAAACCCCTTTGGACAGTGTGTGTGTCACAATCCCCATTGGACAGTGTGTGTGTCACAAAGCCCATTGGACTGAGTGTGTGTCACAAACCCCACTGGACATCCTGTGTGTCACGAACCCCATTGGACAGCGTGTGTGTCACAAGCACCATTGGACAGAGTGTGGTGTCACAAACCCCATTGGAAAGTGTATGTATCACAAACCCCATTGGATAGCGTGTGTGTGTCACAAACCCTATTGGACAGTGTGTGTATCACAAAACCCACCGGACAGCGTGTGTGTCTCAAAACCCACTGGACAGCGTGTTTGTCACAAACACCCATGGACACTATGCGTGTCACAAACCCCATTGGACATAGTGTGTGTCACAAACCCTTTTGGACAGTGTGTGTGTCACAAACCCCACTGGACAGCGTGTGTGTCACAAGCACCATTGGACAGAGTGTGGTGTCACAAACCACATTGGAAAGTGTATGTATCACAAACCCCATTGGATAGCGTGTGTGTGTCACAAAACCTATTGGACAGTGTGTGTGTCACAAAACCCACTGGAAAGCGTCTGTGTCACAAACCCTATTGGAAAACGTGTGTGTCACAAACACCATTGGACAGCGTGTGTGTGTCACAATCCCCATTGGACAGTGTGTGTGTCACAAACCACCCTGGAGAGCGTGTGTGTCAAGAACCCAATTGGACAGCGTGTGTGTCACAAGACCCATTGGACAGAGTGTGTGTGTCACAAACCCCATTGGACAGCGTGTGTGTCACAATCCCCATTGGACAGCGTGTGTCTCACAAAACCCTTTGGACTGGGTGTGTGTGTCACTAACCCTATTGGACAGTGTGTGTGTCATAAATCTCACTGGGCAGTTTTTGTGTGTCACAATCCCCATTGGACAGTTTGCGTGTTACAAAACCCACTGGACAGCGTGTGTGTCACAAACCCAATTGGACAGCGTGTGCGTCACAAACACCATTGGACAGAGTGTGTGTGTCACAAACCCCATTAGAAAGTGTATGTGTCACAAACCCCTTTGGAGAGCGTGTGTGTGTCAAAAACCCTATTGGACATTTTGTGTGTCAAAAAACCCACTGGACAGCGTGTGTGTCACAAACACCGTTGGACAGCGTGTGTGTGTAACAATACCCAATGGACAGTGTGTGTGTCACAAACCCCACTGGACAGCGTGTGTGTCACAAACACCCATGGACAGTGTGCGTGTCACAAACCCCTTTGGACATCATTTGTTTCAGAAACCCCTTTGGACAGTGTGTGTGTCACAAACCCCACTGGACAGCTTGTGTGTGTCACAAACACGCATGGACAGTGTGTGTGTCACAAACCCCATGGTACAGAGTGTGTGTAATGAACCCCATTGCACAGTGTGTGTGTCACAAGCGCCATTGGACAGAGTATGTGTGTCACAAACCCCATTGGAAAGTGTATGTGTCACAAACCCCAGCGGATAGCTTGTGTGTGTCACAAACCCTCCTGGTCATTGTGTGTGTCACAAAAAACATTGGACAGCATGCGTGTCACAAACACCATTGATCAGCGTGTGTGTCACAAACCCCATGGGACAGCGTGTGTGTGTCACAAACCCCATTGGAAGGTGTGTTTCTCACAAACCCCATTGGAAAGTGTGTGTGTCACAAACCCCTTTAGAATGTATGCGTGTCACAAACCCCACTGGATATCGTGTCTGTGACACAAACCCTATTGGACAGTGTGTGTGTCACAAAACCCACTGGACAGCGTGTGTGTGTCACAAAACCTCATGGTCAGTGTGTGTGTCACAAACCCCATTGGACAGAGTGTGTCACAAACCCCATTGGACAGTTTGTGTGTCAAAAACCCCAACGGACAGCGTGTGTGTGTCACAAAACCTCCTGGTCAGTGTGTGTGTCACAAACCCCATTGGACAGCATGTGTGTCACAAACCCCATGGGACAATGTGTGTGTCTCACAAAACCCATTGGAAAGTGTGTGCGTCACAAACCCCATTGGACAGCGAGTGTGTGTCACTATCCCCATTGAAATGTGTGTGTGTCACAAACCCCATTGGATTGCGTGTGTGTGACACAAACCCTCCTGGTCAGCGTGTGTGTCACAAACACCATGGGACAGTGTGTGTGTGTCACAAACCCCATTGGAAAGTATGTGTCACAAACCCCATTGGATTGTGTGTGTGTGTCACAAACCCTATTGGAAAGTGTGCGTGTCTCAAAATCCACTGGACAGCGTGTGTGTTCACAAACACCTTTGGACAGCGTGTGTGATGTCACAAACCCCACTGAACAGAGTTAGTGTCACAAAAGCCATTGGATACTGTGTGTGTCACAAAGCCCATTGGATAGCGTGTGTGTGTCACAAAAGCCATTAGAATGTGTGTGTTTCACAAACCCCATTAGAAATTGTGCGTGTCTCAAAGGCCATGTGATAGCGTGTGTGTGTCGCAAACCCCATTAGAAAGTGTGCGTGTCACAAACCCCATTGGATAGCGTGTGTGTGTCAAAAACCCTATTGGACAGTGTGTGTGTCACAAACCCCACTGGACAGCGTGTGTGTCACGAACCCCATTGGAAAGCGTGTGTGTCACAAGACCCATTGGACAGCGTGTGTGTCACAAACCCCATTGGACAGAGTGTGTGTGTGACAAACCCCATTGGACAGCTTGTGTGTCATAATCCCCACTTTACAACGAGTGTGTGTCACAATCCCCACTTTACAACGTGTGTGTGTCACAATCCCCATTGGACAGAGTGTGTGTGTCACAAAACACACTGGACATCGTGTGTCACAAACACCCATGGACAGTGTGCATGTCAAAAACCGCATTGGACATCGTGTGTGTCCCAAACCCCGTTGGACAGTGTGTGTGTCAGAAACCCCATGGGACAGAATGTGTTTCAAGAACCCCATTGGACAGCGTGTTTGTCTACAAGCGCCATTGGACAGAGTGTCTGTGTCACAAACCCCATTAGAAAGTGTATGTGTCACAAACCCCATTGGATAGTGTGTGTGTGTCACAAACCCTCCTGGTCAGTGTGTGTGTCACAAAACCCATTGGATAGCATGCGTGTCACAAACACCATGGGACAGTGTGTGTGTGTCACAAACGCCATTGGACAGCGTGTGTGTAATAAACCCCTTTGGACAGTGTGTGTGTCACAAACCCCACTGTACAGTGTGTGTGTCACGAACCCCATTGGACATCGTGTGTTTCACAATCCCCACTGGACAGCGTGTGTGTCACAAACCACATTGGACAGAGTGTGTGTGACAAACTCCATTGGACACTGTGTGTGTCATAACCCCCATTTTACAACGTGTGTGTGTTACAATCCTCATTGGACAGTGTGTGTGTGTCACAAACCCCGCTGGACAGCGTGTGTGTCACAAACCCCTTTAGACAGTGTGTGTGTTACAAACCCCATTGGAGAGCCAGTGTCTGTCATATTCCCCACTGGACAGCGTGTGTGTCACAAAACCCATTGGATAGCGTGTGTGTCACAAACCCCACTAGAAAGTGTCTGTGTCACAAACCCCATTGGATAGCGTTTGTGTGTCACAAACCCTGTTGGACTGTGTGTGTGTCACAAACCCCACTGGACAGCGTGTGTGTAACGAACCCCATTGGACAGCGTGTGTGTCACAAGCACCGTTGGACAGAGTGTTGTGTCAAATCCCCATTAGACAGCGTGTGTGTCACATACCCCATTGGACAGTGTGTGTGTGTCACAATCCCCTTTTGGTAGAGTGTGTGTGTCACAAACCCCATTAGAATGTATGCGTGTAAAAAACCCCATTGGATAACGTGTGTGTGTCACAAGCACCATTGGACAGAGTGTGGTGTCACAAACCCCATTTGATAGAGTGTGTGTGTCACAAACCCCATTAGAAAGTATGCGTGTCAAAAACACCATTGGATAGCGTCTGTGTGTCACAAGCACCATTGCGCAGTGTGTGGTGTCACAAAAACCATTGGACAGCGTGTGTGTCACAAACCCCATTGGACAGTGTGTATGTGTCACAAACCCCATTTGATAGAGTGTGTGTGTCACAAACCCTATTGGACAGTGTGTGTGTCACAAAACCCATTGGATAGCGAGTGTGTCACAAACGCCATTGGACAGTGTGTGTGTCACAAGCCCCATTGTACAGAGTGTATTTGTTCCAAAGCCCACTGGACAGCGTGTGTGTCACAAACCCCTTTGGAAGTGTGTGTGTCACAAACCCCTTAGGACAGAGTGTGTATCACAAACACCATTGGTCAGCGCGTCTCTGTCACAGACCCATTGGACAGAGTGTGTGTATCACATAATCCACTGGACAGCGTGTGTGTCACGAACCCCATTGGACAGCGTGTGTGTCAAAAGCAACGTTGGACAGAGTGTGGTGTCACAATCGCCATTGGACAGTGTGTGTGTGTCACAAACCCCATTGGATAGCGTGTGTGTGTCACAAGCACCATTGGACAGGGTGGGGTGTCACAAACCCCATTGGAAAGTGGATGTATCACAAACCCCATTGGATAGCGTGTGTGTGTCACAAGCCCTATTGGACAGTGTGTATGTCACAAAACCCACTGGATAACGTGTGTGTCACAAACCCCATTGGACAGCCTGTGTGTCACAAGCCCCATTGGACATAGTGTATTTGTCACAAAGCCCATTGGACAGCGTGTTTTTCACAAGACCCATTGGACAGCGTGTGTGTCACAAACCCCATTGGATAGGGTGTGTGTGTCACAATACCCATTGGACAGTAGTGTGTGTCACAAACCCCATTGGACATCGTGTGTGTCACAAACCCCTTTGTACAGTGTGTGTGTCACAAACACTATTGGTCAGGGTGAGTGTGTCACAATCCCCATTGGACAGTGTGTGTGTGTCACAAACCCCATTAGACAGCGTGTGTGTCACGAACCCCATTGGACAGCGTGTGTGTCACAAGCACCATTGGACAGCGTGTGTGTCACAAACCCCATTGGACAGAGTTTGTTTCACAAACCCCATTGGACAGCATGTGTGTCAGAAACACCATTGGACACTGTGTGTGTCACAAACCCCATTGGACAGTGTGTGCATGCCACAAACCCCATTGGACAACGTGTGTGTCACAAACCCCTTTGGACAGTGTGTGTGTCACAATCCCCATTGGACAGAGTGTGTGTGTCACAAACCCCATGGGACAGAGTGTGTGTCACGAACCCCATTTGAAAGTGTATGTGTCACAAACCCAATTGGATAGCGTGTATGTGTCACGAACCCTCCTGGTCAGTATGTGTGTCACAAAACTCATTGGACAGCATGCGTGTCACAAACACCATTGGACAGCGTGTGTGTGTCATAAACCCGATTGGAAAGTGTGTGTCACAAACCCCATTGGATAGCGTGTGTGTGTCAAAAACCCCATTAGAAAGTATGTGTGTCACAAACCCCATTAGACAGCGTGTGTGTCACAAACCACATTGGACAGCGTGTGTGTGTCGCAAACCCCATTGGACAGAGTGTGTGTGTCACAAGCCCCATTGGACAGAGTGTATTTGTCACAAAGGCCATTGGACAGCGTGTGTGTCACAAGCCCCATTGAACAGAGTGTGTCTTTCACAAACCACATTGGACAGTGTGTGTGTCTCACAAACCCCATTAGAGAGCGTGTGTGTCACAAACCCTATTGGATAGTATGTGTGTCACAAAACCCACTGGAGAGCGTGTGTGTCACAAACCCCATTGGACAGCGTGTGTGTCACAAACCCCAGTGGACAGGGTGTGTGTGTCACAATACCCATTGGACAGTGTGTGTGTCGCAAACCTCATTGGACAGAGTTTGTTTCACAAACTCCCGTGGACACTGTGTGTGTCACAAACCCCATTGGACAGCGTTTGTGACACAAACTCCACTGGACAGCGTGTGTGTCACAAACACCCATGGACAGTGTGCGTGTCACAAACCCCATTGGACTTCGTGTGTGTCACAAAGCCCTTTGGACAGTGTGTGTGTCACGAACACCCATGGGCAGTGTGCGTGCCTCAAACCCCATTGAACAACGTGTGTAGTCACCAACCCCTTTGGACAATGGGTGTGTCACAAACCCCATTGGACCGCCTGTGTGTGTCACAATCCCCATTGGACACAGTGTGTGTGTCACAAACCCCATGGGACAGAGTGTGTGTCACGAACCCTATTGGACAACGTGTGTGTCACAAACCCCATTGGATAGCATGTGTGTGTCACAAACCCTATTGGACATTGTGTATGACACAATCCCCATTGGACAGTGTCTTTGTCACAAACTCAATGGGACAGAGTGTGTGTCACAAACACTATAGGACAGCGTCTGTGTGTCACAAGCCCATTGGACAGAGTGCGTCTGTCACAAAACACACTGGACAGCTTGTGTGTCACGAACCCCTTTGGACAGCGTGTGTGTCACAAGCACCATTGGACAGAGTGTGGTGTCACAAACCCCATTGAATAGCGTGTGTGTGTCACAAACCCCATTGGATAGCGTGTCTGTGTCACAAACCCTATTGGACAGTGTGTGCGTCACAAAACCTACTGCATAGTGTGTGTGTCAGAAACACCATTGCGCAGCGTGTGTGTCACAAGCCCTATTGGACAGAGTGTATTTGTCACAAAGCCCATTGGACAGCGTGTGTGTCGCAATCCCCATTGGAAACTGTGTGTGTCACAAACCCCATTGGACAGGGTGTGTGTGTCACAATACCCATTGGACAGTGTGTGTGTCACAAACCTCATTGGACAGAGTTTGTTTCACAAACCCCATTGGACAGAATGTGTGTCAAAATCCAATTGGATAGCGTGTGTGTCACAAACCCCCCTTTTCAGTGTGTGTGTCACAATCCCCAGTGGAAAGCGTGTGTGTCAAAGCCCCATTTGATAATGTGTGTGTCACAAAACCCACTTGACAGCGTGTCTGTCACAAACACCCCTGGACAGTGTGAGTGTCACAAACCCTATTGGACAGAGTGTGTGTGTCACAAAACCCTTTTGACAGTTTGTGTGTCAGAAACCCCATTGGAAAACGTGTGTGTGTCACAATCCCCATTGGACAGCGTGTGTGTCACAATCCCATTGCACAGCGTGTGTGTCACAAACACCATTGGACAGCGTGTGTGTGTAACAATACCCATTGGACAGTGTGTGTGTGTCACAAAGCCCATTGGACAGAGTGTGTGTTTCACAAAACCCACTGGACAGCGTTTGTGTCACAAGCACCATTGCACAGAGTGTGAGTGTCACAAGCCCATTGGACAGAGTGTGTGTGTCACAAAACCCACTGGACAGCGTGTGTGTCACAAACCGCATTGAACAGCGTGTGTGTCACAAGCACCATTGGACAGAGTGCGGTGTCACAAACCCCATTGGAAAGTGTATGTGTCACAAACCCCATTGCATAGCGTGTGTGTGTCACAAACCCCATTGGATAGCGTGTGTGTGTCACAAACACCATTGGACAGAGCGTGGTGTCATAAACCCCATTGGAAAGGGTATGTGTCACAAACCCCATTGGATAGCGTGTGTATGTCACAAACCCTCCTGGTCAGTGTGTGTTTAGAAAACCATTGGACAGCATGCCTGTCACAAACACCATTGGACAGCGTGTGTGTGTCACAAACCCCATTGGAGAGTGTGTGTCACAAACCACATTGGATAGTATGTGTGTCACAAAACCCATTGGATAGCATGTGTGTGTCACAAACCCCATGGGACAGCGTGTGTGTAATAAAGCCCTTTGGACAGAGTGTGTGTCACAAACCCCATTGGACAGCGTGTGTCACAAGCACCATTGGACAGAGTGCGGTGTCACAAACCCCATTGGAAAGTGTATGTGTCACAAACCTCATTGGATAGCGTGTGTGTTTCACAAACCCTATTGGACAGTGTGTGTGTCACAAAACACACTGTCCAGCGTTTCTGTCACAAACCCCATTGGACAGCGTGTGTGTCTCAAGTCCCATTGGACAGAGTGTATGTGTCACAAATCCTATTAGACAGTGTGTGGGTCACAAAACCCACTGGCGAGAGTGTGTGTCACAAACGCCATTGGACAGCGTGTGTGTCACAAACACCATGGGACTGACTGTGTGTCACGAACTCCACTGGACAGTGTGTGTCACAAGCGCCATTGGACAGCGTGTTTGTGTCACAAACCCTCCTGGTCAGTGTGTGTGTCACAAAGCCCATTGGACAGCATGTATGTCACAAACAGAGTTTGACAGTGTGTGTGTAACAAACCCAATTGGTCAGCGTGTGTGTCACAAACCCCATTGGACACCGTGTGTGTGTCACAAACTCCATTAGAAAGTATGCGTGTTCACAAACACCATTGGATAGCGTGTGTGTGTCACAAAACCCACTGGACAGCGTGTGTGTCACAATACACATTGGACAGCGTGTGTGTCACAAGCTCCATTGGACAGAGTGTGGTGTCACAAACCACATTGGACAATGTGTGTGTCACAAACGCCTTTGGACAGTGTGTGTGTCAAAAACCCCATTGGACAGGGTGTGTGTGTGTCACAATACCCATTGGACAGTGTGTGTGTCGCAAACCTCATTGGACAGAGTTTTCGTCACAAAACCCCGTGGACACTGTGTGTGTCACAAACCCCACTGGACGGTTTGTGTGTCACAATGTCCACTGGACAGCGTGTGTGTTCACAAATACCCATGGACGTTGTGCGTGTCACAAACCCCATTAGAGAACGTGTGTGTCACAAACCCCTTTGGACAGTGTGTGTGTCACAAACCCCTTTGGACAGTGTGTGTGTCACAAACCCCATTGGATAGCGTGTGTGTGTCACAAACCCTCCTGGTCAGTGTGTGTTTAGAAAAATATTGGACAGCGTGCGTGTCACAAACACCATTTTACAGTGTGTGTGTGTCACAAACCCCATTGGAGAGCGTGTGTCTCAAACCACATTAGATAGCGTGTGTGTGTCAAAAACCCAATTAGAAAGTATGTGTGTCACAAACGAAATTGGATAGCATGTGTGTGTCACAAACCGCATGGGACAGAGTGTGTGTCACAAACCGCATGGGACAGTGTGTGTGTCACAAAACCCATTGGACAGCGTGTGTGTAATAAACCCCATTGGACAGCGTGTGTGTGTCACAATCCCCATTGGACAGTGTGAGTGTGACACAAACACCATTAGACAGCATGTGTGTCACAAACCCTTTGGACAGTGGGTGTCTCACAAACACCATTAGACAACGTGTGTGTCACAAACCCCTTTGGACAGTGCATGTGTCACAAACCCCATTGGATACCGTGTGTGTGTCATAAACCCTATTCGACAGTGTGTGTGTTGCAAAACCCAATGGCCAACGTGTGTGTCACAAACCCAATTGGACAGCGTGTGTGTCTCTAGCCCCTTTGGACAGAATGTATATTTCACAAACCCTATTGGACAGTGTGTGTGTCACAAAACCCACTGGACAGCGTGTGTGTCACAAACACCATTGGACAGAGTGTATGTGTCACAAACCCCATTGGACAGCGTGTGTGTGTCACAATCCCCATTGGACAGTGTGTGTGTCACAAACCCCATTGGACAGTGTGTGTGTCACGAACACCATTGGACAGCGTGTGTGTGTCACAATCCCCATTAGACAGCGTGTGTGTCAAAACGCAATTGGACAGTCTGTGTGTGACAAAACCCACTGGACCGCGTGTGTATCACAAACACCCATAGTCTGTGTGAGTGTCACAAACCCCATTGGACAGCGTGTGTTTGTCACAATATCCATTGGACAGCGTGTGTTTGTCACAATTCCCATTGGACAGAGTGTGTGTATCACAAACACTTTGGAAAGTGTATGTGTCACAAACCATATTCGATAGCGTGTGTCACAAATCCAATTAGACAGTGTGCGTGTCACAAAACCCACTGGACAGTGTGTGTGTCACAAAGCCCATTGGACAGCGTGTGTGTCACAATCCCCATTGCACAGCTTGTGTGTCACAAACACCATTGGACAGCGTGTGTTTGTAACAATACCCATTGGACAGTGTTTGTTTGTCACAAACCCCATTAAACAGCCTGTGTGTCACAAGCCCCTTTGGCCAGTGTGTGTGTGTCACAAGCACATTGGACAGAGTGTGTGTGTCACAAAACCCACTGGACAGCCTGCGTGTCACGAACCCCATTGGACAGCGTGTGTGTCACAAGCACCATTGGACAGAGCGTGAATGTCACAAACCCCATCGGATAGTGTGTCTGTCACAAACCCCATTAGAAAGTGTGTGTGTCACAAACACCGTTGGGTAGAGTGTGTGTGTCACAAACCCTATTGGACAGTGTGTGTGTCACAAACCCCATTGAACAGCGTGTGTGTCACGAACCCCATTGGACATCGTGTGTGTCACAAGACCCATTGGACAGAGTGTGTGTGTGAAAAACCCCATTGGACAGCGTGTGTGTCACAAACCCCACTGAACAGATTGTGTGTCATAAACCCCATTGGACAGCGTGTGTGTGTCACAATCCCCATTGGACAAAGTGTGTGTCAAAACCCAATTGGACAGTGTGTGTGTCAGAAAACCCACTGAACAGCGTGTTTGTCACAAACACCCATGGACAGTTTGTGTGTCACAAAACTCCATTGGACAGCGTGTGTGTCACAAAGACCATTGGACAGCGTGTGTGTCACAATCCCCATTGGACAGTGCGTATGTCACAAACCCCATGGGACAGAGTGTGTGTGACAAACACTTTTGGACAGCGTGTGTGTGTCACAAGAACTTTGGAGAGAGTGTGTGTGTCACAAAATCCACTGGACAACGTGTTTGTCATGAACCCCATTGGACAGCGTGTGTATCACAAGCACCATTGGACAGAGTGTGGTGTCACAATCCCCATTGGAGAGCGTGTGTGTCACAAACCCCATGGGACAGTGTGTGTGTGTCAAAATACCCATTGGACAGAGTTTGTTTCACAAACCCCGTTGGACAGCATGTGTGTCAGAAACACCTTTGGACAGTGTGTGTGTCGCAAACCCCACTGGACAGCGTTTGTGTCACAATGCCCAGTGGACAGCATGTGTGTCAAAACCCCATTGGATAGTGTGTGTATCACAAAACCCTCTGTACACCGTGTGTGTCACAAACACCCTTGGACAGTGTGAGTGTCACAAACCCCACTGGACAGCGTTTGTGTCACAATGCCCAGTGGACAGCATGTGTGTCAAAACCCCATTGGATAGTGTGTGTATCACAAAACCCTCTGTACACCGTGTGTGTCACAAACACCCTTGGACAGTGTGAGTGTCACAAACCCTACTGGACAGTGTGTGTGTCACAAACCCCTTTGGACAGTTTGTGTGTCACAAACCCCATTGGACAGCGTGTGTGTGTCACAAGCCCATTGGACAGAGTGTGTGTGTCACAAAACCCACTCGACAGCGTGTGTGTCACCAACCCGATTGGCCAGCGTGTGTGTCACAAGCACCATTGGACAGAGTGTGAGTGTCACAAACCCCACTGAATAGTGTGTGTGTCACAATCCCCATTGGACACCGTGTGTGTCACAAACCCCATTGGACAGATTGTGTTTCATAATCCCCATTGCACAGCGTGTGTGTGTCACAGTCCGCATTGGACAGCATGCGTGTCACAAACATCATTGGACAGCGTGTGTGTGTCACAAACACCTTTGGAAAGTATGTGTCAAAAAACCCCAGTGGATAGCGTGTGTGTTTCACAAACCCCATTGGACAGCGTGTGTGTGTCACAATCCCCATTGGACCGTGTGTGTGTCACAAACCCCATTGGACAGGGCGTGTGTGTCACAATCCCCATTAGACATCGTGTATCTCACAAACCCCTTTGGACAGTGCGTCTGTCACAAACCCCATTGGACAGCGTGTGAGTGTCACAATCCATATTGTACAGTGTGTGTGTCACAAACCCCATTGGGTGGCGTGTGCGTGTCACAAGCCCATTGGACAGCGTGTGTGTCACAATACCCATTTGACAGCGTGTTTGTCAGAAACACCATTGGACAGCATGTGTGTCACAAACCCCATTGGACAGTTTGTGTGTCATAAGCCCCATTGGACAGAGTGTGTGTGTCATAAAGCCGATTGGACAACGTGTATGTCACAATCCCCATTGGACAGCTTGTGTGTCAAAAAAACCATTGGACAGAGTGTGTGTCACAAACCCTATTGGACAGCGTGTGTGTGTCACAATTCCCATTAAACAGTGTGTGTGTCACAATCCCCATTGGACAGCGTGTGTGTGTCACAATCCCCATTGGACAGTGTGTGTTTTACAAAACCATGGGACAGAGTGTCATGTCACAAACCCCAATGGAAAGTGTATGTGTCACAAACTCCATTGGATAGCGTGTGTGTGTCTCAAACCCTATTGGACAGTGTATGTGTCACAAAACCCACTGGACAGTGTGTGTGTCACAAGCCCCATTGGACACAGTGTATGTGTCACAAAACCCATTGGACAGTGTGTGTGTAACAATCCCCATTGGACAGCGTGTGTGTCACAAACCCATTGACAGTGTGCGTGTGTCACAATATCCATTAGATAGTGTGTGTGTCACAAGACCCATTGGACAGAGTGTGTGAGTCACAAACCCCATTGGACAGCGTGTGTGTCACAGTCCCCATTGGACAGCGTGTGTGTCACAAACCCCTTTAAACAGATTGTGTGTCATAAACACCGTTGGACAGACTGTGTGTGTCACAATCCCCATTGGACAGCGTGTGTGTCAAAACCAATCTGGACAGTGTGTGTGTCAGAAAACCCACTGGACAGCGTGTGTGTCACAAACACCCATGGACAGTTTGTGTGTCACAAAACACCATTGGACAGTGTGTGTGTCACAATCAAAATTGGACAGTGTGTGTGTCACAAGCCCATTGGACAGAGTGTGTGTGTCACAAAACCCACTGGACAGCTATGTGTGTCATGAACGCCATTGGACAGCATGTGTGTCACAAGCACCATTGGACAGAGTATGAGTGTCACAAACCCCATTGGATAGTGTGTGTGCCACAATCCGCATTAGAAATTGTGTGTGTTTTTCAAACCCCATTGGACTGCGTGTGTGTCATAAACCCTATTGGATAGCGTGTGTGTGTCACAAACCGCATGGGACAGAGTGTGTGTCACAAGCACCATTGGACAGAGCGTGAGTGTCACAAACCCCATTGGATAGTGTGTGTGTCACAATCCCCATTAGAAAGTGTGTGTGTTTTTCAAACCCCATTGGACTGCGTGTGTGTCATAAACCCCATTGGATAGCGTGTGTGTCAGAAACCCCATGGGACAGCGTGTGTGTCACAAGCACCATTGGACAGATTGTGAGTGTCACAAACCCCTTTGCATAGTGTGTGTGTCACAAACCCCATTAGAAAGTGTGTGTGTCACAAACAGCATTGGATAGCGTATGTGTGTCACAAACCCTATTGGACACTGTGTGTTTGTCACAAACCCCGTTGGACAGCGTGTGTGTCATAAACCCCTTTGGATAGTGTGTGTGTATCACAAACCTCTTTGGACAGAGTGTGTGTCACTAACCCCATTGGACAGCTTGTGTGTCACAAACCCTGGCAGACACTGTATGTGTCACAAACCCCATTGGACAGTGTGCATGTCACAAACCCCTCTGGACAGCGTGTGTGTCACAATGCCCATTGGAAAGCGTGTGTGTCACAATCCCCATTGGACAGCGTGTGTGTCAGATACCCCATTGGACAGAGTGTGTGTTTCACAAACCCCATTAGACACTGTGTGCATCACAAACCCCACTGGACAGTGTGCGTGTCGCATAACCCATTGGTCATCATGTGTGTCACAAACCCCTTTGGACAGTGTGTGTGCCACAAAGCCCACTGGACAGCGTGTGTGTCACAATCCCAATTGTACAGTGTGTATGTGTCACAAACCCCAGTGGATAGCGTGTGTGTCACAAACCCCATTTGAAAGTGTGTGTTTCACAAACCCCATTGGATACCGTGTGTGTGACACAAACCCTATTGGACAGCGTGTGTGTCACAAAACCCGCTGTACAGCGTCTGTACAACGATCTCCATTGGACAGAGTGTGTGTCACAAGACCCATTGGACAGAGTGTGTGTGTCACAAACCCCATTGGACAGTGTGTGTGTCTCAAACCCCATTGGACAGCGTGTGTGTGTAACAATACCCTTTGGACTGTGTGTGTGTCACAAACCCAATTGGACAGCGTGTGTGTCACAAAACCCGCTGTACAGCGTGTGTACAACGATCTCCATTGGACAGAGTGTGTGTCACAAGACCCATTGGACAGAGTGTGTGTGTCACAAACCCCATTGGACAGTGTGTGTGTCTCAAACCCCTTTGGACAGCGTGTGTGTGTAACAATACCCTTTGGACTGTGTGTGTGTCACAAACCCCATTGGACAGCGTGTGTGTCATAAACCCCCGTGGACACTGTGTGTGTCACGAATGCCATTGGACAGTGTGTGTGTCACAAACCCCACTGGACAGTGTGTGTGTCACAATCCCCACTGGACAGTGTGTGTGTCAAAAACCCCAATGGACAGCGTGTGTGTCACAAACCCCATGGGACAGCGTGTGTGTGTCACAAACCCCTTTGAAAAATGTGTTCGTCACAAACCCCATTGGATAACGTGTGTGTCACAAACCCCACTGGACAGCGTGTGTGTCACAAACACCCATATACAGTGTGCCTGTCACAAACCCCATTGGACATTGTGTATGTCAAAAACCCCAATGGACAGCGTGTGTGTTTCACAATCCCCATTGGAAAGTGTGTGTGCCGCAAACTCCATGGGACAGAGTTTGTGTCACAAATCCTATTGGACAGCGTATGTGTCACAAACACCATTGGACATTGTGTGTGACAAGCCCATTGGACAGAGTGTGTGTGTCACAAAACCCACTGGACAGCGTGTGTGTGTCACAAAGCCTCCTGGTCAGTGTGTGTGTCACAACACCCATTGGACAGCGTGTAGTGTCAGAAACCACTTTGGACAGTGTGTGTCTCAAATCCCATTGGACAACGTGTGTGTCACAAACCCCATTTGACAGAGTGTGTGTCACAAACACCACTGGACAATGTGTGTGTCACAAACCCCATTGGACAGCGTGTGTGTGTCACAAAACCTCCTCGTCAGTGTGTGTGTCACAAACCCCATTGGACAGCGTGTGTGTCACAAACCCCATTGTACAGTGTGTGTGTCACAAACCCCATTGGACAGCGTGTGTGTCACAAACGCCTTTGGTCTGTTGTTGGTGACAAACCCCATTAGACAGCGTTTGTGCGTCACGAACCCCATTGCACAGCGTGTGTGTCACAAGGCCCGTTGGACAGCGTGTGTGTCACAAGCCCTCCTGGTCAGTGTGTGTGTTACAAACCCCATTGGACCGCGTGTGTGTCACAAACCCCATGGGACAGCGTGTGTGTGTCAAAAATCCCTTTGGAAAGCGTGTGTGCGTCACAAAACCCATTGGATAGCGTTTGTGTGTCACAAACCCTATGGGACATGTGTAGGTCACAATCCACATTGAACAGCGTCTGTGTCAGAAACCCCATTGGACAGCGTGTGTGTCACTAACACCATTGGACAGAGTTTGTGTCACAAATGTCATTGGACAGAGTGTGTGTCACAAACCCTTTGACCAGTGTGTGTATCACAAACCCTTCGGACAGTGTGTCTGTCACAAACCCCATTGGACAGCGTGTGTGTCACAATCTCCATTGGATAGCGTGTGTGCCACAATCCCCTTTGGACAGCGTGTGTGTCACAAACCCCATTGGAGAGAGTTTGTGTCACAAACCTTATTGGACAGCGTGTGTGTCACGAACCCCATTAGACAGCGCGTGTGTCTCAAGCACCATTGGAGAGAGTGTGGTGTCACAAACCCTATTGGAAATTGTACGTGTCACAAACCCCATTGGACAGCGTGTGTGTCACAAACACCATTGGACAGTGTGTGTGTCACAAACCCCATTGGACAGCGTGTGTGTGTCACAATCTCCTTTGAACAGTGTGTATGTGTCACAAAACCCATTGGACAGCGTGTAGTGTCAGAAACCCCTTTGGACCGTGTGTATCATAAAACCCATTGGACAGCGTGTGTGTCACAAATACCATTTGAGAGCGTGTGTGTGTCACAAACCCCATTTAACAGAGTGTGTGTCACAAGTACCACTGGACAGTGTGTGTTTCACAAACCCCATTGGACAGCGTCGGTGTGTCACAAACCCTCCTGGTCAGAGTGTGTGTCACAAACCACATTGGACAGTGTATGTGTGTAACAATCGCCATTGAACAGTGTGTGTGTCTCAAACCCCAGGGCACAGAGTATTTGTCACAAACACTGTTGGACAGCGTGTGTGTCACAAGCCCATTGGACAGAGTGTGTGTGTCACAAAACGCACTGGACAGCGAGTTTGTCACAAACCCCATTGGACAGCGTGTGTGTCACAAACCACATTGGAGAGCGTGTGTTTCATAAGCCCCATTGGACAGCGTGTGTGTCACAAACCCCATTTAACAGAGTTTTTGTCAGAAACCCTATTGGACAGCGTGTGTGTCACAAACACCATTGGACAGTGTGTGTGTCACAAACCCCATTGGACAGCGTGTGTGTGTGTCACAAACCCTCCTGGTCAGTGTGTGTGTCACAAACCCCATTGGACAGCGTATAGTGTCAGAAACCCCATTGGATAGCGTGTGTGTATCACAAACGCAATTGGACAATGTGTGTGTCACAAAACCCACTGGACAGCGTGTGTGTCAAAAACCTCATTGGACAGCATGTGTGTCATAAGCCCCATTGGACAGAGTGTATGCGTCACAAACCGCATTGGACAGCGTGTGTGTCACAAACCCCATTGGACAGCGTGTGTGTGTAACAATACCCATTGGACTGTGTGTGTGTCACAAAACCGATTGGACAGGGTGTGTGTGTCACAAACCCCATTGGAAAGTCTGTGTGTCACAATCCCCATTGGAAAGTGTGTGTGTCACATACCCCATTGGATAGCGTGTGTGTGTCACAAACCCCATTGGAAATTGTGTGTGTCACAAACCCCATTGTATATCATGGGTGTGTCACAAACCCTATTGGAGAGTGTGTGTGTCACAAACCCCACTGTACAGTGTGTGAGCAAGAAACCCCATTGGACAGTGTGTGTGTCACAAGACGCTTTGGACAGAGTGTGAGTGTCAGAAACCCCATTGGACAGCGTGTGTGTCACAAACCCCATTGGACAGCATGTGTTATGTAACAATACCCATTGGAGAGTGTGTGTGTCACAATCCCCAGTGGACAGCGTGTGTGTCAAAACCCCATTGGACAGTGTGTGTGTCACAAAACCCACTGGACAGCGTGTGTGTCACAAACACCACAGGAGAGTCTGAGTGTCACAAAGCCCTGTGGACAGGGTGTGTGTTCACAAACCCCTTTGGACAGTGTGTGTGTCACAAACCCCATTGGACAGCGTGTGTGTGTCACAATCCCCATTGGACAGCGTGTGTGTCACAAGCCCATTGTACAGAGTGTGTGTGTCACAAAACCCACTGGACAGCGTCTGTGTCATGAACCCCATTGGACAGCGTGTCTGTCACAAGCACCATTGGACAGAGTGTGTGTTTCACAAACCCCATTGGAAAGTGTATGTGTCACAAACCCCATTGGATAGCGTGTGTGTGTCACAAACCCTATTGGACAGTGTGTAGGTTACAATCCCCATTGGACAGCATCTGTTTCACAAACCCCATTGGACAGCGTGTGTGTCACAAACCCAATTGGACAGTATGTGTGTCAGAAAACCCACTGGACAGAGTGTATGTCACAAACACCAATGGAGAGTGTGAGTGTCACAAACACCAATGGAGAGTGTGAGTGTCACAAACCCCATTGGATAGCGTGTGTGTCACAATCCCCATTGGACAGCGTGTGTTTCACAAACCCCATTGGACAGCGTGGGTGTGTCACAAACCCTCCTGGTCAGTGTGTGTGTCACAAACCCTATTGGACAGCGTGTGTGTCACAAACCCCCGTGGACACTGTGTTTCACGAAAGCCACTGGACAGTGTGTGTGTCACAAACCCCCGTGGACAGTGTCTGTGTCACAATCCCCAGCTGACAGCGTGTGTGTTAAAACCCCATTGGACAGCGTGTGTGTCAAAAGAACCCTATGACAGTGTGTGTGTGTCACAAACCCCATTGGAAAGTGTATGTGTCACAAACCCCATTGGATAGCGTGTGTGTGTCACAAAACCTATTGGACAGTGTGTAGGTCACAATCCCCATTGGACAGCGTGTGTGTCACAATCCCCATTGGACAGCGTGTGTTTTTCACAAACACCATTCGACAGTGTGTGTGTCACAAACCGCATTGGACAGCGTTTGTGTGTAACAATACGCATTGGACAGTATGTGTGTCACAAACCCCATTGGAGAGCGTGTGTGTGTAAGAATACGCATTGCACAGTGAGTGTGTCACAAACCCCATTGGACAACGTGTGTGTCACAAACCCCCGTGGACACTGTGTGTGTCACGAACGCCATTGGACAGTGTGTGTGTCACAATCCCCAGTGGACAGCGTGTGTGTCTAAACCCCTGTGGACAGTGTGTGTGTCACAAAACCAACTAGACAGCGTGTGTGTCACAAAAACCAATGGAAAGTGTGAGTGTCACAAACCGTATTGGACAGCGTGTGTGTCACAAACGCTTTTGGACAGTGTGTGTGTCACAATCCCAATTGGACAGCGTGTGTGTCACAAGCCAATTTAACAGAGTGTGTGTGTCACAAAACCCACTGGACAGTGTGTGTGTCACGAACCCCATTGGACAGCGTGTGTGTCACAAGCACCATTGGACATTGTGTGTGTGTCAGAAACCCCATTGGAAAGTGTATGTGTCACTAACAACATTGGATAGCGTGTGTGTCACAAGACCAATTGGACAGACTGTGTGTGTCACAAAACCCACTGGACAGAGTGTTTGTTCACAAACCCCATTGGACATCGTGTGTGTCACAAGACCCATTGGACAGAGTGTGTATGTCACAAACACCGCTGAACAGCGTGTGGGTGTAACAATACATATTGGACAGTGTGTGTGTCACAAACCCGATGGGATAGAGTGTGTTTCACGAACCCCATTGGACAGCATGTTTGTCACAAGCACCATTGGACAGAGTGTGTGTGTCACAAACCCCATTGGAAAGTGTAGGTGTTCCAAACCCCATTGGATAGCGTGTGTGTGTCACAAACCCTATTGGACAGCGTGTGTGTCACAAAACCCACTGAGCAGCGTGTGTGTCACAAACCCTATTTGAAAGTGTATGTGTCACAAACACCCATGTAGAGTGTGAGTGTCACAAACCCCATTGGACAACTTGTGTGTCACAAACCCCTTTGGACAGTGTGTGTGTCAAAAGAGTCATTACACAGCGTGTGTGTGTCACAATCCCCATTGGACAGTGTGTGTGTCACAAACCCTATGGGACAGAGTGTCTGTCACGAACCCCATTGGACAGCGTGCGTCTCAAGCCACACTGGACAGAGTGTGTGATTCACAAACCCCATTAGAAAGTGTGTGTGTCAGAAACCCCATTGGAAAGAGTGTGTGTCACAAACCCCATAGGATAGCGTGTGTGTGTCACAAACGCCATTGGATAGCGTGTGTGTGTCAGAAACCCCATTAGAAAATGTGCGTGTCACAAACCCCTTTGGATAGCATGTGTGTGTCACAAACCCTATTGGACAGTGTGTATGACACAATCCCCATTGGACAGCGTCTTTGTCATAAACCCCATGGTACAGAATGTGTGTCACAAACACTATTGGACAGCTTGTGTGTGTCACAAACCCATTGGAAAGAGTGTGTGTGTCACAAAACCCACTGGGCAGCGTGTGTGTCACGAACCCCATTGGACAGCGTGTGTGTGTCACAAACCCTTTGGACAGAGTTCGTGTGTCGCAAACCCCATTGGACAGAGTGTGTGTCATAAACCCCATTGGATAGCGTGTGTGTGTCACAATCTCCTTTGGACAGTGTGTGTGTTTCACAAACCCCATTAGACAGCGTGTGTGTCACAAACCCCTTTGGACTGCATGCGTGTCACAAACACCATTGGACAGCGTGTGTGTGTCCCAAAACGCACTGGACAGCGTGTGTGTCACGAACCCCATTGGACAGCGTGTGTGTCAGAAACAGCATTGGACAGTGTGTGTGTCACAAACCCCATTGGACATTGTGTGTGTCACAAACCGCCGTGGACACTGTGTGTGTCACAGTCCCCAGTGGACAGCGTGTATGTCACAAACACCCATGGACAGTGTGAGTGTCACAAGCCCCATTGCATAGCGTGTGTGTCTCAAACCGCTTTGGACAGTGTGTATGTCACAATTCCCATTGGACAGTGTGTGTGTCACAAACACCATTGGACAGCGTGTGTGTCACAAACCTCATTGGACAGTGTGTGTGTGTCACAATACCCATTGGATAGCCTGTATGTCACAAACACAATTGGACACAGTTTGTGTCACCAACCGCCGTGGACACAGTGTGTGTCACAAACAACCTTGGAAAATGTGTGTGTCACAAACTCCACTGGAGAGTGTGTGTGTCACAAACACCCATGGAAAGTGTGCGTGTCAGAAAACCCATTGGACATCGTGTGTGTCACAAACCCCTTTGGACAGTGTGTGTGTCGCAAACCCCATTGGACAGCGTGTGTGTCACGAACACCCATGGACAGCGTGCCTGTCACAAACCCCATTGGACTTCGTGTGTGACACAAACCCCTTTGGACAGTGTGTGTGTCACAAACCCCATTGGACAGCGTGCGTGTGTCAAAATCCCCATTGGACAGTGTGTGTGTCACAAACCCTATTGGATAGTGTGTGTGTTTCACAAACCCTCCTGGTCAGTGTGTGTGTCACAAAACCCATTGGACAGCATGCGTGTCATAAACACCATTGTACATCGGGTGTGTTAAAAACCCAATTGGTCAGCGTGTGTGTCACAAACCCCTTTGGATAGCATGTGTGTGTCACGAACCATATTGGAAAGTGTGTGTGTCACAAAATCTACTGGATAGCGTGTGTTTCACAAACCCCATCAGAAAGACAGTGTGTCACAAACCCCATTGTACAGCGTGTGTGTCACAATCCCCATTGGTCAGAGTGTGTGTCACAAACCCCTATGGACAGAGCTTGTGTTTAACAATACCCATTGGACAGTGTGTGTGTCACAAAACCCACTGGACAGCGTGTGTATCAAAAACAGCCATGGTCAGTGTGAATGTCACAAACCCTTTGGACAGTGTGTGTGTCACAAGCACCATTGGACAGAGTGGGTGTGTCACAAAACCCATTGGACAGCATGCGTGTTACAAATCCCATGGGACAGCATGTGTGTGTCACAAACCCCATTAGAAGTTGTGCGTGTCACAAACCCCATTGGAAAGTGTGTGTGTCACAATCCCCTTTGGACAGTGTGTGTTTCACAAACCCCATTGGACAGAGTGTGTGTGTCACAAACCCCTTTGGACAGTGTGTGTGTCATAAACCACAGTGGACAGCGTGTGTGTTTCACAATCCACATTGGAAAGTGTGTGTGTTTCACAATCCCCATTGGACAGTGTGTGTGTGTCACAATACCCATAGGACACTGTGTGTGTCACAAACTCCATTGGATACCGTGTTTTTCACAAACCCCTTTGGACAGCGTGTGTGTCACAATCCCCATTGGACACGTGTGTGTCACAAACCCCATTGAACAGAGTGTGTGGGTCACAAAACCCATTGGACAGTGTGTGTGTTATAAACCCCATTGGACAGCGTGTGTGTCACAATCCCCTTGGACAGCGTATGTTTTTACAAACCCCATTGGACAGTGTGTGTGTGTTACAATACCCATAGGACACTGTGTGTGTCACAAACTCCATTGGATAAAGTGTGTGTCACAAACCTCATTGGACAGACTGTGTGTCACAAACACCCATGGACAGTGTGCGTGTCAGAAACCCCATTGGACATCGTCTGTGTCACAAACCCCTTTGGACAGTGTGTTGTCACAGACCCCATTAGAAAGCGTGTGTGTGTCACAATCCCCATTGGATAGTGTGTGTGTCACAAACCCCATTGGACAGAGTGTGTGTCAGAAACCCCATTGGACAGCGTGTGTGTCAAAAGCGCCATTGGACTATGTGTGTGTGTCACAAACCCCATTGGGTAGCGTGTGTGTGTCACAAACCCTCTTGGTCAGTGTGTGTGTCACAAAAACCATTGGAAAGCATGCGTGTCACACACAGCATTGCACAGTGTGTGTGTCACAAACCCAATGGGACAGCATGCGTCTGTGTCACAAACCCCATTGGAAAGTGTGTTTCACAAACCCCATTGGATACCGTGTGTGTGTCACAAACCCTATTGGACAGTTTGTATTTCACAGTCCCCATTGTACAACGTCTGTGTCACAAACCCCATTGGACAGCGTGTGTGTTCACAAACACCATTGGACAGCGTGTGAAGTGTCACAATCCTCATTGGACAGTGTGTGTGTCACAAAACCCATTGGACAGCACGTGTGTCACAAAACCCATTAGAAAGTGCGTGTGTCCCAAACACCATTGGATAGCGTATGTGTTTTCACAAACACTATGGGACAGAGTGTGTGTGTCACACACCAAGTTGGACAGCGTTTGTGACATAAATGCCATTGGATAGCGTGTGTGTGTCACAAACCCCATTATAAAGTGTGTGTGTCACAAACCCCATTGGACAGTGTGTGTGTCACAAACCACATTCGAGAGAGTTTGTGTTTAACAATACCCATTGGACAGTGTGTGTATCACAATCCCAAATGGACAGTGTGTGTGTCACAAATATCATTGGACAGCGTGTGTGTCACAAGCACCATTGGACAGAGTGTGTGTGTCACAATTCCCATTGGAAAGTGTATGTGTCACAAACCCCATTGGATTGCGTGTGTGTTCACAAACCCCATTGGACAGCATGTTTTTTACAAGACCCTTTGGACAGAGTGTGTGTGTAACAATAACCATTGGACAGTGTGTGTGTCAGAAACCCTCTTGGACACTGTGTATGTCACAAACACCATTGGGCAGTGTGTGTGTAACAAACCCAATTGGTCTGCGTGTGTGTCTCAAACCCCATGGGACGGCGTGTCTGTGACGAACCCCATTGGACACCGCGTGTGCCACAATCCCCATTGGACAGCTTGTGTGTCACAAACCCCATTGGACAGAGTGTCTGTGTCACAAACCCCACTGGACAGTGTGTGTGTCACAATCCCCTCTTGACAACGTGTGTGTCACAAACCCCATTGGACAGTGTGTGTGTCACAAGCCCATTGGACAAAGTGTGTGTGTCACAAGCACCATTGGACAGACTGTGTGTGTCACAAACCCCATGGGACAGCGTGTGTGTGACGAATCCCATTGGACAGCGCGTGTGTCACAATCCCCATTGTACAGCGTGTGTGTAAAAAACTCCATTGGACAGCGTGTGTGTCACAAACCCAATTGCATAACGTCTGTGTGTCAAAAAACCCATTAGAAAGTATTTGTGTCACAAACCCCATTGGATAGCCTGTGTGTGTCATAAACCCTCTTGGACAGTGTGTATGTCACAATCCCCATTGGACAGCGTCTGTGTCACCAACCCCATTGGACAGCGTGTGTGTCACAATCCCCATTGTACAGTGTGTGTGTAAAAAACTCCATTGGACAGCGTGTGTGTCACAAACCCCATTGGATAGCGTCTGTGTGTCAAAAACCCTCTTGGACAGCGTCTGTGTCACAAACCCCATTGGACAGGGTGTGTGTCACAAACCCCATTGGACAGCGTGTGTGTGTCACAATCCCCATTAGACAGCGTGTGTGTCAGAAACCCCTTTGGACAGTGTGTGTGTCACAAACCCCATTGAAGAGCATATGTGTCACGAACCCCATTGGACAGCGTGTGTGTCACAAGACCAATTGGACAGACTGTGTGTGTCACAAAACCCACTGGACAGAGTGTTTGTTCACAAACCCCATTGGACATCGTGTGTGTCACAAGACCCATTGGACAGAGTGTGTATGTCACAAACACCGCTGAACAGCGTGTGGGTGTAACAATACATATTGGACAGTGTGTGTGTCACAAACCCGATGGGATAGAGTGTGTTTCACGAACCCCATTGGACAGCATGTTTGTCACAAGCACCATTGGACAGAGAGTGTGTGTCACAAATCCCATTGGAAAGTGTAGGTGTTCCAAACCCCATTGGATAGCGTGTGTGTGTCACAAACCCTATTGGACAGCGTGTGTGTAACAAAACCCACTGAGCAGCGTGTGTGTCACAAACCCTATTTGAAAATGTATGTGTCACAAACACCCATGTAGAGTGTGAGTGTCACAAACCCCATTGGACAACTTGTGTGTCACAAACCCCTTTGGACAGTGTGTGTGTCAAAAGAGGCATTACACAGCGTGTGTGTGTCACAATCCCCATTGGACAGTGTGTGTGTCACAAACCCCATGGGACAGAGTGTCTGTCACGAACCCCATTGGACAGCGTGCGTCTCAAGCCCCACTGGACAGAGTGTGTGATTCACAAACCCCATTAGAAAGTGTGTGTGTCACAAACCCCATTGGAAAGAGTGTGTGTCACAAACCCCATTGGAAAGAGTGTGTGTCACAAACCCCATTGGATAGCGTGTGTGTGTCACAAACCCCATTGGATAGCGTGTGTGTGTCACAAACCCCATTAGAAAATGTGCGTGTCACAAACCCCTTTGGATAGCATGTGTGTGTCACAAACCCTATTGGACAGTGTGTATGACACAATCCCCATTGGACAGCGTCTTTGTCATAAACCCCATGGTACAGAATGTGTGACACAAACACTATTGGACAGCTTGTGTGTGTCACAAACCCATTGGAAAGAGTGTGTGTGTCACAAAACCCATTGGATAGCGTGTGTGTGTCACAAACTCTATTGGACAGTGTGTGTGTCACAAACCCCATTGAACAGTATGTGTGTCACGAACCCCATTGAACAGCGTGTGTGTCAAAAGACCCATTGGACAGCTTGTGTGTCATAAACTCCATTTTACAGAGTGTGTGTGTCACAATCCCCATCGAATTGCGTGTCTGTCAAAAAACCCTTTGGACAGTGTATTTGTCACAAAGCCCACTGTATAGCATGTGTGTTCACAATCCCATTAGACAGATTGTTTTTCACAAGACCTATTGGACAGAATGTGTGTGTCACAAAGCCCATTGGACAGCGTGTGTGTCACAATCCCCGTTGGACAGCGTGTGTGTCACAAACCCCATTGGACAGCATGTTTGTGTAACAATACCCATTGTACAGTGTGTGTGTCACAATCCCCATTGGATAGAGTGTGTGTCACAAACCCCCGTGGACACTGTGTGTGTCACAAATCCCATTGGACAGCGTGTGTGTGTCATAATCCCCATTGGACAGTGTGTGTGTCACAAACCCCATGGGACAGAGTGTGTGTCACGATCCCCATTGGACAGTGTGTGTTTCACAAACCCCATGGGACAGAGTGTGTTTCACGATCCCCATTGGACAGCGTGTCTGTAACAAGCACCACTGGACAGAGTGTGAGTGTCACAAACCCCATTGGATAGTGTGTGTGTCACAAACCCCATTAGAAAGTGTGTGTGTCACAAATTCTATTGGACAGTGTGTGTGTCACAAACCCCATTGAAGATTATGTGTGTCACGAACCCCATTGAAAAGCGTGTGTGTCACAAGACCCATTGGACAGCTTGTGTGTCATAAACTCCATTTTACAGCGTGTGTGTGTCACAATACCCATTGGACAGCGTGTGTGTCAAAACCCAATTGGACAGTGTGTGTGTCACAAAACCCACTGGACAGCGTGTGTGTGTCACAATCCCCATTGGACAGTGTGTGCGTCACAAACACCATTGGACAGCGTGTGTGTCACAAGCCCATTTTACAGAGTGTGTGTGTCACAAACCCCATTAGAAAGTGTGTGTGTCACAAACCCCATTGGATAGCGTGTGTGTGTCACAAACTCTATTGGACAGTGTGTGTGTCACAAACCCCATTGAACAGTATGTGTGTCACGAACCCCATTGAACAGCGTGTGTGTCACAAGACCCATTGGACAGCTTGTGTGTCTTAAACTCCATTTTACAGCATGTGTGTGTCACAATACCCATTGGACAGCGTGTGTGTCAAAACCCAATTGGACAGTGTGTGTGTCACAAAACCCACTGGACAGCGTGTGTGTGTCACAATCCCCATTGGACAGTGTGTGCGTCACAAACACCATTGGACAGCGTGTGTGTCACAAGCCCATTTTACAGAGTGTGTGTGTCACAAACCCCATTGGAAAGTGTATGTGTCACAAACCCTATTAAATAGCGTGTGTATGTCACAAAACATATTGGACAGTGTGTGTGTCACAAAACACACTGGACAGCGTGTGTGTGTCACAATCCCCATTGGACAGTGTGTGTGTCACAAACACCATTGGACAGCGTGTGTGTCACAAGCCCATTTTACAGAGTGTGTGTGTCACAAACCCCATTGGAAAGTGTATGTGTCACAAACCCCATTAAATAGCGTGTGTGTGTCACAAACCCTATTGGACAGAGACTGTGTGTCACAAACCCTTTTAGGCAGTGTGTGTGTCACAAACACCCATGGACAGTGTGCGTGCCACAAACAACATTTTATAGCGTGTGTGTGTCACAAACCCCATGAGAAAGTGTGCGTGTCAGAAACCCCATTTGAAAGTGTGTGTGTCACAATCCCATTGGACAGAGTGTGTGTGTCACAAAACCCACTGGACAGCGTGTGTGTCACACACCCCGTTGGACAGCGTGTGTGTCACAAACACCCATGGACAGTGTGCATGTCAAAAACCTCATTGGACATCGTGTGTGTCCCAAACCCCGTTGGACAGTGTGTGTGTCACAATCCCCATGGGGCAGAGTGTGTGTCACGAACCCCATTGGACAGCGTGTGTGTCTACAAGCGCCATTGGACAGAGCGTGTGTGTCACAAACCCCATTAGAATGTGTATGTGTCACAAACCCCATTGGATAGTGTGTGTGTGTCTCAAACCCTCCTGGTCAGTGTGTGTGCCACAAAACCCATCGGATAGCATGCGTTTCACAAACACCATGGGACAGTGTGTGTGTGTTACAAACACCATTGGACAGCGTGTGTGTAATAAACCTCTTTGGACAGGCTGTGTGTCACAAACACTATTGGACAGCGTTTGTGTCACAAACCCATTGGACAGAGTGTGTGTGACAAACCCCATTGGACACCGTGTGTGTCATAACCCCCATTTTACAGCGTGTGTGTGTTACAATCCCCATTGGACAGTGTGTGTGTGTCACAAACCCCACTGGACAGCGTGTGAGTCACAAACCCCTTTAGACAGTGTGTGTGTCACAAACTCCATTGGAGAGGCCGTGTCTGTCACATTCCCCATTGGACAGAGTGTGTGTCACAATCCTCATTTGACAGCGTGTGTGTCACAAGCCCCATTGGACAGACTGTGTGTGTCACAAACCCCTTTGGACAGAGTGTGTGTCATAAACCCCATTGGACAGCGTGTATTTGTCACCTTCCCCATTGGACAGTGTGTGAGTGTCACAAAACCCATTGGACAGCGTGTGTGTCACAAACCCCTTTGGACAGTGTGTGTGTCACAATCCCCATTGGACAGCGTGTGTGTGTCACAATTCCCATTGGACAGTGTGTGTGTCACAAACACCATGGGACAGACTGTGTGTCACAAACACTATTGGACAGCGTTTGTTTCACAAGCCCATTGGACAGAGTGTGTGTATCACAAAATCCACTGGACAGTGTGTGTGTCACGAACCCCATTGTACAGCGTGTGTGTCACAAGGACCACTGGACAGAGTGTGGTGTCACAAACCCTATTAGAAAGTGTATGTGTCACAAACCCCATTGGATAGCGTGTTTGTGTCACAAACCCCATTGGACAGCGTGTGTGTCACATACACCATTGGACAGCGTGTGTGTGTCACAATCCCCATTGAACACTGTGTGTGTCACAAAATGCTTTGGATAGCCTGTGTTTCACAAACCCCACTTGAAAGTGTGTGTGTCACAAACCCCATTTGAAAGTGTGCGTGTCACAAACCCCTTTGGATAGCATGTGTGTGTCACAAATCCTATTGGACAGTGTGTATGACACAATCCCCATTGGACAGCGTCTGTGTCACAAACCCCATTGGACAGCGTGTGTGTCACAAACACCACTGGACAGCGCGTGTGTGTGACAATCCCCATTGAACAGTGTGTGTGCCACAACACGCATTGGACAGTGTGTCTGTCTCAATCCCCATTGGACAGAGTATGTGTCACAAACCCCATTGGATAGCATGTGAGTGTGTCACAAACCCCATTGGCCAGCGTGTGTGTCACAAACCCCATTGGACAGTGTGTGTCACAAATCTCATTGGATAGCGTGTGTGTGTCACAAACCGTATTGGACAGTGTGTATGACAAAATCCCCATTGGACAGCGTGTGTGTCACAAACCCCATTGGACAGTTTGTGTGTGTCACAAAACCCATTGGATAGCATGTGTATGTCACAATCTCCATTGGACAGCGTGTGTGTGTCGCAAAGCCCAGTTGACAGAGTGTGTGTCACAAAAACCATTGGACAGTGTGTGTGTCACAAACCCCATTGGACAGAGTGTGCGTGTGACAAACCCCATTGGACAGCGTGTGTATCACAAACCCCTTTGGACAGTGTGTGTGTCACAAATCCCATTCTACAGTGCGTGTGTGTCACAATCCCCATTACACAGCGTGTGTGTCACGAGCACCTTTGGACAGAGTGTGTGTGTCACAAACCCCATTGGACGGCGTTTTTGTCACAAGCCCCTTTGGACAGCATATGTGTCACAAACACCATTGAACAGCGTGTTTGTGTCACAAGCCCCATTGGACAGTGTGTGTGTCACAATCCCCATTGGACAGCGTGTGTGTCACAAACCCCCGTGGACACTGTGTGTGTCACAATCCCCATTGGACAGTGTGTGTGTCACAAACCCCACTGGACAGCGTGTGTGTCACAAAAACCCATGGACAGTGTGCGTTTCACAAAGCCCATTGGACATCGTGTTTGTCACAAACCCTTTTGGACAGTGTGTGTGTCAGAAACCCTACTGGACAGCGTGTGTGTCACAAGCACCCGTGGACAATGTGCATGTCAGAAACCCCATTGGACATCCTGTGTGTCACAAACCCCAGTGGACGGTGTGCGTGTCACAAACCCCATGGGACAGAGTGTGTGTAACAAACCCCATTGGACAGCGTGTGTGTGTCACAAAGCCCACTGGACAGCGTGTGTGTCACGGACCCCATTGAACAGCGTGTGTGTCACAAGCGCCATTGGAAAGTGTGTGTGTCACAAACCCCATTGGATAGCGTGTGTGTGTCACAAACCGCATTAGAAAGTGTGCGTGTCACAAACCCCATTGGAAAGTGTGTGTTTCACAAACCCCATTGGACATCGTGTGGGTCACAAACACCATTGTACAGTGTGTGTGTAACAAAACCAATTCGTCAGCGTGTGTGTCACAAACCCCATGGGATAGCGTGTGTGTGTCACAAACCCCATTGGACAGCGTGTGTGTCACAATCCCCATTGGATAGCGTCTGTGTGTCACAAAACCCTTTGGATAGCATGCGTGTCACAATCCCCATTGGACAGAGTGTGCGTGTCACAAAACCCACTGGACAGCGTGTCTGTCACAAACCCCATTGGATAGCGTCTGTGTGTCACAAACCCTATAGGACAGTGTGTGTGTCACAAACGACATTGAACGGCATGTGTGTCACGAACCCCATTGGACAGCGTATGTGTCACAACCCCATTGCACAGTGTGTGTGTCACAAACCCCATGGGACAGAGTGTGTGTCATAAAACCCATTTGATAGCGTCTGTGTGTCACAAAACCCTTTGGATAGCATGCGTGTCACAATCTCCATTGGACAGAGTGTGCGTGTCACAAAACCCACTGGACAGCGTGTCTGTCACAAACCCCATTGGATAGCGTCTGTGTGTCACAAACCCTATAGGACAGTGTGTGTGTCACAAACGACATTGAACGGCATGTGTGTCACGAACCCCATTGGACAGCGTATGTGTCACAACCCCATTGCACAGTGTGTGTGTCACAAACCCCATGGGACAGAGTGTGTGTCATAAAACCCTTTGGACAGCGTGTGTGTCACAAGCACCATTGGACAGAGTGTGAGTGTCACAAACCCCATTGGATAGTGTGTGTGTCACAAACCCCATTAGAATGTGTGTGTATCACAAACCTCATTGAACAGCATGTGTGTCACGAATCCCATTGGACAGTGTGTGTGTCACAAGACCCATTGGACAGAGTGTGTGTGTCACAAACCCCATTGGACAGAGTGTGTGTCACAATCCCCATTGGACAGCGTGTGTGTCACAAACCCCATTGGACAGATTGTGTTTCATAAACCCCATTGGACAGCGTGTGTGTGTCACAGTCCCCATTGGACAGTGTGTGTGTCACAAGCGCCATTGGATAGAGTATGTGTGTCACAAACCCTCCTGGTCAGTGTGTGTGTCACAAAACGCATGGGACAGCATGCGTGTCACAAACACCATTGGACAGCGTGTGTGTGTCACAAACACCTTTGGAAAGTATGTGTCACAAAGCCCATTGGATAGCGTGTGTGTTTCACAAACCCTATTGGACAGTGTGTGTGTCACAAGCCCCATTGGACAGAGTGTATGTGTCACAAATCCCATTGGCCAGGGTTTGTGTTACAAACCCCATTGAACAGCGTTTGTGTCACAATCCCCATTGGACAGTGTGTGTGTCACAAAACCCACTGGACAGCGTGTGTGTCACAAACACCACTGGTCAGTGTTTATGTCACAATCCCCAGTGGACAGCGTGTGTGTCAAAACCCCATTGGACAGTGTGTGTGTCACAAAACCCACTGCACAGCGTGTGTGTCACCAACACCCGTGGACAGTGTGAGTGTCACAAACCCCATTGGATAGCGTGTGTGTCATAAAACCCATTGGATAGCGTGTTTGTGTCACAAACCCCATGAGACAGAGTGTGTGTCACAAACCCCATTGGACAGCGTTTGTGTCACAATCCCCAGTGGACAGCGTGTGTGTCAAAACCCAATTGGACAGTGCGTGTGTCACAAAACCCACTGGACAGCGTGTGTGTCACGATCGCCATTGAACAGTGTGTGTGTCAAAACAAAATTTTACAGAGTGTGGTGTCACAAACCCCATTGGAAGTGTATGTGTTACAAACCCCATTGGATAGCGTGTGTGTATCACATACCCCATTGGATAGAGTTTGTGTGTCATATACCCTGTTAGAAAGTGTGTGTGTCAGAAACCCCATTGGATAGAGTTTGTGTGTCACAATCCCCATTGGACAGCGCCTGTGTCAAAACCAAATTGGACAGTGTGTGTGTCACAAAACCCATTGGACAGCGTGTGAGTGTCACAATCCCCATTGGACAGTGTGTCTGTCACAAACCCCATTGGGTGGCGTGTGTGTGTCACAAACCCTATTGGACAGCGTGTGCGTGTCACAGGCCCATTGGACAGCGTGTGTGTCACAAACCCCATTGGACAGCGTGTGTGTCACAATCCCCATTGTACAGTGTGTGTGTAAAAAACTCCATTGGACAGCGTGTGTGTCACAAACCCCATTGGATAGCGTCTGTGTGTCAAAAACCCTCTTGGACAGCGTCTGTGTCACAAACCCCATTGGACAGGGTGTGTGTCACAAACCCCATTGGACAGCGTGTGTGTGTCACAATCCCCATTAGACAGCGTGTGTGTCAGAAACCCCTTTGGACAGTGTGTGTGTCACAAACCCCATTGAAGAGCATGTGTGTCACGAACCCCATTGGACAGCGTGTGTGTCACAAGACCAATTGGACAGACTGTGTGTGTCACAAAACCCACTGGACAGAGTGTTTGTTCACAAACCCCATTGGACATCGTGTGTGTCACAAGACCCATTGGACAGAGTGTGTATGTCACAAACACCGCTGAACAGCGTGTGGGTGTAACAATACATATTGGACAGTGTGTGTGTCACAAACCCGATGGGATAGAGTGTGTTTAACGAACCCCATTGGACAGCATGTTTGTCACAAGCACCATTGGACAGAGTGTGTGTGTCACAAACCCCATTGGAAAGTGTAGGTGTTCCAAACCCCATTGGATAGCGTGTGTGTGTCACAAACCCTATTGGACAGCGTGTGTGTCACAAAACCCACTGAGCAGCGTGTGTGTCACAAACCCTATTTGAAAGTGTATGTGTCACAAACACCCATGTAGAGTGTGAGTGTCACAAACCCCATTGGACAACTTGTGTGTCACAAACCCCTTTGGACAGTGTGTGTGTCAAAAGAGTCATTACACAGCGTGTGTGTGTCACAATCCCCATTGGACACTGTGTGTGTCACAAACCCCATGGGACAGAGTGTCTGTCACGAACCCCATTGGACAGCGTGCGTCTCAAGCCCCACTGGACAGAGTGTGTGATTCACAAACCCCATTAGAAAGTGTGTGTGTCACAAACCCCATTGGAAAGAGTGTGTGTCACAAACCCCATTGGATAGCGTGTGTGTGTCACAAACCCCATTGGATAGCGTGTGTGTGTCACAAACCCCATTAGAAAATGTGCGTGTCACAAACCCCTTTGGATAGCATGTGTGTGTCACAAACCCTATTGGACAGTGTGTATGACACAATCCCCATTGGACAGCGTCTTTGTCATAAATCCCATGGTACAGAATGTGTGTCACAAACACTATTGGACAGCTTGTGTGTGTCACAAACCCATTGGAAAGAGTGTGTGTGTCACAAAACCCATTGGATAGCGTGTGTGTGTCACAAACTCTATTGGACAGTGTGTGTGTCAAAAGACCCATTGGACAGCTTGTGTGTCATAAACTCCATTTTACAGAGTGTGTGTGTCACAATCCCCATCGAATTGCGTGTCTGTCACAAAACCCTTTGGACAGTGTATTTGTCACAAAGCCCATTGTATAGCATGTGTGTTCACAATCCCATTAGACAGATTGTTTTTCACAAGACCTATTGGACAGAATGTGTGTGTCACAAAGCCCATTGGACAGCGTGTGTGTCACAATCCCCGTTGGACAGCGTGTGTGTCACAAACCCCATTGGACAGCATGTGTGTGTAAAAATACCCATTGTACAGCGTGTGTGTCACAATCCCCATTGGATAGAGTGTGTGTCACAAACCCCCGTGGACACTGTGTGTGTCACAAATCCCATTGGACAGCGTGTGTGTGTCATAATCCCCATTGGACAGTGTGTGTGTCAAAACCCAATTGGACAGTGTGTGTGTCACAAAACCCACTGGACAGCGTGTGTGTGTCACAATCCCCATGGGGCAGAGTGTGTGTCACGAACCCCATTGGACAGCGTGTGTGTCTACAAGCGCCATTGGACAGAGCGTGTGTGTCACAAACCCCATTAGAATGTGTATGTGTCACAAACCCCATTGGATAGTGTGTGTGTGTCTCAAACCCTCCTGGTCAGTGTGTGTGTCACAAAACCCATCGGATAGCATGCGTTTCACAAACACCATGGGACAGTGTGTGTGTGTTACAAACACCATTGGACAGCGTGTGTGTAATAAACCTCTTTGGACAGGCTGTGTGTCACAAACACTATTGGACAGCGTTTGTGTCACAAACCCATTGGACAGAGTGTGTGTGTCACAAACCCCATTGAACAGAGTGTGTGTGACAAACCCCATTGGACACCGTGTGTGTCATAACCCCCATTTTACAGCGTGTGTGTGTTACAATCCCCATTGGACAGTGTGTGTGTGTCACATACCCCACTGGACAGCGTGTGAGTCACAAACCCCTTTAGACAGTGTATGTGTCACAAACTCCATTGGAGAGACCGTGTCTGTCACATTCCCCATTGGACAGAGTGTGTGTCATAAACCCCATTGGACAGCGTGTATTTGTCACCATCCCCATTGGACAGTGTGTGAGTGTCACAAAACCCATTGGACAGCGTGTGTGTCACAAACCCCTTTGGACAGTGTGTGTGTCACAATCCCCATTGGACAGCGTGTGTGTGTCACAATTCCCATTGGACAGTGTGTGTGTCACAAACACCATGGGACAGACTGTGTGTCACAAACACTATTGGACAGCGTTTGTTTCACAAGCCCATTGGACAGAGTGTGTGTATCACAAAATCCACTGGACAGTGTGTGTGTCACGAACCCCATTGTACAGCGTGTGTGTCACAAGGACCACTGGACAGAGTGTGGTGTCACAAACCCTATTGGAAAGTGTATGTGTCACAAACCCCATTGGATAGCGTGTTTGTGTCACAAACCCCATTGGACAGCGTGTGTGTCACATACACCATTGGACAGCGTGTGTGTGTCACAATCCCCGTTGAACACTGTGTGTGTCACAAAATGCTTTGGATAGCCTGTGTTTCACAAACCCCACTTGAAAGTGTGTGTGTCACAAACCCCATTTGAAAGTGTGCGTGTCACAAACCCCTTTGGATAGCATGTGTGTGTCACAAACCCTATTGGACAGTGTGTATGACACAATCCCCATTGGACAGCGTCTGTGTCACAAACCCCATTGGACAGCGTGTGTGTCACAAACACCACTGGACAGCGCGTGTGTGTGACAATCCCCATTGAACAGTGTGTGTGCCACAACACGCATTGGACAGTGTGTCTGTCTCAATCCCCATTGGACAGAGTATGTGTCACAAACCCCATTGGATAGCATGTGAGTGTGTCACAAACCCCATTGGCCAGCGTGTGTGTCACAAACCCCATTGGACAGTGTGTGTCACAAATCTCATTGGATAGCGTGTGTGTGTCACAAACCGTATTGGACAGTGTGTATGACAAGATCCCCATTGGACAGCGTGTGTGTCACAAACCCCATTGGACAGTTTGTGTGTGTCACAAAACCCATTGGATAGCATGTGTATGTCACAATCTCCATTGGACAGCGTGTGTGTGTCGCAAAGCCCAGTTGACAGAGTGTGTGTCACAAAAACCATTGGACAGTGTGTGTGTCACAAACCCCATTGGACAGAGTGTGCGTGTGACAAACCCCATTGGACAGCGTGTGTATCACAAACCCCTTTGGACAGTGTGTGTGTCACAAATCCCATTCTACAGTGCGTGTGTGTCACAATCCCCATTACACAGCGTGTGTGTCACGAGCACCTTTGGACAGAGTGTGTGTGTCACAAACCCCATTGGACGGCGTTTTTGTCACAAGCCCCTTTGGACAGCATATGTGTCACAAACACCATTGGACAGCGTGTTTGTGTCACAAGCCCCATTGGACAGTGTGTGTGTCACAATCCCCATTGGACAGCGTGTGTGTCACAAACCCCCGTGGACACTGTGTGTGTCACAATCCCCATTGGACAGTGTGTGTGTCACAAACCCCACTGGACAGCGTGTGTGTCACAAAAACCCATGGACAGTGTGCGTTTCACAAAGCCCATTGGACATCGTGTTTGTCACAAACCCTTTTGGACAGTGTGTGTGTCAGAAACCCTACTGGACAGCGTGTGTGTCACAAGCACCCATGGACAATGTGCATGTCAGAAACCCCATTGGACATCCTGTGTGTCACAAACCCCAGTGGACGGTGTGCGTGTCACAAACCTCATGGGACAGAGTGTGTGTAACAAACCCCATTGGACAGCGTGTGTGTGTCACAAAACCCACTGGACAGCGTGTGTGTCACGGACCCCATTGAACAGCGTGTGTGTCACAAGCGCCATTGGAAAGTGTGTGTGTCACAAACCCCATTGGATAGCGTGTGTGTGTCACAAACCGCATTAGAAAGTGTGCGTGTCACAAACCCATTGGAAAGTGTGTGTTTCACAAACCCCATTGGACATCGTGTGGGTCACAAACACCATTGTACAGTGTGTGTGTAACAAAACCAATTCGTCAGCGTGTGTGTCACAAACCCCATGGGATAGCGTGTGTGTGTCACAAACCCCATTGGACAGCGTGTGTGTCACAATCCCCATTGGATAGCGTCTGTGTGTCACAAAACCCTTTGGATAGCATGCGTGTCACAATCTCCATTGGACAGAGTGTGCGTGTCACAAAACCCACTGGACAGCGTGTCTGTCACAAACCCCATTGGATAGCGTCTGTGTGTCACAAACCCTATAGGACAGTGTGTGTGTCACAAACGACATTGAACGGCATGTGTGTCACGAACCCCATTGGACAGCGTATGTGTCACAACCCCATTGCACAGTGTGTGTGTCACAAACCCCATGGGACAGAGTGTGTGTCATAAATCCCTTTGGACAGCGTGTGTGTCACAAGCACCATTGGACAGAGTGTGAGTGTCACAAACCCCATTGGATAGTGTGTGTGTCACAAACCCCATTAGAATGTGTGTGTATCACAAACCTCATTGAACAGCATGTGTGTCACGAATCCCATTGGACAGCGTGTGTGTCACAAGACCCATTGGACAGAGTGTGTGTGTCACAAACCCCATTGGACAGAGTGTGTGTCACAATCCCCATTGGACAGCGTGTGTGTCACAAACCCCATTGGACAGATTGTGTTTCATAAACCCCATTGGACAGCGTGTGTGTGTCACAGTCCCCATTGGACAGTGTGTGTGTCACAAGCGCCATTGGATAGAGTATGTGTGTCACAAACCCTCCTGGTCAGTGTGTGTGTCACAAAACGCATGGGACAGCATGCGTGTCACAAACACCATTGGACAGCGTGTGTGTGTCACAAACACCTTTGGAAAGTATGTGTCACAAAGCCCATTGGATAGCGTGTGTGTTTCACAAACCATATTGGACAGTGTGTGTGTCACAAGCCCCATTGGACAGAGTGTATGTGTCACAAATCCCATTGGCCAGGGTTTGTGTTACAAACCCCATTGAACAGCGTTTGTGTCACAATCCCCATTGGACAGTGTGTGTGTCACAAAACCCACTGGACAGTGTGTGTGTCACAAACACCACTGGTCAGTGTTTATGTCACAATCCCCAGTGGACAGCGTGTGTGTCAAAACCCCATTGGACAGTGTGTGTGTCACAAAACCCACTGCACAGCGTGTGTGTCACCAACACCCGTGGACAGTGTGAGTGTCACAAACCCCATTGGATAGCGTGTGTGTCATAAAACCCATTGGATAGCGTGTTTGTGTCACAAACCCCATGAGACAGAGTGTGTGTCACAAACCCCATTGGACAGCGTCTGTGTCAGAATCAGCATTGGACAGTGTGTGTGTCACAAACCCCATTGGACAGCGTTTGTGTCACAATCCCCAGTGGACAGCGTGTGTGTCAAAACCCAATTGGACAGTGCGTGTGTCACAAAACCCACTGGACAGCGTGTGTGTCACGATCGCCATTGAACAGTGTGTGTGTCAAAACAAAATTTTACAGAGTGTGGTGTCTCAAACCCCATTGGAAGTGTATGTGTTACAAACCCCATTGGATAGCGTGTGTGTATCACATACCCCATTGGATAGAGTTTGTGTGTCATATACCCCGTTAGAAAGTGTGTGTGTCAGAAACCCCATTGGATAGAGTTTGTGTGTCACAATCCCCATTGGACAGCGCCTGTGTCAAAACCAAATTGGACAGTGTGTGTGTCACAAAACCCATTGGACAGCGTGTGAGTGTCACAATCCCCATTGGACAGTGTGTCTGTCACAAACCCCATTGGGTGGCGTGTGTGTGTCACAAACCCTATTGGACAGCGTGTGCGTGTCACAGGCCCATTGGACAGCGTGTGTGTCACAAACCCCATTGGACAGCGTGTGTGTCACAAGCCCATTTTACAGAGTGTGTGTGTCACAAACCCTATTGGAAAGTGTATGTGTCACAAACCCTATTAAATAGCGTGTGTGTGTCACAAAACCTATTGGACAGTGTGTGTGTCACAAAACACACTGGACAGCGTGTGTGTGTCACAATCCCCATTGGACAGTGTGTGTGTCACAAACACCATTGGACAGCGTGTGTGTCACAAGCCCATTTTACAGAGTGTGTGTGTCACAAACCCCATTGGAAAGTGTATGTGTCACAAACCCCATTAAATAGCGTGTGTGTGTCACAAACCCTATTGGACAGAGACTGTGTGTCACAAACCCTTTTGGGCAGTGTGTGTGTCACAAACACCCATGGACAGTGTGCGTGCCACAAACAACATTGGATAGCGTGTGTGTGTCACAAACCCCATGAGAAAGTGTGCGTGTCAGAAACCCCATTTGAAAGTGTGTGTGTCACAATCCCATTGGACAGAGTGTGTGTGTCACAAAACCCACTGGACAGCGTGTGTGTCACACACCCCGTTGGACAGCGTGTGTGTCACAAACACCCATGGACAGTGTGCATGTCAAAAACCTCATTGGACATCGTGTGTGTCCCAAACCCCGTTGGATAGTGTGTGTGTCACAATCCCCATGGGACAGAGTGTGTGTCACGAACCCCATTGGACAGCGTGTGTGTCTACAAGCGCCATTGGACAGAGCGTGTGTGTCACAAACCCCATTAGAATGTGTATGTGTCACAAACCCCATTGGATAGTGTGTGTGTGTCTCAAACCCTCCTGGTCAGTGTGTGTGTCACAAAACCCATCGGATAGCGTGCGTTTCACAAACACCATGGGACAGTGTGTGTGTTACAAACACCATTGGACAGCGTGTGTGTAATAAACCTCTTTGGACAGGCTGTGTGTCACAAACACTATTGGACAGCGTTTGTGTCACAAACCCATTGGACAGAGTGTGTGTGTCACAAACCCCATTGGACAGAGTGTGTGTGACAAACCCCATTGGACACCGTGTGTGTCATAACCCCCATTTTACAGCGTGTGTGTGTTACAATCCCCATTGGACAGCGTGCGTCTCAAGCCCCGCTGGACAGAATGTGTGATTCACAAACCCCATTAGAAAGTGTGTGTGTCACAAACCCCATTGGAAAGAGTGTGTGTCACAAACCCCATTGGATAGCGTGTGTGTGTCACAAACCCCATTGGACAGCGTGTGTGTGTCACAAACCCCATTAGAAAATGTGCGTGTCACAAACCCCTTTGGATAACATGTGTGTGTCACAAACCCTATTGGACAGTGTGTATGACACAATCCCCATTGGACAGCGTCTTTGTCATAAATCCCATGGTACAGAATGTGTGTCACAAACCCCATTGGACAGCGTCTGTGTCAGAATCAGCATTGGACAGTGTGTGTGTCACAAACCCCATTGGACAGCGTTTGTGTCACAATCCCCAGTGGACAGCGTGTGTGTCAAAACCCAATTGGACAGTGCGTGTGTCACAAAACCCACTGGACAGCGTGTGTGTCACGATCGCCATTGAACAGTGTGTGTGTCAAAACAAAATTTTACAGAGTGTGGTGTCTCAAACCCCTTTGGAAGTGTATGTGTTACAAACCCCATTGGATAGCGTGTGTGTATCACATACCCCATTGGATAGAGTTTGTGTGTCATATACCCCGTTAGAAAGTGTGTGTGTCAGAAACCCCATTGGATAGAGTTTGTGTGTCACAATCCCCATTGGACAGCGCCTGTGTCAAAACCAAATTGGACAGTGTGTGTGTCACAAAACCCATTGGACAGCGTGTGAGTGTCACAATCCCCATTGGACAGTGTGTCTGTCACAAACCCCATTGGGTGGCGTGTGTGTGTCACAAACCCTACTGGACAGCGTGTGCGTGTCACAGGCCCATTGGACAGCGTGTGTGTCACAAACCCCATTGGACAGCGTGTGTGTCACAATCCCCGTTGGACAGCGTGTGTGTCACAAACCCCATTGGACAGCATGTGAGTGTAAAAATACCCATTGTACAGTGTGTGTGTCACAATCCCCATTGGATAGAGTGTGTGTCACAAACCCCCGTGGACACTGTGTGTGTCACAAATCCCATTGGACAGCGTGTGTGTGTCATAATCCCCATTGGACAGTGTGTGTGTCACAAACTCCATGGGACAGAGTGTGTGTCACGATCCCCATTGGACAGTGTGTGTTTCACAAACCCCATGGGACAGAGTGTGTTTCACGATCCCCATTGGACAGCGTGTCTGTAACAAGCACCACTGGACAGAGTGTGAGTGTCACAAACCCCACTGGATAGTGTGTGTGTCACAAACCCCATTAGAAAGTGTGTGTGTCACAAATTCTATTGGACAGTGTGTGTGTCACAAACCCCATTGAAGATTATGTGTGTCACGAACCCCATTGAAAAGCGTGTGTGTCACAAGACCCATTGGACAGCTTGTGTGTCATAAACTCCATTTTACAGCGTGTGTGTGTCACAATACCCATTGGACAGCGTGTGTGTCAAAACCCAATTGGACAGTGTGTGTGTCACAAAACCCACTGGACAGCGTGTGTGCGTCACAAACACCATTGGACAGCGTGTGTGTCACAAGCCCATTTTACAGAGTGTGTGTGTCACAAACCCCATTAGAAAGTGTGTGTGTCACAAACCCCATTGGATAGCGTGTGTGTGTCACAAACTCTATTGGACAGTGTGTGTGTCACAAACCCCATTGAACAGTATGTGTGTCACGAACCCCATTGAACAGCGTGTGTGTCACAAACCCTATTGGACAGCGTGTGTGTCAAAACCCAATTGGACAGTGTGTGTGTCACAAAACCCACTGGACAGTGTGTGTGTGTCACAATCCCCATTGGACAGTGTGTGCGTCACAAACACCATTGGACAGCGTGTGTGTCACAAGCCCATTTTACAGAGTGTGTGTGTCACAAACCCTATTGGAAAGTGTATGTGTCACAAACCCTATTAAATAGCGTGTGTGTGTCACAAACCCTATTGGACAGTGTGTGTGTCACAAAACACACTGGACAGCGTGTGTGTGTCACAATCCCCATTGGACAGTGTGTGTGTCACAAACACCATTGGACAGCGTGTGTGTCACAAGCCCATTTTACAGAGTGTGTGTGTCACAAACCCCATTGGAAAGTGTATGTGTCACAAACCCCATTAAATAGCGTGTGTGTGTCACAAACCCTATTGGACAGAGACTGTGTGTCACAAACCCTTTTGGGCAGTGTGTGTGTCACAAACACCCATGGACAGTGTGCGTGCCACAAACAACATTTTATAGCGTGTGTGTGTCACAAACCCCATGAGAAAGTGTGCGTGTCAGAAACCCCATTTGAAAGTGTGTGTGTCACAAACCCCATTGGAAAGAGTGTGTGTCACAAACCCCATTGGATAGCGTGTGTGTGTCACAAACCCCATTGGATAGCGTGTGTGTGTCACAAACCCCATTAGAAAATGTGCGTGTCACAAACCCCTTTGGATAACATGTGTGTGTCACAAACCCTATTGGACAGTGTGTATGACACAATCCCCATTGGACAGCGTCTTTGTCATAAATCCCATGGTACAGAATGTGTGTCACAAACACTATTGGACAGCTTGTGTGTGTCACAAACCCATTGGAAAGAGTGTGTGTGTCACAAAACCCATTGGATAGCGTGTGTGTGTCACAAACTCTATTGGACAGTGTGTGTGTCACAAACCCCATTGAACAGTATGTGTGTCACGAACCCCATTGAACAGCGTGTGTGTCAAAAGACCCATTGGACAGCTTGTGTGTCATAAACTCCATTTTACAGAGTGTGTGTGTCACAATCCCCATCGAATTGCGTGTCTGTCACAAAACCCTTTGGACAGTGTATTTGTCACAAAGCCCATTGTATAGCATGTGTGTTCACAATCCCATTAGACAGATTGTTTTTCACAAGACGTATTGGACAGAATGTGTGTGTCACAAAGCCCATTGGACAGCGTGTGTGTCACAATCCCCGTTGGACAGCGTGTGTGTCACAAACCCCATTGGACAGCATGTGAGTGTAAAAATACCCATTGTACAGTGTGTGTGTCACAATCCCCATTGGATAGAGTGTGTGTCACAAACCCCCGTGGACACTGTGTGTGTCACAAATCCCATTGGACAGCGTGTGTGTGTCATAATCCCCATTGGACAGTGTGTGTGTCACAAACTCCATGGGACAGAGTGTGTGTCACGATCCCCATTGGACAGTGTGTGTTTCACAAACCCCATGGGACAGAGTGTGTTTCACGATCCCCATTGGACAGCGTGTCTGTAACAAGCACCACTGGACAGAGTGTGAGTGTCACAAACCCCACTGGATAGTGTGTGTGTCACAAACCCCATTAGAAAGTGTGTGTGTCACAAATTCTATTGGACAGTGTGTGTGTCACAAACCCCATTGAAGATTATGTGTGTCACGAACCCCATTGAAAAGCGTGTGTGTCACAAGACCCATTGGACAGCTTGTGTGTCATAAACTCCATTTTACAGCGTGTGTGTGTCACAATACCCATTGGACAGCGTGTGTGTCAAAACCCAATTGGACAGTGTGTGTGTCACAAAACCCACTGGACAGCGTGTGTGCGTCACAAACACCATTGGACAGCGTGTGTGTCACAAGCCCATTTTACAGAGTGTGTGTGTCACAAACCCCATTAGAAAGTGTGTGTGTCACAAACCCCATTGGATAGCGTGTGTGTGTCACAAACTCTATTGGACAGTGTGTGTGTCACAAACCCCATTGAACAGTATGTGTGTCACGAACCCCATTGAACAGCGTGTGTGTCACAAACCCTATTGGACAGCGTGTGTGTCAAAACCCAATTGGACAGTGTGTGTGTCACAAAACCCACTGGACAGTGTGTGTGTGTCACAATCCCCATTGGACAGTGTGTGCGTCACAAACACCATTGGACAGCGTGTGTGTCACAAGCCCATTTTACAGAGTGTGTGTGTCACAAACCCTATTGGAAAGTGTATGTGTCACAAACCCTATTAAATAGCGTGTGTGTGTCACAAACCCTATTGGACAGTGTGTGTGTCACAAAACACACTGGACAGCGTGTGTGTGTCACAATCCCCATTGGACAGTGTGTGTGTCACAAACACCATTGGACAGCGTGTGTGTCACAAGCCCATTTTACAGAGTGTGTGTGTCACAAACCCCATTGGAAAGTGTATGTGTCACAAACCCCATTAAATAGCGTGTGTGTGTCACAAACCCTATTGGACAGAGACTGTGTGTCACAAACCCTTTTGGGCAGTGTGTGTGTCACAAACACCCATGGACAGTGTGCGTGCCACAAACAACATTTTATAGCGTGTGTGTGTCACAAACCCCATGAGAAAGTGTGCGTGTCAGAAACCCCATTTGAAAGTGTGTGTGTCACAAACCCCATTGGAAAGAGTGTGTGTCACAAACCCCATTGGATAGCGTGTGTGTGTCACAAACCCCATTGGATAGCGTGTGTGTGTCACAAACCCCATTAGAAAATGTGCGTGTCACAAACCCCTTTGGATAACATGTGTGTGTCACAAACCCTATTGGACAGTGTGTATGACACAATCCCCATTGGACAGCGTCTTTGTCATAAATCCCATGGTACAGAATGTGTGTCACAAACACTATTGGACAGCTTGTGTGTGTCACAAACCCATTGGAAAGAGTGTGTGTGTCACAAAACCCATTGGATAGCGTGTGTGTGTCACAAACTCTATTGGACAGTGTGTGTGTCACAAACCCCATTGAACAGTATGTGTGTCACGAACCCCATTGAACAGCGTGTGTGTCAAAAGACCCATTGGACAGCTTGTGTGTCATAAACTCCATTTTACAGAGTGTGTGTGTCACAATCCCCATCGAATTGCGTGTCTGTCACAAAACCCTTTGGACAGTGTATTTGTCACAAAGCCCATTGTATAGCATGTGTGTTCACAATCCCATTAGACAGATTGTTTTTCACAAGACCTATTGGACAGAATGTGTGTGTCACAAAGCCCATTGGACAGCGTGTGTGTCACAATCCCCGTTGGACAGCGTGTGTGTCACAAACCCCATTGGACAGCATGTGAGTGTAAAAATACCCATTGTACAGTGTGTGTGTCACAATCCCCATTGGATAGAGTGTGTGTCACAAACCCCCGTGGACACTGTGTGTGTCACAAATCCCATTGGACAGCGTGTGTGTGTCATAATCCCCATTGGACAGTGTGTGTGTCACAAACTCCATGGGACAGAGTGTGTGTCACGATCCCCATTGGACAGTGTGTGTTTCACAAACCCCATGGGACAGAGTGTGTTTCACGATCCCCATTGGACAGCGTGTCTGTAACAAGCACCACTGGACAGAGTGTGAGTGTCACAAACCCCACTGGATAGTGTGTGTGTCACAAACCCCATTAGAAAGTGTGTGTGTCACAAATTCTATTGGACAGTGTGTGTGTCACAAACCCCATTGAAGATTATGTGTGTCACGAACCCCATTGAAAAGCGTGTGTGTCACAAGACCCATTGGACAGCTTGTGTGTCATAAACTCCATTTTACAGCGTGTGTGTGTCACAATACCCATTGGACAGCGTGTGTGTCAAAACCCAATTGGACAGTGTGTGTGTCACAAAACCCACTGGACAGCGTGTGTGCGTCACAAACACCATTGGACAGCGTGTGTGTCACAAGCCCATTTTACAGAGTGTGTGTGTCACAAACCCCATTAGAAAGTGTGTGTGTCACAAACCCCATTGGATAGCGTGTGTGTGTCACAAACTCTATTGGACAGTGTGTGTGTCACAAACCCCATTGAACAGTATGTGTGTCACGAACCCCATTGAACAGCGTGTGTGTCACAAACCCTATTGGACAGCGTGTGTGTCAAAACCCAATTGGACAGTGTGTGTGTCACAAAACCCACTGGACAGTGTGTGTGTGTCACAATCCCCATTGGACAGTGTGTGCGTCACAAACACCATTGGACAGCGTGTGTGTCACAAGCCCATTTTACAGAGTGTGTGTGTCACAAACCCTATTGGAAAGTGTATGTGTCACAAACCCTATTAAATAGCGTGTGTGTGTCACAAACCCTATTGGACAGTGTGTGTGTCACAAAACACACTGGACAGCGTGTGTGTGTCACAATCCCCATTGGACAGTGTGTGTGTCACAAACACCATTGGACAGCGTGTGTGTCACAAGCCCATTTTACAGAGTGTGTGTGTCACAAACCCCATTGGAAAGTGTATGTGTCACAAACCCCATTAAATAGCGTGTGTGTGTCACAAACCCTATTGGACAGAGACTGTGTGTCACAAACCCTTTTGGGCAGTGTGTGTGTCACAAACACCCATGGACAGTGTGCGTGCCACAAACAACATTTTATAGCGTGTGTGTGTCACAAACCCCATGAGAAAGTGTGCGTGTCAGAAACCCCATTTGAAAGTGTGTGTGTCACAATCCCATTGGACAGAGTGTGTGTGTCATAAAACCCACTGGACAGCGTGTGTGTCACACACTCCATTGGACAGTGTGTGTGTCACAAGCACCACTGGAAAGTGTGTGTGTCACAAAACCAATTGGATAGCGTCTCTGTGTCACAAACCCCATTAGAAAGTGTGCGTGTTTCAAACCCCTTTGGAAAGTTTGTGTGTCACAAACCCTATTGGAAAGCATGTGTGTGTCACAAACCCCATTAGAAAGTGTGCGTGTCACAAACCCCATTTGAAAGTGTGTGTGTCAGAAACCCCACTGGACAGCGTGTGTGTCACAAACACCCATGGACAGTGTGCATGTCAAAAACCTCATTGGACATCGTGTGTGTCCCAAACCCCGTTGGACAGTGTGTGTGTCACAATCCCCATGGGACAGAGTGTGTGTCACGAACCCCATTGGACAGCGTGTGTGTCTACAAACGCCAATTGGACAGAGCGTGTGTCACAAACCCCATTAGAATGTGTATGTGTCACAAACCCCATTGGATAGTGTGTGTGTGTCTCAAACCCTCCTGGTCAGTGTGTGTGTCACAAAACCCATCGGATAGCATGCGTTTCACAAACACCATGGGACAGCGTGTGTGTGTTACAAACACCATTGGACAGCGTGTGTGTAATAAACCTCTTTGGACAGGCTGTGTGTCACAAACACTATTGGACAGCGTTTGTGTCACAAACCCATTGGACAGAGTGTGTGTGTCACAAACCCCATTGGACAGAGTGTGCGTGACAAACCCCATTGGACACCGTGTGTGTCATAACCCCATTTTACAGCGTGTGTGTGTTACAATCCCCATTGGACAGTGTGTGTGTGTCACAAACCCCACTGGACAGCGTGTGAGTCACAAACCCCTTTAGACAGTGTGTGTGTCACAAACTCCATTGGAGAGCCCGTGTCTGTCACATTCCCCATTGGACAGAGTGTGTGTCACAATCCTCATTTGACAGCGTGTGTGTCACAAGCCCCCTTGGACAGACTGTGTGTGTCACAAACCCCTTTGGACAGAGTGTGTGTCATAAACCCCATTGGACAGCGTGTATTTGTCACCATCCCCATTGGACAGTGTGTGAGTGTCACAAAACCCATTGGACAGCGTGTGTGTCACAAACCCCTTTGGACAGTGTGTGTGTCACAATCCCCATTGGACAGCGTGAGTGTGTCACAATTCCCATTGGACAGTGTGTGTGTCACAAACACCATGGGACAGACTGTGTGTCACAAACACTATTGGACAGCGTTTGTTTCACAAGCCCATTGGACAGAGTGTGTGTATCACAAAATCCACTGGACAGTGTGTGTGTCACGAACCCCATTGTACAGCGTGTGTGTCACAAGGACCACTGGACAGAGTGTGGTGTCACAAACCCTATTGGAAAGTGTATGTGTCACAAACCCCATTGGATAGCGTGTTTGTGTCACAAACCCCATTGGACAGCGTGTGTGTCACATACACCATTGGACAGCGTGTGTGTGTCACAATCCCCATTGAACACTGTGTGTGTCACAAAATGCTTTGGATAGCCTGTGTTTCACAAACCCCACTTGAAAGTGTGTGTGTCACAAACCCCATTTGAAAGTGTGCGTGTCACAAACCCCTTTGGATAGCATGTGTGTGTCACAAACCCTATTGGACAGTGTGTATGACACAATCCCCATTGGACAGCGTCTGTGTCACAAACCCCATTGGACAGCGTGTGTGTCACAAACACCACTGGACAGCGCGTGTGTGTGACAATCCCCATTGGACAATGTGTGCGTCCAAACCCCATTCGACAGAGTGTGTGTGTCACAAACCCCATTGGATAGCATGTGTGTGTCACAAACCCCATTGGACAGCGTGTAGTGTCAGAAACCCCATTGGACAGTGTGTGTCACAAATCTCATTGGATAGCGTGTGTGTGTCACAAACCGTATTGGACAGTGTGTATGACAAAATCCCCATTGGACAGCGTGTGTGTCACAAACCCCATTGGACAGTTTGTGTGTGTCACAAAACCCATTGGATAGCATGTGTATGTCACAATCTCCATTGGACAGCGTGTGTGTGTCGCAAAGCCCAGTTGACAGAGTGTGTGTCACAAAAACCATTGGACAGTGTGTGTGTCACAAACCCCATTGGACAGAGTGTGCGTGTGACAAACCCCATTGGACAGCGTGTGTATCACAAACCCCTTTGGACAGTGTGTGTGTCACAAATCCCATTCTACAGTGCGTGTGTGTCACAATCCCCATTACACAGCGTGTGTGTCACGAGCACCTTTGGACAGAGTGTGTGTGTCACAAACCCCATTGGACGGCGTTTTTGTCACAAGCCCCTTTGGACAGCATATATGTCACAAACACCATTGGACAGCGTGTTTGTGTCACAAGCCCCATTGGACAGTGTGTGTGTCACAATCCCCATTGGACAGCGTGTGTGTCACAAGCCCCCGTGGACACTGTGTGTGTCACAATCCCCATTGGACAGTGTGTGTGTCACAAACCCCACTGGACAGCGTGTGTGTCACAAAAACCCATGGACAGTGTGCGTTTCACAAAGCCCATTGGACATCGTGTTTGTCACAAACCCTTTTGGACAGTGTGTGTGTCAGAAACCCTACTGGACAGCGTGTGTGTCACAAGCACCCATAGACAATGTGCATGTCAGAAACCCCATTGGACATTGTGTGTGTCACAAACCCCAGTGGACAGTGTGCGTGTCACAAACCCCATGGGACAGAGTGTGTGTAACAAACCCCATTGGACAGCGTGTGTGTGTCACAAAACCCACTGGACAGCGTGTGTGTCACGGACCCCATTGAACAGCGTGTGTGTCACAAGCGCCATTGGAAAGTGTGTGTGTCACAAACCCCATTGGATAGCGTGTGTGTGTCACAAACCGCATTAGAAAGTGTGCGTGTCACAAACCCCATTGGAAAGTGTGTGTTTCACAAACCCCACTGGACATCGTGTGGGTCACAAACACCATTGTACTGTGTGTGTGTAACAAAACCAATTCGTCAGCGTGTGTGTCACAAACCCCATGGGATAGCGTGTGTGTGTCACAAACCCCATTGGACAGCGTGTGTGTCACAATCCCCATTGGATAGCGTCTGTGTGTCACAAAACCCTTTGGATAGCATGCGTGTCACAATCCCCATTGGACAATGTGTGTGTGTGTCACAAAACCCATTGGATAGCGTGTGTGTCACAAACCCCCGTGGACACTGTGTGTGTCACGAACGCCATTGGACAGTGTGTGTGTCAAAAAACCCCCCTGGACAGTGTGTGTGTCACAATCCCCAGTGGACAGTGTGTGTGTCAAAACCCCATTGGACTGTGTGTGTGTGACAAAACCCACTGGACAGCGTGTGTGTCACAAACACCCATGGACAGTGTGAGTGTCTCAAGCCCCATTGGACAGCGTGTCTGTGTCAAAATCCCCATTGGACAGTGTGTGTGTCACAAGCACCATTGGACAGAGTGTGTGTGCCACAAATTCCATTGGAAAGTGTATTTGTCATAAACCCCATTGGATAGCGTGTGTGTGTCAGAAACCCTATTGGATAGTATGTGTTTCACAAAACCCACTGGACAGCGTGGTTTTCACAAGACCCATTGTACAGAGTGTGTGTGTCACAAAGCCCGTTGGATAGCGTGTGTGTGTAACAATACCCATTGGACAGTGTGTGTGTCACAAAAGCCATTGTACAGCGTGTGTGTCACAAAACCTTTTGGAAATTGTGTGTGTCACAAACCGCTGTGGACACTGTGTGTGTCACGAACGCCATTGTACACTGTGTGTGTCACAAACCCTTCTGGACACTGTGTGTGTCACAATCCCCAGTGGACAGTGTGTGTGTCACAAACACCCATGGACAGTGTGAGTGTCACAAGCCCCATTGCATAGCGTGTGTGTCTCAAACCGCTTTGGACAGTGTGTTTGTCACAATTCCCATTGGACAGTGTATGTGTCACAAACACCACTGGACAGCGTGTGTGTCACAAGCCTATTGGACAGAGTGCGTGTGTCACGAAACCCACTGGACAGCGTGTTTTTCACAAGACCCATTGGACAGAGTGCGTGTGTCACAAACCCCATTGGACAGAGTTTGTGTCACCAACCACCGTGGACACTGTGTGTGTCACAAACCCCATTGGACAGTGTGTGTGTCACAAACTCCACTGGACAGCGTGTGTGTCACAAACACCCATTGAAAGTGTGCGTGTTAGACACCCCATTGGACATCGTGTGTGTCACAAACCCCTTTGGACAGCGTGTGTGTCACAAACCCGATTGGACAATGTGTGTGTCACAAGCCCCATTGGACAGCGTGTGTGTCACAAATACCATTGGACAGCGTGTGTGTCACAAACCCCATTAGAAAGAGTGTGTGTCACAAACCCCATTGGATAGCGTGTGTGATGTCACAAACCCTATTGGACAATGTGTGTCTCACAAACCCCACTGGACAGCGTGTGTGTCACAAGACCTATTGGACAGAGTGTGTGTGTCACAATCCCCATTAGACAGGTGTGTGTCACAAACACCATTGGACTGGGTGTGTGTGTCACAAACCCTATTGGACAGTGTGTGTGTCATAAACCCCACTGGAGAGCGTGTGTGTTTCACGATCCCCATTGGACAGAGTGTATGTGTCACAAACCCCATTGGACAGCGTGTGTGTCACAATTCTCATTGGACAACGTGTGTGTCACAAACCTCATTGGACAGTGTGTGTGTGTCACAATACCCATTGGACAGTGTGTGTGTCACAAACCCAATTGGACAGAGTTTGTGTCACCAACCCGCGTGGACACTGTGTGTGTCACAAACAACATTGGACAGCGTGTTTGTCACAAACTCCACTGGACAGTGTGTGTGTCACGAACACGCATGGAAATTGTGCGTGTCAGAAACCCCATTGGACCTCGTCCGTGTCACAAACCCCTTTGGACAGTGTGTGTTTCACAAACCCCATTGGACAGCGTGTGTGTCACAAACACCCATGGACAGCGTGCCTGTCACAAACCCCATTGGACTTCGTGTGTGTCACAAACCACTTCGGACAGAGTGTGTGTCACAAACCCCATTGGACAGCGTGGGTGTGTCACAATCCCCATTGGACAGTGTGTGTGTCACAGACCCCATGGGACTGAGTTTGTGTCACGGACCCCATTGGACAGCGTCTGTTTCACAAGCGCGATTGGACAGCGTGTGTGTCACTAACACCCATTGGACAGTGTGTGTATCACAATCCCCATTGGACAGCGTGTGTGTGTCACAAACATCATTGGACAACGTGTGTGTCACAAGCCTATTGGACAGAGCGTGTGTGTCACAAACCCCATTGGAAAGTGTATGTGTCACAAACCCCATTCGATAGCGTGTGTGTGTTCACAAACCCAATTGGACAGTATGTGTGTTTTTTACAAGACCCTTTGGACAGAGTGTGTGTGTAACAATAACCATTGGACAGTGTGTGTGTCAGAAACCCTCTTGGACACTGTGTATGTCACAAACACTTTTGGGCAGTGTGTGTTGTAACAAACCCAATTGGTCTGCGTGTGTGTCTCAAACCCCATGGGACAGCGTGTCTGTGACGAACCCCATTGGACACCGCCTGTGCCACAATCCCCATTGGACAGCTTGTGTGTCACAAACCCCATTGGACAGAGTGTGTGTTTCACAAGCACCATTGGACAGACTGTGTGTGTCACAAACCCATGGGACAGCGTGTGTGTGACGAATCCCATTGGACAGCGCGTGTGTCACAATCCCCATTGTACAGCGTGTGTGTAAAAAACTCCATTGGACAGCGTGTGTGTCACAAACCCCATAGGATAGCGTGTGTGTGTCAAAAACCCTCTTGGACAGTGTGTTTGTCACAATCCCCATTGGACAGCGTCTGTGTCACAAACCCCATTGCACAGCGTGTGTGTCACAAACCCCATTGGACAGCGTGTGTGTGTGACAATCCCCATTAGACAGCGTTTGTGTCAGAAACCCCTTTGGACAGTGTGTGTGTCACAAACCCCATTGAAGAGCATGTGTGTCACGAACCCCATTGGACAGCGTGTGTGTCACAAGACCAATTGGACAGAGTTTGTGTGTCACAAACCCCATTGGACAGCTTGTGTGTCACATTCCCCATTGGACAGGGTGTGTGTCGCAGACCCCATTGGACAGATTGTGTGTGATAAACCCCATTGGACAGCGTGTGTGTCACAAACCCCATAGTACAGCGTGTGTGTGTAACAAACCCCATTCGACAATTTGTGTGTCACAAACCACTTGGGACAGAGTGTGTGTCACAAAGATTATTGGACAACATGTATATGTCACAAGCCCTTTGGACAGAGTGTGTGTGACACAAAACCCACTGGACAGCGTAGGTGTCACGAACCCCATTGAACAGCGTGTGTGTCACAAGCACCATTGGACAGAGTGCGGTGTCACAAACCCCATTGAACAGCGTGTGTGCCACAAGCCCCATTGGACAGAGTGTATGTGTCACAAACCCCATTGGACAGCGTGTGTGTCACAATCCAAATTGGACAGCGTGTGTGTCACAAACCCCATTGGACAGTGTGTGTGTCACCATTTCCATTGGATAGCGTGTGTGTCACAAACCCCATTGGACAGCGTTTGTGTCACAAACCCCCGTAGACACTGTGTGTGTCACAAACCCCATTGGACAGTGTGTGTGTCACCAAACCCTTTGGACAGTGTGTGTGTCACAAAACCCACTGGACAGCGTGTGTGTCACAAACCCCATTGGACAGCGTGTGTGTCACAATCCCCATTGGACCGATTGTGTGTCATAAACCCCATTGGGCAGAGTGTGTGTGTCACAAACCCCTTTGGACAGCGTGTGTGTCACAAACACCATTGGACAGTTTGTGTGTCATAAACCCCATTGGACAGAGTGTGTGTGTCACAATCCCCATTGGACAGAGTGTGTGTCACAATCCCCATTAGACAGCGCGTGTATCAGAAACCCCTTTGGACAGTGTGTGTGTCACAAACCCCATTGGACAGCGTGTGTGTGTCACAATCCCCATTGGACAGTGTGTGTTTTACAAACACCATGGGACAGAGTGTGTGTCACAAACACTATTGGACAGCGTGTGTGTGTCACAAGCCCATTGGACAGAGTGTGTGTGTCACAAAGCCCACTGGACAGCGTGTGTGTTACGAACCCATTGGACATCGTGTGTGTCACAAGCACCATTGGACAGAGTGTGAGTGTCACAAACCCCATTGGAAAGCGTATGTGTCACAAACTCCATTTGAATGCGTGTCTGTCACAAACCCGATTGGACAGTGTGTGTGTCACAATACCCATTGGAAAGCATGTGTGTCACAAACCCCATTGGACAGTGTGCGTGTGTCAAAATACCCATTAGAGAGTGTGTGTGTCACAAACCCCATTGGACAGAGTATGTGTCACAAACCCAATTGGACAGCGTGTGTGTCAGAAACAACACTGGTCAGTGTGTATGACACAAAAAACATTGGACAGCGTTTGTTTCAAAACCCAATTGGACAGTGTGTGTGTCACATAACCCACTGGACACCGTGTGTTTCACAAACCCTTTGGACAGAGTGTGTGTGTCACTATCCCCATCGAATTGCGTGTGTGTCACAAAACCCTTTGGACAGTGTATTTGTCACAAAGCCCATTGTATAGCATGTGTGTTCACAATCCCATTAGACAGATTGTTTTTCACAAGACCCATTGGACAGAATGTGTGTGTCACAAAGCCCATTGGACAGCGTGTGTGTCACAATCCCCATTGGACAGCGTGTGTGTCACAAACCCCATTGGACAGCATGTGTGTGTAACAATACCCATTGTACAGTGTGTGTGTCACAATCCCCATTGGATAGATTGTGTGTCACAAACCCCCGTGGACACTGTGTGTGTCACAAATCCCATTGGACAGCGTGTGTGTGTCATAATCCCCATTGGACAGTGTGTGTGTCACAAACCCCATGGGACAGAGTGTGTGTCACAAACCCCATTGGACAGAGCGTCTGTGTCATAAACCCCATTGGAAAGTGTGTGTCTCACAAACCCCACTGGATAGTGTGTGTGTGTCACAAATCCTATTGGACAGTGTATATGTCACAATACCCATTGGACAGCGTCTGTGTCACAAACCCCATTGGACAGCGTTTTTGTCACAAACAGCATTGGACAGCGTGTGTGTGTCACAATCCCCACTGGACAGTGTGTGTGTCACAAAACCTATTGGATAGCGTGTGTGTCACACACCCTATTAGAAAGTGCGCGTGTCACAAAACCCATTGGATAGCGTGTGTGTGTCACAAACCCTATTGGACAGTGTGTGTCAAAAGACCCATTGGACAGAGAGTGTGTGTCACAAACCCCATTGGACAGAGTGTGTGTCACAAGCCACATTGGACAGCGTGTGTGTCACAAACACCATTGGACAGTGTGTGTGTGTATCAATACCCATTGGACAGTGTGTGTGTATCAAATCCCATTGGACAGCGTGTGTGTCACTAACCCCCGTGGACACTGTGTGTGTCACAAACCCCATTGATCAGCGTGTGTGTCACAAACCCCATGGGACACCGTGTGTGTGTCACAAAGCCCATTGGAAAGTGCATGTGTCACAATCCCCATTGGACAGTGTGTGTGTCACAAAACCCATTGGATAGCGTGTGTGTCACACACCCCATTAGAAAGTGTGTGTCTCACAAACCCCATTGGATAGCGTGTGTGTCACAAACCCTATTGGACAGTGTGTGTGTCACAAACACCCATGGACACTGTGCGTGTCACAAACCCCATTGGATAGCATGTTTGTCACAAACCCTTTTGGGCTGTGTGTGTGTCACAAACACCCATGGACAGTGTGCGTGCCACAAACAACATTGGATAGCGTGTGTGTGTCACAAACCCCATGAGAAAGTGTGTGTGTCAGAAACCACATTTGAAAGTGTGTGTGTCACAATCCCATTGGACAGAGTGTGTGTGTCACAAAACCCACTGGACAGCGTGTGTGTCACACACCCCATTGGACACCGTGTGTGTCGCAAGCACCATTGGAAAGTGTGTGTGTCACAAAACCAATTGGATAGCGTGTGTGTGTCACAAACCCCATTAGGAAGTGTGCGTGTTTCAAACCCCTTTGGAAAGTTTGTGTGCCACAAACCCCATTGGATAGCATGTGTGTGTCACAAATCCCATTAGAAAGTGTGTGTGTCACAAACCCCATTGGATAGCATGTGCGTGTCACAAACCCCATTAGAAAGTGTGCGTGTCACAAACCCCATAAGAAAGTGTGTGTGTCACAAACCCCATTGGATAGAATGTGAGTGTCACAAAACCGACTGGACAGCGTGTGTGTCACGGACACAATTGGACAGCGTGTGTGTCACAAGCGCCATTGGAAAGTGTGTGTGTCACAAACCCCTTTAGGAAGTGTGCGTGTCTCAAACACCTTTGGAAAGTGTGTGTGTCACAAACCCCATTGGATCGTCTGTGTGTCTCACAAACCCCATTAGAAAGTGTGTGTGTCACAAACCCTTTGGATAGAATGTGCGTGTCATAAACCGTATTGGGCAGTGTGTATGTCACAATCCCCATTGGACAGCGCCTGTGTCACAAACCCCATTGGACAGCGTGTGTGACAAAAACATCATTGGACAGAGTGTGTGTGTCACAATTCCCATTAGAAAGTGTGCGTGTCACAAACCCAATTGGATAGCGTGTGTGTGTCACAAACCCTTTTGGACATTGTGTGTGTCACAAACCCCACTGGACAGTGTGTGTGTCACAAACCCCATTGGCCAGCGTGTGTGTCACAAACCCCAAGGGACAGAGTGTGTGTCACGAACCCCATTGGACAGCGTGTGTGTCACAAGCGCCATTAAACAAGCGTGTGTGTCACAAACCCGATTGGAAAGTGTATGTGTCACAAACCCCATTGGATAGCGTGTGTGTGTCACAAACCCTCCTGGTCAGTGTGTGTGTCACAAAACGCATTGCTGAGCGTGTGTGTGTCATAAAACCCATTAAAGAGCATGCGTGTCAGAAAAGCCATTGGATTCCGTGTGTGTGTCACAAACCCCATAAGAAAGCGTGTGTGTCACAGACCCCATTAGAAAGTGTGCCTGTGACAAATCCCATTGGATAGAATGTGCGTGTCACAAACCCTATTGGACAGTGTGTATGTCACAATCCCCATTGGACAGCGTCTGTGTCACAAACCCCATTGGACAGCGTGTGTGTCACAAACACCATTGGACAGCATGTGTGTGTCACAATCACCATTGAACAGTGTGGGTGTCACAAAACGTATTGGATAGAGTGTGTGTCACAAACCCCATTAGGAAGTGTGCGTGTCACAAACCCCATTAGATGGTGTGTGTTTCACAAAACCCATTAAATAGTATGCGTGTCACAAACCCCATTGGATAGCGTGTGTGTGTCACAAACGCCATTAGAAATTGTGCGTGTTACAAACCCCATCGGATATCGTGTGTGTGTCAAAAACCCTATTGGACAGTGTGTGTGTCACAAACCCCACTGGACAGCGTGTGTGTCACAAGACCCATTGGACAGAGTGCGTGTGTCACAAACCCCATTGGACAGAGTTTGTGTGTGACAAACCCCATTGGACAGCGTGTGTGTCATAACCCCCACTTTACAGCGTGTGTGTTTCACAATCCCCACTGGACAGCGTGTGTGTCACGAATCCTATTGGACAGCGAGTGTGTCAAAAGCACCATTGTTCAGAGTGTGTGTGTCACAAACGCCATTGGAATATGTATGTGTCACAAACCCCATTGGACAGCGTGTGTGTCACAATCCCCATTGGACAGCGTGTGTGTCTCAAACACCACTGGACAACGTGTGTGTCACAAAACCCTTTGGACAGTGTGTGTGTCACAAACCCCATTGGACAGCGTGTGTGTCACAAACGCCATGGGACGGTGTATGTGTCACAAACCCCATTGGACAGAGTGTGTGTGTGACAAACCCCATTGGACAGCTTGTGTGTCAGAATCCCCACTTTACAGCGTGTGTGTGTCACAAGACCCATTGGACAGAGTGCGTGTGTCACAATCCCCATTGGACAGAGTGTGTGTGTCACAAAACCCACTGGATATCGTTGTGTCACAAACCCTTTTGGACAGACTGTGTGTGTCAGAAACCCCACTGGATAGCGTGTGTGTCACAAACACCCATGGACAGTGCGCATGTCAAAAACCTCATTGGACATCGTGTGTGTCCCAAGCCCCGTTGGACAGTGTGTGTGTCACGATCCCCATGGGACAGAGTGTGTGTCACGAAGCCCATTGGACAGTGTGTGTGTCTACAAGCGCCATTGGACAGAGCGTGTGTGTCACAAACCCCATTGGATAGTGTGTGTGTGTGTCACAAACCCTCCTGGTCAGTGTGTGTGTCACAAAACCCATTGGATAGCATGCGTGTCACAAACACCATGGGACAGTGTGTGTGTGTCACAAACACCATTGTACAGGCTGTGTGTCACAAACACTATTGGACAGTGTTTGTGTCACAAACTCATTGGAAAGAGTGTGTGTGTCACAAACCCCATTGAACAGAGTGTGTGTGACAAACTCCATTGGACACCGTGTGTGTCATAAACCCCATTTTACAGCGTGTGTGTGTTACAATCCCCATTGGACAGTGTGTGTGTGTCACAAACCCCACTGGACAGCGTGTGAGTCACAAACCCCTTTAGACAGTGTGTGGTCACAAACTCCATTGGAGAGCCCGTGTCTGTCACATTCCCCATTGGACAGAGTGTGTGTCACAATAGCCATTGGACAGAGTGTGTGTGTCACAAAACCCATTGGATAGCGTGTGTGTCACAATCCTCATTTGACAGCGTGTGTGTCACAAGCCCCATTGGACAGACTGTGTGTGTCACAAACCCATTTGGACAGTGTGTGTGTCATAAACCCCATTGGACAGCGTGTATTTGTCACAATCACCATTGGACAGTGTGTGTGTGTCACAAAACCCATTGGACAGCGTGTGTGTCACAAACCCCTTTGGACAGTGTGTGTGTCACAATCCCCATTGGACAGCGTGTGTGTGTCACAATTCCCATTGGACAGTGTGAGTCACAAATCCCTTTGGGCAGCGTGCGTGTGTCACAAAGCCCAGTTGACAGAGTGTGTGTCACAAACCCGATTGGATAGCGTGTGTGTCACAATCACCCTGGGACAGCGTGTGTGTGTCACAATCCCCATTGAACAGTGTGTGTGTCACAAAACGCATTGGATAGCATGTGTGTCACAATACCCATTGGATAGTGTGTGTGTCACAAACCCCATTGGACAGCGTGTGTGTCACAAACACCATTGGACAGTGTGTGTGTCTCAAACCCCATTGGAAAAACTGTGTGTGTCACACACCCCATTGGATAGCATGTGAGTGTGTCACAAACCCCATTGGACAGCGTGTAGTGTCAGAAACCCCATTGGACAATGTGTGTCACAAATCTCATTGAATAGCGTGTGTGTGTCACAAACCGTATTGGACAGTGTGTATGACAAAATCCCCATTGGACAGCGTGTGTTTCACAAACCCCATTGGACAGAGTGTGCGTGTGACAAACCCCATTGGACAGCGTGTGTATCATAAGCCCAATTTTACACCGTGTGTTTGTCACAATCCCCATTGGACAGTGTGTGTGTGTCACAAACCCCATTAGAAAGTGTGCATGTCACAAACCCCATTGGACAGTATGTATATCACAGTCCCCATTGGACAGCGTCTGTGTCACAAACCCCATTGGACACCGTGTGTGTCACAAACCCCATTGGATAGCGTGTGTGTGTCACAAACCCTTTTGGACAGCGTGTGTGACAAACCCCATTGGACATCGAGTGTGTCACAATCCCCATTGGACAGCGTGTGTGTCAGGAACCCCATTGGACAGCGTGTGCGTCACAAGCGCCATTGGAAAGTGTGTCTGTCACAAACCCCATTGGAAAGTGTGTGTGTCATAACCCCCATTTTACAGCGTGTGTGTGTCACAATACTCATTGAACAGTGTGTGTGTGTCACAAACCCCATTGGACATCGTGTTTATCACCATCCTCATTGGACAGTGTGTGTCTCTCAAACCCCATTGGACAGACTGTGTGTGTCACACACCCCATTGGATAGCATGTGAGTGTATCACAAACCCCTTTGGACAGCGTGTAGTGTCAGAAACCCCGTTGGACAGTGTGTGTCACAAATCTCATTGGATAGCGTGTGTGTGTCACAAACCGTATTGGACAGTGTGTATGACAAAATCCCCATTGGACAGCGTGTGTGTCACAAACCCCATTGGACAGAGTGTGTGTCACGAAATTAACTGTACAGCGTGTGTGTCACAAGCACCATTGGACAGAGTGTGAGTGTCACAAACCCCATTGGATAGTGTGTGTGTCACCAAACCCATTAGAATTTGTGTGTGTCACAAAACCCATTGGATAGCGTCTGTGTGTCACAAACCGTATTGGTCAGTGTGTGTGTTACAAACCCCATTGAACAGCATGTGTGTCACGAATCCCATTGGACAGCATGTGTGTCACAATCCCCATTGGACAGCGTCTGTGTCAAAACCCAATTGGACAGTGTGTGTGTCACAAAACCCACTGGACAGCGTGTGTGTCACAAACCCCGTTGGACAGTGTGTGTGTCACAAAACCCACTGGACAGCGTGTGTGTAACGAACCCCATTGGACCGCTTCTGTGTCACAAGCACCATTGGACAGAGTGTGAGTGTCACAAACCCCATTGGATAGTGTGTGTGTCACAATCCGCATTAGAAATTGTGTGTGTTTTTCAAACCCCATTGTACTGCGTGTGTGTCATAAACCCTACTGGATAGCATGTGTGTGTCACAAACCCCATGGGACAGAGTGTGTGTCACAAGCACCGTTGGACAGAGTGTGAGTGTCACAAACCCCATTGGATAGTCTGTGTGTCACAATCCCCATTAGAAAGTGTGTGTGTTTTTCAAACCCCATTGGGTTGCGTGTGTGTCATAAACCCCATTGGATAGTGTGTGTGTCAGAAACCCCATGGGACAGAGTGTGTGTCACAAGCACCATTGGACAGATTGTGAGTGTCACAAACCCCTTTGCATAGTGTGTGTGTCACAAACCCCATTAGAAAGTGTGTGTGTCACAAACACCATTGGATAGCGTATGTGTGTCACAAAACCTATTGGACAGTGTGTGTGTGTCACAAACCCCGTTGGACAGTGTGTGTGTCATAAACCCCTTTGGATAGTGTGTGTGTATCACAAACCCCTTTGGACAGAGTGTGTGTCACTAACCCCATTGGACAGCGTGTGTATGACACAATCCCCATTGGACAGTGTGTGTTTCACAAAACCGATTGGATAGCGTGTGTGTCAAAAACCCTATTGGACAGCGTGTGTGTCACAGTCCCCACTGGAGATCCTGTGTGTCACAAACCCCATTGGACAGAGTGTGTGTCACAAACCCCACTGAACAGATTCTGTGTCATAAACACCATTGGACAGCGTGTGTGTGTCACAATCCCCATTGCACAGCGTGTGTGTCAAAACCCACTTGGACAGTGTGTGTGTCAGAAAACCCACTGGACAACGTGTGTGTCACAAACACCCATGGACAGTGTGAGTGTCACAAACTCCATTGTAGAGCGTGTGTGTGTCGCAATTCCCATTGGACAGTGTGTGTGTCACAAACACCATTGGACAGCGTGTGTGTCACAAACCCATTGGACAGAGTGTATGTGTCACAAAACCATTTGGAAAGTATTTGTGTCACGAACGCCACTGGCTAGCGTGTGTGTGTCACAAACCCCATTGGACAGAATGTTTTTCACGAGACACATTAGACAGAGTGTGTGTGTCACAAACCCTATTGGACAGTGTGTGTGTCACAAACCCCATTGTACAGATTGTGTGTCATAAACCCCATTGGACAGCGTGTGTGTGTCACAATCCCCATTGGACAGCGTGTCTGTCAAAACCCAATTCGACAGTGTGTGTGTCACAAAACCCACTGGACAGCTTGTGTGTCACAAACACCCATCGACATTGTAAGTGTCACAAACCCCACTGTACAGCGTATGTGTTTCACAATCCCCATTGGCCAGTGTGTGTGTCACAAACAGCATAGCACAGCGTGTGTGTCACAAGCCCATTGGACAGAGTGTGTGTGTCACAAACCCCTTTGGACAACGTGTGTGTCACAGTACCCATTGGACAGCGTGTTTGTCACAAACCCCATTGGACAGATTGTGTGTCATTAACAGAATTGGACAGCGTGTGTGTCACAATCCCAATTGGACAGAGTGTCTGTCAAAAACCAGTTGGACAGTGTGTGTGTCACAAACACCCATGAACAGTTTGTGTGTCACAAAACCCCTCTGAACAGCGTGTGTGTCAGAAACACCATTGGACACTGTGTTTGTCACAAATCCCATTGGACAGCGTTTGTGTCACAATCCCCAGTGGACAGTGTGTGTGTCAAAACCGCATTGGACAGTGTGTGTGCTAGAATACCCACTGGACAGCGTGTGTGTCACAAACATCCATGGACAGTGTGAGTGTCACAAACCCCATTGGATAGCGTTTGTGTCACAAACCCCTTTGGACAGTGTGTGTGTCACAAACCCAATTGGACAGTGTGTGTGTCACAAACAACATAGGACAGCGTGTGTGTCACAAGCACCATTGGACAGATTGTGAGTGTCACAAACCCCATTGGATATTGTGTGTGTCACAAACCCCTTTGGACAGCGTGTGTGTCACAAACAGCCATGGACAGTGTGCGTGTCACAAACCCCACTGGACATCGTCTGTGTCACAATCCCCTTTGGACAGCGTGTATCTTACAAAACCCATTGGACAGCGTGTGAGTGTCACAATCCCCATTGGATAGTGTGTGTGTCACAAACCCCATGGGACAGAGTGTGTGTCAAAAACCTCATTGGACAGTGTGTGTGTCAGAAACACCATTGGACAGCGTGTGTGTGTCACAATCCCCAGTGGACAGTGTGAGTGTCACAAAACCAATTGGATAGCGTGTGTGTCACGAACCCCATTAGAAAGTGTGTGTATCACAAAACCCATTGGACAGCATGTGTGTCACAAACCCTATTGGACAGAGTGTGCGTGTCACATACCCCATTGGACAGCGTGTGTGTCACAAACCATATTGGACAGCGTGTGTGTGTCACAATCCCCACTGGACAGTGTGTGTGTCACAAAACCCGTTTGATAGCATGTGTGTCACAAACCCATTGGAAAGACTGTGTGTCACAAACCCCATTGGATAGTGTATGTGTGTCACAAACCCTATTGGAAAGCGTGTGTGTCATAAAACCCATTGGATACCGTGTGTGTGTCACAAACCCCATTATAAAGTGTGCGTGTCACAAACCCCATTGGACAGCGTGTGTGTCACAAAGCCCTGTGGTCACTGTGTGTGTCACGAACGCCATTGGACAGTGTGTGTGTCACAAACCCTCCTGGACAGTCTGTGTGTCACAATCCCCTTTGGACATCCATTGTATCACAAACCCCTCTGGAAAGTGTGTGTGTCACAAACACCATTGGACAGCGTGTGTGTGTCACAATCCCCACTGTACTGCGTGTGTCATGAACCCCATTGGACAGCTTGTGTGTCACAAGACCTATTGGAAAGAGTGTGTGTGTCACCATCCCCATTGGACAGCGTGTGCGTCACAATCCCCATTGGACAGCGTGTGCGTCACAAACCACATTGGACAGTGTGTTTGTGTCACAATAGCCATTGGACATCGTGTGTGTGTTACAATTCCCACTGGACAGTGTGTGTGTCACAAACCCCGTGGGACAGAGTGTGTGTCACGAACCCCTTTGGACAGTATGTGTGTCGCAAACCCCATTGGACAGCGTGTGTGTGTCACAATCCCCATTGGTCAGTGTGTGTGTTACAAAATCCATTGGATAGAGTGTGTGTGTCACAAAACCTCCTGTTCAGTGTGTGTGTCACAAAATCCATTGGACAGCATGCGTGTCATAAACACCATCGGGCAGTGTGTGTGTCACAAACCCCATTAGAAAGTGTGCGTGTCACAAACCCCATTGGAAAGTGTGTGTGTCACAAACACCGTTGGACAGCGTGTGTGTCACAATACCCATTGGACACCGTGTGGGTCACAAACCCCATTGGACAGACTGTGTGTGTCACAAACCCCATTGGACAGCGTGTGTGTCACAAACCCCATTGGACATTGTGTGTGTGTCACAAACACCATTGGACAGCGTGTGTGTGTCACAATCCCCACTGGACAGTGTATCTGTCACAAAACCCATTGGATAGCGTGTGTGTCACGAATCCCTTTAGAAAGTGTGTGTGTCACAAACCCCATTGGATAATGTATGTATGTCACAAACCCCATTGGACAACGTGTGTGTCATAAACCCCATTGGATACTGTGTGTGTGCCACAAACCCGATTATAAAGTGTGCGCTTCACAAACCCCATTGGACAGCGTGTGTGTCACAAACCCCATTGGACATAGTGTGTGTCACAAACCCTATTGGACAGCGTGTGTGTCATAAACCCCATTGGATACCGTGTGTGTGTCACAAACCCCATTATAAAGTGTGCGTGTCACAAACCCCATTGGACAGCGTGTGTGTCACAAATCCCATTGGACTGTGTGTGTGTCACAAACCCCATTGGACAGAGTTTGTGCTTAACAAACCCCATTGGAGAGCGTGTGGGTCACAAACCCCATTGGACAGAGTTTGTGTGTCACAAACCCCACTGGAGAGTGTGTGTGTCATAAACCCCATTGGACAGCGTGTGTTTGTCACAAACCCCATTAGAAAGTATGCGTGTCACAAACCCCATTTGATAGCGTGTGTGTGCAACAAACCCTATTGGACAGCGTGTGTGTCACAATCCCCATTGGACAGCGTCTGTGTCACAAAGCCCATTGGACAGAGTGTGTGTCACAAACACCATTGGACAGCTTGTGTGTGTCACAATCCCCATTGGACAGTGTGTGTGTCACAAAACCCATTGGACAACGTGTGTGCCACGAACCCCATTGGACAGCGTGTGTGTCACAAGCACCATTGGACAGAGTGTGAGTGTCACAAACCCCATTGGAAAGTGTATGTTTCACAAACCCCATTGGATAGCGTGTGTCTGTCACAAACCCTTTTGGACAGTGTTTGTCACAAAACCCACTGGACACCGTGTGTGTTCACAAACCCCATGGGACAGCGTCTTTGTCACAATCCCCATTTCACAGCGTGTGTGTCACAAACACCATTGGACAGCATGTGTGTGTAACAATACTCATTGCACATCGTGTGTGTCACAAACCCCTTTGGACACTGTGTGTGTCACAAACCCCATTGGACAGCGTGTGTGTGTCACAATCCCCATTGGACAGCGTGTGTGTCACAAACACCATTGGATAGCGTGTGTGTGTCTGAAACCCTATTGGACAGTGTGTAGGTCACAATCCCCATTGGACAGCGTCTCTGTCACAATCCCCATTGGACAGTGTGTGTGTCACAAAACCCACTGGACAGCGTGTGTGTCACAAAATCCCCTGGACAGAGTGTGTGTCACAAACCCCATTGGACAGCGTGTGTTTGTCACAATCCCCATTGGACAGTGTGTGTGTCACAAATATCATTGGACAGCATGTGTGTCACAAGCCCTTTGGTCAGAGTGTGTGTGTCACAAAACCCACTGGGCAGCGTGTGTGTCACAAACCCCATTGGACAGTGTGCGTGTGTAACAATACCCATTAGACAGTGTGTGTGTCACAAACCGCATTGGACAGCATTTGTGTCACAATCCCCAGTGGACAGCCTATGTTTGTCACAATCCCCATTGGTCAGTGTGCGTGTCACAAAACCCACTGGACAGCCTGTGTGTCACAAACCCCCCTGGTCAGTGTGTGTGTCACAATCCCCAGTGGACAGCGTGTGTGTCAAAACCCCATTGGACAGTGTGTGTGTCACAAACCCCATTAGAGTGTGTGTATCACAAACCCCATTGCATAGCATGCGTGTGTCACAATCCCCATTGGACAGTGTGTGTGTCACAAAACCTATTGGATAGAGTGTGTTTCACGAACCCCATTAGAAAGTGTGTGTGTCACAAACCCCATTGGACAGCATTTGTGTGTCACAAACCCTATTGGACAGAATGTGTGTGTCACACACCCCATTGGACAGCGTGTGTGTCACAAACACCACTGGGCAGCGTGTGAGTCACAAGCCCCATTGGGCAGCGTGTGTGTCACACACACCATTGGAGAGCGTGTGTGTGTAACAATACCCGTTGGACAGCCTGTGTGTCACAAACCCCATTGGACAGCGTGTGTGTCACAAACCCCCGTGGATACTGTGTGTGTCACAAACCCTTTTGGACAGTGTGTGTGTCACAAACCCCACTGGACAGCATGTGTGTCACAAACACCCATGGACAGTGTGCGTGTCACAAACACCATTGGACATCCTGTTTGTCACAAACCCCTTTGGACAGTGTGTGTGTCACAAACCCCATTGGACAGCGTGTGTGTGTCACAATCCCCATTGGTCAGCGTGTGTGTCACAAACCCCATGGGACAGCGTGTGTGCGTCACAAACCCCATTGGAAAGTGTGTGTGTCACAAACCCCATTAGAAACTATGCGTGTCACAAACCCTACTGGATAGCGTGCGTGTGTCACAAACCGCATTGGAAAGTGTGTGTGTCACAAACTCCACTGGACAGCATGTGTGTCACAAACCCCATTGGACAGTGTATGTGTCACAAACCCCATTGGATTGTATGTGTGTGTCACAAACCCTGTTGGACAGTGTGTGTGTCACGAATCCCATTGGACAGAGCTTGTGTGACACAATCCCCATTGGTCAGTGTGTGTGTCACAATACCCATTGGACAGCGTGTGTGTCACAAACCCCATTGGATAGCCTGTGTGTGTCACAAACCCCGGTGGACAGTGTGTGTGTGTCTCAAACCCCACTGGATAGCGTGTGTGTCTCACAAACCCTATTGGACAGTGTGTGTCTCACAATACCTTACTGTACAGCGTGTAAGCAACGAACCCCATTGGACAGCATGTGTGTCACAAGACCCATTGGACAGAGTGTGTGTGTCACAATACCCATTGGACAGTGTTTGTGTGTCACAAACCACATTAGACAGCGTGTGTTTCACAAACCCCTTTGGACAGAGTGTGTGTCACAAACCCCATGGGACAGAGTGTCTGTCACGAACCCCTTAGGACAGCGTGCGTGTCACAAGCCCCATTGGACAGAGTGTGTGAGTCACAAACCCCATTGGACAGCTTATGTATCACAAATCCCTTTGGACAGCGTGTGTGTGTCACAATCCCCATTGGACAGTGTGTGTGCCATAAACCCCATTGGACAGAGTTTGTGTCACAAACCCCACTGGACAGCGTGTGTGTCACAAACCCCATGGGACAGAGTGTGTGTCACAAACACTATTGGTCAGCGTGTGTATGTCACAAGCCCATTGGACAGAGTGTGTGTGTCACAAAACCCACTGGAGAGCATGTGTGTCGCAAGCCCCATTCGACAGCTTGTGTGTCACAAACACCATTGGACAGCGTGTGTTTGTCACAAACCCTATTGGACAGCGAGTGTATGTCACAAACCCTCCTGGTCAGTGTGTGTGTCACAAAACCCATTGGACAGAGTGTGTGTCACAAGCACCATTGGACAGTGTATGTGTCACAAACCCCATTGGATAGTATGTGTGTGTCACAAACCCTGTTGGACAGTGTGTGTGTCACGAATCCCATTGGACAGAGCGTGTGTGACACAATCCCCATTGGACAGTGTGTGTGTCACAATACCCATTGGACAGCGTGTGTGTCACAAACCCCATTGGATAGCCTGTGTGTGTCACAAACCCCAGTGGACAGTGTGTGTGTGTCTCAAACCCCACTGGATAGCGTGTGTGTGTCACAAACCCTATTGGACAGTGTGTGTCTCACAATACCTTACTGTACAGCGTGTAAGCAACGAACCCCATTGGACAGCATGTGTGTCACAAGACCCATTGGACAGAGTGTGTTTGTCACATACCCATTGGACAGCGTGTGTGTCAGAAACCCCATTGGACAGCGTGAGTGTGTCACAATACCCAGTGGACAGTGTTTGTGTGTCACAAACCACATTAGACAGCGTGTGTTTCACAAACCCCTTTGGACAGTGTGTGTGTCACAAACCCCATTGGACAGCGTGTGTGTGACACAATCCCCTTTTCACAGTGTCTGTGTCACAATACCCATTGGACAGTGTGTGTGTCACAATACCCATTGGACAGCTTGTGTGTCACAAACCCCCGTAGACACTGTGTGTGTCACAAACCCCACTGGACAGTGTGCCTGGCACAAACCCCATTGGACAGCATGTGTGTCAAACCCTTTTGGACAGTGTGTGTATCACATACCCCATTGGACAGAGTTTGTGTCACAAACCGTATTGGACAGCATGTGTGTCACAAATCCCATTGGACAGCGTGTGTGTTTCACAAAACCCATTTGACAGAGTGTGTGTCACAAACACCATTGCACAGTGTGAGTGTCACAAACCCCATTGGACAGCGAGTGTGTGTCACAAACCCTCTTGGTCAGTGTGTGTGTCACAAACCCCATTGGACAGCGTGTGTGTCACAAACCCCATTGGACAGCGTGTGTGTCACAAACCTCATGAGACAGCGTTTGTGTGTCACAATCCCCATTGAACAGTGTGTGTGTCATAAAACCCATTGGATAGCGTGTGTGTCACAAACCCCATTTGAAAGTATGTGTGACACAAACCCCATTGGATAGCGTGTGTGTGTCACAAACCCTATTGGGCACTGTGTGTGTCACAAACCCCATTGTGCAGCGTGAGGGCAAAAAACCCCATTGGACAGCATGTGTGTCACAAGACCCATTGGAAAGAGTGTGTGTGTCACAAACCCGTTGGACAGTGTGTGTGTCACAAACCCCATGGGACTGTGTGTGTGTCACAAACCCCGCTGGACAGCGTTTGTGTCACAAACACCTATGTACAGTGTGCGTGTCACAAACCCCATTGGATATCGTGTGTGTCACAAACCCTTTTGGACAGTGTGAGTGTCACAAATCCCACAGGACAGCGTGTGTGTCACAAACCCCTTTGGACAGCGTGTGTGTCACTAACCACATTGGACATCGTGTGTGTCAGAAACACCCATGGACAGTGTGTGTGTGTCAGAATCCCCATTGAACAGAGTGTGTGTCACAAACCCCATGGGACAGAGTGTCTGTCACGAACCCCATAGGACAGCGTGCGTGTCACAAGCCCCATTCGACAGAGTTTGTGAGTCACAAACCCCATTAGACAGCTTATGTATCACAAACCCCTTTGGACAGCGTGTGTGTTTCACAATCCCCATTGGACAGAGTTTGTGTCACAAACCCCACTGGACAGCGTGTGTGTCACAAACCCCATGGGACAGAGTGTGTGTCACAAACACTATTGGTCAGCGTGTGTATGTCACAAGCCCATTGGACAGAGTGTGTGTGTCACAAACCCCATTGGACAGCGTGTGTGTGTCACAATACCCATTGGACAGTGTTTGTGTGTCACAAACCACATTAGACAGCGTGTGTTTCACAAACCCCTTTGGACAGTGTGTGTGTCACAAACCCCATTGGACAGCGTGTGTGTGACACAATCCCCTTTTCACAGTGTCTGTGTCACAATACCCATTGGACAATGTGTGTGTCACAATACCCATTGGACAGCTTGTGTGTCACAAACCCCCGTAGACACTGTGTGTGTCACAAACCCCACTGGACAGTGTGCCTGGCACAAACCCCATTGGACACCGTGTGTGTCAAACCCTTTTGGACAGTGTCTGTATCACAAACCCCATTGGACAGAGTTTGTGTCACAAACACCATTGCACAGTGTGAGTGTCACAAACCCCATTGGACAGCGAGTGTGTGTCACAAACCCTCTTGGTCAGTGTGTGTGTCACAAACCCCATTGGACAGCGTGTGTGTCACAAACCCCATTGGACAGCGTGTGTGTCACAAACCTTATGAGACAGCGTGTGTGTGTCACAATCCCCATTGAACAGTGTGTGTGTCATAAAACCCATTGGATAGCGTGTGTGTCACAAACCCCATTTGAAAGTATGTGTGACACAAACCCCATTGGATAGCGTGTGTGTGTCACAAACCCTATTGGGCACTGTGTGTGTCACAAACCCCATTGTGCAGCGTGAGTGCAAAAAAACCCATTGGACAGCATGTGTGTCACAAGACCCATTGGAAAGAGTGTGTGTGTCACAAACCCGTTGGACAGTGTGTGTGTCACAAACCCCATGGGACTTTGTGTGTGTCTCAAACCCCGCTGGACAGCGTTTGTGTCACAAACACCTATGTACAGTGTGCGTGTCACAAACCCCATTGGATATCGTGTGTGTCACAAACCCTTTTGGACAGTGTGAGTGTCACAAATCCCACAGGACAGCGTGTGTGTCACAAACCCCTTTGGACAGCGTGTGTGTCAGAAACACCCATGGACAGTGTGTGTGTGTCAGAATCCCCATTGAACAGAGTGTGTGTCACAAACCCCATGGGACAGAGTGTCTGTCACGAACCCCATAGGACAGCGTGCGTGTCACAAGCCCCATTCGACAGAGTTTGTGAGTCACAAACCCCATTAGACAGCTTATGTATCACAAACCCCTTTGGACAGCGTGTGTGTGTCACAATCCCCATTGGACAGAGTTTGTGTCACAGACCCCACTGGACAGCGTGTGTGTCACAAACCCCATGGGACAGAGTGTGTGTCACAAACACTATTGGTCAGCGTGTGTATGTCACAAGCCCATTGGACAGAGTGTGTGTGTCACAAACCCCATTGGACAGCGTGTGTGTGTCACAATACCCATTGGACAGTGTTTGTGTGTCACAAACCACATTAGACAGCGTGTGTTTCACAAACCCCTTTGGACAGTGTGTGTGTCACAAACCCCATTGGACAGCGTGTGTGTGACACAATCCCCTTTTCACAGTGTTTGTGTCACAATACCCATTGGACAATGTGTGTGTCACAATACCCATTGGACAGCTTGTGTGTCACAAACCCCCGTAGACACTGTGTGTGTCACAAACCCCACTGGACAGTGTGCCTGGCACAAACCCCATTGGACACCGTGTGTGTCAAACCCTTTTGGACAGTGTGTGGATCACAAACCCCATTGGACAGAGTTTGTGTCACAAACCCTATTGGACAGCATGTGTGTCACAAATCCCATTGGACAGCGTGTGTGTGTCACAAAACCCATTTGACAGAGTGTGTATCACAAACACCATTGTACAGTGTGAGTGTCACAAACCCCATTGGACAGCGAGTGTGTGTCACAAACCCTTTTGGACAGTGTGTGTGTCACAAACCCCACAGGACAGCGTGTGTGTCACAAACCCCTTTGGACAGTGTGTGTGTCACTAACCACATTGGACATCGTGTGTGTCAGAAACACCCATGGATAGTGTGTGTGTGTCAGAATCCCCATTGGAAAGAGTGTGTGTCACAAACCCCACTGGACAGAGTGTCTGTCACGAACCCCATAGGACAGCGTGTGTGTCACAAACCCCATGGGATATAGTGTGTGTCACAAACACTATTGGTCAGCGTGTGTATGTCACAAGCCCATTGGACAGAGTGTGTGTGTCACAAAACCCACTGGACAGCGTGTGTGTAACGAACCCCTTTGGACCGCTTCTGTGTCACAAGCACCGTTGGACAGACTGTTGTGTCACAATCCCCATTAGACAGCATGTGTGTCACATACCCCATTGGACAGTGTGTGTGTGTCACAATCCCCATTTGATAGAGTGTGTGTGTCACAAACCCCATTAGAATGTATGCGTGTCAAAAACCCCATTGGACAGTGTGTGGTGTCGCAATCCCCATTGGCCATCGTGTGTATCACAAACCCCATAGGACAGTGTGTGTGTGTCAGAAACCCCATTTGATAGAGTGTTTGTGTCACAAACCCTATTGGACAGTGTGTGTGTCACAAAACCCACTGGATAGCGTGTGTGTCACAAATGCCATTGGACAGCGTGTGTGTCACAAGCCACATGGGACAGCGTGTGTGTCACAAACCCCTTTAGACAGTGTGTGTGTCACAAACCCCATTGGACAGCGTGTGTGTGTCACAATCCCATTAGAAAGAATGTGTGCCACAAACCCCATTGTATAGCATGTGTGTGTCACAAACTCTATTGAACAGAGTGTGTGTTTCACAAACCCCATTGGAGAGCGTGTGGGTCACAAACCCCATTGGATAGTGTATGTGTAATAAACCCCATTGGACAGCATGTTTGTGTCACAAACCCCATGGGACAGAGTGTGTGTCACAAACACTATTGGTCATCGTGTGTGTGTCACAAACCCCACTGGACAGCGTGTGTGTCTCGAACCCCATTGGACAGCGTGTGTGTCACAAACCCCATTGGACAGCGTGTGTGTCACAAAACACATTGGACATCGTGTGTGTCACAAACCCCTTTGGACAGTGTGTGTGTCACAAACACCATTGGACAGCATGTGTGTCACATAAACCCATGGACAGTGTGCGTGTCACAAACCCCATTGTACATCTTGCGTGTCACAAACCCCTTTGGACAGTGTGTGTGTCAAAAACCCCATTGGACAGCGTATGTGTGTCACCAAGTTGGGAGGGAGTGTCGACCTGCTGGAAGGCAGGAGGGCCCTGCAGAGGGATCTGGATAGACTGGAAAAGTGGGCTGATTCCAATGGGATGATGTTCAATAAGGCCAAATGCCGGGTGCTGCACTTTGGTCACAACAACCCCCTGCAGCGCTACAGGCTGGGCGCAGAGTGGCTGGAGAGCAGTCAGACAGAAAGGGACCTGGGAGTACTAATTGATAGGAAGCTCAACATGAGCCATCAGTGTGCCCAGGTGGCCAAGAAGGCCAATGGTATCCTGTCCTGTATCAAAAATAGCGTGGTCAGCAGGACAAGGGAAGTGATCCTTCCCCTGTACTCTGCATTGGTGAGGCCACACCTGGAGTATTGTGTTCAGTTCTGGGCCCCTCAGTTCAGGAAAGACATTGAAGTGCTGGAGCGGGTCCAGAGAAGAGCAACACGACTGGTGAAAGGACTCGAACATAAGACCTATGAGGAGAGGCTGAGGGAGCTGGGGTTGTTTAGTCTAGAGAAGAGGAGGCTTAGAGGTGACCTCATCACTCTCTATAACTACCTGAAGGGAAGTTATAGCCAGGTGGGGATTGGTCTCTTCTCCCAGGCAGTTAGCAACAGGACAAGGGGGCATGGGCTTAAACTCTACCAGGGGAAATTTAGGCTGGATATTAGAAAGAAATTCTTTACAGAGAGAGTGGTCAGGCATTGGAATGGCCTGCCCAGGGAGGTAGTGGACTCGCCGTCCCTGGAGGTTTTTAAACTGAGATTGGACATGGCAATTAGTGCCATGATCTAGTAAATGGACTAGAGTTGGGCCAAGGGTTGGACTCAATGATCTCTGAGGTCTTTTCCAACCCAGTCGATTCTGTGATTCTGTGATTCTGTGAATCCCCATGCTACAGAGTGTGTGTCACGAACCCCATTGGGCAGCGTGTGTGTGTCACAAACCCCATTGGACAGCGTGTGTGTGTCGCAAACCCCATGGGACAGAGTACGTGTCACAAACCCAAATGGACAGCGTGTGTGTAATAAACCCCATTGGACAGCGTGTGTGTGTCACAATCCCCATTGGACAGCATGTGTGTGTCACAAACCCCATGTGATAGAGTGTGTGTGTCACAAATGCCATTAGAAAGTATGCGTGTCACAAACACCATTGGTCAGCGTGTGTGTGTCACAAGCCCATTGGACAGAGTGTGTGTGTCACAAAACCCATGGGGCAGCGTGTGTGTCACGAACCCCATTGGACAGAGTGTGTGTCACAAACCCCATTGGACAGTGTGTGTGTGTCAGAAACCCCATGTGATAGAGTGTGTGTGTCACAAACCCCATTAGAAAGTATGCGTGTCACAAACCCCATTGGACAGCGTGTGTGTGTCACAAACCCCATTAGACAACATGTGTTTCACAAACCCCTTGGGACAGTGTGTGTGTCACAAACCCCATGGGACAGAGTGTGTGTCACAAACACTATTGGTCAGCGTGTGCGTGTCACAATCCCCATTAGACAGCGTGTGTGTCAAAAACCCCATTGGACAGTGTGTGGTGTCACAAAAACCATTGGACAGCGTGTGTGTCACAAACCCCATTGGACAGTGTGCGTGTGTCACAAACCCCATTTGATAGAGTGTGTGTGTCACAAACCCTGTTGGACAGTGTGTGTGTCACAAAACCCATTGGATAGCGTGTGTGTCACAAACGCCATTGGACAGTGTGTGTGTCACAAGCCCCATTGTACAGAGTGTATTTGTCACAAAGCCCACAGGACAGCGTGTGTGTCACGAACCCCATTGGACAGCGTGTGTGTCAAAAGCACCGTTGGACAGAGTGTGGTGTCACAATCGCCATTGGACAGCGTATGTGTCACAAACCCCATTGGACAGTGTGTGTGTGTCACAAAGCCCATTGGACAGCGTGTGTGTCACAATCCCAATTGGACAGCGTGTGTGTGTCACAAAGCCCACTGGACAGAGTGTGTGTCACGAACCCCATTGGACAGGGTGTGTGTCAAAAGCACCGCTGGACAGAGTGTGGTGTCACAAACCCCATTGGAAAGTGGATGTGTCACAAAACCCATTGGATAGCGTGTGTGTGTCACAAGCCCTATTGGACAGTGTGTGTGTCACAAAACCCACTGGATAGCGTGTGTGTCACAAACCCCATTGGACAGCGTGTGTGTCACAAACCCCATTGGACAGTGTGTATTTGTCACAAAGCCCATTGGACAGCGTGTGTGTCACAATCCCAATTGGACAGCGTGTGTGTCACAAACCCCATGGGATAGGGTGTGTGTGTCACAATATCCATTGGACAGTAGTGCGTGTCACAAACCCCATTTGATAGAGTGTGTGTGTCACAAACCCTATTGGACAGTGTGTGTGTCACAAACCCCATTAGACAGCGTGTTTGTGTCACAATCCCGATTGGACAGAGTGTGTGTGTCACAAACCGCATGGGACAGAGTGTGTGTCACGAACCCCATTGGACAGCGTGTGTGTGAAAAACCCCACTGGAAAGTATTTGTGTCACAAACCCCATTGGATAGCGTGTGTTTGTCACAAACTCTATTGGACAGAGTGTGTGTTTCACAAACCCCATTGGACAGCCTGTGTGTAGTCAAAAACAGCCATGGACAGTGTGCGTGTCACAAACCCCATTGGACAGAGTGTGAGTCACAAACCCCATGGGACAGAGTGTGTGTCACAATCCCCATTGGACAGTGTGTGTGTCACATACCACATGGGGCAGAGTGTGTGTCAAAAACACTATTGGTCAGGGTGTGTCTGTCACAAGCCTATTGGAAAGAGTGTGTGTGTTTCACAAAACCCACTGGACAGCGTGTGTGTCTCGAACCCCATTGGTCAGCGTGTGTGTCACAAACCCCTTTGGACAGCGTGTGTGTGTCACAAACCCCATTGGAAAGTATGTGTCACAAACCGCATTGGATAGCGTGTGTGTGTCAAAAACCCATTAGTAAGTATGTGTGTAACAAACCTCACTGGATAGCATGTGTGTGTCACAAACCCCATTGGACAGAGTGTGTGTCACAAACCCCATTGGACAGTGTGTGGTGTCACAAAAACCATTGGACAGCGTGTGTGTCACAAACCTCATTGGACAGTGTGCGTGTGTCACAAACCCCATTTGATAGAGTGTGTGTGTCACAAACCCTATTGGACAGTGTGTGTGTCACAAAACCCATTGGATAGCGTGTGTGTCACAAACGCCATTGGACAGTGTGTGTGTCACAAGCCCCATTGTACAGAGTGTATTTGTCACAAAGCCCACAGGACAGCGTGTGTGTCACGAACCCCATTGGACAGCGTGTGTGTCACAAACCTCATTGGACAGTGTGTGTGTGTCACAAAGCCCATTGGACAGCGTGTGTGTCACAATCCCAATTGGACAGCGTGTGTGTGTCACAAAGCCCACTGGACAGCGTGTGTGTCACGAACCCCATTGGACAGGGTGTGTGTCAAAAGCACCGTTGGACAGAGTGTGGTGTCACAAACCCCATTGGAAAGTGGATGTGTCACAAACCCCATTGGATAGCGTGTGTGTGTCACAAGCCCTATTGGACAGTGTGTGTGTCACAAAACCCACTGGATAGCGTGTGTGTCACAAACCCCATTGGACAGCGTGTGTGTCACAAACCCCATTGGACAGAGTGTATTTGTCACAAAGCCCATTGGACAGTAGTGCGTGTCACAAACCCCATTGGACATCGTGTGTGTCACAAACCCCTTTGGACAGTGTAGTGTGTCACAAACCCCATTGGACAGCGTGTGTGTGTAAAAATCCCCATTGGACAGTGTGTGTGTCACAAACACTACTGGACAGAGTGTGTGTGTCACAAAACCCAATAGACAGCGTGTGTGTCACGAACCCCATTGGACAGCGTGTGTGTCACAAACCCGATTAGACAGTGTGTGTGTCACAAGCCTCATTGGACAGCGTGTGTGTCACAATCCCCATTGCACAGAGTGTGTGTGTCACAAACCGCATGGGACAGAGTGTGTGTCACGAACCCCATTGGACAGCGTGTGTGTCAATAACCCCACTGGAAAGTATGTGTATCACAAACCCCATTGGATAGCGTGTGTGTGTCACAAACTCTATTGGACAGAGTGTGTGTTTCACAAACCCCATTGGACAGCGTGTGTGTCAAAAACCCCATTGGACAGCCTGTGTGTAGTCAAAAACACCCATGGACAGTGTGCGTGTCACAAACCCCATTGGACAGAGTTTGAGACACAAACCCCATGGGACAGAGTGTGTGTCACAATACCCATTGGACAGTGTGTGTGTCACATACCACATGGGGCAGAGTGTGTGTCACAAACAGTATTGGTCAGGGTGTGTGTGTCACAAGCCTATTGGAAAGAGTGTGTGTGTTTCACAAAACCCACTGGACAGCGTGTGTGTCTCGAACCCCATTGGACAGCGTGTGTGTCACAAACCCCTTTCTACAGCGTGTGTGTGTCACAAAGCCCATTGGAAAGTATGTGTCACAAACCACATTGGGTAGCGTGTGTGTGTCAAAAACCCATTAGAAAGTATGTGTGTCACAAACCTCATTGGATAGCATGTGTGTGTCACAAACCCCATTTGACAGAGTGTGTGTCACAATCCCCATTGGACAGTGTGTGTGTGTCACAAACCCCATTAGACAGCGTGTGTGTCACAAACCCCTTTGGACAGTGTAGTGTGTCACAAACCCCATTGGACAGCGTGTGTGTGCAAAAATCCCCATTGGACAGTGTGTGTGTCACAAACACTACTGGACAGAGTGTGTGTGTCACAAAACCCAATAGACAGCGTGTGTGTCACGAAACCCATTGGACAGCGTGTGTGTCACAAACACTACTGGACAGAGTGTGTGTGTCACAAAACCCAATAGACAACGTGTGTGTCACGAACCCCATTGGACAGCGTGTGTGTCACAAACCCGATTAGACAGTGTGTGTGTCACAAGCCTCATTGGACAGCGTGTGTGTCAAAATCCCCACTGGACAGCGTGTGTGTCACAAACCCCATTGGACAGCATGTGTGTCACAAACCCCATTGGACAGCGTGTGTGTCACAAACCCCATTTGAAAGTGTTTGTGTCACAAACCCAATTGGATAGCGTGTGTGTGTCAGGAACCCTCCTGGCCAGTGTGCGTGTCACAAACACCATTGGACAGCGTGTGTGTGTCACAAACCCGATTGGAAAGTGTGTGTCACAAACCCCATTGGATAGCCTGTGTGTGTCAAAAAACCCATTAGAAAGTATGTGTGTCACAAACCCCTTTGGATAGCATGTGTGTGTCACAAACCCTACTGTACAGTGTGTGTGTGCTGCAAACCCCATGGGACAGAGTGTGTGTCACAAACCTCATTGGATAGCGTGTGTGTGTCACAAACCCTATTGGACAGTGTGTGTGTCACAAAACCCACCGGATAGCGTGTGTGTCACAAACAGAATTGGACAGTGTATGTGTGTCACAAAGCCCATTGGACAGCGTGTGTGTGACACAAACCCTATTGGACAGAGTGTGTGTTTCACAAACCCCATTGGATATCGTGTGTGTCACAAACCCCATTGGACAGTGTGTGTGTGTCATAAACCCCATTAGACAGCGTGTGTGTCACAAACCCCTCTGGACAGTGTGTGTGTCACAAACCCCATTAGAAAATATGCGTGTCACAAATCCCATTGGATAGCGTGTGTGTCACAAACCCCATTGGACAGTGTGTGTGTGTCACAAACCCCATTAGACAGCGTGTGTGTCACAAACCCCTTTGGACAGTGTAGTGTGTCACAAACCCCATGGGACAGCGCGTGTGTGTAAAAATCTCCATTGGACAGTGTGTGTGTCACAAACACTACTGGACAGAGTGTGTGTGTCACAAAACCCAATAGACAGCGTGTGTGTCAAGAACCCCATTGGACAGCGTGTGTGTCACAAACCCGATTAGACAGTGTGTGTGTCACAAGCCTCATTGGACAGCGTGTGTGTCACAATCCCCATTGGACAGTGTGTGTGTGTTACAAACCCCATTAGACAGCGTGTGTGTCACAAGCCCCTTTGGACAGTGTAGTGTGTCACAAACCCCATTGGACAGCGTGTGTGTGTAAAAATCCCCATTGGACAGTGTGTGTGTCACAAACACTACTGGACAGAGTGTTTGTGTCACAAAACCCAATAGACAGCGTGTGTGTCAGGATCCCCATTGGACAGCGTGTGTGTCACAATCCCCATTGGACAGAGTGTGTGTGTCACAAACCGCATGGGACAGAGTGTGTGTCAGGAACCCCATTGGACAGCGTGTGTGTCAAAAACCCCACTGGAAAGTATGTGTGTCACAAACCCCATTGTATAGCGTGTGTGTGTCACAAACTCTATTGGACAGAGTGTGTGTTTCACAAACCCCATTGGACAGCGTGTGTGTCACAAACCCCATTGGACAGCCTGTGTGTAGTCAAAAACACCCATGGACAGTGTGCGTGTCACAAACCCCATTGGACAGAGTTTGAGACACAAACCCCATGGGACAGAGTGTGTGTCACAAACCCCCCTGGACAGTGTGTGTTTCACAATCCCAAGTGGACAGCGTGTGTGTCACAATCCCCATTGGACAGCGTGTGTGACAAAACCCACTGGACAGCGTGTGTGTCACAAACACCCATGGACAGTGTGAGCGTCACAAACACCATTGGACAGCGTGTGTGTCACAAGCCTATTGGACAGAGTGTGTGTGTCACAAACCCCATTGGAAAGTGTATGTGTCACAAACCCCATTGGATAGACTCTGTGTGTCTCAAAGACTATTGTGGAGTGTGTGTGTCTCAAAACACACTGGACAGCGTGTGTGTCACAAACCCCATTGGACAGAGTTTGTGTCACAAACCCCATTGGACAGCGTGTGTGTCACAATCACCATTGGACAGAGCGTGTGTTCACAAACCCCATTGGAAAGTGTATGTGTCACAAACCGCACGGGAGAGCGTTTGTGTGTCACAAACCCCATTGTATAGCGCGTTTTTCACAAGCCCTTTGGACAGAGTGTGTGTGGCACATATCCCATTGTACAGCTTGTTTGTCATAATGCCCATTCGACAGCGTGTGTGTCACAAACCCCATTGGACAGAGTGTGTGTGACAAACCCCATTTTACAGTGTATGTGTCACAAACCCCATTGGACAGCGAGTGTAACACAGACACCATTGGACAGAGTGTGTGTGTCACAAAACCCACTGCACAGTGTGTGTGTCACAAAACCCACTGCACAGTGTGTGTGTCACAAACCCCTTTGGACAGTGTTCGTGTCACAAACAACATTGGACAGCGTGTGTTTCACAAATCCCATTGGAAAGTATATGTGTCACAAACCGCATTAGATAGCGTGTGTGTGACACAAACCCCATTGTACAGCGTGTTTGCCACAAGCCCTTTGGACAGAGTGTGTGTGTCACATACCCCGTTGGACAGCGTGTATGTCAAAAACCAATTTAGACAGCGTGTATGTCACAAAGCACATTGTACAGCGTGTGTGTGTCACAATCCCCATTGGACAGCGTGTGTATCACAAACCCCATTGGACAGCGTGTCTGTCACAATCCCCATTGGACACCGTGTGTGTCAGAAACCCAGTTGGGCAGAGTGTGTGTGTCACAAACCCCATTGCACGTCGTGCGTGTCAAAAACCCTTTTGGACAGTGTGTGTCTCACAAACCCACCTGGACAGTGTGCCTGTCACAAACCCCATTGGACATCGTGTGTATCACAAACTCCTTTGGACAGTTTGTGTGTCACAAACCCCATTGGACAGCGTGTGTGTGTCACAATCCCCATTGGACAGTGTGTATGTGTCACAAACCCCTTTGGACAGTGTGTGTGTAACAAACCCCATTGGACAGCGTGTGTGTGTCACAAACCCCATTGGACAGTGTGTGTGTCACAAAACCCACTGGATAGCCTGTGTGTCACAAACCCCATTTGAAAGTGTGTGTGTCACAAACCCCATTGGATAGCGTGTGTGTCACAAACCCCACTCTAAAGCATGTATTCAACGAACCCCATTGGACAGAGTGTGTGTCACAAGACCCATTGGAGAGAGTGTTTGTGTAACAAAACCCATTAGACAGTGTGTGTGTCACAAAGCCCATTTGACAGCGTGTGTGTCATAAACCCCCATGGACACTGTGTGTGTCACGAATGCCATTCGACAGTGTTTGTGTCACAAACCCCCCTGGACAGCGTGTGTGTCACAAACCCCATTGGACAGAGTTTGTGTTTAACAATACCCATTGGACAGTGTGTGTATCAGAAACCCCATTGGACAGTTTGTATGTAACAAACCATATTGGACAGAGTTTGTGTTTAACAATACCCATTGGACAGCGTGTGTGTCACAAACCCCCGTAGACAATGTGTGTGTCACAAACACTCATCGACAGTGTGCGTGTCAAAACCCCTTTGGACATCGTGTGTGTCACAAACCCTTTTGGACAGTGTGTGTGTCACAAACTCCACTGGGCGGCGTGTGTTTCATAAACACCCATGGACAGTGTGCGTGTCACAAACACCATTGGACAGCGTCTGTGTGTCACAATCCCCATTGGACTGTGTGTGTTTCACAATCCCAATGGGACAGAGTGTGTGCCACGAACCCCATTGGGCAGCGTGTGTGTCACAAGCGCCATTGGACAGAGTGTGTGTGTCACAAACCCCATTGGAAAGTGTATGTGTCACAAACCCCATTGGATAGCGTGTGTGTGTCACAAACCCTCCTGATCAGTGTCTGTGTCACAAAACCCATTGGACAGCATGCGTGTCACAAACACCATTGGACAGTGTGTGTTTAACAAACCCAGTTGGTCAGCGTGTGTGTCACAAACCCAATGGGACAGTGCGTGTGTGACACATACCCCACTGGAAAGTGTGTGTGTCACAAACCCCATTGGACAGAGTTTGTTTTTAACAATACCCATTGGACATCATATGTGTCATAAACCAATTTGGACAGTGTGTGTTTCACAAACCCCACGTGACAGCGTGTGTGCCACAAACACCCATGGACAGTGTGCGTGTCACAAACCCTATTGGATATCGTGTGTGTCACAAACCCCTTTGGACAGTGTGTGTGTCAGAAGCCCCATTGGACAGTGTTTGTGTGTCACAGTACCCATGGGACAGAGTGTGTCACGAACCCCATTGCACAGCGTGTGTGTCACAAGCGCCATTGGACAGAGTGTGTGCGTCACAAACCCCATTGGAACGTGTATGCGTTACAAAACCCATTGAATAGTGTGTGTGTGTCACAAACCCTCCTGGTAAAGTGTGTGTGTCACAAAACCCATTGGACAGCATGCGTGTCGCACACACCATTAGACAGTGTGTGTGTAACAAACCCAATTGGTCAGCGTGTGTGTCTCAAACCCCATGGGACAGCGACTGGGTGTCACAAACCCCATTGGATAGTGTGTGTGTGTCTAAAACCCCATTAGAAAGTATGATTGTCACAAACCCCAATGGATAGCATGTGTGTGTCACAAACCCTATTGGACAGTGTGTATTTCACAATCCCCATTAGACAGAGTCTGTGTCACAAACCCCACTGGACAGCGTGTGTGTCACAAACAACATTGGACAGCGTGTGTAGTGTCACAATCCCCATTGGGCAGCGTGTGTGTCATAAACCCCATTGGATAGCGTGCGTGTGTCTCAAACCCCATTATAAAGTGTGCGTGTCACAAACCCCATTGGACATTGTGTGTGTCACAATCCCCATTGGACAGCGTGTGTGTCACAAGCCTATTGGACAGAGTGCGTGTGTCACGAAACCCACTGGACAGCGTGTGTGTTCACAAACTCGATTGGACAGCTTGTTTTTCACAAGACCCATTGGACAGCGTGTGCGTCACAAACACCATTGGACAGAGTTTGTGTCACCAACCACCGTGGACACTGTGTGTGTCACAAACCCCATTGGACAGTGTGTGTGTCACAAACACCCATGGAAAGTGTGCGTGTCAGAAACCCCATTGGACATCGTGTGTGTCACAAACCCCTTTGGACAGTGTGTGTGTCACAAACCCGATTGGACAGTGTGTGTTTCACAAGCCCCATTGGACAGCGTGTGTGTCACAAACACCATTGGACAGCGTGTGTGTCACAAACCCCATTAGAAAGAGTGTGTGTCACAAACCCCACTGGACAGCGTGTGTGTCACGAATCCCATTGGACAGGTGTGTGTCACAAACACCATTGGACTGCGTGTGTGTGTGTCACAAACCCTATTGGACAGTGTGTGTGTCATAAACCCAATTGGAGAGCGTGTGTGTTTCATGATCCCCATTGGACAGAGTGTATGTGTCACAAACCCCATTGGACTGCGTGTGTGACACAATCCTAATTGGACAGCGTGTGTGTCACAAACCTCATTGGAGAGCGTGTGTGTGTCACAACACCCATTGGACAGTGTGTGTGTCACAAACACAATTGGATAGCGTTTGTGTCACCAACCGCCGTGGACACAGTGTGTGTGACAAACAACTTTGGACAGTGTGTGTGTTGCAAACCCCATCGGACAGCGTGTGTGTCACAAACTCCCATGGACAGTGTGCCTGTCACAAACCCCATTGGACTTCGTGTGTCTCTTAAACCCCTTTGGACAGTGTGTGTGTCGCAAACCCCATTGGACAGCGTGTGTGTCACAAACACCCATGGACAGTGTGCCTGTCACAAACCCCATTGGTCTTCGTGTGTGTCACAAACCCCTTTGGACAGTGTGTGTGTCACAAACCCCATTGGACAGCGTGTGCGTGCCACAATCCCCATTGGACAGTGTGTGTGTCACAAACCCCTTTGGAAAGCGTATGTGTCACAATCACCATTGGATAGAGTGTGTGTGTCACAAACCCGCCTGGTCAGTGTGTGTGACACAAAACCCATTGGACAGCATGCGTGTCACAAACCCCATTGGACAGCGTGTGTGTGTCACAAAACCCATTGGAAAGTTTGTGTCACAAACCCCATTGGATAGCATGTGTGTGTAACAAAACCTATTGGACAGTAAGTATGTCACAATCCCCGTTGGATAGCGTGTGTGTGTCACAAACCCTATTGGATAGAGTGTAGGTCACAATCCCCATTGGACAGCGTCTGTGTCACAAACCCCATTGGACAGCGTGTGAGTCACAAATAACATTGGACAGCGTGTGTGGTTCACAATCCCCATTGGACACTGTGTGTGTGTGTCACAAAACCCATTGGATAGCGTGTGTGTCAGAAACGCCCGTGGACACTGTGTGTGTCACGAACGCCATTGGACAATGTGTATGTCACAAACCCCCCTGGACAGTGTGTGTGTCACAATCCCCAGTGGACAGCATTTGTGTTAAATCCCCATTGGACATTGCGTGTGTGACAAAACCCACTGGACAGCCTGTGTGTCACAAACACCCATGGACAGTGTGAGTGTCACAAGCCCCTTTGCACAGTGTGTGTGTCACAAACCCCATTGGACAGCGTGTGTGTGTCACAATCCCCATTGAACAGTGTGTGTGTCACAAACACCATTGGAAAGTGTATGTGTAACAAACCCCATTCGATAGCGTGTGTGTGTCACAAACCCTACTGGATAGTATGTGTATCACAAAACTCACTGGACAGCGTGTGTGTCACAAACCCCATTGGATAGTGTGTATGTCACAATACCCATTGGACAGCGTCTGTGTCACAATCCCCATTGGACAGCGTGTGTGTCACAAACCCCCGTGGACACTTTGTGTGTCACAAACACTATTGGACAGTGTGTGTGTAACAAACCCATTTGGTCAGCGTGTGTGTCACAAACCCCATGGGACAGCGTGTGTGTGTCACAACCCCCATTGGACAGTGTGTGTGTCACAAACCCCAAGGGACAGAGTGTGTGTCATGAACCCTATGGACAGCGTGTGTGTCACAAACCCGATTGGACAGTGTGTGTGTCACAAGCCCCACTGGACAGCGTGTGTGTCACAAACACCATTGGATAGCGTGTGTGTCACAATCAGCATTGGACAGTGTGTGTGTCACAAAACCCATTGGATAGTGTGTGTGTCACAAACCCCATTTGATAGCGTGTGTGTGTCAGAAACCCTACTGGACAGTGTGTAGGTCACAATCCCCATTGGACAGCGTCTGTGTCACAAACCCCATTGGACAGCGTCTGTGTGTCACAATCCCCATTGGACAGTGTGTGTGTCACAAACCCCCATGAACAGCGTGTGTGTGTCACAAACCCCCATGAACAGCGTGTGAACCCCAGTGGACAGCATGTGTGTCAAAACCCCGTTGGACAGCGTGTGAGTCAAAAACACCCATGGACAGTATGCGTGTCACAAACCCCATGGTACATCATGTGTGTCACAAACCCTTTTGGACAGTGTGCGTTTCACAAACCCCAATGGATATCCTGTGTGTCACAAACCACTTCGGACAATGTGTGTGTCACAAACACCCATGGACAGTGTGCGTGTCACAAACCCCATTGGACATCGTGTGTGTCACAAACCCTTTTGGACAGTGTGTGTGTCACAATCCCCATTGGACAGTGTGTGTGTCGCAAACCCCCCTGTACAATGTCTTTGTCACAAACACCATTGGACAGCGTGTGTGTGTAACAATACCCATTGGACATCGTATGTGTCACAATCCCCATTGGACAGTGTGCGTGTCACAAACCCCATTGGACATCGTGTGTGTCACAAACCCATTAAATAGCGTGTTTGTGTCACAAACCCCATTGGACAGTGCGTGTGTCACAAACCCCCATGAACAGTATGCGTGTCACAAACCCCATTGGAAAGTGAGTGTGTCACAAACCCCACTGGACAGCGTGTGTGTTGCATACACCCATGGACAGTGTGCGTGTCAGAAACCCCATTGTAGATCGTGTGTGTCACAAACCCTTTTGGACAGTGTGTGTGTCACAAACCCCATTACATAGCGTGGTGTGTCAAAAACCCCATTATAAAGTGTGCTTGTCACAAACCCCATTTGATATCGTGTGTGTGTCACAAACCCTATTGGACAGTGTGTAGGTCAAAATCCCCATTGGACAGCGTCTGTGTCACAAACCCCATTGGACAGCATGTGTGCCACGAACCCCATTGGACAGTGTGTGTGTCACAAGCACCATTGGAAAGTGTATGTTTCACAAACCCCATTGGATAGCATGTGTCTGTCACAAACCCTTTTGGACAGTGTTTGTCACAAAACCCACTGGACACCATGTGTGTTCACAAACCCCATTGGACAGCGTGTTTGTCACAATCCCCATTGGACAGTCTGTGTGTCGCAAACCCCCCTGTACAATGTCTGTGTCACAAACACCATTGGACAGCGCGTGTGTGTAACAATACCCATTGGACATCGTGTGTGTCACAATCCCCATTGGACAGTGTGTGTGTCACAAACCCCGTTGGATAGCGTGTGTGTGTCACAAACCCCATTAGACAGCTTGTTTGTGTCACAAAGCCTGTTTGACAGAGTGTTTGTCACAAAACCCGTTGGACAGCGAGTGTATTTCACAATCCCCATTGTACAGTGTGTGTGTCACTAAACCCATTGGATAGTGTGTCTGTGTCACAAACCATATTTAACAGTGTGTGTGTCACAAAACCCACTGGACAGCGTGTGTGTCACAAACCCCCCTGAACAGTGTGTGTGTCACAAACCCCAGTGGACAGCATGTGTGTCAAAACCCCGTTGGACAGCGTGTGAGTCAAAAACACCCATGGACAGTATGCGTGTCACAAACCCCATGGTACATCATGTGTGTCACAAACCCTTTTGGACAGTGTGCGTTTCACAAACCCCAATGGATATCCTGTGTGTCACAAACCACTTCGGACAATGTGTGTGTCACAAACACCCATGGACAGTGTGCGTGTCACAAACCCCATTGGACATCATGTGTGTCACAAACCCTTTTGGACAGTGTGTGTGTCACAATCCCCATTGGACAGTGTGTGTGTCGCAAACCCCCCTGTACAATGTCTTTGTCACAAACACCATTGGACAGCGTGTGTGTGTAACAATACCCATTGGACATCGTATGTGTCACAATCCCCATTGGACAGTGTGCGTGTCACAAACCCCATTGGACATCGTGTGTGTCACAAACCCTTTTGGACAGTGTGTGTGTCACAATCCCCATTGGACAGTGTGTGTGTCGCAAACCCCCCTCTACAATGTCTTTGTCACAAACACCATTGGACAGCGTGTGTGTGTAACAATACCCATTGGACATCGTGTGTGTCACAATCCCCATTGGACAGTGTGTGTGTCACAAACCCCGTTGGATAGCGTGTGTGTGTCACAAACCCCATTGGACAGCTTGTGTGTGTCACAAAGCCCGTTTGACAGAGTGTTTGTCACAAAACCCGTTGGACAGCGAGTGTATTTCACAATCCCCATTGGACAGTGTGTGTGTCACTAAACCCATTTGATAGCGTGTCTGTGTCACAAACCGTATTTAACAGTGTGTGTTTCACAAAACCCACTGGACAGCGTGTGTGTCACAAATCCCCCTGAACAGTGTGTGTGTCACAAACCCCAGTGGACAGCGTCTGTGTCAAAACCCCGTTGGACAGCGTGTGAGTCACAAACACCCATGGACAGTATGCGTGTCACAAAACCCATTGTACATCGTGTGTGTCACAAACCCTTTTGGACAGTGTGCGTTTCACAAACCCCAATGGATATCGTGTGTGTCACAAACCACTTCAGACAATGAGTGTGTCACAAACACCATTGGACAGTGTGTGTGTCACAAAACCCATTGGACAAGGGTGTATCACGAAACCCATTGGACAGCCTGTGTGTCACAAGCGCCATTGGACAGAGTGTGTGTGTCACAAACCCCATTGGACAGCGTGTGTGTCACAAACCCTTTTGGACAGTGTGTGTGTCACAAACCCCATTGGACAGCGTGTGTGTGTCAAAAACCCCATTAGAAAGTATGTTTGTCACAAACCCAATTGGATAGCATGTGTGTGTCACAAACCCCATTGGACAGCGTGTGTGTCACAAACACCACTGGACAGCGTGTGTATTCACAAACACCCATGGACACTGTGCGTGTCACAAAACCTATCGGACAGAGTTTGTGTCACAAACCGCATTGGAAAGTGTGTGTGTCACAAACCGCAGTGGACAGCGTGAGTGTGTCACAATACCCATTGGACAGTGTGTGTTTCACTATCCCCATTGGACAGAGTTTGTGTCAAAAACCCCATTGGACTGCGTGTTTGTCACAAACACCATTGGACAGCTTGTGTGTGTCACAATCCCAATTGTACAGTGTGTGTGTCACAAATACCATTGGACAGCGTGTGTGTCACAAGCCCATTGGAAAGAGTGTGTGTTTCACAAAGCCCACTGGACACCGTGTGTGTCACGAACCCCATTGGACAGCGTGTGTGGCACAAACCCTATTAGACAGTGTGTGTGTCACAAAACCCACTGGAAGGCGTGTGTGTCACAAACCCCATTGCTTAGAGTGTGTGTTGCAAGCCCCAATGGACAGCGTGTGTGTTACAAAAACCATTGGACAGAGTGTGTGTGTAACAATACCCATTGGACAGTCTGTGTGTCACAAACCCCACTGGACAGCGTGTGTGTCACAAACACCCATGGACACTGTGCGTGTCACAAACCCCATTGGACATCGTGTGTGTCACAAACCCATTTGGAAAGTGTGTCTGTCACAAACCCCATTGGACAGAGTGTGTTTCACGAAGCCCTTTGGACACCCTGTGTGTCACAAGCGCCATTGGACAGAGTGTGTTTGTCAGAAACCCCATTGGATAGCGTGTGTGTTTCACAAACTGGTCAGTGTGAGTGTCACAAAACCCACTGGACAGAATGCGTGTCATAAACACCATTGTACATCGGGTGTGTTAAAAACCCATTTGGTCCGCGTGTGTGTCACAAACCCCATTGGATAGCGTGTGTGTGTCACAAACCCCATTCGAAAGTATGCGTGTCACAAACCCCTTTGGATAGCATGTGTGTTTCACGAACCACATTGGAAAGTGTGTGTGTCACAAAATCCATTGGATAGCGTGTGTTTCACAAACCCCATTAGAAAGACTGTTTGTCACAAACCCCATTGGACAGCTTGTGTGTCACAAGACCTATTGAACAGAGTTTGTGTGTAAAAAACCCCATTGGACAGAGTGTGTGTCACAATCCCCATTGGTCAGAGTGTATGTGTCACAAACTCCATCTGACAGCGTGTGTGTCACAAACCCCATTGGACAACGTGTGTGTCACAATCCCCATTGAACAGAGTGTGTGGGTCACAAACCCCATTGGACAGCGTGTTTGCCACAAACACCATTGGACAGCGTGTGTGTGCTGCAATCCCCATTGGACAGTGTGTGTGTCACAAAACCCATTGGATGGCGTGTTTGTCACGAACCCCATTAGAAAGTGTGTGTTTCACAAAACCCATTGGATAGCGTATGTGTGTCACAAACTCTATTGGACAGAGTGTGTGTGTCATAAACCCGATTAGACAGCGTGTGTGTCACAAACCCCATTATAAAGTGTGCGTGTCACAAACCCCATTATAAAGTGTGCGTGTCACAAATCCCATTGGACAGCGTGTGTCTCACAAACGCCATTGGACAGTGTGTGTGTCACAAACCCCATTGGACAGAGTTTTGTTTAACAATACCCATTGGACAGTGTGTGTGTCACAAAACCCACTGGACAGCGTGTTTATCAAAAACAGCCATGGACAATGTGAATGTCCCAAACCCCATTGCATAGCGTGTGTGTCACAAACCCTTTGGACAGTGTGTGTGTCACAAACCCCATAGGACAGAGTGTGCGTTACAAACATCATTGGACAGCATGTGTGTCACAAGCCGATTGGACAGAGTGTGTGTGTCACAAAACCCACTGGACACCATGTGTGTCACAAACCCCATTGGACAGAGTGTGTGTCACAAGCCAGATTGGACAGAGTGTGTGCCACAAACACCATTGCACAGCGTGTGTGTGTCACAATCCCCATTGGACAGTGTGTGTGTCACAAAACCCATTGGACAGCCTGTGTGTCACAAACAGCCATGGACAGTGTGAATGTCACAAACCCCATTGGAAAACGTGTGTGTCACAAACTCCATTAGACAGCGTGTGTGTCACAAGCACCATTGGACAGAGTGGGTGTGTCACAAAACCCATTGGAAAGTGTATGTGTCACAAAACCCATTGGATAGCATGTGTGTGTCACAAAACCCATTGGACAGCATGCGTGTCACAAACCCCATTAGACAGCGTGTGTGTGTCACAAACCCCTTTGGAAAGTGTGTGTGTCAGAAACCCGTTAGAAAATATGCGTGTCACAAACCCCATTGGATAGTGTATGTGTGTCACAAACCCCATTAGAAGTTGTGCGTGTCACAGACCCCATTGGAAAGTGTGTGTGTCACAATCCCGATTGGACAGTGTGTGTGTCACAAACCCCATTGGACAGAGTGTGTGTGTCACAAACCCCATTGGACAGCCTGTGTGTCACAAACACCCATGGGCAGTGTGCATGTCAGAAACCCCATTGGACATCGTCTGTGTCACAAACCGCTTTGGACAGAGTGTGTGTCAGAAACCCCATTGGACAGCGTGTGCGTCACAAGCGCCATTGGACAGTGTGTGTGCGTCACAAACCCCATTCGGTAGCGTGTGTGTGTCACAAACCCCATTGGAAAGTGTGTTTCTCAAACCCCATTGATAGCGTGTGTGTGTCACAAACCCTATTGGACAGTTTGTATTTCACAATCCCCATTATACAGCGTCTGTGTCACAAACCCCATTGGACAGCGTGTGTGTTCACAAACTCCATTGGACAGCGTGTGAATCGTCACAATCCTCATTGGACAGTGTGTGTGTCACAAAACCCATTGGACAGCGCGTGTGTCACAAAACCCATTAGAAAGTGCGTGTGTCCCAAACACCATTGGATAGTGTTTGTGTGTCACAAACACTATTGGACAGAGTGTGTGTGTCACACACCAAATTGGACACCGTTTGTGACATAAACGCCATTGGATAATGTGTGTGTGTCACAAACCCCATTATAAAGTGTGCGTGTCATAAACCCCATTGGACATTGTGTGTGTCACAATACCCATTGGACAGTGTGTGTGTCACAAACCACATTGGACAGAGCTTGTGTTTAACAGTACCCATTGGCAGTGAGTGTGTCGCAAACCGCATTCGAGAGCGTGTGTGTCACAATCCCCCGTGGAATATGTGTGTGTCACAAACGCCATTGGACAGTGTGTGTGTCACAAATCCCCCTGGACAGTGTGTATGTCACAATCCCCAGTGGACAGCGTGTGTGTCAAAACCCGGTTGGACAGTCTGTGTGTCAAAAAAACCCGTGGACAGTGTGAGTTTCACAAACCCATTTGGATAGAGTTTGTGTCACAAACCCCTTTGGACAGTGTGTGTGTCACAGAACCCTCAGTACAGGGTGTGTGTCACAATCCCCATAGGACAGTGTGCATGTCACAATCATCATTGGACAGCGTGTGTGTCACAATACCATTGGACAGACTGTGTGTGTCACAAAACCCACTGGACGGCGTGTGTGTCACGAACGCCTTTGTACAGCGTGTGTGTCACAAGCACCATTGGACAGAGTGTGTGTGTCACAAACCCCATTGGAAAGTGTATGTGTCACAAAGCCCATCGGATAGTGTGAGTGTGTCACAAACCCTCCTAGTCAGTGTGTGTGTCAGAAAACCAATGGGACAGCATGCGTGTCACAAAGACCATTGGGCAGTGTCTGTGTAACAAACCCAATTGGTCTGCGTGTGTGTCTCAAACCCCATGGGACAGCGTGTCTGTGACGAACCCCACTGGACACCGCGTGTGTCACAATCCCCATTGGACAGTGTGTGTATCACAAACCCCATTGGACAGAGTGTGTGTGTCACAAACACCATTGGATAGCGTGTGTGTTTCACAATCCCCATTGCATAGTGTATGTGTGTCACAAACCCGATTAGACAGTGTGTGTGTCACAAGCCTCATTGGACAGCGTGTGTGTCACAATCCCCACTGGACACTGTGTGTGTCACAAACCCCATTGGATATCGTGTGTGTCACAAGCCCATTGGACAAAGTGTGTGTGTCACAAGCACCATTGGACAGAGTGTGTGTGTCACAAACCCCATGGGACAGTGTGTGTGACCAACCCCATTGGACAGCGTGTGTGTCACAAGCCCCATTGGATAGCGTGTGTGTCACGAACCCCATTAGAAAGTGTGTGTGTCACAAACACTATTGGATAGCGTATGTGTGTCACAAACCCTATTGGAAAGAGTGTGTGTGTAACAATCCCCATTGGACAGTGTGTGTGTCACAAACCCCATTGGACACCGTATGTGTCACAAACCCCCGTGGACACTGTGTGTGTCACAAACCCCATTGGACAGTGTGTGTGTCACAAACCCCACTGGACAGCGTGTGTGTCATGAACCCCATTGAACAGCGTGTGTGTCACAAACCCCATTGGAAAGTGTATGTGTCAGAAACCCCATCGGATACCGTGAGTGTGTCACAAAACCTCCTGGTCAGTGTGTGTGTCAGAAAACCCATTGGACAGCATGTGGGTCACAAACACCATTGGGCAGTGTGTGTGTAACAAACCCAATTGGTCTGCGTGTGTGTCTGAAACCCCAGGGGACAGCGTGTCTGTGACGAACCCCATTGGACACCGCATGTGTCACAATCCCCATAGGACAGCGTGTGTGTCTTAAACCCCATTGGACAGAGTATGTGTAGTCACAAGCCCCATTAGACAGTGTGTGTGTCACAAGCCTCATTGGACAGCGTGTGTGTCACAATCCCCATTGGACAGCGTGGGTGTGACGAACCCCATTGGACAGCACGTGTGTCACAATCCCCATTGGACAGCGTGTGTGTCACAATACCCATTGTACAGCGTGTGTGTAAAAAATTCCATTGGACAGCGTGTGTGTTTCACAAACCCCATTGGACAGCGTGTATGTGTCACAAGCCCTTTGGAAAGAGTGTGTATGTCACAAAACCCATTGTACAGCGTGTTTGTCACGAACCCCATTGAACAGCGTGTGTGTCACAAGCACCATTGGACAGAGTGCAGTGTCACAAACCCCATTGAGCAGCGTGTGTGCCACATGCCCCATTGGACAGAGTGTATGTGTCACAAACCCCATAGGACAGCCTGTGTGTCAAAAGCCCCATTGGACAGTGTGTTTGTCACAAACCCCATTGGATAGCATGTGTGTGTCATAAACCCTATTGGACAGTGTGTATGTCACAATCCCCATTGGACAGCGTCTGTGTCACAAACCCAATTGGACAGCGTGTGTGTCACAAACACCTTTGGACAGCGTGTGTGTGTCACAATCCCCATTGGAGAGTGTGTGAGTCACAAACCCCATTGGACAGATTGTGTGTCATAAACACCATTGGACAGCGTGTGTGTGTCACAATCCCCATTGGACAGCGTGTGTGTCAAAACCCAACTGGACAGTGTGTGTGTCAAAAAACACACTGGAGAGCGTGTGTGTAACAAACACCCATGGACAGTTTGTCTGTCACAAAACCCCATTGGAAACCGTGTGTGTCACAAACCCCATTGGACAGCGTGTGTGTGTCACAATCCCCATTAGACAGCGTGTGTGTCACAAACCCGATTGGACAGCATTTGTGTTTCACAATTCTCATTTGACAGCGTGTGTGTCAGAAACCCCTTTGGACAGTGTGTGTGTCACAAACCCCATTGGACAGATTGTGTGTCATAAACCCCATTGAACCGGGTGTGTGTGTCACAAAGCCGATTTGACAGTGTGTGTGTCACAATCCCCATTGGACAACGTGTGTGTCACAAACACCATTGGACAGCGTGTGTGTCACAAACCCCTTTGGACAGAGTGTGTGTGTCACAAAACGCCATTGGAAACCGTGTGTGTCACAAACCCCATTGGACAGCATTTGTGTTTCACAATTCCCATTTGACAGCGTGTGTGTCAGAAACCCCTTTGGACAGTGTGTGTGTCACAAACCCCGTTGGACAGTGTGTTAGTCACAAACCCCATTGGACAGATTGTGTGTCATAAACCCCATTGAACAGAGTGTGTGTGTCACAAAGCCGATTTGACAGCGTGTGTGTCACAATCCCCACTGGACAAGGTGTGTGTCACAAACACCATTGGACAACGTGTGTGTCAGAAACCCCTTTGGACAGCGTTTGTGTGTCAAAATCCCCATTAGACAGCATGTGTGTCACATACCCCATTGGACAGTGTGTGTGTCACAAACCCCACTGGACATCGTGGCTGTGTCACAATCCCCAATGGACAATGTGTGTTTTACAAACACCATTTGACAGAGTGTGTGTTACAAACACTATTGGACAGAGTGTGTGTGTCACAAGGCCATTGGACAGCGTGTGTGTCATGAACCCCATTGGACAGTGTGTGTGTCACAAGAACCATTGGACAGAGTGTGTGTGCCACAAACCCCATTGGAAAGTGTATGTGTCACAAACTCCATTGGATAGCGTGTGTGTGTCACAAACCCTATTGGACAGTGTGTGTGTCACAAACGTCATTGGACAGGGTGTGTGTGACGAACCCCATTGGACAGCGCGTGTGTCAGAATCCCCATTGTACAGCGTGTGTGTAAAAAACTCCATTGGACAGCGTGTGTGTTTCACAAACCCCGTTGGACAGCGTGTATGTGTCACAAGCCCTTTGGAAAGAGTGTGTGTGTCACAAAACCCATTGTACAGCGTGTGTGTCACTAACCCCATTGAACTGGGTGTGTGTCACAAGCACCATTGGACAGAGTGTGGTGTCACAAACCCCATTGAGCAGCGTGTGTGCCACAAGCCCCATTGGACAGAGTGTATGTGTCACAAACCCCATTGGACAGCCTGTGTGTCACAAGCCCCATTGGACAGTGTGTTTGTCACAAACCCCATTGGATAGCATGTGTGTGTCATAAACCCTATTGGACAGTGTGTATGTCACAATCCCCATTGGACAGCGTCTGTGTCACAAACCCAATTGGACAGCGTGTGTGTCACAAACACCTTTGGACAGCGCGTGTGTGTCACAATCCCCTTTGGAGAGCGTGTGAGTCACAAACCCCATTGGACAGATTGTGTGTCATAAACACCATTGGACAGCGTGTGTGTGTCACAATCCCCATTGGACAGCGTGTGTGTCAAAACCCAACTGGACAGTGTGTGTGTCTAAAAACACACTGGAGAGCGTGTGTGTAACAAACACCCATGGACAGTTTGTGTGTCACAAAACCCCATTGGAAACCGTGTGTGTCACAAACCCCATTGGACAGCATTTGTGTTTCACAATTCCCATTTGACAGCGTGTGTGTCAGAAAGCCCTTTGGACAGTGTGTGTGTCACAAACCCCATTGGACAGATTGTGTGTCATAAACCCCATTGAACCGAATGTGTGTGACACAAAGCCGATTTGACAGTGTGTGTGTCACAATCCCCACTAGACAACGTGTGTGTGACAAACACCATTGGACAGAGTGTGTGTCACAAACCCTTTTGGACAGCGTGTGTGTGTCACAATCCCCATTAGACAGCGTGTGTGTCACAAACCCCATTGGACAGCATTTGTGTTTCACAATTCCCATTTGACAGCGTGTGTGTCAGAAAGCCCTTTAGACAGTGCGTGTGTCACAAACCCCGTTGGACAGATTGTGTGTCATAAACCCCATTGAACAGAGTGTGTGTGTCACAAAGCCGATTTGACTGCGTGTGTGTCACAATCCCCATTGGACAAGGTGTGTGTCACAAACACCATTGGACAGCGTGTGTGTGTCAAAATCCCCATTAGACAGCATGTGTGTCACATACCCCTTTGGACAGTGTGTGTGTCACAAACCCCATTGGACAACGTGTCTGTGTCACAATCCCCAATGTACAATGTGTGTTTTACAAACACCATTTGACAGAGTGTGTGTCACAAACACTATTGGACAGAGTGTGTGTGTCACAAGGCCACTGGACAGAGTGTGTGTCATGAACCCCATTGGACAGTGTGTGTGTCACAAGAACCATTTGACAGAGTGTGTGTGCCACAAACCCCATTGGAAAGTGTATGTGTTCACAAACTCCATTGGATATTGTGTGTGTGTCACAAACCCTATTGGACAGTGTGTGTGTCACAAACCCCATAGGACAGTGTGTGTGTGTCACAATCTCCATTGGACAGTGTGAGTGTCACAAACACCTTTGAAAAGCGTGTGTGTCACAAGCCCATTGGATAGAGTGTGTGTGTCACAAAACCCAGTGGACAGCGTGTGTGTCACAAACCGCATTGGACAGCATGTGTGTCACAAGCACCATTGGACAGCGTGTGTGTCACAAACCCCATTGGACAGCGTTTGTGTTTCTCAATTCCAATTAGACAGCGTGTGTGTCAGAAACCCCTTTGGACAGTGTGTGTGTCACAAACCCCATTGGACAGCGTGACTGTGTCACAAACCCTATTGGACAGTGTGTGTGTCACAAACCCCATTGAAGAGCATGTGTGTCACGAACCCCATTGGACAGCTTGTGTGTCACATTCCCCATTGGACAGCGTTTGTGTCACAGACCCCATTGGACAGATTGTGTGTCATAAACCCCATTGGACAGCGTGTGTGTCACAAACCCCATAGTACAGCGTGTGTGTGTAACAATCCCCATTGGACAATTTGTGTGTCACAAACCACTTGGGACAGAGTGTTTGTCACGAACACTACTGGACAGCGTGTATGTGTCACAAGCCCTTTGGAAAGAGTGTGTGTGTCACAAAACCCACTGGACAGCGTGTGTGTCACGAACCCCATTGAACAGCGTGTGTGTCACAAGCACCATTGGACAGAGTGCGGTGTCACAAACCCCATTGAGCAGCGTGTGTGCCACAAGACCCATTGGACAGAGTGTATGTGTCACAAACCCCATTGGACAGCCTGTGTGTCACAAACCCCATTGGACAGTGTGTCTGTGTCACAAAACCCATTGGACAGTTTGTGTGTCACAAACCCCATTAGACCGCGTGTAGTGTCAGAAACCCCATTGGACAGTGTGTATCACAAATCCTATTGGACAGCATGTGTGTCACAAACACAACTGGACAGCGTGTGTGTGTCACAATCCCCATTGTACAGTGTGTGTGTCACAAACCCCATTGGACAGTGTGTGTGTCACAATCCCCATTGGACAGAGTTTGTGTCACAAACCTCAGTGGACAGCGTGTAGTGTCAGAAACCCCATTGGACAGTGTGTGTCAGAAACCCCATTGGACAGCGTGTGTGTGTCACAAACCCTCCTGGACAGCGTCTGTGTCACAAGCCCCATTGAAAAGTGTGTGTGCCACGAATCCCATTGCATAGCGTGTGTGTGTCACAAACTCCATTATAAAGTAGTGCGTATTCACAAACCGAACTGGATAGCGTGTGTGAGTGACAAAGCCCATTGGACAGTGTGTAGGTCACAATCCCCATTGGACAGTGTCTGTGTCACAAACCCAATTGGACAGCGTGTGTGTCACAAACACCACTGGACATCGTGTGTGTGTCAAAATCCCCATTGAACAGTGTGTGTGTCACAAAACCCATTGGACAGTGTGTGTGTCACTATCCACATTGGACAACGTGTGTGTCACAAACACCATTGGACAGTGTGTGTGTCACAAAACGCATTGGATAGCGTGTGTGTCACAATCCCCATTGGACAGCGTGTGTGTCACAAGCGCCATTGGAAAGTGTGTGTGTCACAAACCCATTGGAAAGTGTGTGTGTCACAAACCCCATTGGATAGCGTGTGTTTGTGACAATCCCCATTAAAAAGTCTGCGTGTCACAATCCCCATTCGAGAGTGTGTGTGTCACAAAACCCATTGGATAGCGTATGTGTCACAATCCCCATTGGATAGTGTGTGTGTGTCACAAACACCATTGGACAGCGTGTGTGTCATAAACCCCATTGGACAGCGTGTCTGTGTCACAATCCCCATTGGACAGTGTGTGTGTGTCACAAACCCCATTGGACAGTGTGTGTGTCACAAACCCCACTAGAAAACGTGTTTGTCACAAACCCCCCTGGACCGTGTGTGTGTCAGAATCCCCATTTGACAGCGTGTGTGTCACAAACCCCCGTGGACACTGTTTGTGTCACAAACCCCATTGAACAGTGTGTGTGTCAAAAACACAACTGGACAGCGTCTGTGTCACGAACCCCATTGGACAGCGTGTGTATCACAAACCCCATTGGACAGATTGTGTGTGTCACAAACTCCATTGGACATCGAGTCATCGAGTGTGTCACAATCCCCATTGGACAGCGTGTGTGTCAAAAACCCCATTGGACAGAGTGTGTGTGTCACAAACCCCTTTGGACATCGAGTGTGTCACAATCCCCATTGGACAGCGTGTGTGTCAGGAAACCCATTGGACAGCGTGTGTGTCACAAGCGCCACTGGACAGAGTGTCTGTGTCACAAACCCCATTGGACGGTGTGCGTGTCACAAACCCCACTAGACAGCGTGTGTGTGTCACAATCCCCATTGGTCAGTGTGTGTGTCACAAACCCCATTGGACAGCGTGTGTGTCACAAACCACTTTGGACAGTGTGTGTGTCACAAACCCCATTGGACAGCGTGTGTGATGTCACAAACCCCTTTGGAAAGTGTGTGTGTCACAAACCCCATTGGACAGGGTGTGTGTGTCACAATCCCCATTGGACAGTGTTTGTGTGTCACAAACCCCATTGGACATCGTCTGTGTCACAAACCCCTTTAGACAGTGTGTGTGTCACAAACTCCATTGTACAGTGTGTCTGTCACAAACCCCATGGTACAGCGTGTGTGTCACAAGCGATATTGGACAGAGTGTTTGTTTCACAAACCCCAATGGATAGTGTATGTGTCACAAACCCTATTGGATAGCGTGTGCATGTTACAAACCCCTTTGGAACGTGTGTGTGTCACAAACCCCATTGGATAGCGTGTGTGTGTCACAAACCCCACTGGACTGCGTATGTGTCACGAACCCCATTGGACATCCTGTGTGTCACGAGACCCATTGGAAAGCCTGTGTGTGTTACAAAACCCATTGGACAGCGTGTGTATGTCACAAACCCCATTGGACAGGTTGTGTGTGTAAAAAACCCATTGGACAACGTGTGTGTGTCACAATCTCCATTGGACAGTGCGTGTGTCGCAAACCCCATTGGACAGAGTGTGTGTCACAAACCTCATTGGACAGCGTGTGTGTCACAAACCCATTGGACAGAGTGTGTGTGTCACAAAACCCAAGGGACAGCGTGTGTGTCACAAAGACTATTGGGCAGCGTGTGTGTCACAAGCCCATCGGACAGAGTGTGTGTGTCACAAAACCCGCTGGACAGCATGTGTGTCACGAATCCCATTGGGCAACGTGTATGTCACAAGCACAGTTGGACAGCGTGTGGTGTCACAAACCTCATTGGAAAGTGTACGGGTCACAAACCCCATTGGATAGCGTGTGTGTGTCACAAACCCTATAGGACAGTGTTTGTGTCACAAAACCCACTTGACAGCGTGTGTGTAACAATCCCCATTGGCCAGCGTGTATGTAACAAACCCCATTGGACAGAGTTTGTGTCACAAATCCTATTGGACAGCGTGTGTGTCACAATTCCCATTGTAGAGCGTGTGTGTCACAATCCCTATTGGACAGTGTGTGTGTCACAAAACCCACTGGACATCGTGTGTGTCAGAAACCCCATTGGACAGCGTTTGTGTCCACAAACCCCATTGGACAGCGTGTGTGTTTCACAAGCGCAATTGAACAGAATGTGTGTGTCACAAACCCCATTAGAAAGTGTGCGTGTCACAAATCTCATTTGAAAGTGTGTATGTCACAAACCCCATTGGATAGCGTGTTTGTGTCACAAACCCCACTGGACAGCGTGTGTTTTCCGAACCCCATTGGACAGCTTGTGAGTCACAAGACCCATTGGACAGAGTGTGTGTCTCTCAAACCCCGTTGGACAGCGTGTGTGTCACAAACCCCATTGGACAGAGTGTGTGTGTCAGAAAACCCATTGGACAGCGTGTGTGTCAAAATCCCGACTGGATAGTGTGTGTGTCACAAAACCCACTGGACAGCATGTGTGTCACAAACCACATCGAACAGCGTGTGTGTCACAACCCCATTGGACAGCGTGTGTAGTCACAAACACCATTGGACAGCCTATTTGTGTAACAATAACCAATGCACAGTGTGTATGTCACAAACCCCACTGGATAACGTGTGTGTCACAAACACCCAAGTACAATGTGCGTGTCACAAACCCCATCGGACATCGTGTGTGTCACAAACCCTGTTGGACAGTGTGTGTGTCACAAACACCACTGGACTGCGTGTGTGTCACAAACACCAATGGATAGTGTGTGTGTAAGACACCCAATTGGTCAGCGTGTGTGTCACAAACCCCATTGGAAAGTGTGTGTGTCACAAACCCCATAGGAAAGTCTATGCTTCACAAACCCCATTGGATAGAGTGTGTGAGTCACAAACCCCATTAGAAAGTGTCCGTATCACAAACCCCACTGGAAAGTGTGTGTGTCACAAACCCCATTGGACAGTGTATTTGTGTCACAAACCCATATTGGTCTGTGTGTGTGTCACAAACCCCATTGGACAGTGTATTTGTGTCACAAACCCATATTGGTCTGTGTGTATTTCACAAACCCCATTGGACAGCTTGTGTGTTACAAGACCCATTAGACAGAGTGTGTGTGTCACAAAACCCACTGGACAGCGTGTGTGTCACAAACCCCATAGAACAGCGTGTGTATCACAAGCCACATTGGACAGCGTGTGTAGTCACAAACACCATTGGACAGCGTGTGTATTCACAAAACCCATTGGACAAAGTGTGTGTGTCACAAACCCCATTGGAAAGTGTATGTGTCACAAACCCCATTGGATAGCGTGTGTGTGTCACAAACCCTCCAAGTCAGAGTGTGTGTCACAAAACCCATTGGACAGCATGCGTGTCGCAAACACCATTGGACAGTGTGTGTGTAAGAAACCCAATTGGTCAGCGTGTGTGTCACAAACCCCATAAGAAAGTGTGAGTGTCACAAAGCCCATTGGAAAGTGTGTGTATCACAAACCTCATTGGATATCGTGGGTGTTTCAGAAACCCCATTAGAAAGTGTGTGTGTCACAAACCCCATTGGATAGCATGTGTGTGTCACAAACCATATTGGACAGTGTGTATGTCACAATCCCCATTGGACAGTGCGTGTGTCAAAAAATCCATCGTATAGCGTGTGTGTTATAAACCCCATTAGAAAGTGTGTGTGTGTCACAAACCCTACTGGACAGTGTGTGTGTCACAAAACCCACCGGACAGCATGTTTGTCGCAAGCCCCATTCGACAGCGTGTGTGTCACAAACACCATTGGACAGCGTGTGTGTGTCACAATACCCATTGGACAGTGTGTGTGTCACGAACCCCATTGGACAACATGTGTGTCACAAAGCCCATTGGAGAGCGTGTGTGTGTCACAAAACCCATTTGACAGAGTGTGTGTCACAAACCCTCCTGGTCAGTGTGTGTGTCACAAAACCCATTGGAGAGCGTGCGTGTCACAAACCCCATTGGACAGTGAGTGTGTAACAAACCCAATTGGTCAGCGTGTGTGTCACAAACCCCATGGGACAGCGTGTGTGTGTCACAATCCCCATTGAACAGTGTGTGTGTCACAAACCCTATTGGACAGTGTGTGTGTCACAAGATCATTGGACAGAGTGTGTGTGTCACAAAACCCACTGGACAGCGTGTCTGTTCACGAACCCCATTGGACAGTGTGTGTGTCACAAACACCATTGGAGAGCGTGTGTTTGTAACAATACCCATTGGACAGTGTGTGTGTCACAAACCCCATTGGATAGCCTGTGTGTGTAACAATCCCCATTGGACAGTGTATATGTGTCACAAACTCCAATGGACATCGTGTGTATGTCACAATCCCCATTGGACAGTGTGTGTGTCACAAACCCCATGGGACAGATTTGTGTCACAAACCTCATTGGACAGCGTGTGTGTCACAAGCGCCATTGAACAGAGTGTGTGTGTCACAAACCCCATTGGAAAGTGTATGTGTCACAAACCCCATTGGATAGCATGCGTGTCGCAAACACCATTGGACAGTGTGTGTGTGTCACAAACCCCATTGGAAAGTTTGTGCGTCACAAACCTCATTGTAAAGTGTATGTGTCACAAACCTTATTGGATAGCGTCTGTGTGTCACAAACCCCATTACAAAGTGTCTGTGTCACAAACCCCATTGGACAGAGTGTGTGTCACAAACCCCCCTGGACAGTGTGTGTGTCACAAACCCCATTGGAGAGCATGTGTGTCACAAATCCCATTGGAAACTGCGTGTGATTCACAAACCCAAGAGGACAGCGTGTATGTGTCACAATCCCCATTGGACAGTCTGTGACACAAAAGCCCATTGGAAAGTGTATGTGTGTAACAAACCCCATTAAAAAGTGTGCGTGTCACAAACCCCATTGGATAGCGTGTGTGTCACAATACCCATACGATAACGTGTGTGTGTCACAAACCCTATTGGACAGTGTGTGTGTCACAAGATCATTGGACAGAGTGTGTGTGTCACAAAACCCACTGGACAGCGTGTCTGTTCACGAACCCCATTGGACAGCGTGTGTGTCACAAACACCATTGGAGAGCGTGTGTTTGTAACAATACCCATTGGACAGTGTGTGTGTCACAAACCCCATTGGATAGCCTGTGTGTGTAACAATCCCCATTGGACAGTGTATGTGTGTCACAAACTCCAATGGACATCGTGTGTATGTCACAATCCCCATTGGACAGTGTGTGTGTCACAAACCCCATGGGACAGATTTGTGTCACAAACCTCATTGGACAGCGTGTGTGTCACAAGCGCCATTGAACAGAGTGTGTGTGTCACAAACCCCATTGGAAAGTGTATGTGTCACAAACCCCATTGGATAGCATGTGTGTGTCACAAACCCTGCTGGTCAGTGTGTGTGTCACAAAACCCATTGGACAGCATGCGTGTCGCAAACACCATTGGACAGTGTGTGTGTGTCACAAACCCCATTGGAAAGTTTGTGCGTCACAAACCTCATTGTAAAGTGTATGTGTCACAAACCTTATTGGATAGCGTCTGTGTGTCACAAACCCCATTACAAAGTGTCTGTGTCACAAACCCCATTGGACAGAGTGTGTGTCACAAACCCCCCTGGACAGTGTGTGTGTCACAAACCCCATTGGAGAGCATGTGTGTCACAAATCCCATTGGAAACTGCGTGTGATTCACAAACCCAAGAGGACAGCGTGTATGTGTCACAATCCCCATTGGACAGTCTGTGACACAAAAGCCCATTGGAAAGTGTATGTGTGTAACAAACCCCATTAAAAAGTGTGCGTGTCACAAACCCCATTGGATAGCGTGTGTGTCACAATACCCATACGATAACGTGTGTGTGACACAAACCCTATTGGACAGTGTGTGTGTCACAAAACCCACTTGACAGCGTCTGTGTCATGAACCCCATTGCACAGCCTGTGTGTCACAAGCCCCTTTGGACAGAGTGCGTGTGTGACAAACCCCATTTGACAGCGTGTGTGTCACAAACCCCCCTGGACAGTGTGTGTGTCACAAACCCCATTTTTACAACGTGTTTGTGTCACAGTACCCATTGGACAATATGTGTCTCACAAACCCCACTGGACAGCGTGTGTGCCACAAACTCACCTGGACAGCATGTGTGTCACAAGTGCTATTCGACAGTGTGCGTGTCACAAACCACATGGGACAGAGTGTATGTCACAAGCCCCATTGGACAGAGTGTGTGTGACAAACCCCATTGGACAGTGTGTGTATCACAATCCCCATTGGACGGCATGTGTGTCACAAACCCCACTGGACATCCTGTGTGTCACAAACCCTTTTGGACACTGTGTTTGTCACAAACCCCACTGGAAAGCGTGTCTGTCACAAACACCCATGGACAGTGTGCGTGTCACAAACACCATTGGACAGCATGTGTGTCACAAGCCCATTGGACAGAGTGTGTGTGTCACAAAACCCACTGGACAGCGTGTGTGTCACAAGCCAAATTGGACAGCGTGTGTGTCACAAACAACATTGGACAGCGTGTGTGCGTAACAATGCCCATTGGACAGTGTGTGTGTCACAAACCCCGTTGGAGAGCGTGTGTGTCACAAATCCCCATGGACACTGTGTGTGTCACAAACCGCATTGGACAGTGTTTTTGTCACAAACCCCACTGGACATCGTGTGTGTCACAAACCCTTTTGGACAGTGTGTGTGTCACAAAGCCCACTGGACAGCGTGTGTTTCACAAACACCCATGGACAGTATGCGTGTCCCAAAACCCATTGGACATCGTTTGTGTCAGAAAGCCCTTTGGACATTGTGTGTGTCACAAACCCGATGGGACCGAGTGTGTGTCACGAACCCCATTGGACAGTGTGTGTGTAAGAAATCCAATTGGTTAGCGTGTGTGTCACAAAACCCTTTAGAAATTGTGTGTGTCACAAACCCCATTGCAAAGTGTGTGTGTCACAAACCTCATTGGATAGCATGTGTGTGTCACAATCCCCATAAGAATGTATGCGTGTCACAAACCCCATTGGATAGCGTGTGTATGTCACAAAACCTATTGGACAGTGTGTGTGTCACAAACCCCACTGGACAGCGTGTGTTTCACAAACCCAATTGGACAGCGTGTGTGTGTCACAAACCCCATTGGACAGTCTGTGTGACACAAAAGCCCATTGGAAAGTGTATGTGTGTAACAAACCCCATTAGAAAGTGTGCGTGTCACAAACACCATTGAATAGAGTGAGTGTGTCACAAGACCCATTGGACAGAGTGTGTGTGTCACAAACTCCAACGGACAGCGTGTGTGTCACGAACCCCATTGGACAACTTGTGTGTCACAAGACCCATTGGACAGAGTGTGTGTGTCACAAACCCCATTGGATAGCGTGTGTGTGTCACAAACCCTATTGGACATTGTGTGTGTCACAAAACCCTCTGGATAGCGTCTGTGTCACAAACCCCTTTGGACAGTGTGTGTGTCACAAACTCCATTGGACAGCGTGTGTGTCACAAACACCACTGGTCAGCGCGTCTGTGTCACAAGCCCATTGGACAGAGTGTGTGTGTCACATAATCCACTGGACAGCGTGTGTGTCACGAACCCCATTGGACAGCGTGTGTGTCAAAAACACTGTTGGACAGAGTGTGGTGTCACAATCGCCATTGGACAGCGTATGTGTCACAAACCCCATTGGACAGTGTGTGTGTGTCACAAACCCCATTGGATAGACTGTGTGTGTCACAAACCCCATTGGATAGCATGTCTGTGTCACAAGCACTATTGGACAGAGTGTGCTGTCACAAACCCCATTGGACAGTAGTGCATGTCACAGTCCCCATTGGACAGCGTGTGTCTCACAAACCCCATTGGACAGTGTGTATGTGTCACAAACCCCATTTGATAGAGTGTGTGTGTTACAAACCCCATTAGAAAGTATGCGTGTCACAAAACCCATTGGATAGCGTGACTGTGTCACAAGCACCATTGGACAGAGTGTGGTGTCACAATCCCCATTGGACAGCGTGTGTATCACAGGCACCGTTGGACAGAGTGTGGTGTAACAATCCCCATTGGACAGCGTGTGTGTCACAAACCCCATTGGACAGTGTGTGTGTGTCACAAATCCCATTTGATAGAGTGTGTGTGTGTCACAAACCCCATTAGCAAGTATGCGTGTCACAAACCCCAATGGAGAGCGTGTGTGTGTCACAAGCACCATTGGACATAGTGTGGTGTCACAAACCCCATTGGAAAGTGTATGTGTCACAAACCCCATTTGATAGAGTGTGTGTGTCACAAACCCCATTAGAAAGTATGCGTGTCACAAACCCCATTGAACAGTGTGTTTGTAACAAACCCAGTGTGTGTGTCACAAAATCCACAGGACAGCATGTGTGTCGCAAACACCCATGGACATTGTGCGTGTCACAAACCCATTGGACATCGTGTGTGTCACAATCCCCATTGGAAAGTGTATATGTCACAAACCCCATTTGATAGAGTGTGTGTGTCACAAACCCCATTAGAAAGTATGCGTGTCACAAACCCCACTGGAGAGCGTGTGTGTGTCACAAGCACCATTGGACAGAGTGTGGTGTCACAATCCCCATTGGACAGCGTGTGTGTCACAAACCCCTTTGGACAGTGTGTGTGTGTCACAAGACCTATTTGATAGAATGTGTGTGTCACAAACCCTATTAGACACTGTATGTGTCACAAAGCCAACTAGATAGCGTGTGAGTCACAAACCCCATTGGACAGCGTGTGTGTCACAAGCCCAATTGTACAGAGTGTATTTGTCACAAAGCCCACTGGACAGCGTGTGTGTCACAAACCCCTTTGGACATTGTCTGTGTCACAAACCCCACTGGACAGTGTGTGTGTGTCACAATCCCCATGGGACAGAGTGTGTGTCACAAACACCATTGGTCAGCGTGTCTGTGTCACAAGCCAATTGGACAGAGTGTGTGTGTCACAAAACCCACTGGACAGCGTGTGTGTCACGAACCCCATTGGACATCGTGTGTGTCACAAACCCCTTTGGACAGTGTCTGTGTCACAAACACCATTGGGCAGCGTGTGTGTTACAAACACCCATGGACAGTGTGCGTGCCACAAACCCCATTGGACAACGTGTGTGTCGCAAACCCCTTTGGACAGTGTGTGTGTGTCACAATCCCCATTGGACAGAGTGTGTGTGTCACAAAACCCATGGGACAGAGTGTGTGTCACGAACCCCATTGGTCAGCGTGTGTGTCACAAGCACCATTTGACAGAGTGTGTGTGTCACAAACCGCATTTGAAAGTGTATGTGTCACAAACCCAATTGGATAGCGTGTGTGTGTCACGAACCCTCCTGGTCAGTATGTGTGTCACAAAACTCATTGGACAACATGCGTGTCGCAAACACCATTGGACAGCGTGTGTGTTTCACAAACCCGATTGGAAAGTGTGTGTCACAAACCCCATTGGATAACGTGTGTGTGTCAAAAACCCCATTAGAATGTATGTGTGTCACAAACCCCTTTGGATAGCATGTGTGTGTCACAAACCCTACTGGACAGTGTGTGTGTTTCACAAACCCCATTAGACAGCGTGTGTGTCACAAACCACATTGGACAGCGTGTGTGTGTCGCAAACCCCATGGGACAGAGTGTGTGTCACAAACCTCATTGGACAGCGTGTGTGTAATAGACCCCATTGGACAGCGTGTGTGTCACAAGCCCCATTGGACACCGTGTGTGTGTCACAAACTCCATTAGAAAGTATGCGTGTTCACAAACGCCATTGGATAGCGTGTGTGTGTCACAAAACCCACTGGACAGCGTGTGTGTCACAATACACATTGGACAGCGTGTGTGTCACAAGCTCCATTGGACAGAGTGTGGTGTCACAAACCCCATTGGACAGGGTGTGTGTATGTCACAATACCCATTGGACAGTGTGTGTGTTGCAAACGTCATTGGACAGAGTTTTCGTCACAAAACCCCTTGGACACTGTGTGTGTCACAAACCCCACTGGACAGCGTGTGTGTTCACAAATACCCATGGACGTTGTGCGTGTCACAAACCCCATTAGAAAACGTGTGTCACAAACCCCTTTGGACAGTGTGTGTGTCACAAACCCCATTGGATAGCGTGTATGTGTCACAAACCCTTCTGGTCAGTGTGTGTTTAGAAAAATATTGGGGAGCATGCGTGTCACAAACACCATTTTACAGCGTGTGTGTGTCACAAACCCCATTGGAGAGTGTGTGTCACAAACCACATTAGATAGCGTGTGTGTGTCAAAAACCCAATTAGAAAGTATGTGTGTCACAAACCAAATTGGATAGCATGTGTGTGTCACAAACCGCATGGGACAGAGTGTGTGTCACAAACCCCATTGGACAGCGTGTGTGTAATAAACCCCATTGGACAGCGTGTGTGTGTCACAATCCCCATTGGACAGTGTGAGTGTGACACAAACCCCATTAGACAGCGTTTGTGTGTCACAAACCCCTTTGGACAGTGGGTGTCTCACAACCCCCATTAGACAACGTGTGTGTCACAAACCCCTTTGGACAGTGCATGTGTCACAAACCCCATTGGATAGCGTGTGTGTGTCATAAACCCTATTCGACAGTGTGTGTGTCACAAAACCCAATGGCCAGCGTGTGTGTCACAAACCCAATTGGACAGCGTGTGTGTCTCTCGCCCCTTTGGACAGAATGTATGTGTCACAAACCCTATTGGACAGTGTGTGTGTCACAAAAGCCACTGGCGAGAGTGTATGTCACAAACACCATTGGACAGCGTGTGTGTCACAAGCCCCATTGGACAGAGTGTATGTGTCACAAACCCCATTGGACAGCGTGTGTGTGTCACAACCCCATTGGACAGTGTGTGTGTCACAAACCCCATGGGACTGAGTGTGTGTCACGAACCCCATTGGACAGTGTGTATCACAAGCGCCATTGGACAGAGTGTGTGTGTCACAAACCCCATTGGAAAGTGTATGTGTCACAAACCCCCTTGGATAGCGTGTGTGTGTCACAAACCCTCCTGGTCAGTGTGTGTGTCAAAAAACCCATTGGACAGCATGTGTGTCACAAGCACCGTTGGACAGAGTGTGGTGTCACAATCCCCATTGGACAGCGTGTGTGTCACAAACACCATTGGACAGCGTGTGTTTCACAAGCCCATTGGACAGAGTGTGTGTGTCACAAAACCCAGTGGGCAGCGTGTGTGTCACGAACCGCATTTTACAGCGTGTGTGTCACAAGCACCTTTGGACAGAGTGTGAATGTCACAAACCCCATTAGATAGTGTGTGTATCACAAAACCCATTAGAAAGTGTGTGTATCACAAACCCCATTGGATAGCGTGTGTGTGTCACAAAACCTATTGGACAGTGTGTGTGTCACAAAACCCATTGAACAGCATGTGTGCCACGAACCCCATTGGACAGCGTGTGTGTCACAAGACCCATTGGACAGAGTGTGGTGTCTCAAACCCCATTGGAAAGTGCAGGTGTCACAAACACCATTGGGCATCGTGTGTGTCACAAACCCCATTGGACAGTGTGTGTGTCACGAACACCATTGGACAGCGTGTGTGTGTCACAATCCCCATTAGACAGCGTGTGTGTCAAAACGCAATTGGACAGTCTGTGTGTGGCAAAACCCACTGGACCGCGTGTGTGTCACAAACACCCATAGACTGTGTGAGTGTCACAAACCCCATTGTACAGCATGTGTTTGTCACAATTCCCATTGGAGAGTGTGTGTGTTACAAACCCCTTTGGACAGTGTGTGTGTCACAAACCCCATTGGATAGCGTGTGTGTGTCACAAACCCTCCTGGTCAGTGTGTGTTTAGAAAAATATTGGGGAGCATGCGTGTCACAAACACCATTTTACAGCGTGTGTGTGTCACAAACCCCATTGGAGAGTGTGTGTCACAAACCACATTAGATAGCGTGTGTGTGTCAAAAACCAAATTAGAAAGTATGTGTGTCACAAACCAAATTGGATAGCATGTGTGTGTCACAAACCGCATGGGACAGAGTGTGTGTCACAAACCCCATTGGACAGCGTGTGTGTAATAAACCCCATTGGACAGCGTGTGTGTGTCACAATCCCCATTGGACAGTGTGAGTGTGACACAAACCCCATTAGACAGCGTTTGTGTGTCACAAACCCCTTTGGACAGTGGGTGTCTCACAAACCCCATTAGACAACGTGTGTGTCACAAACCCCTTTGGACAGTGCATGTGTCACAAACCCCATTGGATAGCGTGTGTGTGTCATAAACCCTATTCGACAGTGTGTGTGTCACAAAACCCAATGGCCAGCGTGTGTGTCACAAACCCAATTGGACAGCGTGTGTGTCTCTCGTCCCTTTGGACAGAATGTATGTGTCACAAACCCTATTGGACAGTGTGTGTGTCACAAAAGCCACTGGCGAGAGTGTATGTCACAAACACCATTGGACAGCGTGTGTGTCACAAGCCCCATTGGACAGAGTGTATGTGTCACAACCCCATTGGACAGTGTGTGTGTCACAAACCCCATGGGACTGAGTGTGTGTCACGAACCCCATTGGACAGTGTGTATCACAAGCGCCATTGGACAGAGTGTGTGTGTCACAAACCCCATTGGAAAGTGTATGTGTCACAAACCCCCTTGGATAGCGTGTGTGTGTCACAAACCCTCCTGGTCAGTGTGTGTGTCAAAAAACCCATTGGACAGCATGTGTGTCACAAGCACCGTTGGACAGAGTGTGGTGTCACAATCCCCATTGGACAGCGTGTGTGTCACAAACACCATTGGACAGCGTGTGTTTCACAAGCCCATTGGACAGAGTGTGTGTGTCACAAAACCCAGTGGGCAGCGTGTGTGTCACGAACCCCATTTTACAGCGTGTGTGTCACAAGCACCTTTGGACAGAGTGTGAATGTCACAAACCCCATTAGATAGTGTGTGTATCACAAAACCCATTAGAAAGTGTGTGTATCACAAACCCCATTGGATAGCGTGTGTGTGTCACAAAACCTATTGGACAGTGTGTGTGTCACAAAACCCATTGAACAGCATGTGTGCCACGAACCCCATTGGACAGCGTGTGTGTCACAAGACCCATTGGACAGAGTGTGGTGTCTCAAACCCCATTGGACAGTGTGTGTGTCACGAACACCATTGGACAGCGTGTGTGTGTCACAATCCCCATTAGACAGCGTGTGTGTCAAAACGCAATTGGACAGTCTGTGTGTGGCAAAACCCACTGGACCGCGTGTGTGTCACAAACACCCATAGACTGTGTGAGTGTCACAAACCCCATTGTACAGCATGTGTTTGTCACAATTCCCATTGGAGAGTGTGTGTGTCACAAAAACCATTGGACAACGTGTGTGTCACAAACCCCATTGTACAGCGTGTGTTTGTCACAATTCCCATTGGACAGAGTGTGTGTATCACAAACTCCATTAGAAAGTATGCGTGTTCACAAACGCCATTGGATAGCGTGTGTGTGTCACAAACCCCACTGGACAGTGTGTGTGTCACAATACACATTGGACAGCGTGTGTGTCACAAGCTCCATTGGACAGAGTGTGGTGTCACAAACCCCATTGGACAGGGTGTGTGTGTGTCACAATACCCATTGGACAGTGTGTGTGTTGCAAACGTCATTGGACAGAGTTTTCGTCACAAAACCCCTTGGACACTGTGTGTGTCACAAACCCCACTGGACAGCGTGTGTGTTCACAAATACCCATGGACGTTGTGCGTGTCACAAACCCCATTAGAAAACGTGTGTCACAAACCCCTTTGGACAGTGTGTGTGTCACAAACCCCATTGGATAGCGTGTGTGTGTCACAAACCCTCCTGGTCAGTGTGTGTTTAGAAAAATATTGGGGAGCATGCGTGTCACAAACACCATTTTACAGCGTGTGTGTGTCACAAACCCCATTGGAGAGTGTGTGTCACAAACCACATTAGATAGCGTGTGTGTATCAAAAACCCAATTAGAAAGTATGTGTGTCACAAACCAAATTGGATAGCATGTGTGTGTCACAAACCGCATGGGACAGAGTGTGTGTCACAAACCCCATTGGACAGCGTGTGTGTAATAAACCCCATTGGACAGCGTGTGTGTGTCACAATCCCCATTGGACAGTGTGAGTGTGACACAAACCCCATTAGACAGCGTTTGTGTGTCACAAACCCCTTTGGACAGTGGGTGTCTCACAAACCCCATTAGACAACGTGTGTGTCACAAACCCCTTTGGACAGTGCATGTGTCACAAACCCCTTTGGACAGTGCATGTGTCACAAACCCTATTGGATAGCGTGTGTGTGTCATAAACCCTATTCGACAGTGTGTGTGTCACAAAACCCAATGGCCAGCGTGTGTGTCAGAAACCCAACTGGACAGTGTGTGTGTCTCTCGCCCCTTTGGACAGAATGTATGTGTCACAAACCCTATTGGACAGTGTGTGTGTCACAAAAGCCACTGGCGAGAGTGTATGTCACAAACACCATTGGACAGCGTGTGTGTCACAAGCCCCATTGGACAGAGTGTGTGTGTCACAAACCCCATTGGACAGCGTGTGTGTGTCACAACCCCATTGGACAGTATGTGTGTCACAAACCCCATGGGACTGAGTGTGTGTCACGAACCCCATTGGACAGTGTGTATCACAAGCGCCATTGGACAGAGTGTGTGTGTCACAAACCCCATTGGAAAGTGTATGTGTCACAAACCCCCTTGGATAGCGTGTGTGTGTCACAAACCCTCCTGGTCAGTGTGTGTGTCAAAAAACCCATTGGACAGCATGTGTGTCACAAGCACCGTTGGACAGAGTGTGGTGTCACAATCCCCATTGGACAGCGTGTGTGTCAAAAACACCATTGGACAGCGTGTGTTTCACAAGCCCATTGGACAGAGTGTGTGTGTCACAAAACCCAGTGGGCAGCGTGTGTGTCACGAACCCCATTTTATCACAAACCCCATTGGATAGCGTGTGTGTGTCACAAACCCTATTGGACAGTGTGTGTGTCACAAAACCCATTGAACAGCATGTGTGCCACGAACCCCATTGGACAGCGTGTGTGTCACAAGACCCATTGGACAGAGTGTGGTGTCACAAACCCCATTGGAAAGTGCAGGTGTCACAAACACCATTGGGCATCGTGTGTGTCACAAACCCCATTGGACAGTGTGTGTGTCACGAACACCATTGGACAGCGTGTGTGTGTCACAATCCCCATTAGACAGCGTGTGTGTCAAAACGCAATTGGACAGTCTGTGTGTGGCAAAACCCACTGGACCGCGTGTGTGTCACAAACACCCACAGACTGTGTGAGTGTCACAAACCCCATTGTACAGCGTGTGTTTGTCACAGTTCCCATTGGAGAGTGTGTGTGTCACAAAAACCATTGGACAACGTGTGTGTCACAATACCCATTGGACAGCGTGTGTTTGTCACAATTCCCATTGGACAGAGTGTGTGTATCACAAACCCTTTGGAAAGTGTATGTGTCACAAACCATATTCGATAGCGTGTGTAACAAATCCAATTGGACAGTGTGTGTGTCACAAACCCCACTGGACAGTGTGTGTGTCACAAAGCCCATTGGACAGCGTGTGTGTCACAAACCCCATTGCACAGCTTGTATGTCACAAACACCATTGGACAGCGTGTTTGTGTAACAATACCCATTGGACAGTGTTTGTGTGTCACAAACCCCATTAAACAGCCTGTGTGTCACAAGCCCCTTTGGCCAGTGTGTGTGTGTCACAAGCCCATTGGACAGAGTGTGTGTGTCACAAAACCCACTGGACAGCCTGCGTGTCACGAAACCCATTGGACAGCGTGTGTGTCACAAGCACCATTGGACAGAGTGTGAATGTCACAAACCCCATCGGATAGTGTGTGTGTCACAAACCCCATTAGAAAGTGTCTGTGTGACAAACACCGTTGGGTAGAGTGTGTGTGTCACAAACCCTATTGGACAGTGTGTGTCACAAACCCCACTGAACAGCGTGTGTGTCACGAACCCCATTGGACAGCGTGTGTGTCACAAGACCCATTGGACAGAGTGTGTGTGTCAAAAACCCCATTGGACAGCGTGTGTGTCACAAACCCCACTGAACAGATTGTGTGTCATAAACACCATTGGACAGCGTGTGTGTGTCACAATCCCCATTGGACAAAGTGTGTGTCAAAACCCAATTGGACAGTGTGTGTGTCAGAAAACCCACTGGACAGCGTGTTTTTCACAAACACCCATGGACAGTTTGTGTGTCACAAAACTCCATTGGACAGCGTGTGTGTCACAAAGACCATTGGACAGCGTGTGTGTCACAAGCCCATTGGACAGAGTGTGTGTGTCACAAAACCCACTGGACAGCGTGTGTATCATGAACCCCATTGGACAGTGTGTGTGTCACAAGCCTATTGGACAGAGTGTGCGTGTCACAAACCCCATTAGAAAGTGTGTGTGTCGCAATCCCCATTGGACAGTGCGTATGTCACAAACCCCATGGGACAGAGTGTGTGTGACAAACACTATTGGACAGCGTGTGTGTGTCACAAGCCCTTTGGAGAGAGTGTGTGTGTCACAAAATCCACGGGACAGCGTGCTTGTCACGAACCCCATTGGACAGCGTGTGTATGTCACAAAACCCACTGGACAGCGTGTGTGTCACCAACCCGACTGGACAGCGTGTGTGTCACAAGCACCATTGGACAGAGTGTGAGTGTCACAAACCCCACTGGATAGTGTGTGTGTCACAATCCCCATTGGATTGCGTGTGTGTCACATACCCCATTGGACAGTGTGCGTCTGTCACAGTACCCATTAGACAGTGTGTGCGTCACAAACCCCATTGGACAGAGTTTGTGTCACAAACCCATTCGACAGTGTTTGTGTCACAATCCCCATTGGACAGTGTGTGTGTCACAAAACCCACTGGACAGCGTGTGAGTCACCAACACCCATGGACAGTGTGAGTGTCACAAACCCCATTGGATAGCGTGTGTGTGTCACAAACCCCATGAGACAGAGTGTGTGTCACAAACCTCATTGGACAGCGTCTGTGTCAGAATCACCATTGGACATTGTCTGTGTCACAAACCCCATTGGACAGCGTTTGTGTCACAATCCCCAGTTAACAGCGTGTGTGTCAAAACCCAGTTGGACAGTGCGTGTATCACAAAACGCACTGGACAGCGTGTGTGTCACGATCCCCATTGAACAGTGTGTGTGTCAAAACAAAATTGGACAGAGTGTGGTGTCACAAACCCCATTGGAAAGTGTGTGTGTCACAAACCCCTTTGGACAGTGTGTGTGTCACATACCCCATTAGAAAGTGTTTGTGTCAGAAACCCCATTGGATAGAGTTTGTGTGTCACAAAGCCCATTGGACAGCGTGTGTGTCACAATCCCCATTGGACAGCGTGTGTGTCAAAACCAAATTGGACAGTGTGTGCGTCACAAAACCCATTGGACAGCGTGTATGTCACAAGCCCATTGGACAAAGTGTGTGTGTCACAAAACTCAGTTGACAGCGTGTGTGTCACGAAACTCACTGTACAGCGTGTGTGTCACAAGCACCATTTGACAGAGTGTGAGTGTCACAAACCCCACTGGATAGTGTGTGTGTCACAAAACCCATTAGAATTTGTGTGTCTCACAAAACCCATTGGAGAGCGTCTGTGTGTCACAAAACGTATTGTTCAGTGTGTGTGTTACAAACCCCACTGAACAGCATGTGTGTCACGAATCCCATTGGACATCGTGTGTGTCAAAACCCAATTGGACAATGTGTGTGTCACAAAACCCACTGGACAGCGTGTGTGTCACAAACCCCGTTGGACAGTGTGTGTGTCACAAAACCCACTGGACAGCGTGTGTGTTCACAAACCCCATTGGACAGCGTGTGTGTCACAAACACCATTGGACAGCGTGTGTGTCTCACTATCCCCATTAGACAGCGTGTGTGTCACAAACCCCATTGGGTGGCGTGTGTGTGTCACAAACCCTATTGGACAGCGTGTGCGTGTCACAAGCCCATTGGACAGCGTGTTTGTCACAAACACCATTGGACAGCATGTGTGTCACAAACCCCATTGGACAGTTTGTGTGTCATAAACCCCATTGGACAGAGTGTTCGTGTCACAAAGCCGACTGGACAACATTTGTGTCACAATTCCCATTGGACAGCTTGTGTGTCAAAAAAAACATTGGACAGAGTGTGTGTCACAAACCCCATTGGACAGCGTGTGTGTGTCACAATTCCCATTAAACAGTGTGTGTGTCACAAACCCCTTTGGACAGTGTGTGTGTCACAATCCCCATTGGACAGCGTGTGTGTGTCACAATACCCATTGGACAGTGTGTGTTTTACAAACACCATTGGACAGAGTGTTGTGTCACAAACCCCAATGGAAAGTGTATGTGTCACAAACTCCATTGGATAGCATGTGTGTGTCTCAAACCCTATTGGACAGTGTATGTGTCACAAAACCCACTGGACAGTGTGTGTGTCACAAGCCCCATTGGACACAGTGTTTGTGTCACAAAACCCATTGGACAGTGTGTGTGTCACAATCCCCATTGGACAGCGTGTGTGTCACAAACCCATCGACAGTGTGCCTGTGTCACAATACCCATTAGATAGTGTGTGTGTCACAAGACCCATTGGACAGAGTGTGTGAGTTACAAACCCCATTGGACAGCGTGTGTGTCACAGTCCCCATTGGACAGCGTGTGTGGCACAAAAACCCATGGACAATTTGTGTGTCACAAAACACCATTGGACAGTGTGTGTGTCACAAACACAATTGGACAGTGTGTGTGTCACAAGCACCATTGGACAGAGTGTGAGTGTCACAAACCCCATTGGATAGTGTGTGTGTCACAATCTGCATTAGAAATTGTGTGTGTTTTTCAAACCCCATTGGACTGCGTGTGTGTCATAAACCCTATTGGATAGCGTGTGTGTGTCACAAACCCCATGGGACAGACTGTGTGTCACAAGCACCATTGGACAGAGCGTGAGTGTCACAAGCCCCATTGGATAGTGTGTGTGTCACAATCCCCATTAGAAAGTGTGTGTGTTTTTCAAACCCCATTGGACTGCGTGTGTGTCATAAACCCCATTGGATAGCGTGTGTATCAGAAACCCCATGGGACAGACTGTGTGTCACCAACACCATTGGACAGATTGTGAGTGTCACAAACGCCTTTGCATAGTGTGTGTGTCACAAACCCCATTAGAAAGTGTGTGTGTCACAAACACCATTGGATAGCGTATGTGTGTCACAAACCCTATTGGACAGTGTGTGTGTCACAAACCCCATTGGACAGCGTGTGTGTCATAAACCCCTTTGGATAGTGTGTGTGTAACAATCCCCATTGGACAGCGTGTGTGTCACTAACCCCATTGGAAAGTGGGTGTGTCACAAACCCCATTGGACAGCGTATGTGTCACAAGCCCCTTTGGACACCGTGTGTTTAACAAACACCATTGGACAGCGTGTGTGTGTAACAATACCCATTGGACAGTGTGTGTGTCGCAAAACCCATTGGATAACGTGTGTGTCACAAACCCCATTTGAAAGTGTGTGTGTCACAAACCCCATTGGACAGCGTGTGTGTGTAACAATACCCATTGGACTGTGTGTGTGTCACAAACCCCATTGGACAGCGTGTGTGTGTAACAATACCCATTGGACAGTGTGTGTGTCACAAAACCCATTGGATAACGTGTGTGTCACAAACCCCATTTGAAAGTGTGTGTGTCACAAACCCCATTGGATAGCATGTGTGGGTCACAAACCCTATTGGACAGTGTGTGTTTCTCAAACCCCACTGTACAGCGTGTGTACAACGATCCCCATTGGACAGAGTGTGTGTCACAAGACCCATTGGACATAGTGTGTGTGTCACAAACCCCATTTAACAGTGTGTGTGTCACAAACCCCACTGGACAGCGTGTGTGTCATAAACCCCCGTGGACACGGTGTGTGTCACGAATGCCATTGGACAGTATGTGTGTCACAAACCCCCCTGGACAGTGTTTGTGTCACAATCACCAGTGGACAGTGCGTGTGTAGAAAACCCCAATGGACAGCGTCTGTGTGTCACAAAACCTCCTGGTCAGTGTGTGTGTCACAAACCCCATTGGACAGCGTGAGTGTCACAAACCCCATGGGACAGCGTGTGTGTGTAACAATACCCATTGGACAGTGTGTGTGTCACAAACCCCATTGGACAGCATGTGTGTCATAAACCCCCGTGGACACTGTGTGTGTCACGAATGCCATTGGACAGTGTGTGTGTCACAAACACTATTGGACAGTGTGTGTGTAACAAACCCATTTGGTCAGCGTGTGTGTCACAATCCCCATTGGACAGTGTGTGTGTCACAAACCCCATGGGACAGACTGTGTGTCACGAACCCTATGGACAGCGTGTGTGTAACAAACCCGATTGGACAGTGTGTATGTAACAAGCCCCATTGGACAGCGTGTGTGTCACAAACCCCTTTGGACAGTGTGTGTCACAAACGCCATTGGAAAGTGTGTGTGTCACAAACCCCATTGGATAGCGTGTGCGTGGCACAAACACTATTGGATAGTGTGTGTGTAACAAAAGCAATTGGTCAGCGTGTGTCTCACAAACCCCATGGGACAGTGTGTGTGTTTCAGAACCCCGTTAGAAAGTGTGTGTGTCACAAACCCCTTTGGAAAGTGTGTGTGTCACAAAATCCATTGGATAGCTTGTGTGTGTCAGAAATCCTATTCGACAGTGTGTAGGTCACAATCCCCATTGGACAGCGTCTGTGTCACAAACCCAATTGGACAGCGTGTGTGTCACAAACACCATTGGACAGCGTGTGTGTTTCACAATCCCCATTGGACAGTGTGTGTGACACAAAACCCATTGGATAGCGTGTTTGTGTCACAAACCCCATTGGACAGTGTGTGTGTCACAAACCCCAGTGGACAGCATGTTTGTCAAAATCCCATTGGACAGCGTGTGTGTCACAAACACCCATGGACAGTATGCGTGTCACAAACCCCTTTCGGAAGAGCGTGTGTCACAAACCTCACTGGACAGCGTGTGTGTTACATACACCCATGGACAGTGTGCGTGTCAGAAACCCCATCGTACATCATCTGTGTCACAAACCCTTTTGGACTGTGTGTGTGACAAACCCCATTGGACAGCATGTGTGTGTCACAAACCCTATTGGACAGTGTGTAGGTCAAAATCCCCATTGAACAGCGTCTGTGTCACAAACCCCATTGGACAGCGTGTGTGTCAAGAACCCCATTGGAAAGCTTGTGTGTATCACAATCCCCATGGGACAGTGTGTATGTCACAAACCCCATTGGATAGCGTGTGTGTTTCAAAAACCCCATTAGAAAGTATGTGTGTCACAAACACTTTGGATAGTGTGTGTGTGTCACAAACCCCATTTTTATAGCGTGTGTGTATCTACAAACCATATAGGACAGTGCGTAGGTCACAATCCCCATTGGACAGCGTCTGTGTCACAAACCACATTGTACAGCGTGTGTGTCACAAACACCATTGGACCGCGTTTGTGTGTCACAGCCCACATTTGACAGTGTGTGTGTCACAAACCCCCGTGGACACTGCGTGTGTCACAAAGCCCTTTGGACAGTGTGTGTGTCACAAACTCCACTGGACAGCGTTTTTGTCACAGTCCCAACTGTACAGAGTCTGTGTCACAAACCCCTTTGGACAGCGTGTGTGTCACGAACTCCATTGGAGAGCGTGTGTGTGTCACAATCCCCATTGGACAGTGTGTGTGTCACGAAACCCATTGGACAGCGTATGTGTCACAATCCATTGCACAGAGTGTGTGTGTCACAAAACCCACTGGACAGCGTGTGTGTCACGAACCCCATTGGAAAGTGTATGTTTCACAAACCCCATTGGATAGCGTGTGTCTGTCACAAACCCTTTTGGACAGTGTTTGTCACAATCCCCACTGGACAGCGTCTTTGTCACAAACCCCATTGCACAGTGTGTGTGTCACAAACCCCATTGGACAGTGTGTGTGTAACAAACACCATTGGACAGCATGTGTTTGTAACAATACCCATTGGACAGTGTGTGTGTCACAAACTCCTTTGGACAGCGTCTGTGTCACAAACCCCCGTGCACAATGCATTTGTCATAAACCCCATTGGACAGTTTGTGTGTCACAAACTCCACTGGACAGCGTGTGTGTCACAAACCCCTTTGGACAGTGTGTGTGTCAAGACCCCATTGGACATCGTGTGTGTGTGTCACAAACCCCATTGGAAAGTGTTTGTCAGAAACCCTTTGGATAGCGCGTGTGTGTCACAAACCCCATTATAAAGTGTGTGTGTCACAAACCCCATTTGATAGCGTGTGTGTGTCACAAACCTTATTGTACAATGTGTAGGTCACAATCCCCATTGGACAGCGTCTGTGTCACAAACCCCATTGCACAGCGTGTTTGTCACAATCCCCATTGGACAGTGTGTGTGTCGCAAACCCCCCTGTACAATGTCTGTGTCACAAACACCATTGGACAGCGTGTGTGTGTAACAATACCCATTGGACATCGTGTGTGTCACAATCCCCATTGGACAGTGTGTGTGTCATAAACCCCGTTGGATAGCGTGTGTGTGTCACAAACCTCATTGGAAAGTGTGTGTCACAAACCCCATTGGACAGCGTGTGTGTCACAAACACCATTGAAGAGCTTGTGTGTGTAACAATACCCATTGGACAGTGTGTGTGTCACAAACCCCATTGGACAGCGTGTGTGTCTGAAACACCCATGGACAACGTACGTGTCACAAACCCCATTGGACAGCGTGTGTGTGCTCCAATCCCCTTTGGACAGTGTGTGTGTCACAAACCCCATGGGACAACGTGTGTGTGTCACAAACCCCATTGGAAAGTGTGTGTCACAAAACCCATTGGATATAGTGCGAGTGTCACAAATCCCATTATAAAGTGTGCGTGTCACAAACCCCATTTGATACCGTGTGTGTGTCACAAACCCTATTGGACAGTGTGTAGGTCACAAACCCCTTTGGAAATTGTGTGTCACAAACCCCATGGGATAGCGAGTGTGTGTCACAAACGCCATTATAAAGTGCGCGTGTCTCAAACCCCATTTGATAGCGTGTGTGTGTCACAAACCCTATTGGACAGTGTGTAGGTCACAATCCCCAGTGGACAGAGTGTGTGTCACAAACCCCATTGGATAGCGTGTGTGTGTCACAAGCCCATTGGACAGCGTGTGTGTGTCACAATCCCCATTGGACAGTGTGTGTGTCAGAAACGCCATGGGACAGAGTGTGTGTCACAAACACTATTGGACAGCGTGTGTGTGTTACAAACCCCATTGGACTGCGTGTGTGTCAGAAGCCCCATTGGATAGAGTGTATGTGTCACAAACCCCATTGGACAGTGTGTGTGTCACAATCCCCATTGGACAGCGTGTGTGTCACAGACCCCTTTGGACAGTGTGTATGTGTCATAAGCTCCATTGCACAGAGTGTGTGTTTCACAAAACCCATTGGATAGAGTTTGTGTGACAAAACCCATTGGACACTGTGTGTGTCAGAAACCCCATTGGACAGCGTTTGTGTCACAAACACCGTTGGACAGAGTGTGTGTCACAAACTCTTTTGTACAGTGTGTATGTCACAAACCCAATTGGACAGCGTGTGTGTGTCACAATCCCCATTGGACAGTGTGTGTGTCAGAAACGCCATGGGACAGAGTGTGTGTCACAAACACTATTGGACAGCGTGTGTGTGTTACAAACCCCATTGGACTGCGTGTGTGTCAGAAGCCCCATTGGATAAGTGTATGTGTCACAAACCCCATTGGACAGTGTGTGTGTCACAATCCCCATTGGACAGCATGTGTGTCACAGACCCCTTTGGACAGTGTGTATGTGTCATAAGCTCCATTGCACAGAGTGTGTGTTTCACAAACCCCATTGGATAGAGTTTGTGTGACAAAACCCATTGGACACTGTGTGTGTCAGAAACCCCATTGGTCAGCGTTTGTGTCACACTCCCCAGTGGACAGAGTGTGTACCAAAACCCCATTGGACAGTGTGTGTGTCACAAAACCCACTGGATAGCGTGTGAGTTCCAAACAACCATGGACAGTGTGAGTGTCACAAACCCCATTGGATAGCGTGTGTGTCACACACCCCTTTGGACCGTCTGTGTTTTACAAACCTCGTTGGACAGCGTGTGTGTGTCACAAACCCTATTGGACAGTGTGCGTGTCACAAACCCAACTGGATAGCGCGTGTGTGTCACAAACCCCATTGGACAGTGTGTGTGTCACAAACCCCCTGGACAGTGTGTGTGTCATAAACACCCATGGACAGTGTGCATGTCACAAACCCCATTGGACATCGTGTGCGTCACAAACCCTTTTGGACTTTGTGTGTGTCAGAAACCCCACTCGACAGCGTGTGTGTAAGAAACACCCATGGAGGGTGCGCGTGTCACAAACCCCATTGGACAGCGTGTGCGTCACAAATCCCATTGGATAGTGTGTGTGTTTCACAAAACCCAGTAAACAGTATGCGTGTCACAAACACCATTGGACAGTGTATGTGTAACAAAACCAATTGGTCAGCGTGTGTGTCACAAACCCAATGGGACAGAGTGTGTGTCACAAACCCCATTGGAAAGTGTGTGTGTCACAAACCCCATTGGACAGCGTGTGTGTTTCACAAAACCCATTAAACAGTATGCGTGTCACAAACCCCATTGGATAGCGTGTGTGTGTCACAAACCCCATTAGAAAGTGTGCGTGTCACAAACCCCATTTGAATGTGTGTGTGTCACAAGTGCCATTGGAAATTGTGTGTGTCACAAACCCAATTGGATAGCGTGTGTGTGTCACAAACCGCTTTAGAAAGTGTGCGTGTCACAAACCCCATTTGAATGTGTGTGTGTCACAAGCGCCATTGGAAATTGTGTGTGTCACAAACCCAATTGGATAGCATGTGTGTGTCACAAACCGCTTTAGAAAGTGTGCTTGTCACAAACCCCTTTGGAAAGTGTGTGTGTCACGAACCCTATTGGACAGTGTGTATGTCACAATCCCCATTGGACAGTGTCTGTGCCACAAACGCATTGGACAGCGTGTGTGTCACAAACATCCTGGGACAGCGTGTGTGTGTCACAATCCCCATTGGAAAGTGTATGTTTCACAAACCCCATTGGATACTGTGTGTGTGTTTCACAAACCCTGTTGGACAGTGTGTGTGTCAGAAACCCCACTGGACATCGTGTGTGTCACAAACCCCATTGGACAGCGTGTGTGTCACAAACCCCATTGGACAGAACGTCTGTGTCACAAACCCCATTGGAAAGTGTGTGTCTCACAAACCCCATTCGATAGTGTGTGTGTGTCACAAACCCTATTGGACAGCATATATGTCACAATCCCCATTGGACAGCGTCTGTGTCACAAACCCCATTGGAAAGCGTTTTTGTCACAAACACCTTTGGACAGCGTGTGTGTGTCACAATTCCCATTGGAGAGTGTGTGTGTCACAAAACCCATTGGATAGCGTGTGTGTCACAAACCCCATTAGAAAGTGTGCGTGTCACAAACCCCATTGGATAGCATCTTTCTGTCACAAACCCTATTGGACAGTGTGTGTCACAAGACCCATTGGACAGTGTGTGTGTGTCACAAACCCCATTGCACAGCGTGTGTAACAAACCCTATTGGACAGTATCTATGTCACAAACCCCACTGGACAGAGTGTGTGTGTGACACACCCCATTGGACAGCGTGTGTGTCACAAACCCCTTTGGACAATGTTTGTGTCACAAACCCCATTGGACAGCGTGTGTGACATAAACCCCATTGGACAGCGTGTGTGTCACAAACCCCCTGGACACTGTGTGTGTCATAAACCCCACTGGACAGCGTTTGTGTAACAAACTCCTTTGGACAGTGTGTGTGTCACAAACCCCTTTGGACAGTGTGAATGTCACAATCCCCATTGGACAGCGTCTGTGTCACAAACCCCATTGGACAGCGTGTGTGTCACAAACACCATTGGACAGCGTGTGTGTGTCACAATCCCCATTGGACAGTGTTTGTGTCACAAAAACTATTTGATATAGTGTGTGTCACAAACCCCATTGGATAGCGTGTGTGTGTCACAAAGCCTAATGGACAGCGTTTGTGTCACAAGACCCATTCAACATAGTGTGTGTGTGACACACCCCATTGGACAGCGTGTGTGTCACAAGCCACATTGCAGGGTGTGTGTGTCACAAACACCATTGGACAGTGTTTGTATGTATCAATACCCATTGGACAGTCTGTGTGTCACAAACCCCACTGGACATCGTGTGTGTCACTAACCCCCGTGGACACTGTGTGTGTCACAATACCCAGTGGACAGCGTGTGTTTCACAAACCCCCGTGGACACTCTGTGTGTCATAAACTCCATTGGACAGCGTGTGTGTCATAAACTCCTTTGGACAGTGTGTGTGTCACAAACCCCACTGGACAGTGTGTATGTCACAATCCCCATTGGACAGCGTCTGTGTCACAAACCCCATTGGACAGCGTGTGTGTCACAAACCCCATTGGATAGCGTGTGTGTGTCACAATCCCCATTGGACAGTGTTTGGGTCACAAAACCTATTTTATATAGTGTGTGTCACAAACACCATTGAATAGCGTGTGTGTGTCACAAACCCCATTTGAAAGTGTGTGTGTCACAAACCTCATTGGATAGTGTGTGTGTCAGTAGCCCATTGGACAGAGTGTGTGTGTCACAAAACCCACTGGACAGCGTGTGTGTCACAGACCCCATTGGACAGCGTGTGTGTCACAAGCGCCATTGGAATGTGTGTGTGTCACAAACCCAATTGGATAGCGTGTGTGTGTCACAAACCCCATTAGACAGAGTGTGTCACAAACCCCTTTGGATAGAATGTGCGGGTCACAAATCTTATTGGACAGTGTATATGTCACAATCCCCGTTGGACAGCGTCTGTGTCACAAACCCCATTGGACAGTTTGTGTGTCACAAACCTCATTGGAAAGTGTGTGTGTGTGTCACAATCCCCATTAGAAAGTGTGCGTGTCACAAACTCCATTGGACAGCATGTGTGTCACAAACACCATTGGTCAGCGTGTGTTTGTCACAATGCCCATTGGAAAGTGTATGTGTCACAAACACCATCGGATAGCGTGTGTGTGTCACAAACCCTTTTGGACAGTGTGTGTGTCAGAAACGCCACTGAACAGCGTGAGTGTCACAAACACCCAGGGACAGTGTGCGTGTCAGAAAACCCATTGGACAGAGTTTGAGTCACAAACCCCATTGGACAGCGTGTCACTAGCCCATTGGACAGAGTGTGTGTGTCACAAATCCCACTGGACAGCGAGTTTTTCACGAACCCCATTGGACAGAGTGTGTATCACAAGCACCATTGGACAGAGTGTGTCTGTCACAAACCCCATTGGAAAGTGCATGTGTCCAAACCCCATTGGATAGCGTGTGTGTCACAAACACCATTGGACATCATGTGTTTGTCACAAACACCCATGGACAGTGTGCGCGTCACAAACCCCATTGGACATCATGTGTGTCACAAACGCTTTTGGACAGTGTGTGTGTCACAAACACCTTTGGACATTGTGTGAGTCACAAGCCACTTTGGACAGCGTTTGTGTCATAAACCCCATTGGATATTGCACGTGTGTCACAAACCCCATGGGACAGAGTGCGTGTCACGAACCCCATTGGACAGCGTGTGTGTCACAAGCGCCATTGGACAGAGTGTGTGTCTCACAAACCCCATTGGAAAGTGTGTGTGTCACATACCCCATTGGATAGCGTGTGTGTATCACAAACCCTCTTGGTCAGCGTGTGTGTCAAAAAACCCATTGGACAGAGTTTGTGTTTAACAATACCCATCGGACAGTGTGTGTATCACAGACCCCATTGGACAGTTTGTGTGTCACAAACCGTATTGGACAGAGTTTGTGTTTAACAACACCCATTGGACAGTGTGTGTATCACAAACCCCTTTGGACAGTGTTTGTGTCACAAACGTCATTGGACAGCGTGTGTGCCACAGAGACCCATGGACAGTGTGCGTAGTCACAAACCCCATTGGACATCGTGTGTGTCACAAACCCCTTTGGACAGTGTGTGTTTCACAAACCCCTTTGCACAGTATTTCTCTGTCACAATCTCCATTAGTCAGTGTGTGTGTCACAATACCCATGGGACAGAGTGTGTGTCATGAACGCCATTGGACAGCGTTTGTGTCACAAGCCCCATTGGACAGAGTGTGTGTGTCACAAACCCCATTGGATAGCGTGTGTGTGTCACAAACCCCATTGGATAGCGTGTGCGTGTCACAAACCCCATTGGATAGCATGTGTTTGTCACAAACCCTATTGGACAGTGTGTATGACACAATCCCCATTGGACAGCGTATTTGTCACAAACCCAATGGGACAGAGTGTGTGTCACAAACACTATAGGAGAGCGTGTGTGTGTCACAAGCCCATTGGACAGAAGTGTGTGTGTCACAAACTCCACTGGACAGCGTGTGTGTCACAAACACCATTGGAGAGCGTGTGTGTGTAACAATACCCACTGGACAATGTGTGTGTCACAAACCCCATTGGACAGCGTGTGTGTGTAACAATACCCATTGGACAGTGTGTGTGTCACAAACCCAATTGGATAGCGTGTGTGTCGCAAGCACCATTGGACAGCGTGTGTGTCACAAACACCATTGGACAGCGTGTGTGTGTAACAATACCCGTTGGACAGTGTGTGTGTCACAAATCCCATTGGACAGCGTGTGTGTTGCAAATACCCATGGACAGTGTGCGTGTCAGAAACCCCAATGGACATCGTGCATGTCACAAACCCTTTTGGACAGTTTGTGTGTCACAAACCCCCTTGACAGTGTGTGTGTCACAAACACCCATGGACATTGTGCGTGTCACAAACCCCATTGGACATCGTGTGTGTCACAAACCCCTTTGGAAAGTTTGTGTGTCACAAACCCCATTAGACAGCGTGTGTGTGTCACAATCCCCATTGGACAGTGTGTGTGTTACAAAACCCATGGGACAGAGTGTGTGTCACGAACCCAACTGGCAGCGTGTGTGTCACAAACCCTATTTTATAGTATGTGTCTCACAAAACCCACTGGACAGCGTGTATGTTCACAAACACCCATGGACAGTGTGCGTGTCACAAACCCCATTGGACATCGTGTGTGTCACAAACCCCTTTGGACAGTGTGTGTGTCACAAACCCCACTGGACGGCTTGTGTGTCACAAACCCCTTTGGACAGTGTGCGTGTCATAAACCCCATTGGACAGCATGTGTGTGTCACAATCCCCAATGGACAGTGTGTGTGTCACAAACCCAATGGAACTAAGTGTGTGTCATGAACGCCATTGGACAGCGTGTGTGTCACAAGCGCCATTGGACAGAGTGTGTGTGTCACAAACCCCATTGGATAGTGTGTGTGTGTCAAAAACCCCATTAGAAAGTATGTGTGTCACAAACCCTATTGGACAGAGTGTAGGTCATAATCCCCATTGGACAGCGTCTGTGTCACAAACCCCATTGGACAGCGTGTGTGTCACAATCCCCATTGGACAGTGTGTGTCTCACAAACACCCATTGACAGTATGTGTGTCACAAACCGCATTGGACATCGTGTGTGTCACAAACCCCCGTGGACTCTGTGTGTGTCACAAACCCCATAGGACAGTGTGTGTGTCACAAACCCCACTGGACGGCGTGTGTGTCACAAACACCCATGGACAATGTGCGTGTCACTAAACCCATTGTACATCATGTGTGTCACAAACCCTTGTGGACGGTGTGTGTGTCACAAACCCCAATGGACAGCATGTGTGTCAAAAACACCCATGGACAGTGTGCGTGTCACAAATCCCATTGGACATCGTGTGTGTCACAAACCTCTTCGGACAATGTGTGTGTCACAAACCCCATTAGACAGCGTGTGTGTGTCACAATCCCCATTGGACAGTGTGTGTGTTACAAAACCCATGGGACAGAGTGTGTGTCACGAACCCAACTGGCAGCGTGTGTGTCACAAACCCTATTTTATAGTATGTGTCTCACAAAACCCACTGGACAGCGTGTATGTTCACAAACACCCATGGACAGTGTGCGTGTCACAAACCCCATTGGACATCGTGTGTGTCACAAACCCCTTTGGACAGTGTGTGTGTCACAAACCCCACTGGACGGCTTGTGTGTCACAAACCCCTTTGGACAGTGTGCGTGTCATAAACCCCATTGGACAGCATGTGTGTGTCACAATCCCCAATGGACAGTGTGTGTGTCACAAACCCAATGGAACTAAGTGTGTGTCATGAACGCCATTGGACAGCGTGTGTGTCACAAGCGCCATTGGACAGAGTGTGTGTGTCACAAACCCCATTGGATAGTGTGTGTGTGTCAAAAACCCCATTAGAAAGTATGTGTGTCACAAACCCTATTGGACAGAGTGTAGGTCATAATCCCCATTGGACAGCGTCTGTGTCACAAACCCCATTGGACAGCGTGTGTGTCACAATCCCCATTGGACAGTGTGTGTCTCACAAACACCCATTGACAGTATGTGTGTCACAAACCGCATTGGACATCGTGTGTGTCACAAACCCCCGTGGACTCTGTGTGTGTCACAAACCCCATAGGACAGTGTGTGTGTCACAAACCCCACTGGACGGCGTGTGTGTCACAAACACCCATGGACAATGTGCGTGTCACTAAACCCATTGTACATCATGTGTGTCACAAACCCTTGTGGACGGTGTGTGTGTCACAAACCCCAATGGACAGCATGTGTGTCAAAAACACCCATGGACAGTGTGCGTGTCACAAATCCCATTGGACATCGTGTGTGTCACAAACCTCTTCGGACAATGTGTGTGTCACAAACCCCATTAGACAGCGTGTGTGTGTCACAATCCCCATTGGACAGTGTGTGTGTTACAAAACCCATGGGACAGAGTGTGTGTCACGAACCCAACTGGCAGCGTGTGTGTCACAAACCCTATTTTATAGTATGTGTCTCACAAAACCCACTGGACAGCGTGTATGTTCACAAACACCCATGGACAGTGTGCGTGTCACAAACCCCATTGGACATCGTGTGTGTCACAAACCCCTTTGGACAGTGTGTGTGTCACAAACCCCACTGGACGGCTTGTGTGTCACAAACCCCTTTGGACAGTGTGCGTGTCATAAACCCCATTGGACAGCATGTGTGTGTCACAATCCCCAATGGACAGTGTGTGTGTCACAAACCCAATGGAACTAAGTGTGTGTCATGAACGCCATTGGACAGCGTGTGTGTCACAAGCGCCATTGGACAGAGTGTGTGTGTCACAAACCCCATTGGATAGTGTGTGTGTGTCAAAAACCCCATTAGAAAGTATGTGTGTCACAAACCCTATTGGACAGAGTGTAGGTCATAATCCCCATTGGACAGCGTCTGTGTCACAAACCCCATTGGACAGCGTGTGTGTCACAATCCCCATTGGACAGTGTGTGTCTCACAAACACCCATTGACAGTATGAGTGTCACAAACCGCATTGGACATCGTGTGTGTCACAAACCCCCGTGGACTCTGTGTGTGTCACAAACCCCATAGGACAGTGTGTGTGTCACAAACCCCACTGGACGGCGTGTGTGTCACAAACACCCATGGACAATGTGCGTGTCACTAAACCCATTGTACATCATGTGTGTCACAAACCCTTGTGGACGGTGTGTGTGTCACAAACCCCAATGGACAGCATGTGTGTCAAAAACACCCATGGACAGTGTGCGTGTCACAAATCCCATTGGACATCGTGTGTGTCACAAACCTCTTCGGACAATGTGTGTGTCACAAACCCCATTAGACAGCGTGTGTGTGTCACAATCCCCATTGGACAGTGTGTGTGTTACAAAATCCATGGGACAGAGTGTGTGTCACGAACCCAACTGGCAGCGTGTGTGTCACAAACCCTATTTTATAGTATGTGTCTCACAAAACCCACTGGACAGCGTGTATGTTCACAAACACCCATGGACAGTGTGCGTGTCACAAACCCCATTGGACATCGTGTGTGTCACAAACCCCTTTGGACAGTGTGTGTGTCACAAACCCCACTGGACGGCTTGTGTGTCACAAACCCCTTTGGACAGTGTGCGTGTCATAAACCCCATTGGACAGCATGTGTGTGTCACAATCCCCAATGGACAGTGTGTGTGTCACAAACCCAATGGAACTAAGTGTGTGTCATGAACGCCATTGGACAGCGTGTGTGTCACAAGCGCCATTGGACAGAGTGTGTGTGTCACAAACCCCATTGGATAGTGTGTGTGTGTCACAAACCCTATTGGACAGCATATATGTCACAATCCCCATTGGACAGCGTCTGTGTCACAAACCCCATTGGAAAGCGTTTTTGTCACAAACACCTTTGGACAGCGTGTGTGTGTCACAATTCCCATTGGAGAGTGTGTGTGTCACAAAACCCATTGGATAGCGTGTGTGTCACAAACCCCATTAGAAAGTGTGCGTGTCACAAACCCCATTGGATAGCATCTTTCTGTCACAAACCCTATTGGACAGTGTGTGTCACAAGACCCATTGGACAGTGTGTGTGTGTCACAAACCCCATTGCACAGCGTGTGTAACAAACCCTATTGGACAGTATCTATGTCACAAACCCCACTGGACAGAGTGTGTGTGTGACACACCCCATTGGACAGCGTGTGTGTCACAAACCCCTTTGGACAATGTTTGTGTCACAAACCCCATTGGACAGCGTGTGTGACATAAACCCCATTGGACAGCGTGTGTGTCACAAACCCCCTGGACACTGTGTGTGTCATAAACCCCACTGGACAGCGTTTGTGTAACAAACTCCTTTGGACAGTGTGTGTGTCACAAACCCCTTTGGACAGTGTGAATGTCACAATCCCCATTGGACAGCGTCTGTGTCACAAACCCCATTGGACAGCGTGTGTGTCACAAACACCATTGGACAGCGTGTGTGTGTCACAATCCCCATTGGACAGTGTTTGTGTCACAAAAACTATTTGATATAGTGTGTGTCACAAACCCCATTGGATAGCGTGTGTGTGTCACAAAGCCTAATGGACAGCGTTTGTGTCACAAGACCCATTCAACATAGTGTGTGTGTGACACACCCCATTGGACAGCGTGTGTGTCACAAGCCACATTGCAGGGTGTGTGTGTCACAAACACCATTGGACAGTGTTTGTATGTATCAATACCCATTGGACAGTCTGTGTGTCACAAACCCCACTGGACATCGTGTGTGTCACTAACCCCCGTGGACACTGTGTGTGTCACAATACCCAGTGGACAGCGTGTGTTTCACAAACCCCCGTGGACACTCTGTGTGTCATAAACTCCATTGGACAGCGTGTGTGTCATAAACTCCTTTGGACAGTGTGTGTGTCACAAACCCCACTGGACAGTGTGTATGTCACAATCCCCATTGGACAGCGTCTGTGTCACAAACCCCATTGGACAGCGTGTGTGTCACAAACCCCATTGGATAGCGTGTGTGTGTCACAATCCCCATTGGACAGTGTTTGGGTCACAAAACCTATTTTATATAGTGTGTGTCACAAACACCATTGAATAGCGTGTGTGTGTCACAAACCCCATTTGAAAGTGTGTGTGTCACAAACCTCATTGGATAGTGTGTGTGTCAGTAGCCCATTGGACAGAGTGTGTGTGTCACAAAACCCACTGGACAGCGTGTGTGTCACAGACCCCATTGGACAGCGTGTGTGTCACAAGCGCCATTGGAATGTGTGTGTGTCACAAACCCAATTGGATAGCGTGTGTGTGTCACAAACCCCATTAGACAGAGTGTGTCACAAACCCCTTTGGATAGAATGTGCGGGTCACAAATCTTATTGGACAGTGTATATGTCACAATCCCCGTTGGACAGCGTCTGTGTCACAAACCCCATTGGACAGTTTGTGTGTCACAAACCTCATTGGAAAGTGTGTGTGTGTGTCACAATCCCCATTAGAAAGTGTGCGTGTCACAAACTCCATTGGACAGCATGTGTGTCACAAACACCATTGGTCAGCGTGTGTTTGTCACAATGCCCATTGGAAAGTGTATGTGTCACAAACACCATCGGATAGCGTGTGTGTGTCACAAACCCTTTTGGACAGTGTGTGTGTCAGAAACGCCACTGAACAGCGTGAGTGTCACAAACACCCAGGGACAGTGTGCGTGTCAGAAAACCCATTGGACAGAGTTTGAGTCACAAACCCCATTGGACAGCGTGTCACTAGCCCATTGGACAGAGTGTGTGTGTCACAAATCCCACTGGACAGCGAGTTTTTCACGAACCCCATTGGACAGAGTGTGTATCACAAGCACCATTGGACAGAGTGTGTCTGTCACAAACCCCATTGGAAAGTGCATGTGTCCAAACCCCATTGGATAGCGTGTGTGTCACAAACACCATTGGACATCATGTGTTTGTCACAAACACCCATGGACAGTGTGCGCGTCACAAACCCCATTGGACATCATGTGTGTCACAAACGCTTTTGGACAGTGTGTGTGTCACAAACACCTTTGGACATTGTGTGAGTCACAAGCCACTTTGGACAGCGTTTGTGTCATAAACCCCATTGGATATTGCACGTGTGTCACAAACCCCATGGGACAGAGTGCGTGTCACGAACCCCATTGGACAGCGTGTGTGTCACAAGCGCCATTGGACAGAGTGTGTGTCTCACAAACCCCATTGGAAAGTGTGTGTGTCACATACCCCATTGGATAGCGTGTGTGTATCACAAACCCTCTTGGTCAGCGTGTGTGTCAAAAAACCCATTGGACAGAGTTTGTGTTTAACAATACCCATCGGACAGTGTGTGTATCACAGACCCCATTGGACAGTTTGTGTGTCACAAACCGTATTGGACAGAGTTTGTGTTTAACAACACCCATTGGACAGTGTGTGTATCACAAACCCCTTTGGACAGTGTTTGTGTCACAAACGTCATTGGACAGCGTGTGTGCCACAGAGACCCATGGACAGTGTGCGTAGTCACAAACCCCATTGGACATCGTGTGTGTCACAAACCCCTTTGGACAGTGTGTGTTTCACAAACCCCTTTGCACAGTATTTCTCTGTCACAATCTCCATTAGTCAGTGTGTGTGTCACAATACCCATGGGACAGAGTGTGTGTCATGAACGCCATTGGACAGCGTTTGTGTCACAAGCCCCATTGGACAGAGTGTGTGTGTCACAAACCCCATTGGATAGCGTGTGTGTGTCACAAACCCCATTGGATAGCGTGTGCGTGTCACAAACCCCATTGGATAGCATGTGTTTGTCACAAACCCTATTGGACAGTGTGTATGACACAATCCCCATTGGACAGCGTATTTGTCACAAACCCAATGGGACAGAGTGTGTGTCACAAACACTATAGGAGAGCGTGTGTGTGTCACAAGCCCATTGGACAGAAGTGTGTGTGTCACAAACTCCACTGGACAGCGTGTGTGTCACAAACACCATTGGAGAGCGTGTGTGTGTAACAATACCCACTGGACAATGTGTGTGTCACAAACCCCATTGGACAGCGTGTGTGTGTAACAATACCCATTGGACAGTGTGTGTGTCACAAACCCAATTGGATAGCGTGTGTGTCGCAAGCACCATTGGACAGCGTGTGTGTCACAAACACCATTGGACAGCGTGTGTGTGTAACAATACCCGTTGGACAGTGTGTGTGTCACAAATCCCATTGGACAGCGTGTGTGTTGCAAATACCCATGGACAGTGTGCGTGTCAGAAACCCCAATGGACATCGTGCATGTCACAAACCCTTTTGGACAGTTTGTGTGTCACAAACCCCCTTGACAGTGTGTGTGTCACAAACACCCATGGACATTGTGCGTGTCACAAACCCCATTGGACATCGTGTGTGTCACAAACCCCTTTGGAAAGTTTGTGTGTCACAAACCCCATTAGACAGCGTGTGTGTGTCACAATCCCCATTGGACAGTGTGTGTGTTACAAAACCCATGGGACAGAGTGTGTGTCACGAACCCAACTGGCAGCGTGTGTGTCACAAACCCTATTTTATAGTATGTGTCTCACAAAACCCACTGGACAGCGTGTATGTTCACAAACACCCATGGACAGTGTGCGTGTCACAAACCCCATTGGACATCGTGTGTGTCACAAACCCCTTTGGACAGTGTGTGTGTCACAAACCCCACTGGACGGCTTGTGTGTCACAAACCCCTTTGGACAGTGTGCGTGTCATAAACCCCATTGGACAGCATGTGTGTGTCACAATCCCCAATGGACAGTGTGTGTGTCACAAACCCAATGGAACTAAGTGTGTGTCATGAACGCCATTGGACAGCGTGTGTGTCACAAGCGCCATTGGACAGAGTGTGTGTGTCACAAACCCCATTGGATAGTGTGTGTGTGTCAAAAACCCCATTAGAAAGTATGTGTGTCACAAACCCTATTGGACAGAGTGTAGGTCATAATCCCCATTGGACAGCGTCTGTGTCACAAACCCCATTGGACAGCGTGTGTGTCACAATCCCCATTGGACAGTGTGTGTCTCACAAACACCCATTGACAGTATGTGTGTCACAAACCGCATTGGACATCGTGTGTGTCACAAACCCCCGTGGACTCTGTGTGTGTCACAAACCCCATAGGACAGTGTGTGTGTCACAAACCCCACTGGACGGCGTGTGTGTCACAAACACCCATGGACAATGTGCGTGTCACTAAACCCATTGTACATCATGTGTGTCACAAACCCTTGTGGACGGTGTGTGTGTCACAAACCCCAATGGACAGCATGTGTGTCAAAAACACCCATGGACAGTGTGCGTGTCACAAATCCCATTGGACATCGTGTGTGTCACAAACCTCTTCGGACAATGTGTGTGTCACAAACCCCATTAGACAGCGTGTGTGTGTCACAATCCCCATTGGACAGTGTGTGTGTTACAAAACCCATGGGACAGAGTGTGTGTCACGAACCCAACTGGCAGCGTGTGTGTCACAAACCCTATTTTATAGTATGTGTCTCACAAAACCCACTGGACAGCGTGTATGTTCACAAACACCCATGGACAGTGTGCGTGTCACAAACCCCATTGGACATCGTGTGTGTCACAAACCCCTTTGGACAGTGTGTGTGTCACAAACCCCACTGGACGGCTTGTGTGTCACAAACCCCTTTGGACAGTGTGCGTGTCATAAACCCCATTGGACAGCATGTGTGTGTCACAATCCCCAATGGACAGTGTGTGTGTCACAAACCCAATGGAACTAAGTGTGTGTCATGAACGCCATTGGACAGCGTGTGTGTCACAAGCGCCATTGGACAGAGTGTGTGTGTCACAAACCCCATTGGATAGTGTGTGTGTGTCAAAAACCCCATTAGAAAGTATGTGTGTCACAAACCCTATTGGACAGAGTGTAGGTCATAATCCCCATTGGACAGCGTCTGTGTCACAAACCCCATTGGACAGCGTGTGTGTCACAATCCCCATTGGACAGTGTGTGTCTCACAAACACCCATTGACAGTATGTGTGTCACAAACCGCATTGGACATCGTGTGTGTCACAAACCCCCGTGGACTCTGTGTGTGTCACAAACCCCATAGGACAGTGTGTGTGTCACAAACCCCACTGGACGGCGTGTGTGTCACAAACACCCATGGACAATGTGCGTGTCACTAAACCCATTGTACATCATGTGTGTCACAAACCCTTGTGGACGGTGTGTGTGTCACAAACCCCAATGGACAGCATGTGTGTCAAAAACACCCATGGACAGTGTGCGTGTCACAAATCCCATTGGACATCGTGTGTGTCACAAACCTCTTCGGACAATGTGTGTGTCACAAACCCCATTAGACAGCGTGTGTGTGTCACAATCCCCATTGGACAGTGTGTGTGTTACAAAACCCATGGGACAGAGTGTGTGTCACGAACCCAACTGGCAGCGTGTGTGTCACAAACCCTATTTTATAGTATGTGTCTCACAAAACCCACTGGACAGCGTGTATGTTCACAAACACCCATGGACAGTGTGCGTGTCACAAACCCCATTGGACATCGTGTGTGTCACAAACCCCTTTGGACAGTGTGTGTGTCACAAACCCCACTGGACGGCTTGTGTGTCACAAACCCCTTTGGACAGTGTGCGTGTCATAAACCCCATTGGACAGCATGTGTGTGTCACAATCCCCAATGGACAGTGTGTGTGTCACAAACCCAATGGAACTAAGTGTGTGTCATGAACGCCATTGGACAGCGTGTGTGTCACAAGCGCCATTGGACAGAGTGTGTGTGTCACAAACCCCATTGGATAGTGTGTGTGTGTCAAAAACCCCATTAGAAAGTATGTGTGTCACAAACCCTATTGGACAGAGTGTAGGTCATAATCCCCATTGGACAGCGTCTGTGTCACAAACCCCATTGGACAGCGTGTGTGTCACAATCCCCATTGGACAGTGTGTGTCTCACAAACACCCATTGACAGTATGAGTGTCACAAACCGCATTGGACATCGTGTGTGTCACAAACCCCCGTGGACTCTGTGTGTGTCACAAACCCCATAGGACAGTGTGTGTGTCACAAACCCCACTGGACGGCGTGTGTGTCACAAACACCCATGGACAATGTGCGTGTCACTAAACCCATTGTACATCATGTGTGTCACAAACCCTTGTGGACGGTGTGTGTGTCACAAACCCCAATGGACAGCATGTGTGTCAAAAACACCCATGGACAGTGTGCGTGTCACAAATCCCATTGGACATCGTGTGTGTCACAAACCTCTTCGGACAATGTGTGTGTCACAAACCCCATTAGACAGCGTGTGTGTGTCACAATCCCCATTGGACAGTGTGTGTGTTACAAAATCCATGGGACAGAGTGTGTGTCACGAACCCAACTGGCAGCGTGTGTGTCACAAACCCTATTTTATAGTATGTGTCTCACAAAACCCACTGGACAGCGTGTATGTTCACAAACACCCATGGACAGTGTGCGTGTCACAAACCCCATTGGACATCGTGTGTGTCACAAACCCCTTTGGACAGTGTGTGTGTCACAAACCCCACTGGACGGCTTGTGTGTCACAAACCCCTTTGGACAGTGTGCGTGTCATAAACCCCATTGGACAGCATGTGTGTGTCACAATCCCCAATGGACAGTGTGTGTGTCACAAACCCAATGGAACTAAGTGTGTGTCATGAACGCCATTGGACAGCGTGTGTGTCACAAGCGCCATTGGACAGAGTGTGTGTGTCACAAACCCCATTGGATAGTGTGTGTGTGTCAAAAACCCCATTAGAAAGTATGTGTGTCACAAACCCTATTGGACAGAGTGTAGGTCATAATCCCCATTGGACAGCGTCTGTGTCACAAACCCCATTGGACAGCGTGTGTGTCACAATCCCCATTGGACAGTGTCTGTCTCACAAACACCCATTGACAGTATGTGTGTCACAAACCGCATTGGACATCGTGTGTGTCACAAACCCCCGTGGACTCTGTGTGTGTCACAAACCCCATAGGACAGTGTGTGTGTCACAAACCCCACTGGACGGCGTGTGTGTCACAAACACCCATGGACAATGTGCGTGTCACTAAACCCATTGTACATCATGTGTGTCACAAACCCTTGTGGACGGTGTGTGTGTCACAAACCCCAATGGACAGCATGTGTGTCAAAAACACCCATGGACAGTGTGCGTGTCACAAATCCCATTGGACATCGTGTGTGTCACAAACCTCTTCGGACAATGTGTGTGTCACAAACTCCATTGGAGAGCGTGTTTGTGTCACAATCCCCATTGGACAGTGTGTGTGTTACAAAACCCATGGGACAGAGTGTGTGTCACGAACCCAACTGGCAGCGTGTGTGTCACAAACCCTATTTTATAGTATGTGTCTCACAAAACCCACTGGACAGCGTGTATGTTCACAAACACCCATGGACAGTGTGCGTGTCACAAACCCCATTGGACATCGTGTGTGTCACAAACCCCTTTGGACAGTGTGTGTGTCACAAACCCCACTGGACGGCTTGTGTGTCACAAACCCCTTTGGACAGTGTGCGTGTCATAAACCCCATTGGACAGCATGTGTGTGTCACAATCCCCAATGGACAGTGTGTGTGTCACAAACCCAATGGAACTAAGTGTGTGTCATGAACGCCATTGGACAGCGTGTGTGTCACAAGCGCCATTGGACAGAGTGTGTGTGTCACAAACCCCATTGGATAGTGTGTGTGTGTCAAAAACCCCATTAGAAAGTATGTGTGTCACAAACCCTATTGGACAGAGTGTAGGTCATAATCCCCATTGGACAGCGTCTGTGTCACAAACCCCATTGGACAGCGTGTGTGTCACAATCCCCATTGGACAGTGTGTGTCTCACAAACACCCATTGACAGTATGTGTGTCACAAACCGCATTGGACATCGTGTGTGTCACAAACCCCCGTGGACTCTGTGTGTGTCACAAACCCCATAGGACAGTGTGTGTGTCACAAACCCCACTGGACGGCGTGTGTGTCACAAACACCCATGGACAATGTGCGTGTCACTAAACCCATTGTACATCATGTGTGTCACAAACCCTTGTGGACGGTGTGTGTGTCACAAACCCCAATGGACAGCATGTGTGTCAAAAACACCCATGGACAGTGTGCGTGTCACAAATCCCATTGGACATCGTGTGTGTCACAAACCTCTTCCGACAATGTGTGTGTCACAAACCCCATTAGACAGCGTGTGTGCGTCACAATCCCCATTGGACAGTGTGTGTGTTACAAAACCCATGGGACAGAGTGTGTGTCACGAACCCAACTGGCAGCGTGTGTGTCACAAACCCTATTTTATAGTATGTGTCTCACAAAACCCACTGGACAGCGTGTATGTTCACAAACACCCATGGACAGTGTGCGTGTCACAAACCCCATTGGACATCGTGTGTGTCACAAACCCCTTTGGACAGTGTGTGTGTCACAAACCCCACTGGACGGCTTGTGTGTCACAAACCCCTTTGGACAGTGTGCGTGTCATAAACCCCATTGGACAGCATGTGTGTGTCACAATCCCCAATGGACAGTGTGTGTGTCACAAACCCAATGGAACTAAGTGTGTGTCATGAACGCCATTGGACAGCGTGTGTGTCACAAGCGCCATTGGACAGAGTGTGTGTGTCACAAACCCCATTGGATAGTGTGTGTGTGTCAAAAACCCCATTAGAAAGTATGTGTGTCACAAACCCTATTGGACAGAGTGTAGGTCATAATCCCCATTGGACAGCGTCTGTGTCACAAACCCCATTGGACAGCGTGTGTGTCACAATCCCCATTGGACAGTGTGTGTCTCACAAACACCCATTGACAGTATGTGTGTCACAAACCGCATTGGACATCGTGTGTGTCACAAACCCCCGTGGACTCTGTGTGTGTCACAAACCCCATAGGACAGTGTGTGTGTCACAAACCCCACTGGACGGCGTGTGTGTCACAAACACCCATGGACAATGTGCGTGTCACTAAACCCATTGTACATCATGTGTGTCACAAACCCTTGTGGACGGTGTGTGTGTCACAAACCCCAATGGACAGCATGTGTGTCAAAAACACCCATGGACAGTGTGCGTGTCACAAATCCCATTGGACATCGTGTGTGTCACAAACCTCTTCGGACAATGTGTGTGTCACAAACCCCATTAGACAGCGTGTGTGTGTCACAATCCCCATTGGACAGTGTGTGTGTTACAAAACCCATGGGACAGAGTGTGTGTCACGAACCCAACTGGCAGCGTGTGTGTCACAAACCCTATTTTATAGTATGTGTCTCACAAAACCCACTGGACAGCGTGTATGTTCACAAACACCCATGGACAGTGTGCGTGTCACAAACCCCATTGGACATCGTGTGTGTCACAAACCCCTTTGGACAGTGTGTGTGTCACAAACCCCACTGGACGGCTTGTGTGTCACAAACCCCTTTGGACAGTGTGCGTGTCATAAACCCCATTGGACAGCATGTGTGTGTCACAATCCCCAATGGACAGTGTGTGTGTCACAAACCCAATGGAACTAAGTGTGTGTCATGAACGCCATTGGACAGCGTGTGTGTCACAAGCGCCATTGGACAGAGTGTGTGTGTCACAAACCCCATTGGATAGTGTGTGTGTGTCAAAAACCCCATTAGAAAGTATGTGTGTCACAAACCCTATTGGACAGAGTGTAGGTCATAATCCCCATTGGACAGCGTCTGTGTCACAAACCCCATTGGACAGCGTGTGTGTCACAATCCCCATTGGACAGTGTGTGTCTCACAAACACCCATTGACAGTATGTGTGTCACAAACCGCATTGGACATCGTGTGTGTCACAAACCCCCGTGGACTCTGTGTGTGTCACAAACCCCATAGGACAGTGTGTGTGTCACAAACCCCACTGGACGGCGTGTGTGTCACAAACACCCATGGACAATGTGCGTGTCACTAAACCCATTGTACATCATGTGTGTCACAAACCCTTGTGGACGGTGTGTGTGTCACAAACCCCAATGGACAGCATGTGTGTCAAAAACACCCATGGACAGTGTGCGTGTCACAAATCCCATTGGACATCGTGTGTGTCACAAACCTCTTCGGACAATGTGTGTGTCACAAACTCCATTGGAGAGCGTGTTTGTGTCACAATCCCCATTGGACAGTGTGTGTGTCACAAACCCCATTGGAAAGTGCGTGTGTCACAAACCCCGTTGTACATCATGTGTGTCACAAACCCTTTTGAACAGCGTGTATGACACAAAAACCCATGGACAGTTTGCGTGTCACAAACCCCATTGGACATCATGTGTGTCACAAACCCCTTTGGAAAGTGTGTGTGTCACAAACCCCATTGGACAGAGTTTGTGTCACAAACCCCATGGGACAGAGTGTGTGTCACGAACCCCTTTGGACAGCGTGTGTGTCACAAGCGCCATTGGAGAGAATGTGTTTCACAAACCCCATGGGACAGAGTGTGTGTCACGAACCCCATTGGATAGCGTGTGTGTTTCACAAACCCTCCTGGTCAGTGTGTGTGTCACAAAACCCATTGGACAGCATGCGTGTCATAAACACCATTGTACATCGGGTGTGTTAAAAACCCAATTGGTCAGCATGTGTGTCATAAACCCCATTGGATAGCATGTGTGTGTCACGAACCGTATTGGAAAGTGTGTGTATCACAAAATCTGTTGGATAGCGTGTGTTTCACAAACCCCATTAGAAAGACAGTGTGTCACAAACCCCATTGTACAGCGTGTGTGTCATGAACCCCATTGGACAGCTTGTGTGTCCCAAGAAATATTGAACAGAGTTTGTGTGTCACAAACCCCATTGGACAGCGTGTGTGTCACAATCCCCATTGGTCAGAGTGTATGTGTCACAAACTCCATCTGGCAGCATGTGTGTCACAAACCTCATTGAACAGCGTTTGTGTCACAATCCCCATTGAACAGAGTGTGTGGGTCACAAACCCCATTGGACAGTGTGTGTTTCACAAACACCATTGGACAGCGGGTGAGTGCTGCAATCCCCATTGGACAGTGTGTGTGTCACAAAAACCATTGGATAGCGTGTGTGTCACGAACCCCATTAGAAAGTGCGTGTGTCACAAAACCCATTTGGATAGCGTATGTCTGTCACAAACTCTATTGGACAGAGTGTGTGTGTCACACACCACATTGGACAGCGTGTGTGTGTTTAACAATACCCATTGCACAGTGTGTGTGTCACAAAACCCACTAAACAGCGTGTGTATCAAAAACAGCCATGGACAGTGTGAATGTCACAAACCCCACTGGATAACTTGTGTGTCACAAACCCTTTGGACAGTGTGTGTGTCACAAGCACCATTGGACAGTGTGTGTGTCTCAAACCCCATTGGACAGAGTGTGTGTGTCACAAACCCCTTTGGACAGTGTGTGTGTCATAAACCACATTGGACAGCATGTGTGTCACAATCCCCATTGGACACGTGTGTCTCACAAACCCCATTGAACAGAGTGTGTTGGTCACAAAACCCATTGGAAAGTGTGTGTGTTATAAACCCCATTGGACAGCGTGAGTGTCACAATCCCCATTGAACAGCGTATGTTTTTACAAACCCCATTGGACAGTTTGTGTGTGTTACAATACCCATAGGACACTGTGTGTGTCACAAACTCCTTTGGATAAAGTGTGTGTCACAAACCTCATTGGACAGACTCTGTGTCACAAACACCCATGGACAGTGTGCGTGTCAGAAACCCCATTGGACATCGTCTGTGTCACAAACCCCTTTGGACAGTGTGTTGTCACAGACCCCATTGGAAAGCATGTGTGTGTCACAATCCCCATTGGATAGTGTGTGTGTCACAAACCACATGGGACAGAGTGTGTGTCAGAAACCCCATTGGACAGCGTGTGTGTCAAAAGCGCCATTGGACAGTGTGTGTGTGTCACAAACCCCATTGGGTAGCGTGTGTGTGTAACAAACCCTCTTGGTCAGTGTGTGTGTAACAAAAACCATTGGAAAGCATGCGTCTCACACACAGCATTGCACAGTGTGTGTGTAACAAACCCAATTGGTCAGCGTGTCTGTCACAAACCCCATGGGACAGCGTGCGTGTTTGTCACAAACCCCATTGGAAAGTGTGTTTCAAAAACCCCATTGGATAGCGTGTGTGTGTCACAAACCCTATTGGACAGTTTGTATTTCACAGTCCCCATTGTACAGCGTCTGTGTCACAAACCCCATTGGACAGCGTGTGTGTTCACAAACACCATTGGACAGCATGTGAAGTGTCACAATCCTCATTGGACAGTGTGTGTGTCACAAAACCCATTGGACAGCGCGTGTGTCACAAAGGCCATTAGAAAGTGCGTGTGTCCCAAACACCATTAGATAGCGTATGTGTTTTCACAAACACTATTGGACAGAGTGTGTGTGTCACACACCAAGTTAGACAGCGTTTGTGACATAAATGCCATTGGATAGCGTGTGTGTGTCACAAACCCCATTGGACATTGTGTGTGTCACAAACCACATTCGACAGAGTTTGTGTTTAACAATCCCCATTGGACAGTGTGTGTATCACAATCGCCATTGGACAGTGTGTGTGTCACAAACATAATTGGACAGCGTGTGTGTCACAAGCACCATTGGACAGAGTGTGTGTGTCACAATCCCCATTGGAAAGTGTATGTGTCACAAACCCCATTGGATTGCGTGTGTGTTCACAAACCCCATTGGACAGCGTGTTTTTTACAAGACCCTTTGGACAGAGTGTGTGTGTAACAATAACCATTGGACAGTGTGTGCGTCAGAAACCCTCTTGGACACTGTGTATGTCACAAACACCATTGGGCAGTGTGTGTGTAACAAACCCAATTGGTCTGCGTGTGTGTCTCAAACCCCATGGGACAGCGTATCTGTGACGAACCCCATTGGACACCGCGTGTGCCACAATCCCCATTGGACAGCTTGTGTGTCACAAACCCCATTGGACAGAGTGTGTGTGTCACAAACCCCATTGGACAGTGTGTGTGTCACAATCCCCTCTGGACAGCGTGTGTGTTCCAAACCCCATTGGACAGCGTGTGTGTCACAATACCCATTGGACACTGTATGTGTCACAAACCCCATTGGATATCGTGTGTGTCACAAGCCCATTGGACAGAGTGTGTGTGTCACAAGCACCATTGGACAGATTGTGTGTGTCACAAACCTCAGGGGACAGCGTGTGTGTGACGAATCCCATTGGACAGCGCGTGTGTCACAATCCCCATTGGATAACGTGTGTGTGTCAAAAACCCCATTAGAAAGTATTTGTGTCACAAACCCCATTGGATAGCCTGTGTGTGTCATAAACCCTCTTGGACAGTGTGTATATCACAATCCCCATTGGACAGCGTCTGTGTCACATACCCCATTGGACAGAGTGTGTGTCACAATCCCCATTGTACAGCGTGTGTGTAAAAAACTCCATTGGACAGCGCGTGTGTCACAAAGCCCATTGGATAGCGTGTGTGTGTCAAAAAACCTCTTGGACAGTGTGTTTGTCACAATCCCCATTGGACAGCGTCTGTGTCACAAACCCCATTGGACAGGGTGTGTGTCACAAACCCCATTGGACAGCGTGTGTGTGTCACAATCCCCATTAGACAGCGTGTGTGTCAGAAACCCCTTTGGAGAGTGTGTGTGTCACAAACCCCATTGAAGAGCATGTGTGTCACGAACCCCATTGGACAGCGTGTGTGTCACAAGACCAATTGGGCAGAGTTTGTGTGTCACAAACCCCATTGGACAGCTTGTGTGTCACATTCCCCATTGGACAGGGTGTGTGTCACAAACCCCATAGTACAGCGTGTGTGTGTAACAATCCCCATTCGACAATTTGTGTGTCACAAACCACTTGGGACAGAGTGTGTGTCAGAAACACTATTGGACAGCGTGTATGTTTCACAAGCCCTTTGGACAGAGTGTGTGTGACACAAAAACCACTGGACAGCGTATGTGTCACGAACCCCATTGAACAGCGTGCGTGTCACAAGCAGCATTGGACAGAGTGCGGTGTCACAAACCCCATTGAACAGCATGTGTGCCACAAGCCCCATTGGACAGAGTGTATGTGTCACAAACCCCATTGGACAGCGTGTGTGTCACAATCCTAATTGGACAGCGTGTGTGTCAGAAACCCCATTGGACAGCGTTTGTGTCACAAACCCCCGTAGACACTGTGTGTGTCACAAACCCCATTGGACAGTGTGTGTGTCACCAAACCCTTTGGACAATGTGTGTGTCACAAAACCCACTGGACAGCGTGTGTGTCACAAACCCCATTGGACAGCGTGTGTGTCAAATGCCCCATTGGACAGAGTGTTTGTGTCACAAACCCCATTGGACAGTGTGTGTGTCACAATCCCCATTAGCCAGCGTGTGTGTCACAAACCCCATTGGACAGAGTTTGTGTCACAAACCCCATTGGATAGCGTGTGTGTGTCACAATCCCAATTGTACAGTATGTGTTTCACAAACACCATTGGACAGCGTGTGTGTCACAAACACCATGGGACAGATTGTGAGTGTCACAAACCCCATTGGATATTGTGTGTGTGACAAACCCCGTTAGAAAGTGTGTGTGCCACAAACCCCATTGGATAGCGTGTGTGTCACAAACCCATTGAACAGCGTTTGTGTGACGAACCCCATTGAACAGAGACTGTAGTCACAGTCCCCATTGGACAGCGTGTGTGTCACAAACCCCATTGGACAGATTGTTTGTCATAAACTCCATTGGACAGCGTGTATGTCAGAAACACCATTGGACAGTGTGTGTGTCAGAATCCCGAATTGGACAGCGTTTGTGTCACAATCCCCAGTGGACAGCGTGTGTGTCAAAACCCAAATGGACAGTGCGTGTGTCTCAAAACCCACTGGACAGCGTGTGTGTCACAAACCCCCCTGGTCAGTGTGTGTGTCACAATCCCCAGGGGACAGCGTGTGTGCGTGTGTGTCAAAATCCCATTGGACAGTGTGTGTGTCACAAAACCCACTGGACAGCGTGTGTGTCACAAACAACAATAGACAGTGTGTGTGTCACAAACCCCTTTGGACAGCATGTGCGTGTCACAATCCTATTGGACAGTGTGTGTGTCACAAACACCATGGGACAGATTGTGAGTGTCACAAACCCCATTGGATATTGTGTGTGTCACAAACCCCATTAGAAAGTGAGTGTGTCACAAACCCCATTGGATAGCGTGTGTGTGTCAGAAACCCATTGAACAGCGTGTGTGTCAAGAACCCCATTGGACAGAGTCTGTAGACACAATCCCCTTTGGACAGCGTGTGTGTCACAAACCCCATTGGACAGATTGTGTGTCATAAACCCCATTGGACAGCGTGTGTGTGTCACAATCCACATTGGACAGCGTGTGTGTCACAAACACCCCTGGTCAGTGTGTATGTCACAATCCCCAGGGGACAGTGTGTGTGTCAAAACCCCATTGGACAGTGTGTGTGTCACAAAACCCACTGGACAGCGTGTATTTCACAAACAACAATATACAGTGTGAGTGTCACAAACCCCTTTGGATATCGTGTGTGTCACAAACACCTTTGGGCAGTCTGTGTGTCACAAACCTCATTGGACAGAGTGTGTGTGTAACAATCCTTATTGGATAGCGTGTGTGCCACAAGCACCATTGAACAGCGTGTGAGTCACAAGCCCATTGGACAGAGTGTGAGTGTCACAAAACCCACTGGACAGCGTGTGTGTCACGAACCCCATTGGACAGCGTGTGTGTCACAAAAACCATTTGATAGTGTGTGAGTGTCACAAACCCTATTGGACAGTGTGTGTGTCACAAACCCCATTGAACAGCGTATGTGTCACGAACACCATTAGACACCGTGTGTGTCAGAAGACCCATTGGAGAGAGTGTGCGTGTCACAAACCCCATTGGACAGCGTGTGTGTCACAATCCCCCTTGGACCGATTGTGTGTCATAAACCCCATTGGACAGAGTGTGTGTGTCACAAACCGCTTTGGACAGCGTGTGTGTCACAAACACCATTGGACAGCGTGTGTGTCACAAGCCCTTTGGACAGAGTGTGTGTCACAAACACCTTTAGACAGCGTGTGTGTGTCACAAACACAATTGGACAGCGTGTATGTGTCACAATCCTATTGGACAGTGTGTGTGTCACAAACGCCATTGGACAGATTGTGTGTCATAAACCCCATTGGACAGAGTGTGTGTGTCACAAACACCCCTGGACAGCGCGTGTATCAGAAACCCCCTTGGACAGTGTGTGTGTCACAAACCCCATTGGACAGTGTGTGTTTTACAAACACCATTGGACAGAGTGTGTGTCACAAATACTATTGGACAGCGTGTGTGTGTCACAAACTCCATTGGAAAGCGTGTCTGTCACAAACCCGATTGGACAGTGTGTGTGTCACAAGTCCCATTGGACAGAATGAATGTGTCACAAACCCCATTAGACAGTGTGTGTGTCACAATACCCATTGGAAAGCGTGTGTGTCACAAAATCCATTGGACAGAGTTTGTGTCACAAAACCCATTGGACAGCGTGTGTGTCAGAAACAACATTGGTCAGTGTGTATGACACAAAAAACATTGGGCAGCGTTTGTTTCAAAACCCAATTGGACAGTGCGTGTGTCACAAAACCCACTGGACAGCGTGTGTTTCACAAACCCCTTTGGACAGAGTGTGTGTGTCACAATCCCCATCGAATTGCGTGTGTGTCACAAAACCCTTTGGACAGTGTATTTGTCACAAAGCCCATTGTATAGCATGTGTGTTCACAATCCCATTAGACAGATTGTTTTTCACAAGACCAATTGGACAGAATGTGTGTGTCACAAAGCCCATTGGACAGCGTGTGTGTCACAATCCCCATTGGACAGCATGTGTGTCACAAACCCCATTGGACAGCATGTGTGTGTAACAATACCCATTGTACAGTGTGTGTGTCACAATCCCCATTGGATAGAGTGTGTGTCACAAACTTCCGTGGACACTGTGTGTGTTACAAATCCCATTGGACAGCGTGTGTGTGTCACAATCCCCATTGGACAGTGTGTGTGTCACAAACCCCATGGGACAGAGTGTGTGTCACGATCCCCATTGGACAGTGTGTGTTTCACAAACCCCATGGGACAGAGTGTGTGTCACGATCCCCATTGGACAGCGTGTCTGTAACAAGCACCACTGGGCAGAGTGTGAGTGTCTCAAACCCCAATGGATAGTGTGTGTGTCACAAACCCCATTAGAAAGTGTGTGTGTCACAAACCCCATTGGATAACGTGTGTGTCACAAACTCTATTGGACAGTGTGTGTGTCACAAACCCCATTGAACAGTATGTGTGTCACGAACTCCTTTGGACAGCGTGTGTGTGTCACAATGCCCATTGGACAGCGTGTGTGTCAAAACCCAAATAGACAGTGTGTGTGTCACAAAACCCACTGGACAGCGTGTGTGTCACAAGCCCATTTTACAGAGTGTGTGTGTCACAAACACCATTGGGCAGCGTGTGTATCACACGCCCGTTTTACCGAGTGTGTGTGTCTCAAACCCCATTGGAACGTGTATGTGTCACAAACCCCATTAAATAGCATGTGTGTGTCACAAACCCTATTGGACAGAGTCTGTGTTTCACAAACCCTTTTGGACAGTGTGTGTGTCACAAACCCCATTGGAGAGCGTGTGTGTCACAAGCCCCATTGGACAGAGTGTATGTGTCACAAACCCCATTGGACAGCGTGTGTGTCACAAACCCCATTGGATACCGTGTGTGTGTGTCACAAACCCTGTTGGACAGTGTGTGTGTCAGAAACCCCACTGGACATCGTGTGTGTCACAAACAACCATGGACAGTGTGTGTGTCACAAACCCCGTTGGACAGAGCGTCTGTGTCACAAAGCCCATTGGAAAGTGTGTGTCTCACAAACCCCACTGGATAGTGTGTGTGTGTCACAAACTGTATTGGACAGTGTATATATCACAATAGCCATTGGACAGCGTCTGTGTCACAAACCCCATTGGACAGCGTTTTTGTCACAAACAGCATTGGACAGCGTGTGTGTGTCACAATCCCCATTGGACAGTGTGTGTGTCACAAACCCCATTGGATAGCGTGTGTGTGTCACAACCCCTATTGGACAGTGTGTGTCAAAAGACCCATTGGACAGAGAGTGTGTGTCACAAACCCCATTGGACAGAGTGTGTGTGTGACACACCCCATTGGACAGTGTGTGTGTCACAAGCCACATTGGACAGTGTGTGTGTCACAAACACCATTGGACAGTGTGTGTGTGTATCCATACCCATTGGACAGTGTGTGTGTCACAAACCCCATTGGACAGCGTGTGTGTCACTAACCCCCGTGGACACTGTGTGTGTCACAAACCCCATTGATCAGCGTGTGTGTCACAAACCCCATGGGACACCGTGTGTGTGTCACAAAGCCCATTGGAAAGTGCGTGTGTCACAATCCCCATTAGAAAGTGTGTGTCTCACAAACCCCATTGGATAGCGTGTGTGTCACAAACCCTTTTGGGCAGTGTGTGTGTCACAAACACCCATGGACAGTGTGCGTGCCACAAACAACATTGGATAGCGTGTGTGTGTCACAAACCCCATGAGAAAGTGTGCGTGTCAGAAACCCCATTTGAAAGTGTGTGTGTCACAATCCCATTGGACAGAGTCTGTGTGTCACAAAACCCACTGGACAGCGTGTGTGTCACAAACCCCCCTGGTCAGTGTGTGTGTCACAATCCCCAGGGGACAGCGTGTGTGTCAAAATCCCATTGGACAGTGTGTGTGTCACAAAACCCACTGGACAGCGTGTGTGTCACAAACAACAATAGACAGTGTGTGTGTCACAAACCCCTTTGGACAGCATGTGCGTGTCACAATCCTATTGGACAGTGTGTGTGTCACAAACACCATGGGACAGATTGTGAGTGTCACAAACCCCATTGGATATTGTGTGTGTCACAAACCCCATTAGAAAGTGAGTGTGTCACAAACCCCATTGGATAGCGTGTGTGTGTCAGAAACCCATTGAACAGCGTGTGTGTCAAGAACCCCATTGGACAGAGTCTGTAGACACAATCCCCTTTGGACAGCGTGTGTGTCACAAACCCCATTGGACAGATTGTGTGTCATAAACCCCATTGGACAGCGTGTGTGTGTCACAATCCACATTGGACAGCGTGTGTGTCACAAACACCCCTGGTCAGTGTGTATGTCACAATCCCCAGGGGACAGTGTGTGTGTCAAAACCCCATTGGACAGTGTGTGTGTCACAAAACCCACTGGACAGCGTGTATTTCACAAACAACAATATACAGTGTGAGTGTCACAAACCCCTTTGGATATCGTGTGTGTCACAAACACCTTTGGGCAGTCTGTGTGTCACAAACCTCATTGGACAGAGTGTGTGTGTAACAATCCTTATTGGATAGCGTGTGTGCCACAAGCACCATTGAACAGCGTGTGAGTCACAAGCCCATTGGACAGAGTGTGAGTGTCACAAAACCCACTGGACAGCGTGTGTGTCACGAACCCCATTGGACAGCGTGTGTGTCACAAAAACCATTTGATAGTGTGTGAGTGTCACAAACCCTATTGGACAGTGTGTGTGTCACAAACCCCATTGAACAGCGTATGTGTCACGAACACCATTAGACACCGTGTGTGTCACAAGACCCATTGGAGAGAGTGTGCGTGTCACAAACCCCATTGGACAGCGTGTGTGTCACAATGCCCCTTGGACCGATTGTGTGTCATAAACCCCATTGGACAGAGTGTGTGTGTCACAAACCGCTTTGGACAGCGTGTGTGTCACAAACACCATTGGACAGCGTGTGTGTCACACACCCCATTGGACAGCGTGTGTGTCACAAGCACCATTGGAAAGTGTGTGTGTCACAGAACCAATTGGATAGCGTGTGTGTGTCACAAACCCCATTAGAAAGTGTGCATGTTTCAAACCCCTTTGGAAAGTTTGTGTGTAACAAACCCCATTGGATAGCATGTGTGTGTCACAAATCCCATTAGAATGTATGTGTGTCACAAACCCCATTGGATAGCATGTGCGTGTCACAAACCCTATTAGAAAGTGTGCGTGTCACAAACCCCATTTGAAAGTGTGTGTGTCACAAACCCCATTGGATAGCGTGTGTGTGTCACAAACCCCATTAGAAAGTGTGTGTGTCACAAACCCCATTGGATAGAATGTGTGTGTCACAAAACCGACTGGACAGCGTGTGTGTCACGGACACCATTGGAAAGCGTGTGTGTCACAAGCGCCATTGGAAAGTGTGTGTGTCACAAACCCCTTTAGGAAGTGTGGGTGTCTCAAACACCTTTGGAAAGTGTGTGTTTCACAAACCCCATTGGATAGCGTGTGTGTGTCACAAACCCCATTAGAAAGTGTGTGTGTCACAAACCCCATTGGATAGAATGTGCGTGTCACAAACCGTATTGGGCAGTGTGTATGTCACAATCCCCATTGGACAGCGTCTGTGTCACAAACTCCATTGGACAGCGTGTGTGTCAAAAACATCATTGGACAGCGTGTGTGTGTCACAATCCCCATTAGAAAGTGTGCGTGTCACAAACTCCGTTGGAAAGTGTATGTGTCACAAACCCCATTGGATAGCGTGTGTGTGTCACAAACCCTTTTGGACATTGTGTGTGTCAAAAACCCCACTGGACAGCGTGTGTGTCACAAACACCGATGGACAGAGTGTGTGTCACAAACCCCAAGTGACAGAGTGTGTGTCGCGAACCCCATTGGACAGCGTGTGTGTCACAAGCGTCATTAAACAAGCGTGTGTGTCACAAAACCCATTGGAAAGTGTATGTGTCACAAACCCCATTGGATAACGTGGGTGTGTCACAAACCCTCCTGGTCAGTGTGTGTGTCACAAAACGCATTGGAGAGCGTGTGTGTGTCATAAAACCCATTAAAGAGCATGCGTGCCACAAAACCCATTGGATTCTGTGTGTGTGTCAAAAACCCCATAAGAAAGAGTGTGTCACAGACCCCATTAGAAAGTGTGCCTGTGACAAACCCCATTGGATAGAATGTGCGTGTCACAAACCCTATTGGACAGTGTGTATGTCACAATCCCCATTGGACAGCGTCTGTGTCACAAACCCCATTGGACAGCGAGTGTGTCACAAACACCATTGGACAGCATGTGTGTGTCACAATCTCCATTGGACAGTGTGGGTGTCACAAAACTTATTGGATAGAGTGTGTGTCACAAACCCCATTAGGAAGTGTGCGTGTCACAAACCCCATTAGATGGTGTGTGTTTCACAAAACCCATTAAATAGTATGCGTGTCACAAACCCCACTGGACAACGTGTGTGTCACAAGACCCATTGGATATCATGTGTGTGACAAACCCCATTGGACAGCGTGTGTGTCATAACCCCCACTTTACAGCATGTGTGTTTCACAATCCCCACTGGACAGCGTGTGTGTCACGAATCCTATTGGACAGCGAGTGTGTCAAAAGCGCCATTGTTCAGAGTGTGTGTGTCACAAACGCCATTGGAAAATGTATGTGTCACAAACCCCATTGGACAGTGTGTGTGTCACAATCCCCATTGGACAGCGTGTGTGTCACAAGACCCATTGGACAGCGTGTGTGTCACAAACCCCATTGGACAGAGTGTGTGTCACAAGACCCATTGGACAGCGTGTGTGTCACAAACCCCATTGGACAGAGTGTGTGTGTCACAAAACCCACTGGACATCGTGTGTGTCACAAACGCTTTTGGACAGACTGTGTGAGTCAGAAACCCCACTGGACAGCGTGTGTGTCACAAACACCCATGGACAGTGTGCATGTAAAAACCTCATTGGACATCGTGTGTGTCCCAAACCCCGTTGGACAGTGTGTGTGTCACAAACCCCATGGGACAGAGTGTGTGTCACGAACCCCATTGGACAGCGTGTGTGTCTACAAGCGCCATTGGACAGAGCGTGTGTGTCACAAACCCCATTAGAATGTGTATGTGTCACAAACCCCATTGGATAGTGTGTGTTTGTCACAAACCCTCCTGGTCAGTGTGTGTGTCACAAACACCATTGGACAGCGTGTGTGTAATAAACCCCTTTGGACAGTGTGTGTGTCACAAACCCCATTGGACAGGCTGTGTGTAACAAACACTATTGGACAGCGTTTGTGTCACAAACCCATTGGACAGAGTGTGTGTGTCACAAACCCCATTGGACAGAGTGTGTGTGACAAACCCCATTGGACACCGTGTGTGTCATAACCCCCATTTTACAGCGTGTGTGCATTACAATCCCCATTGGACGTTGTGTGTGTGTCACAAACCCCACTGGACAGCGTGTGAGTCACAAACCCCTTTAGAGAGTGTGTGTGTCACAAACTCCATTGGAGAACCCGTGTCTGTCACATTCCCCATTGGAAAGTGTATGTGTCACAAACCCCATTGGATAGCGTGTGTGTGTCACAATACCCATTGGACAGAGTGTGTGTGTCACAAAACCCATTGGATAGCGTGTGTGTCACAATCCTCATTTGACAGCGTGTGTGTCACAAGCCCCATTGGACAGACTGTGTGTGTCACAAACCCCTTTGGACAGAGTGTGTCATAAACCCCATTGGACAGCGTGTATTTGTCACAATCCCCATTGGACAGTGTGTGTGTGTCACAAAACCCATTGGACAGCGTGTGTGTCACAAACCCCTTTGGACAGTGTGTGTGTCACAATCCCCATTGGACAGCGTGTGTGTGTCACAATTCCCATTGGACAGTGTGTGTGTCACAAACACCATGGGACAGACTGTGTGTCACAAACACTATTGGACAGCGTTTGTTTCACAAGCCCATTGGACAGAGTGTGTGTATCACAAACCCATTGGACGGCGTGTTTGTCACAAGCCCCTTTGGACAGCATATGTGTCACAAACACCATTGGACAGCGTGTGTGTCACAAACCCCCGTGGACACTGTGTGTGTCACAATCCCCATTGGACAGTGTGTGTGTCACAAACCCCACTGGACAGCGTGTGTGTCACAAACACCCATGGACAATGTGCATGTCAGAAACCCCATTGGACATCGTGTGTGTCACAAACCCCAGTGGACACTGTGCGTGTCACAAACCCCATGGGACAGAGTGTGTGTAACAAACCCAATTAGATAGCGTGTGTGTCACAAGCCCATTGGACAGAGTGTGTGTGTCACAAAACCCACTGGACAGCGTGTGTGTCACGGACCCCATTGAACAGCATGTGTGTCACAAGCGCCATTGGAAAGTGTGTGTGTCACAAACCCCATTGGATAGCGTGTGTGTGTCACAAACCCCATTAGAAAGTTTGCGTGTCACAAACCCCATTGGAAAGTGTGTGTGTAACAAACCCCATTGGATAGCGTGTGTGTGTCACAAACCGCATTAGAAAGTGTGCGTGTCACAAACCCCATGAGACAGCGTGTGTGTCACGAACCCCGTTGGACAGCGTGTGTGTGTCACAAACCCCATTGGATAGCGTGTGTGTGTCATAAAACCCACTAAAGCGTATGCGTTTCACAAAACACATTGGATTCCGTGTGTGTGTCACAAACCCCATTAGAAAGTGTGCATGTCACAAACACCATTGGACAGCGTCTGTGTCATAAACCCCATTGGACACCGTGTGTGTCACAAACACCATTGGAAAGCCTGTGTTTGTCACAATCCCAAATGGAAAGTGTATGTGTCACAAACCCCATTGGATAGCGTTAGTGTGTCACAAACCCTTTTGGAGAGTGTGTGTGTCAGAAACCCCAATGGACATCGTGCAGGTCACAATCCCCATTGGACAGCGTGTGTGTTAGGAACCCAATTGGACAGCGTGTGTGTCACAAGCGCCATTGGAAAGTGTGTGTGTCACAAACCCCATTGGAAAGTGTGTGTGTCATAACCCCCATTTTACAGCGTGTGTGTGTCACAAACCCCATTAGAAAGTGTGTGTGTCACAAACCCCATTGGATAGAATGTGTGTGTCACAAAACCGACTGGACAGCGTGTGTGTCACGGACACCATTGGAAAGCGTGTGTGTCACAAGCGCCATTGGAAAGTGTGTGTGTCACAAACCCCTTTAGGAAGTGTGGGTGTCTCAAACACCTTTGGAAAGTGTGTGTTTCACAAACCCCATTGGATAGCGTGTGTGTGTCACAAACCCCATTAGAAAGTGTGTGTGTCACAAACCCCATTGGATAGAATGTGCGTGTCACAAACCGTATTGGGCAGTGTGTATGTCACAATCCCCATTGGACAGCGTCTGTGTCACAAACTCCATTGGACAGCGTGTGTGTCAAAAACATCATTGGACAGCGTGTGTGTGTCACAATCCCCATTAGAAAGTGTGCGTGTCACAAACTCCGTTGGAAAGTGTATGTGTCACAAACCCCATTGGATAGCGTGTGTGTGTCACAAACCCTTTTGGACATTGTGTGTGTCAAAAACCCCACTGGACAGCGTGTGTGTCACAAACACCGATGGACAGAGTGTGTGTCACAAACCCCAAGTGACAGAGTGTGTGTCGCGAACCCCATTGGACAGCGTGTGTGTCACAAGCGTCATTAAACAAGCGTGTGTGTCACAAAACCCATTGGAAAGTGTATGTGTCACAAACCCCATTGGATAACGTGGGTGTGTCACAAACCCTCCTGGTCAGTGTGTGTGTCACAAAACGCATTGGAGAGCGTGTGTGTGTCATAAAACCCATTAAAGAGCATGCGTGCCACAAAACCCATTGGATTCTGTGTGTGTGTCAAAAACCCCATAAGAAAGAGTGTGTCACAGACCCCATTAGAAAGTGTGCCTGTGACAAACCCCATTGGATAGAATGTGCGTGTCACAAACCCTATTGGACAGTGTGTATGTCACAATCCCCATTGGACAGCGTCTGTGTCACAAACCCCATTGGACAGCGAGTGTGTCACAAACACCATTGGACAGCATGTGTGTGTCACAATCTCCATTGGACAGTGTGGGTGTCACAAAACTTATTGGATAGAGTGTGTGTCACAAACCCCATTAGGAAGTGTGCGTGTCACAAACCCCATTAGATGGTGTGTGTTTCACAAAACCCATTAAATAGTATGCGTGTCACAAACCCCACTGGACAACGTGTGTGTCACAAGACCCATTGGATATCATGTGTGTGACAAACCCCATTGGACAGCGTGTGTGTCATAACCCCCACTTTACAGCATGTGTGTTTCACAATCCCCACTGGACAGCGTGTGTGTCACGAATCCTATTGGACAGCGAGTGTGTCAAAAGCGCCATTGTTCAGAGTGTGTGTGTCACAAACGCCATTGGAAAATGTATGTGTCACAAACCCCATTGGACAGTGTGTGTGTCACAATCCCCATTGGACAGCGTGTGTGTCACAAGACCCATTGGACAGCGTGTGTGTCACAAACCCCATTGGACAGAGTGTGTGTCACAAGACCCATTGGACAGCGTGTGTGTCACAAACCCCATTGGACAGAGTGTGTGTGTCACAAAACCCACTGGACATCGTGTGTGTCACAAACGCTTTTGGACAGACTGTGTGAGTCAGAAACCCCACTGGACAGCGTGTGTGTCACAAACACCCATGGACAGTGTGCATGTAAAAACCTCATTGGACATCGTGTGTGTCCCAAACCCCGTTGGACAGTGTGTGTGTCACAAACCCCATGGGACAGAGTGTGTGTCACGAACCCCATTGGACAGCGTGTGTGTCTACAAGCGCCATTGGACAGAGCGTGTGTGTCACAAACCCCATTAGAATGTGTATGTGTCACAAACCCCATTGGATAGTGTGTGTTTGTCACAAACCCTCCTGGTCAGTGTGTGTGTCACAAACACCATTGGACAGCGTGTGTGTAATAAACCCCTTTGGACAGTGTGTGTGTCACAAACCCCATTGGACAGGCTGTGTGTAACAAACACTATTGGACAGCGTTTGTGTCACAAACCCATTGGACAGAGTGTGTGTGTCACAAACCCCATTGGACAGAGTGTGTGTGACAAACCCCATTGGACACCGTGTGTGTCATAACCCCCATTTTACAGCGTGTGTGCATTACAATCCCCATTGGACGTTGTGTGTGTGTCACAAACCCCACTGGACAGCGTGTGAGTCACAAACCCCTTTAGAGAGTGTGTGTGTCACAAACTCCATTGGAGAACCCGTGTCTGTCACATTCCCCATTGGAAAGTGTATGTGTCACAAACCCCATTGGATAGCGTGTGTGTGTCACAATACCCATTGGACAGAGTGTGTGTGTCACAAAACCCATTGGATAGCGTGTGTGTCACAATCCTCATTTGACAGCGTGTGTGTCACAAGCCCCATTGGACAGACTGTGTGTGTCACAAACCCCTTTGGACAGAGTGTGTCATAAACCCCATTGGACAGCGTGTATTTGTCACAATCCCCATTGGACAGTGTGTGTGTGTCACAAAACCCATTGGACAGCGTGTGTGTCACAAACCCCTTTGGACAGTGTGTGTGTCACAATCCCCATTGGACAGCGTGTGTGTGTCACAATTCCCATTGGACAGTGTGTGTGTCACAAACACCATGGGACAGACTGTGTGTCACAAACACTATTGGACAGCGTTTGTTTCACAAGCCCATTGGACAGAGTGTGTGTATCACAAACCCATTGGACGGCGTGTTTGTCACAAGCCCCTTTGGACAGCATATGTGTCACAAACACCATTGGACAGCGTGTGTGTCACAAACCCCCGTGGACACTGTGTGTGTCACAATCCCCATTGGACAGTGTGTGTGTCACAAACCCCACTGGACAGCGTGTGTGTCACAAACACCCATGGACAATGTGCATGTCAGAAACCCCATTGGACATCGTGTGTGTCACAAACCCCAGTGGACACTGTGCGTGTCACAAACCCCATGGGACAGAGTGTGTGTAACAAACCCAATTAGATAGCGTGTGTGTCACAAGCCCATTGGACAGAGTGTGTGTGTCACAAAACCCACTGGACAGCGTGTGTGTCACGGACCCCATTGAACAGCATGTGTGTCACAAGCGCCATTGGAAAGTGTGTGTGTCACAAACCCCATTGGATAGCGTGTGTGTGTCACAAACCCCATTAGAAAGTTTGCGTGTCACAAACCCCATTGGAAAGTGTGTGTGTAACAAACCCCATTGGATAGCGTGTGTGTGTCACAAACCGCATTAGAAAGTGTGCGTGTCACAAACCCCATGAGACAGCGTGTGTGTCACGAACCCCGTTGGACAGCGTGTGTGTGTCACAAACCCCATTGGATAGCGTGTGTGTGTCATAAAACCCACTAAAGCGTATGCGTTTCACAAAACACATTGGATTCCGTGTGTGTGTCACAAACCCCATTAGAAAGTGTGCATGTCACAAACACCATTGGACAGCGTCTGTGTCATAAACCCCATTGGACACCGTGTGTGTCACAAACACCATTGGAAAGCCTGTGTTTGTCACAATCCCAAATGGAAAGTGTATGTGTCACAAACCCCATTGGATAGCGTTAGTGTGTCACAAACCCTTTTGGAGAGTGTGTGTGTCAGAAACCCCAATGGACATCGTGCAGGTCACAATCCCCATTGGACAGCGTGTGTGTTAGGAACCCAATTGGACAGCGTGTGTGTCACAAGCGCCATTGGAAAGTGTGTGTGTCACAAACCCCATTGGAAAGTGTGTGTGTCATAACCCCCATTTTACAGCGTGTGTGTGTCACAATCCTCATTGGACAGTGTATGTGTGTCACAAACCCAATTGGACATCGTGTGTATCACCATCCCCATTGGACAGCGTGTGTGTCACAAACCCCATTGGATAGAGTGCGTGTGTGACAAACCCCATTGTACATCGAGTGTGTCACAATCCCCATTGGACAGCGTGTGTGTCAGGAACCCCATTGGACAGAGTGTGTGTCACAAGCGCCATTGGAAAATGTGTGTGTCACAAACCCCATTGGAAAGTGTGTGTGTCATAACCCCCGTTTAAGGGCGTGTATGTGTCACAATCCTCATTGGACAGTGTGTGTGTGTCACAAACCCAATTGGACATCGTGTGTATCACCATCCCCATTGGACAGCGTGTGTGTCACAAACCCCATTGGATAGAGTGTGTGTGTGACAAACCCCATTGGACATCGAGTGTGTCACAATCCCCATTGGACAGCGTGTGTGTCAGGAACCCCATTGGACAGAGTGTGTGTCACAAGCGCCATTGGAAAATGTGTGTGTCACAAACCCCATTGGAAAGTGTGTGTGTCATAACCCCCGTTTAAGGGCGTGTATGTGTCACAATCCTCATTGGACAGTGTGTGTGTGTCACAAACCCCATTGGACATCGTGTTTATCACCATCCCCATTGGAAAGTGTGTGTTTGTCACAAACCCCATTGGACATCGTGTGTATCACCACCCCCATTGGACAGCGTGTGTGTCACAAACCCCATTGGGCAGCGTGTTTGTGTCACAATCCCCATTGGACAGTGTGTGTGTGTCACAAACCTCATTGGACAGCGTGTGTATCACAAACCCCTTTAGACTGTGTGTGTGTCACAAACCCCATTCTACAGTGCGTGTGTGTCACATTCCCCATTGGACAGCGTGTGTGTCATGAATCCCATTGGACAGTGTGTGTGTCACAATCCCCATTGGACAGCATGTGTGTCACAAAACCCATTGGATAGCATGTGGGTCACAAACCCCATTTGAAAGTGTGTGTGTCACAAACCCCATTGGACAGCGTGTGTGTGCCACAAAACACATTGGATAGCATGTGTGTGTCACGAACCCCATTAGACACCTTGTGAGTCAAAAGACCCATTGGTCAGACTGTGTGTGTCACAATCTCCATTAGATAGCATGCGTGTCACAAACACCATTGGACAGTGTGTGTGTAACAAAACCAATTCGTCAGCGTGTGTGTCACAAACCCCATGGGACAGCGTGTGTGTGTCACAAACCCCATTGGACAGAGTGTGTGTCACAAATCCCATTGGAGAGTGCGTGTGTCACAAAACCCTTTGGATAGCATGCGTGTCACAAATACCATGGGACAGTGTGTGTGTCACAAACCTCATTGGAAAGTGTATGTGTCACAAACCCCATTGCGTAGCGTGTGTGTGTTTCAAACCCCATTGGACAGCGTGTGTGTCACAAGTCCCATTGGACAGCGTGTGTGTCACAAACACCATTGGACAGCGTGTGTGTGTATCCATACCCATTGGACAGTGTGTGTGTCACAAACCCCATTGGACAACGTGTGTGTCACAAACCCCCGTGGACACTGTGTGTGTCACAATCCCCATTGAAAAGTGTATGTGTCACAAACCCCATTGTATAGCGTGTATGTGACACAAACCCTACTGGTCAGTGTATGTGTCACAAAACCCTTTGGATAGCATGCGTGTCACAATCCCCATTGGACAGAGTGTGCGTGTCACAAAGCCCACTGGACAGCGTGTGTGTCACAAACCCCATTGGATAGTGTCTGTGTCATAAGCCCCATTTGAAAGTGTGTGTATCACAAACCCCATTGGATAGCGTCCGTGTGTCACAAACCCTATCGGATAGTGTGTGTGTCACAAACGACATTGAACGGCATGTGTGTCACGAACCCCATTGGACAGCGTGTGTGTAACAACCCCATTGCACAGCGTGTGTGTCACAAACCCCATGGGACAGAGTGTGTGTCATAAAACCCATTGGACAGCGTGTGTGTCACAAGCACCATTGGACAGAGTGTGAGTGTCACAAACCCCATTGGATAGTGTGTGTGTCACAAACCCCATTAGAATGTGTGTGTATCACAAACCTCATTGAACAGCATGTGTGTCACGAATCCCGTTTGACACCGTGTGTGTCACAAGGCCCACTGGACAGAGTGTGTGTGTCACAAACCCCATTGGACAGAGTGTGTGTCACAATCCCCATTGGACAGCGTGTGTGTCACAAACCCCATTGGACAGATTGTGTTTCATAAACCCCATTGGTCAGCGTGTGTGTCACAAGCGCCATTGGATAGAGTATGTGTTTCACAAACCCTCCTGGTCAGTGTGTGTGTCACAAAACGCATTGGACAGCATGCGTGTCACAAACACCATTGGACAGAGTGTGTGTGTCACAAACACCTTTGGAAAGTATGTGTCACAAACCCCATCGGATAGCGTGTGTGTTTCACAAACCCTATTAGACAGTGTGTGTGTCACAAGCCCATTGGACAGAGTGTATGTGTCACAAATCCCATTGGCCAGGGTTTGTGTTACAAACCCCATTGGACAGCGTTTGTGTCACAATCCCCATTGGACAGTGTGTGTGTCAGAAAACCCACTGGACAGCGTGTGTGTCACAAACACCACTGGTCAGTGTTTATGTCACAATCCCCAGTGGACAGCGTGTGTGTCAAAACCCCATTGGACAGTGTGTGTGTCACAAAACCCACTGCACAGCGTGTGTGTCACCAACACCCGTGGACAGTGTGAGTGTCACAAACCCCATTGGATAGCGTGTGTGTCACAAACCCCATGTGACAGAGTGTGTGTCACAAACCCCATTGGACAGCGTCTGTGTCAGAATCACCATTGGACAGTGTGTGTGTCACAAACCCCATTGGACAGCGTTTGTGTCACAATCCCCAGTGGACAGCGTGTGTGTCAAAACCCAGTTGGACAGTGCGTGTGTCACAAAACCCACTGGACGGCGTGTGTGTCAAAAACCCCATTGGACAGCGAGTGTGTCACAAACCCCATTGGACAGCGAGTGTGTCACAAACACCATTGGACAGCATGTGTGTGTATCAACACCCATTGAACAGTGTGTGTGTCAAAAAAAAATTTTACAGAGTGTGGTGTCACAAACCCCATTGGAAAGTGTATGTGTTACAAAACCCATTGGATAGCGTGTGTGTGTCACATACTCCATTGGATAGAGTGTGTGTGTCATATACCCCATTAGAAAGTGTGTGTGTCACAAACCCCATTGGATAGAGTTTGTGTGTCACAAAGCCCATTGGACAGTGTGTGTGTCACAAAACCCATTGGACAGCATGTGTGTCACAAGCCCATTGGACAAAGTGTGTGTGTCACAAAACTCAGTGGACAGCGTGTGTGTCACGAAACTCACTGTACAGCGTGTGTGTCACAAGCACCATTGGACAGATTGTGAGTGTCACAAATCCCATTGGGATAGTGTGTGTGTCACAAAACCCTTTAGAATTTGTGTGTGTCACAAAACCATTGGATAGCGTCTGTGTGTCACAAACCGTATTGGTCAGTGTGTGTGTTACAAACCCCATTGAACAGCATGTGTGTCACGAATCCCATTGGACAGCATGTGTGTCACAATCCCCATTGGACAGCGTGTGTGTCAAAACCCAATTGGACAGTGTGTTTGTCACAAAACCCACTGGACGGCGTGTGTGTCACAAACCGCACTGGACAGCGTGTGTGTTCACAAACCCCATTGGACAGCGAGTGTGTCACAAAGACCATTGTACAGCGTGTGTGTCATAAGCCCAATTTTACAGCGTGTGTGTGTCACAATACCCACTAGACATCGTGTATCTCACAAACCCCTTTGGACAGTGCGTGTGTCACAAACCCCATTGGACAGCGTGTGAGTGTCACAATCCCCATTGGACAGTGTGTCTGTCACAAACCCCATTGGGTGGCGTGTGTGTGTCACAAACCCTATTGGACAGCGTGTGCGTGTCACAAGCCCATTGGACAGCGTGTGTGTTACAATCCCCATTTGACAGTTTGTGTGTCATAAACCCCATTGGACAGAGTGTGTGTGTCACATAGCCGATTGGACAACGTGTGTGTCACAATCCCCATTGGACAGCTTGTGTGTCACAAAAACCATTGGACAGAGTGTGTGTCACAAACCCCATTGGACAGCGTGTGTGTGTATCAAACCCTATTGGACAGTGAATGTGTCACAAAACCCACTGGACAGTGTGTGTGTCACAAGCCCCATTGGACACAGTGTATGTGTCACAAACCCCATTGGACAGTGTGTGTGTCACAATCCCCACAGGACAGCGTGTGTGTCACAAACCCATCGACAGTGTGCGTGTGTCACAATACCCATTAGATAGTGTGTGTGTCACAAGACCGATTGGACAGAGTGTGTGAGTCACAAACCCCATTGGACAGCGTGTGTGTCAGAAACCCCATTGAACAGATTGTGTGTCATAAACACCATTGGACAGACTGTGTGTGTCACAATCCCCATTGGACAGCATGTGTGTCAAAAAAAATCTGGACAGTGTGTGTGTCAGAAAACCCACTGGACAGCGTGTCTGTCACAAACACCCATGGACAGTTTGGTGTCACAAAACACCATTGGACAGTGTGTGTGTCACAAGCCCATTTGACAGAGTGTGTGTGTCACAAAACCCACTGGACAGCGTGTGTGTCATGAACGCCATTGGACAGCATGTGTGTGACAAGCACCGTTGGACAGAGCGTGAGTGTCACATACCCCATTGGATAGTGTGTGTGTCACAATCCGCATTAGAAATTGTGTGTGTTTTTCAAACCCCATTGTACTGCGTGTGTGTCATAAACCCCATTGGATAGCGTGTGTGTCAGAAACCCCATGGGACAGAGTGTGTGTCACAAGCACCATTGGACAGATTGTGATTGTCACAAACCCCGTTGCATAGTGTGTGTGTCACAAACCCCATTAGAAAGTGTGTGTGTCACAAACACCATTGGATAGAGTATGTGTGTCACAAACCCTATTGGACAGTGTGTGTGTGTCACAAACCCCGTTGGAGAGCGTGTGTGTCATAAACCCCTTTGGATAGTGTGTGTGTATCACAAAACCCTTTGGACAGAGTGTGTGTCACGAACCCCATTGGACAGCGTGTGTATGACACAATCCACATTGGACAGTGTGTGTTTCACAAAACCGATTGGATCGCGTGTGTGTCACAAACCCTATTGGACAGTGTGTGTGTCACAGTCCCCACTGGAGATCCTGTGTGTCACAAACCCCATTGGACAAAGTGTGTGTCACAAACCCCACTGAACAGATTCTGTGTCATAAACACCATTGGACAGCGTGTGTGTGTCACAATCCCCATTGCACAGCGTGTGTGTCAAAACCCACTTGGACAGTGTGTGTTTCAGAAAACCCACTGGACAACGTGTGTGTCACAAACACCCATGGACATTGTGAGTGTCACAAACTCCATTGTAGAGCGTGTGTGTGTCACAGTTCCCATTGGACAGTGTGTGTGTCACAAACACCATTGGACAGCGTGTGTGTAACAAACCCATTGGACAGAGTGTATGTGTCACAAAACCATTTGGAAAGTATATGTGTCACGAACGCCACTGGCTAGCGTGTGTGTCTCACAAACCCCATTAAACAGCGTGTTTTTCACGAGACCCATTAGACAGAGTGTGTGTGTCACAAACCCTATTGGACAGTGTGTGTGTCACAAACTCCATTGTACAGCGTGTCTGTCGCAATCCGCATTGGACAGCGTGTGTGTCACAAACCCCATTGGACACATTGTTTGTCATAAACCCCATTGGACAGCGTGTGTGTGTCACAGTCCCCATTGGACAGCGTGTCTGTCAAAACCCAATTCGACAGTGTGTGTGTCACAAAACCACTGGACAGCTTGTGTGTCACAAACACCCATCGACATTGTAAGTGTCACAAACCCCACTGTACAGCGTATGTGTTTCAAAATCCCCATTGGACAGTGTGTGTGTCACAAACACCATAGCACAGCGTGTGTGTCACAAGCCCATTGGACAGAGTGTGTGTGTCACAAACCCCTTTGGACAACGTGTGTGTCACAATCCCCATTGGACAGCGTGTGTGTCACAAACCCCATTGGACAGATTGTGTGTCATTAACAGAATTGGACAGCGTGTGTGTCACAATCCCCATTGGACAGCGTGTGTGTCAAAACCCAATTGGACAGTTTGTGTGTCACAAAACCCCACTGAACAGCGTGTGTGTCAGAAACACCATTGGACAGTGTGTTTGTCACAAATCCCACTGGACAGCGTTTGTGTCACAACCCCCAGTGGACAGTGTGTGTGTCAAAACCGCATTGGACAGTGTGTGTGCTAGAATACCCACTGGACAGCGTGTGTGTCACAAACACCAATGGACAGTGTGAGTGTCACAAACCCCATTGGACACCGTGTGTGTGTCACAATCCCCATTGGACAGTGTGTGTGTCACAAACACCATTGGACAGCTTGTGTGTCACAAGCACCATTGGACAGATTGTGAGTGTCACAAATCCCATTGGATATTGTGTGTGTCTCAAATCCCACTAAAAAGTGTGTGTGTCACAAACCCTATGGGACAGTGTGTATGTCACAATCCCCATTGGACAGTGTGTGTGTCACAAAACCCATTGGAATGTGTGTGTCTCACAAACCCCATTGGACAGCATGTGTGTCTTAAACCCCATGGGATAGAGTGTGTGTCAAGAACCCAATTGGACAGCGTGTGTGTGACACAATCCCCATTGGAGAGTGTGTGTGTCACAAAACCCATTGGATAGCGTGTGTGTCACAAAGCCCACTGGACCGCATATGTGTCACGAACCACACTGGACAGCGTGACTGTCACAAGACCCATTGGACAGAGTGTGCGTATCACAAACCCCATTGGACAGCGTGTGTGTGTCACAAGCCCCGTTGGACAGTGTGTGTGTCACAAACCCCATTGGACAGCGTTTGTGTGTCACAAACACGTTTGGACAACGTGTGTGTGTCACAATCCCCATTCTACAGTATTTGTGTCACAAACAGCATTGGACAGTGTGTGTGTCACAAGCCCATTGTACAGAGTGTGTGTGTCAAAAAACCCACTGCACAGCGTGTGTGTCACAAATCCCATTGGACAGCGTGTGTGTGTCACAAACCCCATTTGACAGAGTGTGTGTCACAAACACCATTGGACAGTGTGTGTGTCACAAACCCCATTGGACAGCGTGTGTGATGTCACAAGCCCTCCTGGTCAGTGTGTGTGTCACAAACCCCATTGGACAGCGTGTGTGTGTAACAATACGCATTGGACAGTGTGTGTGTCATAATCCCCAGTGTGTGTGTCAAAACCACAGTGGACAGTGTGTGTGTCACAAAACCCACTGATCAGCATGTGTGTCACAAACCCCATTGGACAGCGTGTGGGTCATAAACAACATTGGACAGAGTGTATGTGTCACAAACCCCATTTGGCAGCGTGTATGCCACAATCTCCATTGGACAAAGTTTTTGTCACAAACCCTATTGGACACCGTGTGTGTCATAAACACCATTAGACAGTTTGTGTGTCACAATCCCCATTGGACAGCGTGTGTGTGTAACAATACACATTGGACAGTGTGTTTGTCACAAAACCCACTGAACAGAATGTGTGTGTCACAATCCCCATTGGACAGCGTGTGTGTCACAAGCCTGTTGGACAGAGAGTGTGTGTCACAAAACTCAGTGGACAGCGTGTGTGTCTGAATCACCATTGGACAGAGTTTGTGTATCACAAACCCCATTGGAAAGAGTATGTGTCACGAACCACATTGGACAGCATGTGTGTGTAACAATACCTATTGGCCAGTGTGTGTGTCACAAACCCCATTGGACATCGTGTGTGTCAGAAACCCCATTGGACATATTGAGTGTATCACAATCCCCATTGGACAGTATATGTGTCACGAACCCCATGGGACAGAGTGTTTTTCACAAACACTATTGGACAGAGTGTATGTGTCACAAACCCCATTGGACAGCTTGCGTGTCACAAACACCATTGGTCAGCCTGTGTGTGTAACAATACCCATTGGACAGCTTGTGTGTCACAAAACCCATTCGACAGCATGTGTGTCACAAATCCCCGTGGACACTGTGAGTGTCACAAACCCCAATGGACAGTGTGTGTGTCACAAACCCCACTGGAGAGCGTGTGTGTCACAAACACCCATGGACAGTGTGCGTGTCATAAACCCCTTTGGACATAGTGTGTGTCACAAACCCCTTTGGACAGTGTGTGTTTCACAAACACCATTGGACATCCTGTGTGTCACAAACCCCTTCGGACAGCATGTGTGTGTCACAATCCCCATTGGGCAGTGTATGTGTCACAAACCACACGGTACAGAGTGTGTGTCACGAACCCCATTGGACAGCTTGTGTGTCGCAAATACCATTGGACAGCGTGTGTGTGTCACAAAACCCATTTGACAGTGTGTTTGTCACCATCCCCATTGGACAGTGTGTGTGTCACAAACCCCATAGGACAGTGTGCGTGTGTAACAATACCCATTAGACAGTGTGTGTGTACCAAACCCCATTGGACAGAGTGTGTGTCAGAATCACCTTTAGACAGTGTGTGTCACAAACCGCATTGGACAGCATTTGGGTCACAATCCCCAGTGGACAGCCTATGTTTGTCACAATCCCCATTGGTCAGTGTGCGTGTCACAAAACCCACTGGACAGCCTCTGTGTCACAAACCCCCCTGGTCAGTGTGTGTGTCACAATCCCCAGTGGACAGCCTGTGTGTCACAAACCCCATGGGATAGAGTGTGTGTCACGAACCCCATTGGACAGCGTGTGTGTGTCACAATCCCCATTGGACAGTGTCTGTGTCACAAAACCTATTGGATAGAGTGTGTTTCACGAACCCCATTATAAAGTGTGTGTGTCACAAACCCCATTGGACAGCATATGTGTGTCACAAACCCTATTGGACAGAATCTGTGTGTCACACACCCCATTGGACAGCGTGTGTGTCACAAACACCACTGAGCAGCGTGTGAGTCACAAGCCCATTGGACAGAGCGTGTCTGTCACAAAACCCACTGGACACTGTGTGTGTCACGAACCCCATTGGACAGCGTGTGTGTCACCAGCCCCATTGGGCAGCGTGTGTGTCAAACACACCATTGGAGAGCATGTGTGTGTAACAATACCCGTTGGACAGCCTGTGTGTCACAAACCCCATTGGACAGCGTGTGTGTCACAAACCCCTGTGGACACTGTGTGTGTCACAAACCCTTTTGGACAGTGTGTGTGTCACAAACCCCACTGGACAGCATGTGTGTCACAAACACCCATGGACAGTGTGCGTGTCACAAACACCATTGGACATCCTGTGTGTCACAAACCCCTTTGGACCGTGTGTGTGTCACAAACCCCATTGGACAGCGTGTGTGTGTCACAATCCCCATTGGTCAGCGTTTGTGTCACAAACCCCATGGGACATCGTGTGTGCGTCACAAACCCCATTGGAAAGTGTGTGTGTCACAAACCCCTTTAGAAACTATGCATGTCACAAACCCTACCGGACAGCGTGTGTGTGTCACAAACCGGATTGGAAAGTATGTTTGTCACAAACTCCACTGGATAGCGTGTGTAGTCACAAACACCCATGGACCGTGTGCGTGTCACAAACCCCATTGGACAGAGTTTGTTTCACAAGCCGCATTGGAAAGTGTGTGTGTCACAAACGCCATTGGACAGCGTGTGTGTGTCACAATCCCTATTGTACAGTGTGTGTTTCACAAACACCACTGGACAGCGTGTGTGTCACAAGCCCATTGGACAGAGTATGTGTGTCACAAACCCCATTGGAAAGTGTATGTGTCACAAACACCATTGGATAGCGTGTGTTGTTGCACAAACTCTATTGGACAGTGTGTGTGTCACAAAACCCACTGGACACCGTGTGTGAAATGAACCCCATTGGACAGCGTGTGTGTCGCAAGCACCATTGGACAGACTGTGTGTGTCACAAACCCCATTGGACTGTGTGTGTTTCATAAAACCCATAGGACAGCCTTTGTGTTTCACAATCCCCATTGGACAGTGTGTGTGTCACAAAGCCCATTAAACAGTGTGTGTGTCACAATCTCATTTGGACAGAGTTTGTGAAACAAACCCCATTGGACAGCGTGTGTGTCACAAACACCCATGGACAGTGTGCGTGTCACAAAACCCATTGGACAGAGTTTGTTTCACAAGCCACATTGGAAAGTGTGTGTGTCACAAACGCCATTGGACAGCGTGTGTGTGTCACAATCCCTATTGGATAGTGTGTGTGTCACAAACCCCATGGGACAGAGTGTGTGTCACAAACCTCATTGGACAGCGTGTGTGTCAGAAACAACATTGGACAGCGTGTGTGTATCACAATCCCCATTGGACAGTGTGTGTGTGTCACAATCCCCAGTGGACAGTGTGAGTATCACAAAACCCATTGGATAGCGTGTGTGTCACGAACCCCATTACAAAGTGTGTGTGTCACAAACCCCGTTGGATAGCGTATGTGTGTCACAAACCCTATTGGACAGAGTGTGCGTGTCACAAACCCCATTGGACAGCGTGTGTGTCACAAACCCCATTGGACAGCGTGTGTGTGTCACAATCCCCACTGGACAGTGTGTGTGTCACAAAACCCATTTGATAGCATGTGTGTCACAAACCCCATTGGAAAGACTGTGTGTCACAAACCCCATTGGATAATGTATGTATGTCACAAACCCCATTGGACAGCGTGTGTGTCATAAACCCCATTGGATACCGTGTGTGTGCCACAAACCCCATTATAAAGTGTGCGTTTCACAAACCGCATTGGACAGCGTGTGTGTCACAAACCCCATTGGAGAGTGTGTGTGTCACAAACCCCATTGGACATAGTGTGTGTCACAAACCCTATTGGAGAGCGTGTGTGTCATAAACCCCATTGGATACCGTGTGTGTGTCACAAACCCCATTATAAAGTGTGCGTGTCACAAACCCCATTGGACAGCGTGTGTGTCACAAATCCCATTGGACTGTGTGTGTGTCACAAACCCCATTGGACAGAGTTTGTGCTTAACAATCCCCATTGGACAGCGTGTGCGTCACAAACCCCATTGGACAGAGTGTGTGTGTCACAAACCCCACTGGACAGTGTGTGTGTCATAAACCCCATTGGACAGCGTGTGTGTCACAGACTCCTATAGACACGGTGTGTGTCACAAACCCCATTTGACAGTGTGTGTGTCACAAACCCCACTGGACATCGTGTGTTTCATAAACCCCATTGGACATCCTATGTGTCAAAAATCCTTTTGGACAGTGTGTGTGTCACAAACCCCGCTGGACAGCGTGTGTGTCTCAAACACCCGTGGACAGTATGTATGTCACAAACCCCATTGGACATCGTGTTTGTCAAAAACCCCATTGAACAGCGTGTGTGTCACAAGCCCCATTGGACAGCGTGTGTGTCACAAACCCTATAAGATAGCGTGTTTTTGTCACAAACCCCACTGGACAGCGTGTGTGTCACGAATCCCATTGGACAGCATGTGTGTCAGAAACACCATTGGACAGCGTGTGTCTGTAATAATACCCAATGGACAGTGTGTGTGTCACAAACCCCATTGGACAGGGTGTGTGTCACAAATCCCCGTATACACGTGTGTGTCACAAACCCCATTGGACAGTGTATGTGTCACAAACCCCATTGGATTATATGTGTGTGTCACAAACCCTGTTGGACAGTGTGTGTGTCACGAATCCCATTGGACAGAGAGTGTGTGACACAATCCCCATTGGTCAGTGTGTGTGTCACAATACCCATTGGACAGCGTGTTTGTCACAAACCCCATTGGATAGCCTGTGTGTGTAACAAACCCCAGTGGACAGTGTGTGTGTGTCTCAAACCCCACTGGATAGCGTGTGTGTGTCACAAACCCTATTGGACAGTGTGTGTCTCACAATACCTTACTGTACAGCGTGTAAGCAACGAACCCCATTGGACAGCATGTGTGTCACAAGACCCATTGGAGAGCGTGTGTGTGTCACAATACCCATTGGACAGTGTTTGTGTGTCACAAACCACATTAGACAGCGTGTGTTTCACAAACCCATTTGGACAGTGTGTGTGTCACAAACCCCATTGGACAGCGTGTGTGTGACACAATCCCCTTTTCACAGTGTCTGTGTCACAATACCCATTGTACAGTGTGTGTGTCACAATACCCATTGGACAGCTTGTGTGTCACAAACCCCCGTAGACACTGTGTGTGTCACAAACACCACTGGACAGTGTGCCTGGCACAAACCCCATTGGACAGCATGTGTGTCAAACCCTTTTGGACAGTGTGTGTATCACAAACCCCATTGGACAGAGTTTGTGTCACAAACCCTATTGGACAGCATGTGTGTCACAAATCCCATTGGACAGCGTGTGTGTGTCACAAAACCCATTTGACAGAGTGTGTGTCACAAACACCATTGCACAGTGTGAGTGTCACAAACCCCATTGGACAGCGAGTGTGTGTCACAAACCCTCTTGGTCAGTGTGTGTGTCACAAACCCCATTGGACAGCGTGTGTGTCACAAACCTCATGGGACAGCGTGTGTGTGTCACAATCCCCATTGAACAGCGTGTGTGTCATAAAACCCATTGGATAGCGTGTGTGTCACAAACCCCATTTGAAAGTATGTGTGACACAAACCCCATTGGATAGCGTGTGTGTGTCACAAACCCTATTGGGCACTCTGTGTGTCACAAACCCCATTGTACAGCGTGAGTGCAAAAAACCCCATTGGACAGCATGTGTGTCACAAGACCCATTAGAAAGAGTGTGTGTGTCACAAACCCGTTGGACAGTGTGTGTGTCACAAACCCCATGGGACTGTTTGTGTGTCTCAAACCCCGCTGGACAGCGTTTGTGTCACAAACACCCATGTACAGTGTGCGTGTCACAAACGCCGTTAGATATCGTGTGTGTCACAAACGCTTTTGGACAGTGTGAATGTCACAAACCCCACAGGACACTGTGTGTGTCACAAACCCCTTTGGACAGTGTGTGTGTCACTAACCACATTGGACATCGTGTGTGTCAGAAACACCCATGGACAGTGTGTGTGTGTCAGAATCTTCATTGGACAGAGTGTGTGTCACAAACCCCATGGGACAGAGTGTCTGTCACGAACCCTATAGGACAGCGTGCGTGTCACAAGCCCCATTGTACAGAGTGTGTGAGTCACAAACCCCATTAGACAGCTTATGTATCACAAATCCCTTTGGACAGCGTGTGTGTGTCACAATCCCCATTGGACAGTGTGTGTGCCATAAACCCCATTGGACAGAGTTTGTGTCACAAATCCCACTGGACAGCGTGTGTGTCACAAACCCCATGGGACAGAGTATGTGTCACAAACACTATTGGTCAGCGTGTGTATGTCACAAGCCCATTGGACAGAGTGTGAGTGTCACAAAACCCTCTGGAGAGCATGTGTGTCGCAAGCCCCATTCGACAGCTTGTGTGTCACAAACACCATTGGACAGCGTGTGTGTGTCACAAACCCTATTGGACAGTGAGTGTATGTCACAAACCCTCCTGGTCAGTGTGTGTGTCACAAAACCCATTGGACAGAGTGTGTGTCACAAGCACCATTGGACAGTGTATGTGTCACAAACCCCATTGGATAGTATGTGTGTGTCACAAACCCTGTTGGACAGTGTGTGTGTCACGAATCCCATTGGACAGAGCGTGTGTGAGACAATCCCCATTGGACAGTGTGTGTGTCACAATACCCATTGGACAGCGTGTGTGTCACAAACCCCATTGGATAGCCTGTGTGTGTCACAAACACCAGTGGACAGTGTGTGTGTGTCTCAAACCCCACTGGATAGCGTGTGTGTGTCACAAACCCTATTGGACAGTGTGTGTCTCACAATACCTTACTGTACAGCGTGTAAGCAACGAACCCCATTGGACAGCATGTGTGTCACAAGACCCATTCGACAGAGTGTGTGTGTCACATACCCATTGGACAGCGTGTGTGTCACAAGCCCCATTGGACAGCGTGTGTGTGTCACAATACCCATTGGACAGTGTTTGTGTGTCACAAACCACATTAGACAGCGTGTGTTTCACAAACCCTTTTGGACAGTGTGTGTGTCACAAACCCCATTGGACAGCGTGTGTGTGACACAATCCCCTTTTCACAGTGTCTGTGTCACAATACCCATTGTACAGTGTGTGTGTCACAATACCCATTGGACAGCTTGTGTGTCACAAACCCCCGTAGACACTGTGTGTGTCACAAACCCCACTGGACAGTGTGCCTGGCACAAACCCCATTGGACAGCATGTGTGTCAAACCCTTTTGGACAGTGTGTGTATCACAAACCCCATTGGACAGAGTTTGTGTCACAAACACCATTGCACAGTCTGAGTGTCACAAACCCCATTGGACAGCGAGTGTGTGTCACAAACCCTCTTGGTCAGTGTGTGTGTCACAAACCCCATTGGACAGCGTGTGTGTCACAAACCTCATGAGACAGCGTTTGTGTGTCACAATCCCCATTGAACAGTGTGTGTGTCGTAAAACCCATTGGATAGCGTGTGTGTCACAAACCCCATTTGAAAGTACGTGTGACACAAACCCCATTGGATAGCGTGTGTGTGTCACAAACCCTATTGGGCACTGTGTGTGTCACAAACCCCATTGTGCAGCGTGAGTGCAAAAAACCCCATTGGACAGCATGTGTGTCACAAGACCCATTGGAAAGAGTGTGTGTGTCATAAACCCGTTGGACAGTGTGTGTGTCACAAACCACATGGGACTGTGTGTGTGTCTCAAACCCCGCTGGACAGCGTTTGTGTCACAAACACCTATGTACAGTGTGCATGTCACAAACCCCATTGGATATCGTGTGTGTCACAAACCCTTTTGGACAGTGTGAGTGTCACAAATCCCACAGGACTGCGTGTGTGTCACAAACCCCTTTGGACAGCGTGTGTGTCACTAACCACATTGGACACCGTGTGTGTCAGAAACACCCATGGACAGTGTGTGTGTGTCAGAATCCCCATTGGACAGAGTGTGTGCCATAAACCCCATTGGACAGAGTTTGTGTCACAAACCCCACTGGACAGCGTGTGTGTCACAAACCCCATGGGACAGAGTGTGTGTCACAAACACTATTGGTCAGCGTGTGTATGTCACAAGCCCATTGGACAGAGTGTGTGTGTCACAAACCCCATTGGACAGCGTGTGTGTGTCACAATACCCATTGGACAGTGTGTGTCACAAACCACATTAGACAGCGTGTGTTTCACAAACCCCTTTGGACAGTGTGTGTGTCACAAACCCCATTGGACAGCGTGTGTGTGACACAATCCCCTTTTCACAGTGTCTGTGTCACAATACCCATTGGACAATGTGTGTGTCACAATACCCATTGGACAGCTTGTGTGTCACAAACCCCCGTAGACACTGTGTGTGTCACAAACCCCACTGGACAGTGTGCCTGGCACAAACCCCATTGGACACCGTGTGTGTCAAACCCTTTTGGACAGTGTGTGTATCACAAACCCCATTGGACAGAGTTTGTGTCACAAACCCTATTGGACAGCATGTGTGTCACAAATCCCATTGGACAGCGTGTGTGTGTCACAAAACCCATTTGACAGAGTGTGTATCACAAACCCCATTGGACAGTGTGAGTGTCACAAACCCCATTGGACAGCGAGTGTGTGTCACAAACCCTCTTGGTCAGTGTGTGTGACACAAACCCCATTGGACAGCGTGTGTGTCACAAACCCCATTGGACAGCGTGTGTGTCACAAACCTCATGGGACAGCGTGTGTGTGTCACAATCCCCATTGAACAGTGTGTATGTCATAAAACCCATTGGATAGCGTGTGTGTGTCACAAACCGTATTGGGCACTGTGTGTGTCACAAACCCCATTGTACAGCGTGAGTGCAAAAAACCCCATTGGACAGCATGTGTGTCACAAGACCCATTGGAAAGAGTGTGTGTGTCACAAACCCCATGGGACTGTGTGTGTGTCTCAAACCCCGCTGGACAGCGTTTGTGTCACAAACACCCATGTACAGTTTGCGTGTCAGAAACCCCATTGGATATCGTGTGTGTCACAAACCCTTTTGGACAGTGTGAGTGTCACAAACCCCACAGGACACCGTGTGTGTCGCAAACCCCTTTGGACAGTGTGTTTGTCACTAACCACATTGGACATCGTGTGTGTCAGAAACACCCATGGACAGTGTGTGTGTGTCAGAATCTTCTTTGGACAGAGTGTGTGTCAAAAACCCCATGGGACAGAGTGTCTGTCACTAACCCCATAGGACAGCGTGCGTGTCACAAGCCCCATTGGACAGAGTGTGTGAGTCACAAACCCCATTAGACAGCTTATGTATCACAAATCCCTTTGGACAGCGTGTGTGTGTCACAATCCCTATTGGACAGTGTGTGTGCCATAAACCCCATTGGACAGAGTGTGTGTCCCAAACCCCACTGGACAGCGTGTGTGTCACAAACCCCAAGGGACAGAGTGTGTGTCACAAACCCCACTGGACAGCGTGTGTGTCACAAACCCCATGGGACAGAGTGTGTGTCACAAACACTATTGGTCAGCGTGTGTATGTCACAAGCCCATTGGACAGAGTGTGTGTGTCACAAAACCCACTGGAGAGCATGTGTGTCGCAAGCCCCATTCGACAGCGTGTGTGTCACAAACACCATTGGACAGCGTGTGTGTGTCACAAACCCTATTGGACAGCGAGTGTATGTCACAAACCCTCCTGGTCAGTGTGTGTGTCACAAAACCCATTGGACAGAGTGTGTGTCACAAGCACCATTGGACAGTGTATGTGTCACAAACCCCATTGGATAGTATGTGTGTGTCACAATACCCATTGGACAGCTTGTGTGTCACAAACCCCTTAGACACTGTGTGTGTCACAAACCCCACTGGACAGTGTGCCTGGCACAAACCCCATTGGACACCGTGTGTGTCAAACCCTTTTGGACAGTGTGTGTATCACAAACCCCATTGGACAGAGTTTGTTTCAAAAAACCTATTGGACAGCATGTGAGTCACAAATCCCATTGGACAGCGTGTGTGTTTCACAAAACCCATTTGACAGAGTGTGTGTCACAAACACCATTGCACAGTGTGAGTGTCACAAACACCATTGGACAGCGAGTGTGTGTCACAAACCCTCTTGGTCAGTGTGTGTGTCACAAACCCCATTGGACAGCGTGTGTGTCACAAACCCCATGGGACAGCGTGTGTGTCACAAACCTCATGAGACAGCGTGTGTGTGTCACAATCCCCATTGAACAGTGTGTGTGTCATAAAACCCATTGTATAGCGTGTGTGTCACAAACCCCATTTGAAAGTATGTGTGACACAAACCCCATTAGATAGCGTGTGTGTGTCACAAACCCTATTGGGCACTGTGTGTGTCACAAACCCCATTGTACAGCGTGAGTGCAAAAAACCCCATTGGACAGCATGTGTGTCACAAGACCCATTGGAAAGAGTGTGTGTGTCACAAACCCTTTGGACAGTGTGTGTGTCACAAACCCCATGGGACTGTGTGTGTGTCTCAAACCCCGCTGGACAGCGTTTGTGTCACAAACACCCATGTACAGTGTGCGTGTCTCAAACCCCATTGGATATCGTGTGTGTCACAAACCCTTTTGGACAGTGTGAGTGTCACAAACCCCACAGGACAGCGTGTGTGTCGCAAACCCCTTTGGACAGTGTGTGTGTCACTAACCACATTGGACATCGTGTGTGTCAGAAACACCCATGGTTAGTGTGTGTGTGTCAGAATCCCCATTGGACAGAGTGTGTGTCACAAACCCCACTGGACAGAGTGTCTGTCACGAACCCCATAGGACAGCGTGTGTGTCACAAACCCCATGGGACAGAGTGTGTGTCACAAACACTATTGGTCAGCGTGTGTATGTCACAAGCCCATTGGATAGAGTGTGTGTGTCACAAAACCCACTGGACAGCGTGTGTGTAACGAACCCCATTGGACCGCTTGTGTGTCACAAGCACCGTTGGACAGACTGTTGTGTCACAATCCCCATTAGACAGCATGTGTGTCACATACCCCATTGGACAGTGTGTGTGTGTCACAATCCCCATTTGATAGAGTGTGTGTGTCACAAACCCCATTAGAATGTATGCGTGTCAAAAACCCCATTGGACAGTGTGTGGTGTCGCAATCCCCATTGGCCATCGTGTGTATCACAAACCCCATTGGACAGTGTGTGTGTGTCAGAAACCCCATTTGTTAGAGTGTTTGTGTCACAAACCCTATTGGACAGTGTGTGTGTCACAAAACCCACTGGATAGCGTGTGTGTCACAAATGCCATTGGACAGCGTGTGTGTCACAAACCCCATGGGACAGAGTTTGTGTCACAAACAGTATTGGTCAGCGTGTGTATGTCACAAGCCCATTGGACAGAGTGTGTGTGTCACAAAACCCACTGGACAGCGTGTGTGTAACGAACCCCATTGGACCGCTTGTGTGTCACAAGCACCGTTGGACAGACTGTTGTGTCACAATCCCCATTAGACAGCATGTGTGTCACATACCCCATTGGACAGTGTGTGTGTGTCACAATCCCCATTTGATAGAGTGTGTGTGTCACAAACCCCATTAGAATGTATGCGTGTCAAAAACCCCATTGGACAGTGTGTGGTGTCGCAATCCCCATTGGCCATCGTGTGTATCACAAACCCCATTGGACAGTGTGTGTGTGTCAGAAACCCCATTTGTTAGAGTGTTTGTGTCACAAACCCTATTGGACAGTGTGTGTGTCACAAAACCCACTGGATAGCGTGTGTGTCACAAATGCCATTGGACAGCGTGTGTGTCACAAACCCCATGGGACAGAGTTTGTGTCACAAACAGTATTGGTCAGCGTGTGTATGTCACAAGCCCATTGGACAGAGTGTGTGTGTCACAAAACCCACTGGACAGCGTGTGTGTAACGAACCCCATTGGACCGCTTGTGTGTCACAAGCACCATTGGACGGGCTGTTGTGTCACAATCCCCATTAGACAGCATGTGTGTCACATACCCCATTGGACAGTGTGTGTGTGTCACAATCCCCATTTGATAGAGTGTGTGTGTCACAAACCCCATTAGAATGTATGTGTGTCAAAAACCCCATTGGACAGTGTGTGGTGTCGCAATCCCCATTGGCCATCATGTGTATCACAAACCCCATAGGACAGTGTGTGTGTGTCAGAAACCCCATTTGATAGAGTGTTTGTGTCACAAACCCTATTGGACAGTGTGTGTGTCACAAAACCCACTGGATAGCGTGTGTGTCACAAATGCCATTGGACAGCGTGTGTGTCACAAACCCCATGGGACAGAGTTTGTGTCACAAACAGTATTGGTCAGCGTGTGTATGTCACAAGCCCATTGGACAGAGTGTGTGTGTCACAAAACCCACTGGACAGCGTGTGTGTAACGAACCCCATTGGACCGCTTGTGTGTCACAAGCACCATTGGACGGGCTGTTGTGTCACAATCCCCATTAGACAGCATGTGTGTCACATACCCCATTGGACAGTGTGTGTGTGTCACAATCCCCATTTGATAGAGTGTGTGTGTCACAAACCCCATTAGAATGTATGTGTGTCAAAAACCCCATTGGACAGTGTGTGGTGTCGCAATCCCCATTGGCCATCATGTGTATCACAAACCCCATAGGACAGTGTGTGTGTGTCAGAAACCCCATTTGATAGAGTGTTTGTGTCACAAACCCTATTGGACAGTGTGTGTGTCACAAAACCCACTGGATAGCGTGTGTGTCACAAATGCCATTGGACAGCGTGTGTGTCACAAGCCACATGGGACAGCGTGTGTGTCACAAACCCCTTTAGACAGTGTGTGTGTCACAAACCACATTGGACAGCGTGTGTGTGTCACAATCCCCATTAGAAAGGATGTGTGTCACAAACCCCATTGTATAGCATGTGTGTGTCACAAACCCTATTGAACAGAGTGTGTGTTTCACAAACCCCATTGGAGAGCGTGTGCGTCACAAACCCCATTGGATAGTGTATGTGTAATAAACCCCATTGGACAGCATGTTTGTGTCACAAACCCCATGGGACAGAGTGTGTGTCACAAACACTATTGGTCATCGTGTGTGTGTCACAAACCCCACTGGACAGCGTGTGTGTCACAAACCCCATTGGACAGCGTGTGTGTCACAAGCCCCATTGGACAGTGTATTTGTCACAAAGCCCATTGGATAGCGTGTATGTCAGAATCCCCATTGGACAGGGTGTGTGTGTCACAATACCCATTGGACAGTGTGTGTGTCACAAACCTCATTGGACAGAGTTTGTGTCACAAACCCCCGTGGACACTGTGTGTGTCACAAACCCAATTGGACAGCGTGTGTGTCACAAACTCCACTGGACAGCTTGTGTGTCACAAACACCCATGGACAGTGTGCGTGTCACAAACCCCATTGGACATCGTGTGTGTCACAAACCCCTTTGGACAGTGTGTGTGTCACAAACACCATTGGACAGCATGTGTGTCACATAAACCCATGGACAGTGCGCGTGTCACAAACCCCATTGTACATCTTGCGTGTCACAAACCCCTTTGGACAGTGTGTGTGTCAAAAACCCCATTGGACAGCGTATGTGTGTCACCAAGTAGGGAGGGAGTGTCGACCTGCTGGAAGGAAGAAGGGCCCTGCAGAGGGATCTGGATAGACTGGAAAAGTGGGCTGATTCCAATGGGATGAAGTTCAATAAGGCCAAATGCCGGGTGCTGCACTTTGGTCACAACAACCCCCTGCAGCGCTACAGGCTGGGCGCAGAGTGGCTGGAGAGCAGTCAGACAGAAAGGGACCTGGGAGTACTAATTGATAGGAAGCTCAACATGAGCCATCAGTTTGCCCAGGTGGCCAAGAAGGCCAATGGTATCCTGTCCTGTATCAAAAATAGCATGGTCAGCAGGACAAGGGAAGTGATCCTTCCCCTGTACTCTGCATTGGTGAGGCCACACCTGGAGTATTGTGTTCAGTTCTGGGCCCCTCAGTTCAGGAAAGACATTGAAGTGCTGGAGCGGGTCCAGAGAAGAGCAACACGACTGGTGAAAGGACTCGAACATAAGACCTATGAGGAGAGGCTGAGGGAGCTGGGGTTGTTTAGTCTAGAGAAGAGGAGGCTTAGAGGTGACCTCATCACTCTCTATAACTACCTGAAGGGAAGTTATAGCCAGGTGGGGATTGGTCTCTTCTCCCAGGCAGTTAGCAACAGGACAAGGGGGCATGGGCTTAAACTCTACCAGGGGAAATTTAGGCTGGATATTAGAAAGAAATTCTTTACAGAGAGAGTGGTCAGGCATTGGAATGGCCTGCCCAGGGAGGCAGTGGACTCGCCGTCCCTGGAGGTTTTTAAACTGAGATTGGACATGGCAATTAGTGCCATGATCTAGTAAATGGACTAGAGTTGGGCCAAGGGTTGGACTCGATGATCTCTGAGGTCTTTTCCAACCCAGTCGATTCTGTGATTCTGTGATTCTGTGAATCCCCATGCTACAGAGTGTGTGTCACGAACCCCATTGGACAGCGTGTGTGTGTCGCAAACCCCATGGGACAGAGTACATGTCACAAACCCAATTGGACAGCGTGTGTGTAATAAACCCCATTGGACAGCGTGTGTGTGTCACAATCCCCATTGGACAGCGTCTGTGTGTCACAAACCCCATGTGATAGAGTGTGTGTGTCACAAACCCCATTAGAAAGTATGCGTGTCACAAACATCATTGGTCAGCGTGTGTGTGTCACAAGCCCATTGGACAGAGTGTGTGTGTCACAAAACCCACGGGGCAGCGTGTGTGTCACGAACCCCATTGCACAGAGTGAGTGTCACAAACCCCATTGGACAGTGTGTGTGTGTCAGAAACCCCATGTGATAGAGTGCGAGTCACAAACCCCATTGGACAGCGTGTGTGTGTCACAAACCCCATTAGACAGCATGTGTTTCACAAACCCCTTGGGACAGTGTGTGTGTCACAAACCCCATGGGACAGAGTGTGTGTCACAAACACTATTGGTCAGCGTGTGTGTGTCACAATCCCCATTAGACAGCGTGTGTGTTAAAAACCCCATTGGACAGTGTGCGTGTGTCACAAACCCCATTTGATAGAGTGTGTGTGTCACAAACCCTATTGGACAGTGTGTGTGTCACAAAACCCATTGGATAGCGTGTGTGTCACAAACGCCATTGGACAGTGTGTGTGTCACAAGCCCCATTGTACAGAGTGTATTTGTCACAAAGCCCACAGGACAGCGTGTGTGTCACGAACCCCATTGGACAGCGTGTGTGTCAAAAGCACAGTTGGACAGAGTGTGGTGTCACAATCGCCATTGGACAGCGTATGTGTCACAAACCCCATTGGACAGTGTGTGTGTGTCACAAAGCCCATTGGACAGCGTGTGTGTCACAATCCCAATTGGACAGCGTGTGTGTGTCACAAAGCCCACTGGACAGAGTGTGTGTCACGAACCCCATTGGACAGGGTGTGTGTCAAAAGCACCGTTGGACAGAGTGTGGTGTCACAAACCCCATTGGAAAGTGGATGTGTCACAAACCCCATTGGATAGCGTGTGTGTGTCACAAGCCCTATTGGACAGTGTGTGTGTCACAAAACCCACTGGATAGCGTGTGTGTCACAAACCCCATTGGACAGTGTGTATTTGTCACAAAGCCCATTGGACAGCGTGTGTGTCACAATCCCAATTGGACAGCGTGTGTGTCACAAACCCCATGGGATAGGGTGTGTGTGTCACAATATCCATTGGACAGTAGTGCGTGTCACAAACCCCATTTGATAGAGTGTGTTTGTCACAAACCCTATTGGACAGTGTGTGTGTCACAAACCCCATTAGACAGCGTGTTTGTGTCACAATCCCGATTGGACAGAGTGTGTGTGTCACAAACCGCATGGGACAGACTGTGTGTCACGAACCCCATTGGACAGCGTGTGTGTCAAAAGCACCGTTGGACAGAGTGTGGTGTCACAATCGCCATTGGACAGCGTGTGTGTCACAAACCCCATTGGACAGTGTGTGTGTGTCACAAAGCCCATTGGACAGCGTGTGTGTCACAATCCCAATTGGACAGCGTGTGTGTGTCACAAAGCCCTATGGACAGCGTGTGTGTCACGAACCCCATTGGACAGCGTGTGTGTCAAAAGCACCGTTGGACAGAGTGTGGTGTCACAAACCCCATTGGAAAGTGGATGTGTCACAAACCCCATTGGATAGCGTGTGTGTGTCACAAGCCCTATTGGACAGTGTGTGTGTAACAAAACCCACTGGATAGTGTGTGTGTCACAAACCCCATTGGACAGCGTGTGTGTCACAAACCCCATGGGACACAGTGTATTTGTCACAAAGCCCATTGGACAGCGTGTGTGTCACAATCCCAATTGGACAGCGTGTGTGTCACAAACCCCATTGGATAGGGTGTGTGTGTCACAATATTCATTGGACAGTAGTGCGTGTCACAAACCCCATTGGACATCGTGTGTGTCACAAACCCCTTTGGACAGTGTAGTGTGTCACAAACCCCATTGGACAGCGTGTGTGTGTAAAAATCCCCATTGGACAGTGTGTGTGTCACAAACACTACTGGACAGAGTGTGTGTGTCACAAAACCCAATAGACAGTGTGTGTGTCACGAACCCCATTAGACAGCGTGTGTGTCACAAACCCGATTAGACAGTGTGTGTGTCACAAGCCTCATTGGACAGCGTGTGTGTCACAATCCCCATTGGACAGAGTGTGTGTGTCATAAACCGCATGGGACAGAGTGTGTGTCACGAACCCCATTGGACAGCGTGTGTGTCACAAACCCCATTTGAAAGTGTTTGTGTCACAAACCCAATTGGATAGCGTGTGTGTGTCAGGAACCCTCCTGGTCAGTGTGCGTGTCACAAACACCATTGGACAGCGTGTGTGTGTCACAAACCCGATTGGAAAGTGTGTGTCACAAACCCCATTGGATAGCCTGTGTGTGTCAAAAACCCCATTAGAAAGTATGTGTGTCACAAACCCCTTTGGATAGCATGTGTGTGTCACAAACCCTACTGGACAGTGTGTGTGTGCTGCAAACCCCATGGGACAGAGTGTGTGTCACAAATCTCATTGGATAGCGTGTGTGTGTCACAAACCCTATTGGACAGTGTGTGTGTCACAAAACCCACCGGATAGCGTGTGTGTCACAAACCGAATTGGACAGTGTATGTGTGTCACAAAGCCCATTGGACAGCGTGTGTGTGACACAAACCCTATTGGACAGAGTGTGTGTTTCACAAACCCCATTGGATATCGTGTGTGTCACAAACCCCATTGGACAGTGTGTGTGTGTCACAAACCCCATTAGACAGCGTGTGTGTCACAAACCCCTCTGGACAGTGTGTGTGTCACAAACCCCATTAGAAAATATGCGTGTCACACACCCCATTGGATAGTGTGTGTGTCACAGACCCCATTGGACAGTGTGTGTGTGTCACAAAACCAACTGGATAGCATGTGTGTCACAAACCCCATTGGACAGCGTGTGTGTCACAAGCCCCATTGTACAGAGTGTAATTGTCACAAAGCCCATTGGACAGCGTGTGTGTCACAAAACCCTTTGGACAGTGTGTGTGTCACAAAACCCATTGGACAGTGTGTGTGTGTCACAATCCCCATTGGACAGTGTGTGTGTGTCACAAACCCCATTAGACAGCGTGTGTGTCACAAACCCCTTTGGACAGTGTAGTGTGTCACAAACCCCATTGGACAGCGTGTGTGTGTAAAAATCCCCATTGGACAGTGTGTGTGTCACAAACACTACTGGACATAGTGTGTGTGTCACAAAACCCAATAGACAGCGTGTGTGTCACGAACCCCATTGGACAGCGTGTGTGTCACAAACCCTATTAGACAGTGTGTGTGTCACAAACCTCATTGGACAGCGTGTGTGTCAAAATCCCCACTGGACAGCGTGTGTGTCACAATCCCAATTGGACAGCGTGTGTGTCACAAACCCCATTGGATAGGGTATGTGTGTCACAATATCCATTGTACAGTAGTGCGTGTCACAAACCCCATTGGACATCGTGTGTGTCACAAACCCCTTTGGACAGTGTAGTCTGTCACAAACCCCATTGGACAGCGTGTGTGTGTAAAAATCCCCATTGGACAGTGTGTGTGTCACAAACACTACTGGACAGAGTGTGTGTGTCACAAAACCCAATAGACAGCGTGTGTGTCACGAACCCCATTGGACAGCGTGTGTGTCACAAACCCCATTGGACAGAGTGTATTTGTCACAAAGCCCATTGGACAGCGTGTGTGTCACAATCCCCATTGGATAGGGTGTGTGTGTCACAATATCCATTGGACAGTAGTGCGTGTCACAAACCCCATTGGACATCGTGTGTGTCACAAACCCCTTTGGACAGTGTAGTGTGTCACAAACCCCATTGGACAGCGTGTGTGTGTAAAAATCCCCATTGGACAGTGTGTGTGTCACAAACACTACCGGACAGAGTGTGTGTGTCACAAAACCCAATAGACAGCGTGTGTGTCAAGAACCCCATTGGACAGCGTGTGTGTCACAAACCCGATTAGACAGTGTGTGTGTCACAAGCCTCATAGGACAGCGTGTGTGTCACAATCCCCATTGGACAGTGTGTGTGTGTCACAAACCCCATTAGACAGCGTGTGTGTCACAAACCCCTTTGGACAGTGTAGTGTGTCACAAACCCCATTGGACAGCGTGTGTGTGTAAAAATCCCCATTGGACACTGTGTGTGTCACAAACACTACTGGACAGAGTGTGTGTGACACAAAACCCAATAGACAGCGTGTGTGTCACGAACCCCATTGGACAGCGTGTGTGTCACAAACCCGATTAGACAGTGTGTGTGTCAAAAGCCTCATTGGACAGCGTGTGTGTCAAAATCCCCATTGGACAGCATGTGTGTCACAAACCCCATTGGACAGCGTGTGTGTCACAAACCCCATTTGAAAGTGTTTGTGTCACAAACCCAATTGGTTAGCGTGTGTGTGTCAGGAACCCTCCTGGTCAGTGTGCGTGTCACAAACACCATTGGACAGCGTGTGTGTGTCACAAACCCGATTGGAAAGTGTGTGTCACAAACCCCATTGGATAGCCTGTGTGTGTCAAAAACCCCATTAGAAAGTATGTGTGTCACAAACCCCTTTGGATAGCATGTGTGTGTCACAAACCCTACTGGACAGCGTGTGTGTGTCACAATCCCCATTGGACAGCGTGTGTGTGTCACAAACCCCATGTGGTAGAGTGTGTGTGTCACAAACCCCATTAGAAAGTATGCGTGTCACAAACACCATTGGTCAGCATGTGTGTGTCACAAGCCCATTGGACAGAGTGTGTGTGTCACAAAACCGACGGGGCAGCGTGTGTGTCACGAACCCCATTGGAAAGTGGATGTGTCACAAACCCCATTGGATAACGTGTGTGTGTCACAAGCCCTATTGGACAGTGTGTGTGTCACAAAACCCACTGGATAGCGTGTGTGTCACAAACCCCATTGGACAGCGTGTGTGTCACAAACCCCATTGGATAGGGTGTGTGTGTCACAATATCCATTGGACAGTAGTGCGTGTCACAAACCCCATTGGACATCGTGTGTGTCACAAACCCCTTTGGACAGTGTAGTGTGTCACAAACCCCATTGGACAGCGTGTGTGTGTAAAAATCCCCATTGGACAGTGTGTGTGTCACAAACACTACTGGACAGAGTGTGTGTGTCACAAAACCCAATAGACAGCGTGTGTGTCACGAACCCCATTGGACAGCGTGTGTGTCACAAACCCGATTAGACAGTGTGTGTGTCACAAGCCTCATTGGACAGCGTGTGTGTCACAATCCCCATTGGACAGAGTGTGTGAGTCACAAACGGCATGGGACAGAGTGTGTGTCAGGAACCCCATTGGACAGCGTGTGTGTCAAAAACCGCACTGGAAAGTATATGTGTCACAAACCCCATTGGACAGCGTGTGTGTGTCACAAACTCTATTGGACAGAGTGTGTGTTTCACAAACCCCATTGGACAGCGTGTGTGTCACAAACCCCATTGGACAGCCTGTGTGTAGTCAAAAACACCCATGGACAGTGTGCGTGTCACAAACCCCATTGGACAGAGTTTGAGACACAAACCCCATGGGACAGAGTGTGTGTCACAATCCCCATTGGACAGTGTGTGTGTCACATACCACATGGGGCAGAGTGTGTGTCACAAACAGTATTGGTCAGGGTGTGTGTGTCACAAGCCTATTGGAAAGAGTGTGTGTGTTTCACAAAACCCACTGGACAGCGTGTGTGTCTCGAACCCCATTGGACAGCGTGTGTGTCACAAACCCCTTTGGACAGCGTGTGTGTGTCACAAAGCCCATTGGAAAGTATGTGTCACAAACCACATTGGGTAGCGTGTGTGTGTCAAAAACCCATTAGAAAATATGTGTGTCACAAACCTCATTGGATAGCATGTGTGTGTCACAAACCCCATTTGACTGAGTGTGTGTCACAATCCCCATTGGACAGTGTGTGTGTGTCACAAACCCCATTAGACAGCGTGTGTGTCACAAACCCCTTTGGACAGTGTAGTGTGTCACAAACCCCATTGGACAGCGTGTGTGTGTAAAAATCCCCATTGGACACTGTGTGTGTCACAAACACTACTGGACAGAGTGTGTGTGTCACAAAACCCAATAGACAGCGTGTGTGTCACGAACCCCATTGGACAGCGTGTGTGTCACAAACCCGATTAGACAGTGTGTGTGTCACAAGCCTCATTGGACAGCGTGTGTGTCACAATCCCCATTGGACAGAGTGTGTGTGTCACAAACCGCATGGGACAGAGTGTGTGTCACAAACCCCATTGGACAGTGTGTGTGTCACAAACCCCATTTGAAAGTGTTTGTGTCACAAACCCAATTGGATAGCGTATGTGTGTCAGGAACCCTCCTGGTCAGTGTGCGTGTCACAAACACCATTGGACAGCATGTGTGTGTCACAAACCCGATTGGAAAGTGTGTGTCACAAACCCCATTGGAAAGCCTGTGTGTGTAAAAAACCCCATTAGAAAGTATGTGTGTCACAAACCCCTTTGGATAGCATGTGTGTGTCACAAATCCTACTGGACAGTGTGTGTGTGCTGCAAACCCCATGGGACAGAGTGTGTGTCACAAACCACATTGGACAGCGTGTGTGTGTTGCAAACCCCATGGGACAGAGTGTGTGTCACAAACCTCATTGGATAGCGTGTGTGTGTCAGAAACCCCATTGGACAGCGTGTGTGTAACAGACCTCTTTGGACAGCGTGTGTGCTTCACAATAACCTTTCGACAGTGTGTGTGTCAGAAACCCCATTGGACAGAGTTTGTTTCACAAACCCCATTGGACAGCGTGTGTGTCACAAACACCATTGGACAGTGTGTGTGTCACAAACCCCGTTGGAAAGCGTGTGTGTGTCACAAACCTCCTTGTCAGTGTGTGTGTCACAATCCCAAGTGGACAGCGTGTGTGTCACAATACCCATTGGACAGTGTGTATGTCACAAACCCGTTTGGAGAGACTTTGTGTCACAAACCCCATTGTACAGTGTTTTTGTCACAAGCCCTTTGGGCAGAGTGTGTGTGTCACAAACCCCATTGTACAGCGTGTTGGTCACAATCCCCATTTTACAGCGTGTGTGTCAGAAACCCCATTGGAGATCATGTGTGTCACAAACCCCCCTGGACAGTGTGTGTTTCACAATCCCAAGTGGACAGCGTGTGTGTCACAATCCCCATTGGACAGCGTGTGTGACAAAACCCACTGGACAGCGTGTGTGTCACAAACACCCATGGACAGTGTGAGCGTCACAAACACCATTGGACAGCGTGTGTGTCACAAGCCTATTGGACAGAGTGTGTGTGTCACAAACCCCATTGGAAAGTGTATGTGTCACAAACCCCATTGGATAGACTCTGTGTGTCTCAAAGACTATTGGGGAGTGTGTGTGTCACAAAACACACTGGACAGCGTGTGTGTCACAAACCCCATTGGACAGAGTTTGTGTCACAAACCCCATTGGGCAGCGTGTGTGTCACAATCACCATTGGACAGAGCGTGTGTTCACAAACCCCATTGGAAAGTGTATGTGTCACAAACCGCACGGGAGAGCGTGTGTGTGTCACAAACCCCATTGTATAGCGCGTTTTTCACAAGCCCTTTGGACAGAGTGTGTGTGGCACAAATCCCATTGTACAGCTTGTTTGTCATAATGCCCATTCGACAGCGTGTGTGTCACAAACCCCATTGGACAGAGTGTGTGTGACAAACCCCATTTTACAGTGTATGTGTCACAAACCCCATTGGACAGCGAGTGTAACACAGACACCATTGGACAGAGTGTGTGTGTCACAAAACCCACTGCACAGTGTGTGTGTCACAAAACCCACTGCACAGTGTGTGTGTCACAAACCCCTTTGGACAGTGTTCGTGTCACAAACAACATTGGACAGCGTGTGTTTCACAAACCCCATTGGAAAGTGTATGTGTCACAAACCGCATTAGATAGCGTGTGTGTGACACAAACCCCATTGTACAGCGTGTTTGCCACAAGCCCTTTGGACAGAGTGTGTGTGTCACAAACCCCGCTGGACAGCGTGTATGTCAAAAACCCCTTTAGACAGCGTGTATGTCACCAAGCACATTGTACAGCGTGTGTGTGTCACAATCCCCATTGGACAGCGTGTGTATCACAAACCCCATTGGACAGCGTGTCTGTCACAATCCCCATTGGACACCGTGTGTGTCAGAAACCCAGTTGGGCAGAGTGTGTGTGTCACAAACTCCATTGGACGTCGTGCGTGTCAAAAACCCTTTTGGACAGTGTGTGTCTCACAAACCCACCTGGACAGTGTGCCTGTCACAAACGCCATTGGACATCGTGTGTATCACAAACTCCTTTGGACAGTTTGTGTGTAACAAACCTCATTGGACAGCGTGTGTGTGTCACAAACCCCATTGGACAGTGTGTGTGTCACAAAACCCACTGGATAGCCTGTGTGTCACAAACCCCATTTGAAAGTGTGTGTGTCACAAACCCCATTGGATAGCGTGTGTGTCACAAACCCCACTCTAAAGCTTGTATTCAACGAAACCCATTGGACAGAGTGTGTGTCACAAGACCCATTGGAGAGAGTGTGTGTGTAACAAAACCCATTAGACAGTCTGTGTGTCACAAAGCCCATTTGACAGCGTGTGTGTCATAAACCCCCGTGGACACTGTGTGTGTCACGAATGCCATTCGACAGTGTTTGTGTCACAAAGCCCCCTGGACAGCGTGTGTGTCACAAACCCCATTGGACAGAGTTTGTGTTTAACAATACCCATTGGACAGTGTGTGTATCAGAAACCCCATTGGACAGTTTGTATGTAACAAACCATACTGGACAGAGTTTGTGTTTAACAATACCCATTGGACAGCGTGTGTGTCACAAACCCCCGTAGACAATGTGTGTGTCACAAACACTCATCGACAGTGTGCGTGTCAAAACCCCATTGGACATCGTGTGTGTCACAAACCCCATTGGACATTGTGTGTGTCACAATCCCTATTGGACAGCGTGTGTGTCACAAGCCTATTGGACAGAGTGCGTGTGTCATGAAACCCACTGGACAGCGTGTGTGTTCACAAACTCGATTGGACAGCGTGTTTTTCACAAGACCCATTGGACAGCGTGTGCGTCACAAACCCCATTGGACAGAGTTTGTGTCACCAACCACCGTGGACACTGTGTGTGTCACAAACCCCATTGGACTGTGTGTGTGTCACAAACACCCATGGAAAGTGTGCGTGTCAGAAACCCCATTGGACATCGTGTGTGTCACAAACCCCTTTGGACAGTGTGTGTGTCACAAACACGATTGGACAGTGTGTGTTTCACAAGCCCCATTGGACAGCGTGTGTGTCACAAACACCATTGGACAGCGTGTGTGTCACAAACCCCATTAGAAAGAGTGTGTGTCACAAAACCCATTGGTAGCGTGTGTGATGTCACAAACCCTATTGGACACTGTGTGTGTCACAAACCCCACTGGACAGCGTGTGTGTCACGAATCCCATTGGACAGGTGTGTGTCACAAACACCATTGGACAGCGTGTGCATGCCACAATCCCCATTGGACAGTGTGTGTGTCACAAACCCCTTTGGAAAGTGTATGTGTCACAATCACCATTGGATAGAGTGTGTGTGTCACAAACCCTCCTGCTCAGTGTGTGTGACACAAAACCCATTGGACAGCATGCGTGTCACAAACATCATTGGACAGTGTGTGTGTAACAAACCCCATTGGACAGCGTGTGTGTGTCACAAAACCCATTGGAAAGTTTGTGTCACAAACCCCATTGGATAGCATGTGTGTGTAACAAAACCTATTGGACAGTAAGTATGTCACAATCCCCGTTGGATAGCGTGTGTGTGTCACAAACCCTATTGGATAGAGTGTAGGTCACAATCCCCATTGGACAGCGTCTGTGTCACAAACACCATTGGACAGCGTCTGTGTCACAAACCCCATTGGACAGCGTCTGTGTGTCACAATCCCCATTGGACAGTGTGTGTGACACAAAACCCATTAAATAGCGTGTTTGTGTCACAAACCCCATTGGACAGTGCGTGTGTCACAAACCCCAGTGGACAGCATGTTTGTCAAAACCCCATTGGACAGCGTGTGTGTCACAAACACCCATGAACAGTATGCGTGTCACAAACCCCATTGGAAAGTGAGTGTGTCACAAACCCCACTGGACAGCGTGTGTGTTGCATACACCCATGGACAGTGTGCGTGTCAGAAACCCCATTGTAGATCGTGTGTGTCACAAACCCTTTTGGACAGTGTGTGTGTCACAAACCCCATTACATAGCGTGGTGTGTCACAAACCCCATTATAAAGTGTGCTTGTCACAAACCCCATTTGATATCGTGTGTGTGTCACAAACCCTATTGGACAGTGTGTAGGTCAAAATCCCCATTGGACAGCGTCTGTGTCACAAACCCCATTGGACAGTGTGTGTGTCACAAAACCCATTGGAAAGCGTGTGTGCCACGAACCCCATTGGACAGTGTGTGTGTCACAAGTACCATTGGAAAGTGTATGTTTCACAAACCCCATTGGATAGCATGTGTCTGTCACAAACCCTTTTGGACAGTGTTTGTCACAAAACCCACTGGACACCATGTGTGTTCACAAACCCCATTGGACAGCGTGTTTGTCACAATCCCCATTGGACAGTCTGTGTGTCGCAAACCCCCCTGTACAATGTCTGTGTCACAAACACCATTGGACAGCGTGTGTGTGTAACAATACCCATTGGACATCGTGTGTGTCACAATCCCCATTGGACAGTGCGTGTGTCACAAACCCCGTTGGATAGCGTGTGTGTGTCACAAACCCCATTAGACAGCTTGTGTGTGTTACAAAGCCTGTTTGACAGAGTGTTTGTCACAAAACCCGTTGGACAGCGAGTGTATTTCACAATCCCCATTGTACAGTGTGTGTGTCACTAAACCCATTGGATAGTGTGTCTGTGTCACAAACCATATTTAACAGTGTGTGTGTCACAAAACCCACTGGACAGCGTGTGTGTCACAAACCCCCCTGAACAGTGTGTGTGTCACAAACCCCAGTGGACAGCGTGTGTGTCAAAACCCCGTTGGACAGCGTGTGAGTCAAAAACACCCATGGACAGTATGCGTGTCACAAACCCCATGGTACATCGTGTGTGTCACAAACCCTTTTGGACAGTGTGCGTTTCACAAACCCCAATGGATATCCTGTGTGTCACAAACCACTTCGGACAATGTGTGTGTCACAAACACCCATGGACAGTGTGCGTATCACAAACCCCATTGGACATCGTGTGTGTCACAAACCCTTTTGGACAGTGTGTGTGTCACAATCCCCATTGGACAGTGTGTGTGTCGCAAACCCCCCTCTACAATGTCTTTGTCACAAACACCATTGGACAGCGTGTGTGTGTAACAATACCCATTGGACATCGTGTGTGTCACAATCCCCATTGGACAGTGTGTGTGTCACAAACCCCGTTGGATAGCGTGTGTGTGTCACAAACCCCATTGGACAGCTTGTGTGTGTCACAAAACCCGTTTGACAGAGTGTTTGTCACAAAACCCGTTGGACAGCGAGTGTATTTCACAACCCCCATTGGACAGTGTGTGTGTCACTAAACCCATTGGATAGCGTGTCTGTGTCACAAACCGTATTTAACAGTGTGTGTGTCACAAAACCCACTGGACAGCGTGTGTGTCACAAACCCCCCTGAACAGTGTGTGTGTCACAAACCCCAGTGGACAGCGTGTGTGTCAAAACCCCGTTGGACAGCGTGTGAGTCACAAACACCCATGGACAGTATGCGTGTCACAAAACCCATTGTACATCGTGTGTGTCACAAACCCTTTTGGACAGTGTGCGTTTCACAAACCCCAATGGATATCGTGTGTGTCACAAAACACTTCAGACAATGTGTGTGTCACAAACACCATTGGACAGTGTGTGTGTCACAAAACCCATTGGACAAGGGTGTATCACGAAACCCATTGGACAGCCTGTGTGTCACAAGCGCCATTGGACAGAGTGTGTGTGTCACAAACCCCATTGGACAGCGTGTGTGTCACAAACCCCATTGGACAGCGTGTGTGTGTCAAAAACCCCATTAGAAAGTATGTTTGTCACAAACCCTATTGGATAGCATGTGTGTGTCACAAACCCCATTGGACAGCGTGTGTGTCACAAACACCACTGGACAGCGTGTGTATTCACAAACACCCATGGACACTGTGCGTGTCACAAAACCTATTGGACAGAGTTTGTGTCACAAACCGCATTGGAAAGTGTGTGTGTCACAAACCGCATTGGAAAGTGTGTGTGTCACAAACCGCATTGGACAGCGTGTGTGTGTCACAATCCCAATTGTACAGTGTGTGTGTCACAAATACCATTGGACAGCGTGTGTGTCACAAGCCCATTGGAAAGAGTGTGTGTTTCACAAAGCCCACTGGACACCATGTGTGTCACAAACCCCATTGGACAGCGTGTGTGGCACAAACCCTATTAGACAGTGTGTGTGTCACAAAACCCACTGGAAGGCGGGTGTGTCACAAACCCCATTGCTTAGAGTGTGTGTTGCAAGCCCCAATGGACAGCGTGTGTGTTACAAAAACCATTGGACAGAGTGTGTGTGTAACAATACCCATTGGACAGTCTGTGTGTCACAAACCCCACTGGACAGCGTGTGTGTCACAAACACCCATGGACACTGTGCGTGTCACAAACCCCATTGGACATCGTGTGTGTCACAAACCCATTTGGAAAGTATGTCTGTCACAAACCCCATTGGACAGAGTGTGTGTCACGAAGCCCTTTGGACACCCTGTGTGTCACAAGCGCCATTGGACAGAGTGTGTTTGTCAGAAACCCCATTGGACAGCGTGTGTGTCACAATCCCCATTGGTCAGAGTGTATGTGTCACAAACTCCATCTGACAGCGTGTGTGTCACAAACCCCATTGGACAACGTGTGTGTCACAATCCCCATTGAACAGAGTGTGTGGGTCACAAACCCCATTGGACAGCGTGTGTGCCACAAACACCATTGGACAGCGTGTGTGTGCTGCAATCCCCATTGGACAGTGTGTGTGTCACAAAACCCATTGGATGGCGTGTTTGTCACGAACCCCATTAGAAAGTGTGTGTTTCACAAAACCCATTGGATAGCGTATGTGTGTCACAAACTCTATTGGACAGAGTGTGTGTGTCATAAACCCCATTGGACAGCGTGTGTGTCACAAACCCCATTATAAAGTGTGCGTGTCACAAACCCCATTATAAAGTGTGCGTGTCACAAATCCCATTGGACAGCGTGTGTCTCACAAACGCCATTGGACAGTGTCTGTGTCACAAACCCCATTGGACAGCGTGTTTATCAAAAACAGCCATGGACAATGATAATGTCCCAAACCCCATTGCATAGCGTGTGTGTCACAAACCCTTTGGACAGTGTGTGTGTCACAAACCCCATAGGACAGAGTGTGCGTTACAAACATCATTGGACAGCATGTGTGTCACAAGCCAATTGGACAGAGTGTGTGTGTCACAAAACCCACTGGACACCATGTGTGTCACAAACCCCATTGGACAGAGTGTGTGTCACAAGCCAGATTGGACAGAGTGTATGTGTCATAAACCCCATTTGACAGCGTGTGTGTCACAAACCCCATTGGACAGCGTGTGTGCCACAAACACCATTGCACAGCGTGTGTGTGTCACAATCCCCATTGGACAGTGTGTGTGTCACAAAACCCATTGGACAGCCTGCGTGTCACAAACAGCCATGGACAGTGTGAATGTCACAAACCCCATTGGAAAACGTGTGTGTCACAAACTCCATTGGACAGCGTGTGTGTCACAAGCACCATTGGACAGAGTGGGTGTGTCACAAAACCCATTGGAAAGTGTATGTGTCACAAAACCCATTGGATAGCGTGTGTGTGTCACAAAACCCATTGGACAGCATGCGTGTCACAAACCCCATTAGACAGCGTGTGTGTGTCACAAACCCCTTTGGAAAGTGTGTGTGTCAGAAACCCTTTAGAAAGTATGCGTGTCACAAACCCCATTGGATAGTGTATGTGTGTCACAAACCCCATTAGAAGTTGTGCGTGTCACAAACCCCATTGGAAAGTGTGTGTGTCACAATCCCGATTGGACAGTGTGTGTGTCACAAACCCCATTGGACAGAGTGTGTGTGTCACAAACCCCATTGGACAACCTGTGTGTCACAAACACCCATGGACAGTGTGCGTGTCAGAAACCCCATTGGACATCGTCTGTGTCACAAACCGCTTTGGACAGAGTGTGTGTCAGAAACCCCATTGGACAGCGTGTGCGTCACAAGCGCCATTGGACAGTGTGTGTGTGTCACAAACCCCATTCGGTAGCGTGTGTGTGTCACAAACCCCATTGGAAAGTGTGTTTCTCAAACCCCATTGATAGCGTGTGTGTGTCACAAACCCTATTGGACAGTTTGTATTTCACAATCCCCATTATACAGCGTCTGTGTCACAAACCCCATTGGACAGCGTGTGTGTTCACAAACTCCATTGGACAGCGTGTGAATTGTCACAATCCTCATTGGACAGTGTGTGTGTCACAAAACCCATTGGACAGCGCGTGTGTCACAAAACCCATTAGAAAGTGCGTGTGTCCCAAACACCATTGGATAGTGTTTGTGTGTCACAAACACTATTGGACAGAGTGTGTGTGTCACACACCAAATTGGACACCGTTTGTGACATAAACGCCATTGGATAATGTGTGTCTGTCACAAACCCCATTATAAAGTGTGCGTGTCATAAACCCCATTGGACATTGTGTGTGTCACAATACCCATTGGACAGTGTGTGTGTCACAAACCACATTCGAGAGCGTGTGTGTCACAAACCCCCGTGGAATATGTGTGTGTCACAAACGCCATTGGACAGTGTGTGTGTCACAAACCCCCCTGGACAGTGTGAATGTCACAAACCCCAGTGGACAGCGTGTGTGTCAGAACCCCGTTGGACAGTCTGTGTGTCAAAAAAACCCGTGGACAGTGTGAGTTTCACAAACCCATTTGGATAGAGTTTGTGTCACAAACCCCTTTGGACAGTGTGTGAGTCACAGAACCCTCAGTACAGGGTGTGTGTCACAATCCCCATAGGACAGTGTGCATGTCACAATCATCATTGGACAGCGTGTGTGTCACAATACCATTGGACAGACTGTGTGTGTCACAAAACCCACTGGACGGCGTGTGTGTCACGAACGCCTTTGTACGGCGTGTGTGTCACAAGCACCATTGGACAGAGTGTGTGTGTCACAAACCCCATTGGAAAGTGTATGTGTCACAAACCCCATCGGATAGTGTGAGTGTGTCACAAACCCTCCTAGTCAGTGTGTGTGTCAGAAAACCAATGGGACAGGATGCGTGTCACAAAGACCATTGGGCAGTGTCTGTCTAACAAACCCAATTGGTCTGCGTGTGTGTCTCAAACCCCATGGGACAGCGTGTCTGTGACGAACCCCACTGGACACCGCGTGTGTCACAATCCCCATTGGACAGTGTGTGTATCACAAACCCCATTGGACAGAGTGTGTGTGTCACAAACACCATTGGATACCGTGTGTGTTTCACAATCCCCATTGCACAGAGTATGTGTGTCACAAACCCGATTAGACAGTGTGTGTGTCACAAGCCTCATTGGACAGCGTGTGTGTCACAATCCCCACTGGACAGCGTGTGTGTCACAAACCCCATTGGACAGCATGTGTGTCACAATACCCATTGGACACTGTGTGTGTCACAAACCCCATTGGATATCGTGTGTGTCACAAGCCCATTGGAAAAAGTGTGTGTGTCACAAGCACCATTGGACAGAGTGTGTGTGTCACAAACCCCATGGGACAGTGTGTGTGACCAACCCCATTGGACAGCGTGTGTGTCACAAACCCCATTGGATAGCGTGTGTGTCACGAACCCCATTAGAAAGTGTGTGTGTCACAAACCCTATTGGATAGAGTATGTGTGTCACAAACCCTATTGAAAAGAGTGTGTGTGTAACAATCCCCATTGGACAGTGTGTGTGTCACAAACCCCATTGGACACCGTATGTGTCACAAACCCCCGTGGACACTGTGTGTGTCACAAACCCCATTGGACAGTGTGTGTGTCACAAACCCCACTGGACAGCGTGTGTGTCATGAACCCCATTGAACAGCGTGTGTGTCACAAACCCCATTGGAAAGTGTATGTGTCAGAAACCCCATCGGATACCGTGAGTGTGTCACAAACCCTCCTGGTCAGTGTGTGTGTCAGAAAACCCATTGGACAGCATGTGGGTCACAAACACCATTGGGCAGTGTGTGTGTAACAAACCCAATTGGTCTGCGTGTGTGTCTGAAACCCCAGGGGACAGCGTGTCTGTGACGAACCCCATTGGACACCGCATGTGTCACAATCCCCATAGGACAGCGTGTGTGTCTTAAACCCCATTGGACAGAGTATGTGTAGTCACAAGCCCCATTGGACAGTGTGTGTATCATAAACCCCATTGGACAGCGTGTGTGTTTCACAATCCCCATTGGACAGTGTGTGTGTGTCAAAAACCCGATTAGACAGTGTGTGTGTCACAAGCCTCATTGGACAGCGTGTGTGTCACAATCCCCATTGGACAGCGTGGGTGTGACGAACCCCATTGGACAGCACGTGTGTCACAATCCCCATTGGACAGCGTGTGTGTCACAATCCCCATTGTACAGCGTGTGTGTAAAAAATTCCATTGGACAGCGTGTGTGTTTCACAAACCCCATTGAACAGCGTGTGTGTCACAAGCACCATTGGACAGAGTGCAGTGTCACAAACCCCATTGAGCAGCGTGTGTGCCACATGCCCCATTGGACAGAGTGTATGTGTCACAAACCCCATTGGACAGCCTGTGTGTCACAAGCCCCATTGGACAGTGTGTTTGTCACAAACCCCATTGGATAGCATGTGTGTGTCATAAACCCTATTGGACAGTGTGTATGTCACAATCCCCATTGGACAGCGTCTGTGTCACAAACCCAATTGGACAGCGTGTGTGTCACAAACACCTTTGGACAGCGTGTGTGTGTCACAATCCCCATTGGAGAGTGTGTGAGTCACAAACCCCATTGGACAGATTGTGTGTCATAAACCCCATTGAACAGAGTGTGTGTGTCACAAAGCCGATTTGACAGCGTGTGTGTCACAATCCCCACTGGACAAGGTGTGTGTCACAAACACCATTGGACAGCGTGTGTGTCAGAAACCCCTTTGGACAGCGTGTGTGTGTCAAAATCCCCATTAGACAGCATGTGTGTCACATACCCCATTGGACAGTGTGTGTGTCACAAACCCCATTGGACATCGTGGCTGTGTCACAATCCCCAATGGACAATGTGTGTTTTACAAACACCATTTGACAGAGTGTGTGTCACAAACACTATTGGACAGAGTGTGTGTGTCACAAGGCCATTGGACAGCGTGTGTGTCATGAACCCCATTGCACAGTGTGTGTGTCACAAGAACCATTGGACAGAGTGTGTGTGCCACAAACCCCATTGGAAAGTGTATGTGTCACAAACTCCATTGGATAGCGTGTGTGTGTCACAAACCCTATTGGACAGTGTGTGTGTCACAAACCTCATTGGACAGCGTGTGTGTGACGAACCCCATTGGACAGCGCGTGTGTCACAATCCCCATTGTAGGGCGTGTGTGTAAAAAACTCCATTGGACAGCGTGTGTGTTTCACAAACCCCGTTGGACAGCGTGTATGTGTCACAAGCCCTTTGGAAAGAGTGTGTGTGTCACAAAACCCATTGTACAGCGTGTGTGTCACGAACCCCATTGAACTGCGTGTGTGTCACAAGCACCATTGGACAGAGTGTGGTGTCACAAACCCCATTGAGCAGCGTGTGTGCCACAAGCCCCATTGGACAGAATGTATGTGTCACAAACCCCATTGGACAGCCTGTGTGTCACAAGCCCCATTGGACAGTGTGTTTGTCACAAACCCTATTGGATAGCATGTGTGTGTCATAAACCCTATTGGACAGTGTGTATGTCACAATCCCCATTGGACAGCGTCTGTGTCACAAACCCAATTGGACAGCGTGTGTGTCACAAACACCTTTGGACAGCGTGTGTGTGTCACAATCCCCATTGGAGAGCGTGTGAGTCACAAACCCCATTGGACAGATTGTGTGTCATAAACACCATTGGACAGCGTGTGTGTGTCACAATCCCCATTGGACAGCGTGTGTGTCAAAACCCAACTGGACGGTGTGTGTGTCAAAAAACACACTGGAGAGCGTGTGTGTAACAAACACCCATGGACAGTTTGTGTGTCACAAAACCCCATTGGAAACCGTGTGTGTCACAAACCCCATTGGACAGCGTGTGTGTGTCACAATCCCCATTAGACAGCGTGTGTGTCACAAACCCCATTGGACAGCATTTGTGTTTCACAATTCCCATTTGACAGCGTGTGTGTCAGAAACCCCTTTGGACAGTGTGTGTGTCACAAACCCCATTGGACAGATTGTGTGTCATAAACCCCATTGAACCGAGTGTGTGTGACACAAAGCCGATTTGACAGTGTGTGTGTCACAATCCCCAGTGGACAAGGTGTGTGTCACAAACACCATTGGACAGAGTGTGTGTCACAAACCCTTTTGGACAGCATGTGTGTGTCACAATTCCCATTTGACAGCGTGTGTGTCAGAAAGCCCTTTGGACAGTGTGTGTGTCACAAACCCCGTTGGACAGCGTGTGTGTCACAAACCCCATTGGACAGATGGTGTCATAAACCCCATTGAACAGAGTGTGTGTGTCACAAAGCCGATTTGACTGCGTGTGTGTCACAATCCCCATTGGACAAGGTGTGTGTCACAAACACCATTGGACAGCGTGTGTGTGTCAAAATCTCCATTAGACAGCATGTGTGTCACATACCCCTTTGGACAGCGTGTGTGTCACAAACCCCATTGGACAACGTGTCTGTGTCACAATCCCCAATGTACAATGTGTGTTTTACAAACACCATTTGACAGAGTGTGTGTCACAAACACTATTGGACAGAGTGCGTGTGTCACAAGGCCACTGGACAGAGTGTGTGTCATGAACCCCATTGGACAGTGTGTGTGTCACAAGAACCATTGGACAGAGTGTGTGTGCCACAAACCCCATTGGAAAGTGTATGTGTTCACAAACTCCATTGGATATTGTGTGTGTGTCACAAACCCTATTGGACAGTGTGTGTGTCACAAACCTCATAGGACAGTGTGTGTGTGTCACAATCTCCATTGGACAGTGTGAGTGTCACAAACACCTTTGAAAAGCGTGTGTGTCACAAGCCCATTGGACAGAGTGTGTGTGTCACAAAACCCAGTGGACAGCGTGTGTGTCACAAACCCCATTGGACAGCATGTGTGTCACAAGCACCATTGGACAGCGTGTGTGTCACAAACCCCATTGGACAGCGTTTGTGTCTCTCAATTCCAATTAGACAGCGTGTGTGTCAGAAACCCCTTTGGACAGTGTGTGTGTCACAAACACCATTGGACAGCGTGACTGTGTCACAAACCCTATTGGACAGTGTGTGTGTCACAAACCCCATTGAAGAGCATGTGTGTCACGAACCCCATTGGACAGCTTGTGTGTCACATTCCCCATTGGACAGCGTTTGTGTCACAGACCCCATTGGACAGATTGTGTGTCATAAACCCCATTGGACACCGTGTGTGTCACAAACCCCATAGTAGAGCGTGTGTGTGTAACAATCCCCATTGGACAATTTGTGTGTCACAAACCACTTGGGACAGAGTGTGTGTCACGAACACTATTGGACAGCGTGTATGTGTCACAAGCCCTTTGGAAAGAGTGTGTGTGTCACAAAACCCACTGGACAGCGTGTGTGTCACGAACCCCATTGAACAGCGTGTGTGTCAGAAGCACCATTGGACAGAGTGCGGTGTCACAAACCCCATTGAGCAGCGTGTGTGCCACAAGACCCATTGGACAGAGTGTATGTGTCACAAACCCCATTGGACAGCCTGTGTGTCACAAACCCCATTGGACAGTGTGTCTGTGTCACAAAACCCATTGGACAGTTTGTGTGTCACAAAACCCATTGGATAGCATGTGTGTGTCACAAACCCCATTAGACCGCGTGTAGTGTCAGAAACCCCATTGGACAGTGTGTATCACAAATCCTATTGGACAGCATGTGTGTCACAAACACAACTGGACAGCGTGTATGTGTCACAATCCCCATTGAACAGTGTGTGTGTCACAAACCCCATTGGACAGTGTGTGTGTCACAATCCCCATTGGGCAGAGTTTGTGTCACAAACCTCAGTGGACAGCGTGTAGTGTCAGAAACCCCATTGGACAGTGTGTGTCAGAAACCCCATTGGACAGCGTGTGTGTGTCACAAACCCTCCTGGTCAGTGTGTGTGTCACAAGCCCCATTGAAAAGTGTGTGTGCCACAAATCCCATTGCATAGCGTGTGTGTGTCACAAACTCCATTATAAAGTAGTGCGTGTTCACAAACCGAACTGGATAGCGTGTGTGAGTGACAAAGCCCATTGGACAGTGTGTAGGTCGCAATCCCCATTGGACAGCGTCTGTTTCACAAACCCCATTGGACAGCGTGTGTGTCACAAACACCACTGGACATCGTGTGTGTGTCAAAATCCCCATTGAACAGTGTGTGTGTCACAAAACCCATTGGACAGTGTGTGTGTCACTATCCACATTGGACAACGTGTGTGTCACAAACACCATTGGACAGTGTGTGTGTCACAAAACGCATTGGATAGCGTGTGTGTCACAATCCCCATTGGACAGCGTGTGTGTCACAAGCGCCATTGGAAATTGTGTGTGTCACAAACCCATTGGAAAGTGTGTGTGTCACAAACCCCATTGGATAGTGTGTGTTTGTGACAATCCCCATTAAAAAGTCTGCGTGTCACAATCCCCATTCGAGAGTGTGTGTGTCACAAAACCCATTGGATAGCGTATGTGTCACAATCCCCATTGGATAGTGTGTGTGTGTCACAAACACCATTGGACAGCGTGTGTTTCATAAACCCCATTGGACAGCGTGTCTGTGTCACAATCCTCATTGGACAGTGTGTGTGTGTCACAAACCCCATTGGACAGTGTGTGTGTCACAAACCCCACTGGAAAATGTGTTTGTCACAAACCCCCCTGGACAGTGTGTGTGTCAGAATCCCCATTTGACAGCGTGTGTGTCACAAACCCCCGTGGACACTGTTTGTGTCACAAACCCCATTGAACAGTGTGTGTGTCAAAAACACAACTGGACAGCGTCTGTGTCACGAACCCCATTGGACAGCGTGTGTATCACAAACCCCATTGGACAGATTGTGTGTGTCACAGACTCCATTGGACATCGAGTGTGTCACAATCCCCATTGGACAGCGTGTGTGTCACAAACCCCATTGAACAGAGTGTGTGTGTCACAAACCCCATTGGACATCGAGTGTGTCACAATCCCCATTGGACAGCGTGTGTGTCAGGAAACCCATTGGACAGCGTGTGTGTCACAAGCGCCACTGGAAAGTGTGTGTGTCACAAACCCCATTGGAAAGTGTGTGTGTCATAACCAACATTTTACAGAGTGTGTGTGTCACAATCCTCATTGGACAGTGTGTGTGTGTCACCCACCCAATTGGACATCGTGTGTATCACCCTCCCCATTGGACAGCGTGTGTGTCACAAACCCCATTGGACAGAGATGTGTGTGTGACAAACCCCATTGGACATCGAGTTTGTCACAATCCCCATTGGACAGCGTGTGTGTCAGGAACCCCATTGGACAGCGTGTGTGTCACAAGCGCCATTGGAAAGTGTGTTGTCACAAACCCCATTGGAAAGTGTGTGTGTCATAACCCCCATTTTACAGCATGTGTGTGTCACAATCCTCATTGGACAGTGTGTGTGTGTCACAAAACCCACTGGATAGCATGTGTTCCACAAAACCCATTGGATAGCATGTGTGTCACGAACCCCATTGGACAGTGTGTGTGTCACAAAAACCTTTGGACAGTGTGTGTGTCACATTACCCATTGGACAGTGTGTGTGTCACAAACCCCACTGGACAGTGTGTGTGTCACAAACCCCTTTGGACAGTGTGTGTGTCACAAACCCTCCTGGACAGTGTGTGTGTCACAATCCCCATTTGACAGCGTGTGTGTCACAAACCCCCGTGGACACTGTTTGTGTCACAAACCCCATTGGACAGTGTGTGTGACACAAACCCAACTGGACAGCGTGTGTGTCACGAACCCCATTGGACAGCGTGTGTGTCACAAACCCCATTGGACATCGAGTGTGTCACAATCCCCATTGGACAGCGTGTGTGTCAGGAACCCCATTGGACAGCGTGTGTGTCACAAACCCCATTGGAAAGTGTGTGTGTCATAACCCCCATTTTACAGAGTGTGTGTGTCACAATCCTCATTGGACAGTGTGTGTGTGTCACCAACCCAATTGGACATCGTGTGTATCACCATCCCCATTGGACAGCGTGTGTGTCACAAACCCCACTGGACAGCATGTGTGTGTCACAATCCCCATTGGACAGCGTGTGTGTCACAAATTCCATTGGAGAGAGTTTGTGTCACAAACCCCATTGAAAGTGTGAGTGTCACAAACCCCGTTGGATAGCGTATGCGTGTCACAAACCCTATTGGACAGAGTGTGTGTGTCACAAACCCCATTGGCCAGCGTGTGTGTCACCAAGCCCATTGGACAGTGTGTGTGTCAGAAACCCCATTGGACAGCGTGTGTGTGTCACAATCCCCATTGGAAAGTGTTTGTGTCACAAACCCCGTGGACACGGTGTGTGTCACAAACCCCATTGGACAGTGTGTTTGTCACAAACCCCACTAGACAGTGTGTGTGTCACAAACCCCATTATAAAGTGTGCTTGTCACAAAACCTTTTGGAGAGTGTGTAGGTAACAATCCCCATTGGACAGCATCTGTGTCACAAACCCCATTGGACATCGTGTGTGTTCACGAACCCCATTGGACAGCGTTTCTATCACACTCCCCATTGGACAGCGTGTGTGTGTCACAATACCCATTGGAAGGAGTGTGTGTCACGAACCCCTATGGACAGCGTGTGTGTCACAAGCGCCACTGGACAGAGTGTCTGTGTCACAAACCCCATTGGACGGTGTGTGTGTCACAAACCCCACTAGACAGCGTGTGTGTGTCACAATCCCCATTGGTCAGTGTGTGTGTCACAAACCCCATTGGACAGCGTGTGTGTCAAAAACCACTTTGGACAGTGTGTGTGTCACAAACCCCATTGGACAGCGTGTGTGATGTCACAAACCCCTTTGGAAAGTGTGTGTGTCACAAACCCCATTGGACAGGGTGTGTGTGTCACAATCCCCATTGGACAGTGTTTGTGTGTCACAAACCCCATTGGACATCGTCTGTGTCACAAACCCCTTTAGACAGTGTGTGTGTCACAAACTCCATTGTACAGTGTGTCTGTCACAAACCCCATGGTACAGCGTGTGTGTCACAAGCGATATTGGACAGAGTGTTTGTTTCACAAACCCCAATGGAAAGTGTATGTGTCACAAACCCTATTGGATAGCGTGAGCATGTTACAAACCCCTTTGGAACGTGTGTGTGTCACAAACCCCATTGGACAGCGTGTGTGATGTCACAAACCCCTTTGGAAAGTGTGTGTGTCACAAACCCCATTGGACAGGGTGTGTGTGTCACAATCCCCATTGGACAGTGTTTGTGTGTCACAAACCCCATTGGACATCGTCTGTGTCACAAACCCCTTTACACAGTGTGTGTGTCACAAACTCCATTGTACAGTGTGTCTGTCACAAACCCCATGGTACAGCGTGTGTGTCACAAGCGATATTGGACAGAGTGTTTGTTTCACAAACCCCAATGGAAAGTGTACGTGTCACAAACCCTATTGGATAGCGTGAGCATGTTACAAACCCCTTTGGAACGTGTGTGTGTCACAAACCCCATTGGATAGCGTGTGTGTGTCAGAAACCTCACTGGACTGCGTATGTGTCACGAACGCCATTGGACATCCTGTGTGTCACGAGACCCATTGGAAAGCCTGTGTGTGTTACAAAACCCATTGGACAGCGTGTGTATGTCACAAACCCCATTGGACAGGTTGTGTGTGTAAAAAACCCATTGGACAACGTGTGTGTGTCACAATCTCCATTGGACAGTGCGTGTGTCGCAAACCCCATGGGACAGAGTGTGTGTCACAAACCTCATTGGACAGCGTGTGTGTCACAAACCCATTGGACAGAGTGTGTGTGTCACAAACCCTCGTGGTCAGTGTGTGTGTCACAAAACCCTTTGGACAGCATGCGTGTCGCAAACACCATTGGACAGTGTTTGTGTAAGAAACCCAATGGGTCAGTGTGTATGTCACAAACCCCATTGGAAACTGTGTGTGTCACAAACCCATTTGGATAGCGTGTGTGTGTCACAAACCCCATTAGAAAGTGTGCGTGTCACAAACCCCATTGGATAGCATGTGTGTGTCACAAAACCTATTGGACAGTGAGTGTGTCACAAGCCCACTGGACAGCGTGTGTGTCACAATCCCCTTTGGACGGCGTGTGTGTCACAAACCCCATTAGACAGCGTGTCTGTGTCACAATCCCCATCGGACAGGTTATGTGTGTCACAAACCCCTTTGGAAAGTGTATGTGTCACAAACCCCATTGGATAGCGTGTGTGTCACAAACCCCATTGGACAGCGTGTGTGTGTCACAAACCCCACGGGACAGAGTGTTTGTCACAAAGACTATTGGGCAGCGTGTGTGTCACAAGCCCATTGGACAGAGTGTGTGTGTCACAAAACCCGCTGGACAGCATGTGTGTCACGAATCCCATTGGGCAGCGTGTATGTCACAAGCACAGTTGGACAGCGTATGGTGTCACAAACCCCATTGGAAAGTGTACGGGTCACAAACCCAATTGGATAGCGTGTGTGTGTCACAAACCCTATAGGACAGTGTGTGTGTCACAAAACCCATTGACAGCGTGTGTGTAACAAACCCCATTGGACAGAGTTTGTGTCACAAATCCTATTGGACAGCGTGTGTGTCACAATTCCCATTGTAGAGCGTGTGTGTCACAATCCCTATTGGACAGTGTGTGTGTCACAAAACCCACTGGACATCGTGTGTGTCAGAAACCCCACTGGACAGCGTTTGTGTCCACAAACCCCATTGGACAGCGTGTGTGTTTCACAAGCGCAATTGAACAGAATGTGTGTGTCACAAACCCCATTAGAAAGTGTGCGTGTCACAAATCTCATTTGAAAGTGTATATGTCACAAACCCCATTGGATAGCGTGTTTGTGTCACAAACCCCACTGGACAGCGTGTGTTTTCCGAACCCCATTGGACAGCTTGTGAGTCACAAGACCCATTGGACAGAGTGTGTGTCTCTCAAACCCCGTTGGACAGCGTGTGTGTCACAAACCCCATTGGACAGAGTGTGTGTGTCAGAAAACCCATTGGACAGCGTGTGTGTCAAAATCCCGACTGGATAGTGTGTGTGTCACAAAACCCACTGGACAGCGTGTGTGTCACAAACCACATCGAACAGCGTGTGTGTCACAACCCCATTGGACAGCGTGTGTAGTCACAAACACCATTGGACAGCCTGTTTGTGTAACAATAACCAATGCACAGTGTGTATGTCACAAACCCCACTGGATAACGTGTGTGTCACAAACACCCAAGTACAATGTGCGTGTCACAAACCCCATCGGACATCGTGTGTGTCACAAACCCTGTTGGACAGTGTGTGTGTCACAAACACCACTGGACTGCGTGTGTGTCACAAACACCAATGGATAGTGTGTGTGTAAGACACCCAATTGGTCAGCGTGTCTGTCACAAACCCCATTGGATAGAGTGTGTGAGTCACAAACCCCATTAGAAAGTGTCCGTATCACAAACCCCATTGGAAAGTGTGTGTGTCACAAACCCCATTGGACAGTGTATTTGTGTCACAAACCCATATTGGTCTGTGTGTATTTCACAAACCCCATTGGACAGCTTGTGTGTTACAAGACCCATTAGACAGAGTGTGTGTGTCACAAACCCCATTGGATCGTGTGTGTGTCACAAAACCCACTGGACAGCGTGTGTGTCACAAACCCCATTGAACAGCGTGTGTATCACAAGCCACATTGGACAGCGTGTGTAGTCACAAACACCATTGGACAGCGTGTGTATTCACAAAACCCATTGGACAGAGTGTGTGTGTCACAAACCCCATTGCAAAGTGTATGTGTCACAAACCCCATTGTATAGCGTGTGTGTGTCACAAACCCTCCAAGTCAGAGTGTGTGTCACAAAACCCATTGGACAGCATGCGTGTCGCAAACACCATTGGACAGTGTGTGTGTAAGAAACCCAATTGGTCAGCGTGTGTGTCACAAACCCCATTAGAAAGTGTGAGTGTCACAAAGCCCATTGGAAAGTGTGTGTATCACAAACCTCATTGGATATCGTGGGTGTTTCACAAACCCCATTAGAAATTGTGCGTGTCACAAACCCCATTGGATAGCATGTGTGTGTCACAAACCCTATTGGACAGTGTGTATGTCACAATCCCCATTGGACAGTGCGTGTGTCAAAAAATCCATCGTATAGCGTGTGTGTTATAAACCCCATTAGAAAGTGTGTGTGTGTCACAAACCCTACTGGACAGTGTGTGTGTCACAAAACCCACCGGACAGCATGTTTGTCGCAAGCCCCATTCGACAGCGTGTGTGTCACAAACACCATTGGACAGCGTGTGTGTGTCACAATACCCATTGGACAGTGCATGTGTCACGAACCCCATTGGACAACATGTGTGTCACAAAGCCCATTGGAGAGCGTGTGTGTGTCACAAAACCCATTTGACAGAGTGTGTGTCACAAACCCTCCTGGTCAGTGTGTGTGTCACAAAACCCATGGGAGAGCGTGCGTGTCACAAACCCCATTGGACAGTGAGTGTGTAACAAACCCAATTGGTCAGCGTGTGTGTCACAAACCCCATGGGACAGCGTGTGTGTGTCACAATCCCCATTGAACAGTGTGTGTGTCACAAACCCTATTGGACAGTGTGTGTGTCACAAGATCATTGGACAGAGTGTGTGTGTCACAAAACCCACTGGACAGCGTGTCTGTTCACTAACCCCATTGGACAGTGTGTGTGTCACACACCCCATTGGATAGCCTGTGTGTGTAACAATCCCCATTGGACAGTGTATGTGTGTCACAAACTCCAATGGACATCGTGTGTATGTCACAATCCCCATTGGACAGTGTGTGTGTCACAAACCCCATGGGACAGAATTGTGTCACAAACCTCATTGGACAACGTGTGTGTCACAAGCGCCATTGAACAGAGTGTGTGTGTCACAAACCCCATTGGAAAGTGTATGTGTCACAAAACCCCATTGGATAGCATGTGTGTGTCACAAACCCTGCTGGTCAGTGTGTGTGTCACAAAACCCATTGGACAGCATGCGTGTCGCAAACACCATTGGACAGTGTGTGTGTACGAAAACCAATTGTTCAGCGTGTGTGTCACAAACCCCATGGGACAGCGTGTGTGTGTCACAAACCCCATTGGAAAGTTTGTGCGTCACAAACCTCATTGTAAAGTGTGTGTGTCACAAACCTTATTGGATAGCGTCTGTGTGTCACAAACCCCATTACAAAGTGTCTGTGTCACAAACCCCATTGGACAGAGTGTGTGTCACAAACCCCCCTGGACAGTGTGTGTGTCACAAACCCCATTGGAGAGCATGTGTGTCACAAATCCCATTGGAAACTGCGTGTGATTCACAAACCCAAGAGGACAGCGTGTATGTGTCACAATCCCCATTGGACAGTCTGTGACACAAAAGCCCATTGGAAAGTGTATGTGTGTAACAAACCCCATTAAAAAGTGTGAGTGTCACAAACCCCATTGGATAGCGTGTGTGTCACAATACCCATACGATAACGTGTGTGTGACACAAACCCTATTGGACAGTGTGTGTGTCACAAAACCCACTTGACAGCGTCTGTGTCATGAACCCCATTGCACAGCGTGTGTGTCACAAGCCCCTTTGGACAGAGTGCGTGTGTGACAAACCCCATTTGACAGCGTGTGTGTCACAAACCCCCCTGGACAGTGTGTGTGTCACAAACCCCATTTTTACAACGTGTTTGTGTCACAGTACCCATTGGACAATATGTGTCTCACAATCCCCACTGGACAGCGTGTGTGCCACAAACTCACCTGGACAGCATGTGTGTCACAAGTGCTATTCGACAGTGTGCGTGTCACAAACCACATGGGACAGAGTGTATGTCAGAAGCCCCATTGGACAGAGTGTGTGTGACAAACCCCATTGGACAGTGTGTGTATCACAATCCCCATTGGACGGCATGTGTGTCACAAACCCCACTGGACAGCGTGTGTGTCACAAACACCCATGGACAGTGTGCGTGTCACAAACCCCATTGGACATCCTGTGTGTCACAAACCCTTTTGGACACTGTGTTTGTCACAAACCCCACTGGAAAGCGTGTCTGTCACAAACACCCATGGACAGTGTGCGTGTCACAAACACCATTGGACAGCATGTGTGTCACAAGCCCATTGGACAGAGTGTGTGTGTCACAAAACCCACTGGACAGCGTGTGTGTCACAAGCCCCATTGGACAGCGTGTGTGTCACAAACACCATTGGACAGCGTGTGTGCGTAACAATACCCATTGGACAGTGTGTGTGTCACAAACCCCGTTGGAGAGCGTGTGTGTCACAAATCCCCATGGACACTGTGTGTGTCACAAACCCCATTGGACAGTGTTTTTGTCACAAACCCCACTGGACATCGTGTGTGTCACAAACCCTTTTGGACAGTGTGTGTGTCACAAAGCCCACTGGACAGCGTGTGTTTCACAAACACCCATGGACAGTATGCGTGTCCCAAAACCCATTGGACATCGTTTGTGTCAGAAACCCCTTTGGACATTGTGTGTGTCACAAACCCGATGGGACCGAGTGTGTGTCACGAACCCCATTGGACAGTGTGCGTGTAAGAAATCCAATTGGTTAGCGTGTGTGTCACAAAACCCTTTGGAAAGCGTGTGTGTCACAAACCCCATTGCAAAGTGTGCGTGTCACAAACCTCATTGGATAGCGTGTGTATGTCACAAAACCTATTGGACAGTGTGTGTGTCACAAACCCCACTGGACAGCGTGTGTTTCACAAACCCAATTGGACAGCGTGTGTGTGTCACAATCCCCATTGGACAGTCTGTGTGACACAAAAGCCCATTGGAAAGTGTATGTGTGTAACAAACCCCATTAGAAAGTGTGCGTGTCACAAACCCCATTGGATAGCGTGTGTGTGTCACAAACCCTATTGGACAGTATGTGTGTCACAAACCCCATTGGAAAGTGTACATGTCACAAACACCATTGAATAGAGTGAGTGTGTCACAAGACCCATTGGACAGAGTGTGTGTGTCACAAACTCCAACGGACAGCGTGTGTGTCACGAACCCCATTGGACAACTTGTGTGTCACAAGACCCATTGGACAGAGTGTGTGTGTCACAAACCCCATTGGATAGCGTGTGTGTGTCACAAACCCAATTGGACATTGTGTGTGTCACAAAACCCTCTGGATAGCGTCTGTGTCACAAACCCTATTAGACAGAGTGTGTGTTTCACAAACTCCATTGGACAGCGTGTGTCTCACAAACCCCATTGGACAGCGAGTGTGTGTTCCATCCCTATTGCACAGTGTGTGTGTCACAAAGCCCACTGGACAGCGTGTGTGTCACAAACCCCTTTAGACAGTGTGTGTGTCACAAACTCCATTGGACAGTGTGTGTGTGTCACAATCCACATTGGACAGAGTGTGTGTCACAAACCCCATAGGACAGAGTGTGTGTCACAAACACCACTGGTCAGCGCGTCTGTGTCACAAGCCCATTGGACAGAGTGTGTGTGTCACATAATCCACTGGACAGCGTGTGTGTCACGAACCCCATTGGACAGCGTGTGTGTCAAAAACACTGTTGGACAGAGTGTGGTGTCACAATCGCCATTGGACAGCGTATGTGTCACAAACCCCATTGGACAGTGTGTGTGTGTCACAAACCCCATTGGATAGACTGTGTGTGTCACAAACCCCATTGGATAGCATGTGTGTGTCACAAGCACTATTGGACAGAGTGTGCTGTCACAAACCCCATTGGACAGTAGTGCGTGTCACAGTCCCCATTGGACAGCGTGTGTCTCACAAACCCCATTGGACAGTGTGTATGTGTCACAAACCCCATTTGATAGAGTGTGTGTGTTACAAACCCCATTAGAAAGTATGCGTGTCACAAAACCCATTGGATAGCGTGAGTGTGTCACAAGCACCATTGGACAGAGTGTGGTATCACAATCCCCATTGGACAGCGTGTGTGTCACAAACCGTATTGGACAGTGTGTGTGTCACAAAACCCACTGGACAGCATGTGTGTCACAAACGCAATTGGACAGGGTGTGTGTGTCACAATACCCATTGGACAGTGTGTGTGTCACAAACCTCATTGGACAGAGTTTGTGTCACAAACCCCCGTGGACACTGTGTGTGTCACAAACCCCATTGGAAAGTGTATGTGTCACAAACCCCATTTGATAGAGTGTGTGTGTCACAAAACCCATTGGAAAGTATGCGTGTCACAAACCCCATTGGATAGCGTGTGTGTGTCGCAGTCCCCATTGGAACGAGTGTGTGTGTCACAAACCCCATTGGACAGTGCCTGTGTCACAAAACCCATTGGATAGCGTGTGTGTGTCACGAACCCTCCTGGTCAGTGTGTGTGTCACAAAACCCTTTAGACTGCATTCGTGTCACAAACACCATTGGACAGCGTGTGTGTGTCACAAACCCTCCTGCTCAGTGTGTGTGTCACAAACTCCACTGGACAGCGTGTGTGTCACAAACACCATTGGACAGCGTGTGTGTGTCGCAAACCCCATGAGACAGAGTACGTGTCACAAACCGCATTGGACAGTGTATGTGTGTCACAAACCCCATTAGACAGCGTGTGTTTCACAAACCCCTTTGGACAGTGTGTGTGTCACAAACCCCATGGGACAGAGTGTGTGTCACAAACACTATTGGTCAGAGTGTGTGTGTCACAAGCCCATTGGACAGAGTGTGTGTGTCACAAAACCCACTGGACAGAGTGTGTGTAACGAACCCCATTGGACAGCGTGTGTGTCACAAGCACCGTTGGACAGAGTGTTGTGTCAAATCCCCATTAGACAGCGTGTGTGTCACATACCCCATTAGAATGTATGCATGTCAAAAACGCCATTGGGTAGCGTGTGTGTGTCACAAGCACCATTGGACAGAGTGTGGGGTCACAATCCCCTTTTGATAGAGTATGTGTGTCACAAACCCCATTAGAATGTATGCATGTCAAAAACGCCATTGGATATGGTGTGTGTGTGTCACAAGCACCATTGGACAGAGTGTGGGGTCACAAACCCCATTTGATAGAGTGTGTGTGTCACAAACCCCATTAGAAAGTATGCGTGTCAAAAACCCCATTGGATAGCGTGTGTGTGTTACAAGCACCATTGGACAGTGTGTGGTGTCACAAAAACCATTGGACAGCGTGTGTGTCACAAACCCCATTGTACAGTGTGTGTGTGTCACAAACCCCATTTGATACAGTGTGTGTGTCACAAACCCTATGGGACAGTGTGTGTGTCACAAAACCCATTGGATAGCGTGTGTATCACAAACGCCATTGGACAGCGTGTGTGTCACAAGCCCCATTGTACAGCGTGTATTTGTCACAAAGCCCACTGGACAGCGTGTGTGTCACAAACCCCATAGGACAGAGTGTGTGTCACAAACACCATTGGGCAGCGCGTCTCTGTCACAGGCCCATTGGACAGGGTGTGTGTATCACATAATCCACTGGACAGCGTGTGTGTCACGAACCCCATTGGACAGCGTGTGTGTCAAAGGCACCGTTGGACAGAGTGTGGTGTCTACAATCGCCATTGGACAGCGTATGTGTCACAAACCCCATTGGACAGGGTGTGGTGTCACAAACCCCATTGGAAAGTGGATGTGTCACAAACCCCATTGGATAGCGTGTGTGTGTCACAAGCCCTATTGGACAGTGTGTGTGTCACAAAACCCACTGGATAACGTGTGTGTCACAAACCCCGTTAGACAGCGTGTGTGTCACAAGCCCCATTGGACATAGTGTATTTGTCACAAAGCCCATTGGACAGCGTGTGTGTCACAATCCCAATTGGACAGCGTGTGTGTCACAAACCCCATTGGATAGGGTGTGTGTGTCACAATACCCATTGGACAGTAGTGCGTGTCACAAACCCCACTGGACATCGTGTGTGTCACAAACCCCTTTGTACAGTGTGTGTGTCACAAACCCCATTAGACAGCGTGTTTGTATCACAAACACTATTGGTCAGGGTGTGTGTGTCACAAGCCTATTGGACAGAGTGTGTGTGTTTCACAAAACCCACTGGACAGCGTGTGTGTCTCGAACCCCATTGGACAGCGTGTGTGTCACAATCCCCATTGGACAGTGTGTGTGTCACAAACCCCATGGGACAGAGTGTGTGTCACAAACCCCTTTGGATAGCGTGTGTGTGTCACAAACCCTCCTGGTCAGTGTGTGCTTACAAAACACATTGGACGTCATGCGTATTACAAACACCATTGGACAGCGTGTGTGTGTCAACAACCCCATTAGAAAGTATGTGTGTCACAAACCTCATTGGATAGCATGTGTGTGTCACAAACCCCATGTGACTGAGTGTGTGTCACAATCCCCATTGGACAGTGTGTGTGTGTCACAAACCCCATTAGACAGCGTGTGTGTCACAAACCCCTTTGGACAGTGTAGTGTGTAAAAAACCCCATTGGACAGCGTGTGTGTGTAAAAATCCCCATTGGACAGTGTGTGTGTCACAAACCCCATGGGACAGAGTGTGTGTCACAAACACTACTGGACAGAGTGTGTGTGTCACAAAACCCACTAGACAGCGTATGTGTCACGAACCCCATTGGACAGCGTGTGTGTCACAAGCACCATTGGACAGCGTGTGTGTCACAAACCCCATTGGACGGAGTTCGTTTCACAAACCCCATTGGACAGCATGTGTGTCAGAAACACCATTGGACACTGTGTGTGTCACAAACCCCATTGGACAGTGTGTGTGTCACAAACTCCACTGGACAGCGTGTGTGTCACAAACACCCATGGACAGTGTGCGTGTCACAAACCCCATTGGACATCGTGTGTGTCACAAACCCCTATGGACAGTGTGTGTATCACAAACACCATTGGACAGCGTGTGTGTCACAAACACCCATGGACAGTGTGCGTTCCACAAACCCAATTGGACAACGTGTGTGTCACAATCCCCTTTGGACAGTGTGTGTGCGTCTCAAACCCCCTTAGATAGCGTGTGTGTCACAAACCACTTTGGACAGTGTGTGTATCACAAACCCCATTGGACAGCGTGTGTGTGTCACAATCCCCATTGGACAGTGTATGTGTCACAAACCCCATGGGACAGATCGTGTGTCACGAAACCCACTGGACACCTTGTGTGTCACGAACCCCATTGGACAACGTGTGTATCACAGGCACCGTTGGACAGAGTGTGGTGTAACAATCCCCATTGGACAGCGTGTGTGTCACAAACCCCATTGGACAGTGTGTGTGTGTCACAAATCCCATTTGATAGAGTGTGTGTGTGTCACAAACCCCATTAGCAAGTATGCGTGTCACAAACCCCAATGGATAGCGTGTGTGTTTCACAAGCACCATTGGACATAGTGTGGTGTCACAAACCCCATTGGAAAGTGTATGTGTCACAAACCCCATTTGATAGAGTGTGTGTGTCACAAACCCCATTAGAAAGTATGCGTGTCACAAACCCCATTGAACAGTGTGTTTGTAACAAACCCAGTGTGTGTGTCACAAAATCCACTGGACAGTATGTGTGTCGCAAACACCCATGGACATTGTGCGTGTCACAAACCCATTGGACATCGTGTGTGTCACAATCCCCATTGGAAAGTGTATATGTCACAAACCCCATTTGATAGAGTGTGTGTGTCACAAACCCCATTAGAAAGTATGCGTGTCACAAACCCCACTGGAGAGCGTGTGTGTGTCACAAGCACCATTGGACAGAGTGTGGTGTCACAATCCCCATTGGACAGCGTGTGTGTCACAAACCCCTTTGGACAGTGTGTGTGTGTCACAAGAACTATTTGATAGAATGTGTGTGTCACAAACCCTATTAGACACTGTATGTGTCACAAAACCCACTAGATAGCGTGTGAGTCACAAACCCCATTGGACAGCGTGTGTGTCACAAGCCCCATTGTACAGAGTGTATTTGTCACAAAGCCCACTAGACAGCGTGTGTGTCACAAACCCCTTTGGACATTGTCTGTGTCACAAACCCCACTGGACAGTGTGTGTGTGTCACAATCCCCATGGGACAGAGTGTGTGTCACAAGCACCATTGGTCAGCGTGTCTGTGTCACAAGCCAACTGGACAGAGTGTGTGTGTCACAAAACCCACTGGACAGCGTGTGTGTCACGAACCCCATTGGACATCGTGTGTGTCACAAACCCCTTTGGACAGTGTCTGTGTCACAAACACCATTGGGCAGCGTGTGTGTTACAAACACCCATGGACAGTGTGCGTGCCACAAACCCCATTGGACAACGTGTGTGTCGCAAACCCCTTTGGACAGTGTGTGTGTCACAAACCCCATTGGACAGTGTGTGTGTGTCACAATCCCCATTGGACAGAGTGTGTGTGTCACAAAACCCATGGGACAGAGTGTGTGTCACGAACCCCACTGGTCAGCGTGTGTGTCACAAGCGCCATTTGACAGAGTGTGTGTGTCACAAACCCCATTGGATAGCGTGTATGTGTCACAAACCCCATTGGATAGCGTGTGTGTGTCACAAACCCTATTGGACATTGTGTGTGTCACAAAACCCACTGGATAGAGTGTGTGTCACAAACCCAATTGGACAGAGTGTACTTGTCACAAAGCCCATTGGACAGAGTGTGTGTTTCACAAACCCCATTGGATATCGTGTGTGTCACAAAACCCATTGGACAGTGCGTGTGTGTCACAAACCCCATTAGACAGCGAGTGTGTCACAAACCCCTTCGGACAGTGTGTGTGTCACAAACCCCATTAGAAAGTATGCTTGTCACTAACCCCATTGGATAGCGTGTGTGTCACAAACCCAATTGGACAGTGTGTGTGTGTCACAAAACCAACTGGATAGCATGTGTGCCACAAACCACTTTGGATAGTGTGTGTGTCACAAACCGCATTGGACAGCGTGTGTGTCACAAAACCCATGGGACAGAGTGTGTGTCACAAACACTGTTGGTCAGCGTGTGTGTGTCACAAACACTATTGGTCAGCGTGTGTGTGTCACAAACCCCATTGGACAGCGTGTGTGTGTCACAAACCCCATTGGATAGAGTGTGTGTGTCACAAACCCCATTAGAAATTATGCGTGTCACAAACCCTATTGGATAGTGTGTGTGTGTCAAAAGCACCATTGGACAGAGTGTGATGTCACAAACCCCATTGGAAAGTATATGTTTCACAAACCCCTTTGGATAGCGTGTGTGTGTCACAAACCCTATTGGACAGTGTGTGTGTTACAAACCCCATTGGACAGCATGTGTGTCACAAGCCCCATTGGACAGAGTGTATCTGTCACAAAGCCCATTGGACAGCGTGTGTGTCACAAACCCCATTTGATAGAGTGTGTGTGTCACAAACCCCATTAGAAAGTATGCGTGTCACAAACCCCATTTGATAGCGTGTGTGTGTCACAAGAACCATTGGACAGAGCGTGGTGTCACAATCCCCATTGGACAGCGTATGTGTCACAAACCCCTTTGGATAGTGTGTGTGTGTCACAAGCACCATTGGACAGAGTGTGGTGTCTCAAGCACCTTTGGACAAAGTGTGGTGTCACAAACCCCATTGGAAAGTGAATGTGTCACAAACCCCTTTGGATAGCGTGTGTGTGTCACAAAACCTATTGGACAGTGTGTGTGTCACAAAACCCACTGCATAGTGTGTGTGTCAGAAACACCATTGCGCAGCGTGTGTGTCACAAGCCCCATTGGACAGATTGTGTTTGTCACAAAGCCCATTGGACAGCGTGTGTGTCACAATCCCCATTGGAAACTGTGTGTGTCACAAACCCCAGTGGACAGGGTGTGTGTGTCACAATACCCATTGGACAGTGTGTGTGTCACAAACCTCATTGGACAGAGTTTGTTTCACAAACCCCATTGGACAGAATGTGTGTCAAAACACAATTGGACAGCGTGTGTGTCACAAACCCCCCTTTTCAGTGTGTGTGTCACAATCCCCAGTGGAAAGCATGTGTGTCAAAGCCCCATTTGATAATGTGTGTGTCACAAAACCCACTTGACAGCGTGTCTGTCACAAACACCCTTGGACAGTGTGAGTGTCACAAACTCTATTGGAAAGTGTGTGTGTCATAAAACCCTTTTGACAGTTTGTGTGTCAGAAACCCCATTGGATAGTGTGTGTGTCGCCAGCACAATTAGAAAGTGTGTGTCTCACAAACCCCATTGAACAGCATGTGTGTCACGAACCCCATTGGACAGCGTCTGTGTCACAAGACCCATTGGACAGAGTGTGGTGTCACAAACACCCATGAACAGTGTGAGTGTCACAAACCCCATTTTACAGCGTGTGTGTGTCACAATTCCCATTGGACAGTGTGTGTGTCACAAACACCATTGGACACCGTGTGTGTAATAAACCCCATTGGACAGCGTGTGTGTGTCACAATCCCCATTGGACAGTGTGAGTGTGACACAAACCCCATTAGACAGCGTTTGTGTGTCACAAACCCCTTTGGACAGTGGGTGTCTCACAAACCCCATTAGACAACGTGTGTGTCACAAACCCCTTTGGACAGTGCATGTGTCACAAACCCCATTGGATAGCGTGTGTGTGTCATGAACCCTATTCGACAGTGTGTGTGTCACAAAACCCAATGGCCAGCGTGTGTGTCACAAACCCAATTGGACAGCGTGTGTGTCTCTCGCCCCTTTGGACAGAATGTATGTGTCACAAACCCTATTGGACAGAGTGTGTGTGTCACAAAAGCCACTGGCGATAGTGTAAGTCACAAACACCATTGGACAGCGTGTGTGTCACAAGCCCCATTGGACAGAGTGTATGTGTCACAAACCCCATTGGACAGCGTGTGTGTGTCACAATCCCCATTGGACAGTGTGTGTGTCACAAACCCCATGGGACTGAGTGTGTGTCACGAACCCCATTGGACAGTGTGTATCACAAGCGCCATTGGACAGAGTGTGTGTGTCACAAACCCCATTGGAAAGTGTATGTGTCACAAACCCCCTTGGATAGCGTGTGTGTGTCACAAACCCTCCTGGTCAGTGTGTGTGTCAAAAAACCCATTGGACAGCATGTGTGTCACAAGCACTGTTGGACCGAGTGTGGTGTCACAATCCCCATTGGACAGCGTGTGTGTCACAAACACCATTGGACAGCGTGTGTTTCACAAGCCCATTGGACAGAGTGTGTGTGTCACAAAACCCAGTGGGCAGCGTGTGTGTCACGAACCCCATTTTACAGCGTGTGTGTCACAAGCACCATTGGACAGAGTGTGAATGTCACAAACCCCATTAGATAGTGTGTGTATCACAAAACCCATTAGAAAGTGTGTGTATCACAAACACCATTGGATAGCGTGTGTGTGTCACAAACCCTATTGGACAGTGTGTGTGTCACAAAACCCATTGAACAGCATGTGTGCCACGAACCCCATTGGACAGCGTGTGTGTCACAAGACCCATTGGACAGAGTGTGGTGTCACAAACCCCATTGGAAAGTGCAGGTGTCACAAACACCATTGGGCATCGTGTGTGTCACAAAACCCATTGGACAGTGTGTGTGTCACGAACACCATTGGACAGCGTGTGTGTGTCACAATCCCCATTAGACAGCGTGTGTGTCAAAACGCAATTGGACAGTCTGTGTGTGGCAAAACCCACTGGACCGCGTGTGTGTCACAAACACCCATAGACTGTGTGAGTGTCACAAACCCCATTGTACAGCGTGTGTTTGTCACAATTCCCATTGGAGAGTGTGTGTGTCACAAAAACCATTGGACAACGTGTGTGTCACAATACCCATTGGACAGCGTGTGTTTGTCACAATTCCCATTGGACAGAGTGTGTGTATCACAAACCCTTTGGAAAGTGTATGTGTCACAAACCATATTCGATAGCGTGTGTCACAAATCCAATTGGACAGTGTGTGTGTCACAAACCCCACTGGACAGTGTGTGTGTCACAAAGCCCATTGGACAGCGTGTGTGTCACAAACCCCATTGCACAGCTTGTGTGTCACAAACACCATTGGACAGCGTGTGTGTGTAACAATACCCATTGGACAGTGTTTGTGTGTCACAAACCCCATTAAACAGCCTGTGTGTCACAAGCCCCTTTGGCCAGTGTGTGTGTGTCACAAGCCCATTGGACAGAGTGTGTGTGTCACAAAACCCACTGGACAGCCTGCGTGTCACGAAACCCATTGGACAGCGTGTGTGTCACAAGCACCATTGGACAGACTGTGAATGTCACAAACCCCATCGGATAGCGTGTGTGTCACTAACCCCATTAGAAAGTGTCTGTGTCACAAACACCGTTGGGTAGAGTGTGTGTGTCACAAACCCTATTGGACAGTGTGTGTGTCACAAACCCCACTGAACAGCGTGTGTGTCACTAACCCCGTTGGACAGCGTGTGTGTCACAAGACCCATTGGACAGAGTGTGTGTGTCAAAAACCCCATTGGACAGCGTGTGTGTCACAAACCCCACTGAACAGATTGTGTGTCATAAACACCATTGGACAGCGTGTGTGTGTCACAATCCCCATTGGACAAAGTGTGTGTCAAAACCCAATTGGACAGTGTGTGTGTCAGAAAACCCACTGGAAAGCGTGTTTGTCACAAACACCCATGGACAGTTTGTGTGTCACAAAACTCCATTGGACAGCGTGTGTGTCACAAAGACCATTGGACAGCGTGTGTGTCACAAGCCCATTGGACAGAGTGTGTGTGTCACAAAACCCACTGGACAGCGTGTGTATCATGAACCCCATTGGACAGTGTGTGTGTCACAAGCACCATTGGACAGAGTGTGAGTGTCACAAACCCCACTGGATAGTGTGTGTGTCACAATCCCCACTGGATTGCGTGTGTGTCACATACCCCATTGGACAGTGTGCGTCTGTCACAGTACCCATTAGACAGTGTGTGCGTCACAAACCCCATTGGACAGAGTTTGTGTCACAAACCCATTCGACAGTGTTTGTGTCACAGTCCCCATTGGACAGTGTGTGTGTCACAAAACCCACCGGACAGCGTGTGAGTCACAAACACCCATGGACAGTGTGAGTGTCACAAACCCCATTGGAAAGCGTGTGTGTCACAAACCCCATTGGACAGTGTGTGTGTGTCACAAGCACCATTGGACAGAGTGTGAATGTCACAAACCCCCTTGGATAATGTGTGTGTCAGAAACCCCATTAGAAAGTGTGTGTGTCACAAACACCGTTGGATACAGTGTGCGTGTCACAAACCCTATTGGACAGTGTGTGTGTCAAAAACCCCATTGGACAGCGTGTGTGTGTGACAATCCCCATTGGACAGAGTGTGTGTCAAAACCCAATTGGACAGTGTGTGTGTCACAAAACTCACTGGACAGCGTGTGTGTCACGAACCCCATTGGATAGTGTCTGTGTCACAAACCCCATTTGAAAGTGTGTGTATCACAAACCCCATTGTATAGCGTCTGTGTGTCACAAACCCTATCGGACATTGTGTGTGTCACAAACGACATTGAACGGCATGTGTGTCACGAACCCCACTGGACAGCGTGTGTCTCACAAAAACCATTGGACAGAGTGTGTGTGTCACAAACCGCATTTGACAGTGTGTGTGTCACAACCCCATTGGACAGCGTGTGTGTCACAAACCCTATGGGACAGAGTGTGTGTCATAAAACCCAGTGGACAGTGTGTGTGTCACAAGAACCATTGGACAGAGTGTGAGTGTCACAAACCCCATTGGATAGTGTGTGTGTCACAAACCCCATTAGAATGTGTGTGTATCAAACCCCATTGGATAGCGTGTGTGTTTCACAAACCCTATTGGACAGTGTGTGTGTCAGAAGCCCCATTGGACAGAGTGTATGTGTCACAAATCCCATTGGCCAGAGTTTGTGTTACAAACCCCATTGGGCAGCGTTTGTGTCACAATCCCCATTGGACAGTGTGTGTGTCACAAAACCCCCTGGACAGCGTGTGTGTGTCACAAACACCACTGGTCAGTGTTTATGTCACAATCCCCAGTGGACAGCGTGTGTGTCAAAACCCCATTGGACATTGTGTGTGTCACAAAACCCACTGCACAGCGTGTGTGTCACCAACACCCATGGACAGTGTGAGTGTCACAAACCCCATTGGATAGCGTGTGTGTGTCACAAACCCCATGAGACAGAGTGTGTGTCACAAACCTCATTGGACAGCGTCTGTGTCAGAATCACCATTGGACATTGTCTGTGTCACAAACCCCATTGGACAGCGTTTGTGTCACAATCCCCAGTGGACAGCGTGTGTGTCAAAACCCAGTTGGACAGTGCGTGTATCACAAAACCCACTGGACAGCGTGTGTGTCACGATCCCCATTGAACAGTGTGTGTGTCAAAACAAAATTGGACAGAGTGTCGTGTCACAAACCCCATTGGAAAGTGTGTGTGTCACAAACCCCTTTGAACAGTGTGTGTGTCACATACCCCATTAGAAAGTGTGTGTGTCAGAAACCCCATTGGATAGAGTTTGTGTGTCACAAAGCCCATTGGACAGCGTGTGTGTCACAATCCCCATTGGACAGCGTGTGTGTCAAAACCAAATTGGACAGTGTGTGTGTCACAAAACCCATTGGACAGCGTGTATGTCACAAGCCCATTGGACAAAGTGTGTGTGTCACAAAACTCAGTTGACAGCGTGTGTGTCACGAAACTCACTGTACAGCGTGTGTGTCACAAGCACCATTTGACAGAGTGTGAGTGTCACAAACCCCACTGGATAGTGTGTGTGTCACAAAACCCATTAGAATTTGTGTGTCTCACAAAACCAATTGGAGAGCGTCTGTGTGTCACAAACCGTATTGGTCAGTGTGTGTGTTACAAACCCCATTGAACAGCATGTGTGTCACGAATCCCATTGGACATCATGTGTGTCAAAACCCAATTGGACAGTGTGTGTGTCACAAAACCCACTGGACAGCGTGTGTGTCACAAACCCCGTTGGACAGTGTGTGTGTCACAAAACCCACTGGACAGCGTGTGTGTTCACAAACCCCATTGGACAGCGTGTGTGTCACAAACACCATTGGACAGCGTGTATGTCACAAACCCAATTGGACAGCGTGTGTGTGTCACAATCCCCATTAGACAGCGTGTGTGTCACAAACCCCTTTGGACAGAGTGTGTCACAAACACCATTGGACAGCGTGTGTGTCACAATCCCCATTGGACAGAGTGTGTGTCTCACTATCCCCATTAGACAGCGTGTGTGTCACAAACCCCATTGGACAGGGCGTGTGTGTCACAATCCCCAGTAGACATCGTGTATCTCACAAACCCCTTTGGACAGTGCATGTTTCACAAACCCCATTGGACAGCATATGAGTGTCACAATCCCGATTGTACAGTGTGTGTGTCACAAACCCCATTGGGTGGCGTGTGTGTGTCACAAATCCTATTGGACAGCGTGTGCGTGTCACAAGCCCATTGGACATGGTGTTTGTCACAAACACCATTGGACAGCATGTGTGTCACAAACCCCATTGGACAGTTTTGTGTCATAAACCCCATTGGATAGAGTGTTCGTGTCACAAAGCCGACTGGACAACGTTTGTGTCACAATCCCCATTGGACAGCTTGTGTGTCAAAAAAAACATTGGACAGAGTGTGTGTCACAAACCCCATTGGACAGCGTGTGTGTGTCACAATTCCCATTAAACAGTGTGTGTGTCACAAACCCCTTTGGACAGTGTGTGTGTCACAATCCCCATTGGACAGCGTGTGTGTGTCACAATACCCATTGGACAGTGTGTGTTTTACAAACACCATGGGACAGCGTGTTGTGTCACAAACCCCAATGGAAAGTGTATGTGTCACAAACTCCATTGGATAGCATGTGTGTGTCTCAAACCCTATTGGACAGTGTATGTGTCACAAAACCCACTGGACAGTGTGTGTGTCACAAGCCCCATTGGACACAGTGTATGTGTCACAAAACCCATTGGACAGTTTGTGTGTCACAATCCCCATTGGACAGCGTGTGTGTCACAAACCCATCGACAGTGTGCCTGTGTCACAATACCCATTAGATAGTGTGTGTGTCACAAGAACCATTGGACAGAGTGTGTGAGTCACAAACCCCATTGGACAGCGTGTGTGTCACAGTCCCCATTTGACAGCGTGTGTGTCACAAAAACCCATGGACAATTTGTGTGTCACAAAACACCATTGGACAGTGTGTGTGTCACAAACACAATTGGACAGTGTGTGTGTCACAAAACCCACTGGACAGCGTGTGTGTCATGAACGCCATTGGACAGCATGTGTGTCACAAGCACCATTGGACAGAGTGTGAGTGCCACAAACCCCATTGGATAGTGTGTGTGTCAAAATCCGCATTAGAAATTGTGTGTGTTTTTCAAACCCCATTGGACTGCGTGTGTGTCATAAACCCTATTGGATAGCGTGTGTGTGTCAGAAACCCCATGGGACAGACTGTGTGTCACAAGCACCATTGGACAGATCGTGAGTGTCACAAGCCCCATTGGATAGTGTGTGTGTCACAATCCCCATTAGAAAGTGTGTGTGTTTTTCAAACCCCATTGGACTGCGTGTGTGTCATAAACCCCATTGGATAGCGTGTGTGTCAGAAACCCCATGGGACAGACTGTGTGTCACAAGCACCATTGGACAGATTGTGAGTGTCACAAACCCCTTTGCATAGTGTGTGTGTCACAAACCCCATTAGAAAGTGTGTGTGTCACAAACACCATTGGATAGCGTATGTGTGTCACAAACCCTATTGGACAGTGTGTGTGTCACAAACCCCACTGTACAGCGTGTGAGCAAGAAACCCCATTGGACAGCGTGTGTATCACGAGACCCTTTGGACAGAGTGTGAGTGTCAGAAACCCCATTGGACAGCGTGTGTGTCACAAAACCCATTGGACAGCGTGTGTTATGTAACAATACCCATTGGAGAGTGTGTGTGTCACAATCCCCAATGGAAAGAGTGTGTGTCACAAACCCCATTGGACAGAGTGTGTGTGTCACAAAACCCACTGGACAGCGTGTGTGTGTCAGAAACCCCATTAGAAAATGTGCGTGTCACAAACCCCTTTGGATAGCATGTGTGTGTCACAAACCCTATTGGACAGTGTGTATGACACAATCCCCATTGGACAGCATCTTTGTCATAAACCCCATGGTACAGAATGTGTGTCACAAACACTATTGGACAGCGTGTGTGTGTCACAAACCTCATTGGACAGCGTGTGTGTGTCACAAACCCTTTGGACAGAGTTCGTGTGTCGCAAACCCCATTGGACAGAGTGTGTGTCATAAACCCCATTGGATAGCGTGTGCGTGTCACAATCTCCTTTGGACAGTGTGTGTGTTTCACAAACCCCATTAGACAGCCTGTGTGTCACAAACCCCTTTGGACTGCATGCGTGTCACAAACACCATTGGACAGCGTGTGTGTGTCACAATCCCCATTGGACAGTGTGTGTGTCACAAACCCCATGGGACTGAGTGTGTGTCACAAAAAACATTGGACAGCGTGTGTGATCCACAAGCCCATTGGACAGAGTGTGTGTGTCACAAAACCCAATGGACAGCGTGTGTGTCACGAACCCCATTGGACAGCGTGTGTGTCACAAGCACCATTGGACAGAGTGTGGTGTCACAATCCCCATTGGACAGCGTGTGTGTCACAAACCCCATTGGACAGTGTGTGTGTCAGAAGCAGCATTGGACAGTGTGTGTGTCACAAACCCCATTGGACATTGTGTGTGTCACAAACCGCCGTGGACACTGTGTGTGTCACGAACGCCATTGGACAGTGTGTGTGTCACAAACCCCCCTGGACAGTGTGTGTGTCACAATCCCCAGTGGACAGCGTGTGTGTCGCAAACACCCATGGACAGTGTGAGTGTCACAAGCCCCATTGCATAGCGTGTGTGTCTCAAACCGCTTTGGACAGTGTGTGTGTCACAATTCCCATTGGACAGTGTGTGTGTCACAAACACCATTGGACAGCGTGTGTGTCACAAGCCTATTGGACAGAGTGCGTGTGTCACGAAACCCACTGGACAGCGTGTGTGTTCACAAACCTGATTGGACAGCGTGTTTTTCACAAGACCCATTGGACAGCGTGTGTGTCACAAATCCCATTGGACAGAGTTTGTGGCACCAACCACCGTGGACACTGTGTGTGTCACAAACCCCATTGGACAGTGTGTGTGTCACAAACACCCATGGAAAGTGTGAGTGTCAGAAACCCCATTGGATATCGTGTGTGTCACAAACCCCTTTGGACAGTGTGTGTGTCACAAACCCGATTGGACAGTGTGTGTGTCACAAGCCCCATAGTACAGCGTGTGTGTGTCACAAACACCATTAGACAGCGTGTGTGTCACAAACCCCATTGGATATCGTGTGTGATGTCACAAACCCTATTGGACACTGTGCGTGTCACAAACCCCACTGGACAGCGTACGTGTCACGAACCCCATTGGACAGTTGTGTGTCACAATCTCCATTGGACTGTATGTGTGTGTACAAACCCTATTGGACAGTGTGTGTGTCATAAACCCCATTGGAGAGCGTGTGTGTTTCACGATCCCCATTGGACAGAGTGTATGTGTCACAAACCCTATTGGACAGCATGTGTGTCACAAACCTCATTGGACAGTGTGTGTGTGTCACAATACCCATTGGATAGCGTGTGTGTCACAAACACAATTGGACAGAGTTTGTGTCACCAACCGCCGTGAACACTGTGTGACTCACAAACAACCTTGGAAAATGTGTGTGTCACAAACTCCACTGGACAGTGTGTGTGTCACAAACACCCATGGAAAGTGTGCGTGTCAGAAAACCCATTGCACATCGTGTGTGTCACAAACCCCTTTGGACAGTGTGTGTGTCGCAAACCCCATTGGACAGCGTGTGTGTCACAAACACCCATGGACAGTGTGCCTGTCACAAACCCCATTGGACTTTGTGTGTGTCACAAACCCCTTTGGACAGTGTGTGTGTCAAAAACCCCATTGGACAGCGTGTGTGTGTCACAAACCCCATTGGATAGTGTGTGTGTCACCAGCCCCATTGGACAGCGTGTGTGTCACAAACCCCCGTGGACACTGTGTGTGTCACAAACACTATTGGACAGTGTGTGTGTAACAAACCCATTTGGTCAGCGTGTGTGTCACAATCCCCATTGGACAGTGTGTGTGTCACAAACCCCATGGGACAGACTGTGTGTCACGAACCCTATGGACAGCGTGTGTGTAACAAACCCGATTGGACAGTGTGTATGTAACAAGCCCCATTGGACAGCGTGTGTGTCGCAAACCCCTTTGGACAGTGTGTGTCACAAACGCCATTGGAAAGTGTGTGTGTCACAAACCCCATTGGATAGCGTGTGCGTGGCACAAACACTATTGGATAGTGTGTGTGTAACAAAACCAATTGGTCAGCGTGTGTCTCACAAACCCCATGGGACAGTGTGTGTGTTTCAGAACCCCATTAGAAACTGTGTGTGTCACAAACCCCTTTGGAAAGTGTGTGTGTCACAAAATCCATTGGATAGCTTGTGTGTGTCAGAAACCCTATTGAACAGTGTGTAGGTCACAATCCCCATTGGACAGCGTCTGTGTCACAAACCCAATTGGACAGCGTGTGTGTCACAAACACCATTGGACAGCGTGTGTGTTTCACAATCCCCATTGGACAGTGTGTGTGACACAAAAGCCATTGGATAGCGTGTTTGTGTCACAAACCCCATTGGACAGTGTGTGTGTCACAAACCCCAGTGGACAGTATGCGTGTCACAAACCCCTTTCGGAAGAGCGTGTGTCACAAACCTCACTGGACAGCGTGTGTGTTACATACACCCATGGACAGTGTGCGTGTCAGAAACCCCATTGTACATCATCTGTGTCACAAACCCTTTTGGACTGTCTGTGTGACAAACCCCATTGGACAGCATGTGTGTGTCACAAACCCTATTGGACAGTGTGTAGGTCAAAATCCCTATTGAACAGCGTCTGTGTCACATACCCCATTGGACAGCGTGTGTGTCAAGAACACCATTGGAAAGCTTGTGTGTGTCACAATCCCCATGGGACAGTGTGTGTGTCACAAACCCCATTGGATAGCGTGTGTGTTTCAAAAACCCCATTAGAAAGTATGTGTGTCACAAACACTTTGGATAGTGTGTGTGTGTCACAAAACCCATTTGATAGCGTGTGTGTATCACAAACCATATAGGACAGTGCGTAGGTCACAATCCCCATTGGACAGCGTCTGTGTCACAAACCACATTGTACAGCGTGTGTGTCACAAACACCATTGGACAGCGTTTGTGTGTCACAGCCCACATTTGACAGTGTGTGTGTCACAAACCCCCGTGGACACTGCGTGTGTCACAAACCCCTTTGGACAGTGTGTGTGTCACAAACTCCACTGGACAGCGTTTTTGTCACAGTCCCAACTGGACAGAGTCTGTGTCACAAACCCCTTTGGACAGCGTGTGTGTCACGAACACCATCGGACAGCCTGTGTGTGTCACAATCCCCATTGGACAGTGTGTGTGTCATGAAACCCATTGGACAGCATATGTGTCACAATCCATTGCACAGAGTCTGTGTGTCACAAAACCCACACGACAGCGTGTGTGTCACTAACCCCATTGGAAAGTGTATGTTTCACAAACCCCATTGGATAGCGTGTGTCTGTCACAAACCCTTTTGGACAGTGTTTGTCACAATCCCCACTGGACAGCGTCTTTGTCACAAACCCCATGCACAGTGTGTGTGTCACAAACCCCATGGGACAACTTGTGTGTGTCACAAACCCCATTGGAAAGTGTGTGTCACAAACCCCATTGGACAGTGTGTGTGTAACAAACACCATTGGACAGCATGTGTTTGTAACAATACCCATTGGACAGTGTGTGTGTCACAAACTCCTTTGGACAGCGTCTGTGTCACAAACCCCCGTGGACAATGCATTTGTCACAAACCCCATTGGACAGTTTGTGTGTCACAAACTCCACTGGACAGCGTGTGTGTCACAAGCCCCATTGGACAACGTGTGTGTCACAAACACCATTGGACAGCGTGTGTGCGTAACAATACCCATTGGACAGTGTGTGTGTCACAAACCCCTTTGGACAGTGTGTGTGTCAAGACCCCATTGGACATCGTGTGTGTGTGTCACAAACCCCATTGGAAAGTGTTTGTCACAAACCCTTTGGATAGCGCGTGTGTGTCACAAACCCCATTATAAAGTGTGCGTGTCACAGACCCCATTTGATAGCGTGTGTGTGTCACAAACCTTATTGTACAGTGTGTAGGTCACAATCCCCATTGGACAGCGTCTGTGTCAAAAACCCCATTGGACAGCGTGTTTGTCACAATCCCCATTGGACAGTGTGTGTGTCGCAAACCCCCCTGTACAATGTCTGTGTCACAAACACCATTGGACAGCGTGTGTGTGTAACAATACCCATTGGACATCGTGTGTGTCACAATCCCCATTGGACAGTGTGTGTGTCATATACCCCGTTGGATAGCGTGTGTGTGTCACAAACATCATTGGAAAGTGTGTGTCACAAACCCCATTGGACAGCGTGTGTGTCACAAACACCATTGAAGAGCTTGTGTGTGTAACAATACCCATTGGACAGTGTGTGTGTCACAAACCCCATTGGACAGCGTGTGTGTCTCAAACACCCATGGACAACGTGCGTGTCACAAACCCCATCGGACAGCGTGTGTGTGTTTCAATCCCCTTTGGACAGTGTGTGTGTCACAAACCCCATGGGACAACGTGTGTGTGTCACAAACCCCATTGGAAAGTGTGTGTCACAAAACCCATTGGATATAGTGCGAGTGTCACAAATCCCATTATAAAGTGTGCGTGTCACAAACCCCATTTGATACCGTGTGTGCGTCACAAACCCTATTGGACAGTGTGTAGGTCACAAACCCCTTTGGAAATTGTGTGTCACAAACCCCATGGGATAGCGATTGTGTGTCACAAACGCCATTATAAAGTGCGCGTGTCTCAAACCCCATTTGATAGCGTGTGTGTGTCACAAACCCTATTGGACAGTGTGTAGGTCACAATCCCCAGTGGACAGAGTGTGTGTCAAAACCCCGTTGGACAGTCTGTGTGTCACAAAAACCCGTGGACAGTGTGAGTTTCACAAACCCCTTTGGATAGCGTGTGTGTCAGAAACCCCTTTGGACAGTGCGTGTGTCACAAACCCCATTGGACAGAGTTTGTGTCACAAACCCCATTGGATAGCGTGTGTGTGTCACAAGCCCATTGGACAGAGTGTGCGTGTCACAAACACCATTGGACAGCGTGTGTGTCACAAGCCCATTGGACAGAGTGTGTGTGTCACAAAACCCACTGGACAGCGTGTGTGTCACAAACACCCATGGACAGTGTAAGTGTCACAATCCCCATCGGATTGCGTGTGTGTCACAAACCCCTATGGACAGTGTATTTGTCACAAATCCCATTGTATAACATGTGTGTTCACAATCCCATTGGACAGATTGTTTTTCACAAGACCCATTGGATAGAGTGTGTGTCACAAACACCCCTGGACAGCGTGTGTGTCACAAACACCCCTGGACAGTGTGCGTGTCACAAACCCATTTGACGTCGTGTGTGTCACAAAACCCTTTGGACAGTGTGTGTGTCACAAATGCCACTGGACAGCGTGTGTGTCACAAAAACCCATGGACAGTGTGTGTGTCACAAATCCCATTGGCCAACGTGTGTGTGTCATAATCCCCATTGGACAGTGTGAGTGTCACAAACCCCATGGGACAGAATGTGTGTCACGATCCCCACTGGACAGCGTGTCTGTAACAAGCACCACTGGGCAGAGTGTGAGTGTCACAAACCCCATTAGAAAGTGTGTGTGTCACAAACCCCATTGGATAGCGTGTGTGTGTCACAAACCCTATTGGACAGTGTGTGTGTCACAAACACCCATGGACAGCGTGTGTGTCACAAGCCCATTGGACAGAGTGTGTGTGTCACAAAACCCACTGGACAGCGTGTGTGTCACAAACACCCATGGACAGTGTAAGTGTCACAATCCCCATCGGATTGCGTGTGTGTCACAAACCCCTATGGACAGTGTATTTGTCACAAATCCCATTGTATAACATGTGTGTTCACAATCCCATTGGACAGATTGTTTTTCACAAGACCCATTGGACAGAGTGCGTGTGTCACAAAGCCCATTGGACAGCGTTTGTGTCACAATCCTTATTGGATAGAGTGTGTGTCACAAACACCCCTGGACAGCGTGTGTGTCACAAACACCCCTGGACAGTGTGCGTGTCACAAACCCCATTTGACGTCGTGTGTGTCACAAAGCCCTTTGGACAGTGTGTGTGTCACAAATGCCACTGGACAGCGTGTGTGTCACAAAAACCCATGGACAGTGTGTGTGTCACAAATCCCATTGGCCAACGTGTGTGTGTCATAATCCCCATTGGACAGTGTGTGTGTCACAAACCCCATGGGACAGAGTGTGTGTCACGATCCCCATTGGACAGTGTGTGTGTCACAAACCCCATGGGACAGAGTGTGTGTCACGATCCCCACTGGACAGCGTGTCTGTAACAAGCACCACTGGGCAGAGTGTGAGTGTCAGAAACCCCATTAGAAAGTGTGTGTGTCACAAACCCCATTGGACATTGTGTGTGTCACAAACACCATTGGACAGCGTGTGTGTCATAAACACCCATGGACAGTGTGCATGTCACAAACCCCATTGGACATCGTATGTGTGTCACAGTCCCCATTGGACAGCGTGTGTGTCAAGACCCATACGCACAGTGTGTGTGTCACAAAACCCACTGGACGGCGTGTGTGTCACGAAGCCCTTTGGACAGTGTCTGTGTCACAAACACCATTGGACAGCGTGTATGTCACAAGCCCATTTTACAGAGTGTGTGTGTCACAAACACCATTGGACAGCGTGTGTGTTCACAGGACCCATTGGACAGAGTCTGTGTGTCACAAAGCCCGTTGGACACCGTGTGTGTCAAAATCCCCGTTGGACAGCGTGTGTGTCACACACACCGTTGGACAGAGTGTGTGTCACAAAATCTTTTGTACAGTGTGTATGTCACAAACCCAATTGGACAGCATGTGTGTGTCACAATCCCCATTGGACAGTGTGTGTGTCAGAAACGCCATGGGACAGAGTGTGTGTCACAAACACTATTGGACAGCGTGTGTGTGTTACAAACCCCATTGGACTGCGTGTGTGTCACAAGCCCCATTGGATAGAGTGTATGTGTCACAAACCCCATTGGACAGTGTGTGTGTCACAATCCCCATTGGACAGCGTGTGTGTCACAGACCCCTTTGGACAGTGTGTATGTGTCATAAGCTCCATTGCACAGAGTGTGTGTTTCACAAACCCCATTGGATAGAGTTTGTGTGACAAAACCCATTGGACACTGTGTGTGTCAGAAACCCCATTGGACAGCGTTTGTGTCACACTCCCCAGTGGACAGAGTGTGTACCAAAACCCCATTGGACAGTGTGTGTGTCACAAAACCCACTGGATAGCGTGTGAGTTCCAAACAACCATGGACAGTGTGAGTGTCACAAACCCCATTGGATAGCGTGTGTGTCACACAACCCTTTGGACCGTCTGTGTATTACAAACCTCGTTGGACAGCGTGTGTGTGTCACAAACCCAACTGGATAGCGCGTGTGTGTCACAAACCCCCGTGGACACTGTGTGTGTCACAAACCCCATTGGACAGTGTGTGTGTCACAAACCCCCTGGACAGCGTGTGTGTCATAAACACCCATGGACAGTGTGCATGTCACAAACCCCATTGGACATCGTGTGCGTCACAAACCCTTTTGGACTTTGTGTGTGTCAGAAACCCCACTCGACAGCGTGTGTGTAAGAAACACCCATGGAGGGTGCGCGTGTCACAAACCCCATTGGACAGCGTGTGCGTCACAAATCCCTTTGGATAGTGTGTGTGTTTCACAAAACCCAGTAAACAGTATGCGTGTCACAAACACCATTGGACAGTGTATGTGTAACAAAACCAATTGGTCAGCGTGTGTGTCACAAACCCAATGGGACAGAGTGTGTGTCACAAACCCCATTGGAAAGTGTGTGTGTCACAAACCCCATTGGACAGCGTGTGTGTTTCACAAAACCCATTAAACAGTATGCGTGTCACAAACCCCATTGGATAGCGTGTGTGTGTCACAAACCCCATTAGAAAGTGTGCGTGTCACAAACCCCATTTGAATGTGTGTGTGTCACAAGCGCCATTGGAAATTGTGTGTGTCACAAACCCAATTGGATAGCGTGTGTGTGTCACAAACCGCTTTAGAAAGTGTGCTTGTCACAAACCCCTTTGGAAAGTGTGTGTGTCACGAACCCTATTGGACAGTGAGTATGTCACAATCCCCATTGGACAGTGTCTGTGCCACAAACGCATTGGACAGCGTGTGTGTCACAAACATCCTGGGACAGCGTGTGTGTGTCACAATCCCCATTGGAAAGTGTATGTTTCACAAACCCCATTGGATACTGAGTGTGTGTTTCACAAACCCTGTTGGACAGTGTGTGTGTCAGAAACCCCACTGGACATCGTGTGTGTCACAAACCCCATTGGACAGCGTGTGTGTCACAAACCCCATTGGACAGAACGTCTGTGTCACAAACTCCTTTGGAAAGTGTGTGTCTCACAAACCCCATTGGATAGTGTGTGTGTGTCACAAACCCTATTGGACAGCATATATGTCACAATCCCCATTGGACAGCGTCTGTGTCACAAATCCCATTGGACAGCGTTTTTGTCACAAACACCTTTGGACAGCGTGTGTGTGTCACAATTCCCATTGGAGAGTGTGCGTGTCACAAAACCCATTGGATAGCGTGTGTGTCACAAACCCCATTAGAAAGTGTGCGTGCCACAAACCCCATTGGATAGCATCTTTCTGTCACAAACCCTATTGGACAGTGTGTGTCACAAGACCCTTTGGACAGTGTGTGTGTGTCACAAACCCCATTGCACAGCATGTGTAACAAACCCTATTGGACAGTATCTATGTCACAAACCCCACTGGACAGAGTGTGTGTGTGACACACCCCATTGGACAGCGTGTGTGTCACAAACCCCTTTGGACAATGTTTGTGTCACAAACCCCATTGGACAGCGTGTGTGACATAAACCCCATTGGACAGCGTGTTTGTGTCACAATCGCCATTGGACAGTTTGTGTGTGTCACAAACCACATTGGACAGCGTGTGTGTCACAAACCCCCTGGACACTGTGTGTGTCATAAGCCCCACTGGACAGCCTTTGTGTAACAAACTCCTTTGGACAGTGTGTGTGTCACAAACCCCTTTGGACAGTGTGAATGTCACAATCCCCATTGGACAGCGCCTGTGTCACAAACCCCATTGGACAGCGTGTGTGTCACAAACCCCATTGGATAGCGTGTGTGTGTCACAAAGCCTAATGGACAGCGTTTGTGTCACAAGACCCATTCAACATAGTGTGTGTGTGACACACCCCATTGGACAGCGTGTGTGTCACAAGCCACATTGCAGGGTGTGTGTGTCACAAACACCATTGGACAGTGTGTGTATGTATCAATACCCATTGGACAGTCTGTGTGTCACAAACCCCACTGGACATCGTGTGTGTCACTAACCCCCATGGACACTGTGTGTGTCACAATCCCCAGTGGACAGCGAGTGTGTCACAAACCCCCGTGGACACTCTGTGTGTCATAAACTCCATTGGACAGCGTGTGTGTCATAAACTCCTTTGGACAGTGTGTGTGTCACAAACCCCACTGGACAGTGTGTATGTCACAATCCCCATTGGACAGCGTCTGTGTCACAAACCCCATTGGACAGCGTGTGTGTCACAAACCCCATTGGACAGCGTGTGTGTGTCACAATCCCCATTGGACAGTGTTTGGGTCACAAACCCTATTTGATATAGTGTGTGTCACAAACACCATTGGATAGCGTGTTGGTGTCACAAACCCCATTTGAAAGTGTGTGTGTCACAAACCCCATTGGATAGTGTGTGTGTCACTAGCCCATTGGACAGAGTGTGTGTGTCACAAAACCCACTGGACAGCGTGTGTGTCACAGACCCCATTGGACAGTGTGTGTGTCACAAGCGCCATTGGAATGTGTGTGTGTCACAAACCCAATTGGATAGGGTGTGTGTGTCACAAACCCCATTAGACAGAGTGTGTCACAAACCCCTTTGGATAGAATGTGCGGGTCACAAATCCTATTGGACAGTGTTTATGTCACAATCCCCATTGGACAGCGTCTGTGTCACAAACCCCATTGGACAGTGTGTGTGTCACAAACACCATTGGTCAGCGTGTGTTTGTCACAATCCCCATTGGAAAGTGTATGTGTCACAAACACCATCGGATAGCGTGTGTGTGTCACAAACCCTTTTGGACAGTGTGTGTGTCAGAAACGCCATTGAACAGCGTGAGTGTCACAAACACCCAGGGACAGTGTGCGTGTCAGAAAATCCATTGGACAGAGTTTGAGTCACAAACCCCATTGGACAGCGTGTCACTAGCCCATTGGACAGAGTGTGTGTGTCACAAATCCCACTGGACAGCGAGTTTTTCACGAACCCCATTGGACAGAGTGTGTGTCACAAGCACCATTGGACAGAGTGTGTGTGTCACAAACCCCATTGGAAAGTGCATGTGTCCAAACCCCATTGGATAGCGTGTGTGCCACAAACACCATTGGACATCATGTGTGTGTCACAAACACCCATGGACAGTGTGCGCGTCACAAACCCCATTGGACATCATGTGTGTCACAAACGCTTTTGGACAGTGTGTGTGTCACAAACACCTTTGGACATTGTGTGAGTCACAAACCACTTTGGACAGCGTTTGTGTCATAAACCCCATTGGATATTGCACGTGTGTCACAAACCCCATGGGACAGAGTGCGTGTCACGAACCCCATTGGACAGCGTGTGTGTCACAAGCGCCATTGGACAGAGTGTGTGTCTCACAAACCCCATTGGAAAGTGTATGTGTCACATACCCCATTGGATAGCGTGTGTGTATCACAAACCCTCTTGGTCAGCGTGTGTGTCAAAAAACCCATTGGACAGAGTTTGTGTTTAACAATACCCATCGGACAGTGTGTGTATCACAGACCCCATTGGACAGTTTGTGTGTCACAAACCGTATTGGACAGAGTTTGTGTTTAACAACACCCATTGGACAGTGTGTGTATCACAAACCCCTTTGGACAGTGTTTGTGTCACAAACGTCATTGGACAGCGTGTGTGCCACAGAGACCCATGGACAGTGTGCGTAGTCACAAACCCCATTGGACATCGTGTGTGTCACAAACCCCTTTGGACAGTGTGTGTTTCACAAACCCCTTTGCACAGTGTTTCTCTGTCACAATCTCCATTAGTCAGTGTGTGTTTCACAATACCCATGGGACAGAGTGTGTGTCATGAACGCCATTGGACAGCGTGTGTGTTACAAGCGCCATTGGACAGAGTGTGTGCGTCACAAACCCCATTGGAACGTGTATGCATTACAAAACCCATTGAATAGTGTGTGTGTGTCACAAAACCTACTGGTAAAGTGTGTGTGTCACAAAACCCATTGGACAGCATGCGTGTCACACACACCATTGGACAGTGTGTGTGTAACAAACCCAATTGGTCAGCGTGTGTGTCTCAAACCCCATGGGACAGCGACTGGGTGTCACAAACCCCATTGGATAGTATGTGTCACAAACCCCATTGGATAGCGTGTGTGTGTCTAAAACCCCATTAGAAAGTATGATTGTCACAAACCCCATTGGATAGCATGTGTGTGTCACAAACCCTATTGGACAGCGTGTATTTCACAATCCCCATTAGACAGCGTCTGTGTCACAAATCCCATTGGACAGCGTGTGTGTCACAAACAACCATTGGACAGCGTGTGTAGTGTCACAATTCCCATTGGACAGCGTGTGTGTCATAAACCCCATTGGATATCGTGCGTGTGTCACAAACCCCATTATAAAGTGTGCGTGTCACAAACAACATTGGACATTGTGTGTGTCACAAACCGCAGTGGACAGTGTGTGTGTCACAAACCCCATTGGACAGAGTGTGTGTCACAAGACCCATTGGACAGAGTATATGTGTCACAAACCCCATTGGACAGCGTGTGTGAGTCACAAACCCCATTGGACAGCGTGTGTGTGTCACAATACCCATTGGACAGAGTGTGTGTCACAAACCCCATTTGACAGTGTGTGTGTCACAAGCCCCATTGGACAGAGTGTGTGTGTCACAAACCCCATTGGACAGAGTGTGTGTGTCACAAACCCCATTGGATAGCGTGTGCGTGTCACAAACCCCATTGGATAGCATGTGTTTGTCACAAACCCTATTGGACAGTGTGTATGACACAATCCCCATTGGACAGCGTCTTTGTCACAAACCCAATGGGACAGAGTGTGTGTCACAAACACTATAGGAGAGCGTGTGTGTGTCACAAGCCCATTGGACAGAAGTGTGTGTGTCACAAACTCCACTGGACAGCGTGTGTGTCACAAACCCCATTGGAGAGCGTGTGTGTGTAACAATACCCATTGGACAATGTGTGTGTCACAAACCCCATTGGACAGCGTGTGTGTGTAACAATACCCATTGGACAGTGTGTGTGTGACAAACCCAATTGGATAGCGTGTGTGTCGCAAGCACCATTGGACAGCGTGTGTGTCACAAACACCATTGGACAGCGTGTGTGTGTAACAATACCCGTTGGACAGTGTGTGTGTCACAAATCCCATTGGACAGCGTGTGTGTTGCAAATACCCATGGACAGTGTGCGTGTCAGAAACCCCAATGGACATCGTGCATGTCACAAACCCTTTTGGACAGTTTGTGTGTCACAAACCCCCTTGACAGTGTGTGTGTCACAAACACCCATGGACATTGTGCGTGTAACAAATCCCATTGGACATCGTGTGTGTCACAAACCCCTTTGGAAAGCTTGTGTGTCACAAACCCCTTTAGACAGCGTGTGTGTGTCACAATCCCCATTGGACAGTGTGTGTGTTACAAAACCCATGGAACAGAGTGTGTGTCATGAACCCAACTGGCAGCGTGTGTGTCACAAACCCTATTTTATAGTATGTGTCTCACAAAACCCACTGGACAGTGTGTATGTTCACAAACACCCATGGACAGTGTGCGTGTCACAAAACCCATTGGACATCGTGTGTGTCACAAACCCCTTTGGACAGTGTGTGTGTCACAAACCCCACTGGACGGCTTGTGTGTCACAAACCCCTTTGGACAGTGTGCGTGTCATAAACCCCATTGGACAGCATGTGTGTGTCACAATCCCCAATGGACAGTGTGTGTGTCACAAACCCAATGGAACTAAGTGTGTGTCATGAACGCCATTGGACAGCGTGTGTGTCACAAGCGCCATTGGACAGAGTGTGTGTGTCACAAACCCTATTGGACAGAGTGTAGGTCATAATCCCCATTGGACAGCGTCTGTGTCACAAACCCCATTGGACAGCGTGTGTGTCACAATCCCCATTGGACAGTGTGTGTCTCACAAACACCCATTGACAGTATGTGTGTCACAAACCGCATTGGACATCGTGTGTGTCACAAACCCCCGTGGACTCTGTGTGTGTCACAAACCCCATAGGACAGTGTGTGTGTCACAAACCCCACTGGACGGCGTGTGTGTCACAAACACCCATGGACAATGTGCGTGTCACTAAACCCGTTGTACATCATGTGTGTCACAAACCCTTGTGGACGGTGTGTGTGTCACAAACCCCAATGGACAACATGTGTGTCAAAAACACCCATGGACAGTGTGCGTGTCACAAATCCCATTGGACATCGTGTGTGTCACAAACCTCTTCGGACAATGTGTGTGTCAAAAACTCCATTGGAGAGCATTTTTGTGTCACAATCCCCATTGGACAGTGTGTGTGTCACAAACCCCATTGGAAAGTGCGTGTGTCACAAACCCCGTTGTACATCATGTGTGTCACAAACCCTTTTGAACAGCGTGTGTGTCACAAAAACCCATGGACAGTTTGCGTGTCACAAACCCCATTGGACATCATGTGTGTCACAAACCCCTTTGGAAAGTGTGAGTGTCACAAACCCCATTGGACAGAGTTTGGGTCACAAACCCCATGGGACAGAGTGTGTGTCACGAACCCCTTTGGACAGCGTGTGTGTCACAAGCGCCATTGGAGAGAATGTGTTTCACAAACCCCATGGGACAGAGTGTGTGTCACGAACCCCATTGGATAGCGTGTGTGTTTCACAAACCCTCCTGGTCAGTGTGTGTGTCACAAAACCCATTGGACAGTATGCGTGTCATAAACACCATTGTACATCGGGTGTGTTAAAAACCCAATTGGTCAGCATGTGTGTCACAAACCCCATTGGATAGCATGTGTGTGTCACGAACCGTATTGGAAAGTGTGTGTGTCACAAAATCTGTTAGATAGCCTGTGTTTCACAAACCCCATTAGAAAGACAGTGTGTCACAAACCCCATTGTACAGCATGTGTGTCATGAACCCCATTTGACAGCTTGTGTGTCCCAAGACCTATTGAACAGAGTTTGTGTGTCACAAACCCCATTGGACAGCGTGTGTGTCACAATCCCCATTGGTCAGAGTGTATGTGTCACAAACTCCATCTGGCAGCATGTGTGTCACAAACCTCATTGAACAGCGTTTGTGTCACAATCCCCATTGAACAGAGTGTGTGGGTCACAAACCCCATTGGACAGTGTGTGTTTCACAAACACCATTGGACAGCGGGTGAGTGCTGCAATCCCCATTGGACAGTGTGTATGTCACAAAAACCATTGGATAGCGTGTGTGTCACGAACCCCATTAGAAAGTGCGTGTGTCACAAAACCCATTGGATAGCGTATGTGTGTCACAAACTCTATTGGACAGAGTGTGTGTGTCACACACCACATTGGACAGCGTGTGTGTGTTTAACAATACCCATTGCACAGTGTGTGTGTCACAAAACCCACTGGACAGCGTGTGTATCAAAAACAGCCATGGACAGTGTGAATGTCACAAACCCCACTGGATAACGTGTGTGTCACAAACCCTTTGGACAGTGTGTGTGTCACAAGCACCATTGGACAGTGTGTGTGTCTCAAACCCCATTGGACAGAGTGTGTGTGTCACAAACCCCTTTGGACAGTGTGTGTGTCATAAACCACATTGGACAGCGTGTGTGTTTCACAACCCACATTGGAAAGTGTGTGTGTTTCACAAACCCCTTTGGACAGCGTGTGTGTCACAATCCCCATTGGACACGTGTGTCTCACAAACCCCATTGAACAGAGTGTGTTGGTCACAAAACCCATTGGAAAGTGTGTGTGTTATAAACCCCATTGGACAGCGTGAGTGTCACAATCCCCATTGAACAGCGTATGTTTTTACAAACCCCATTGGACAGTTTGTGTGTGTTACAATACCCATAGGACACTGTGTGTGTCACAAATTCCTTTGGATAAAGTGTGTGTCACAAACCTCATTGGACAGACTCTGTGTCACAAACACCCATGGACAGTGTGCGTGTCAGAAACCCCATTGGAAATCGTCTGTGTCACAAACCCCTTTGGACAGTGTGTTGTCACAGACCCCACTGGAAAGCGTGTGTGTGTCACAATCCCCATTGGATAGTGTGTGTGTCACAAACCACATGGGACAGAGTGTGTGTCAGAAACCCCATTGGACAGCGTGTGTGTCAAAAGCACCATTGGACAGTGTGTGTGTGTCACAAACCCCATTGGGTAGCGTGTGTGTGTAACAAACCCTATTGGACAGTTTGTATTTCACAGTCCCCATTGTACAGCGTCTGTGTCACAAACCCCATTGGACAGCGTGTGTGTTCACAAACACCATTGGACAGCATGTGAAGTGTCACAATCCTCATTGGACAGTGTGTGTGTCACAAAACCCATTGGACAGCGCGTGTGTCACAAAGCCCATTAGAAAGTGCGTGTGTCCCAAACACCATTAGATAGCGTATGTGTTTTCACAAACACTATTGGACAGAGTGTGTGTGTCACACACCAAGTTAGACAGCGTTTGTGACATAAATGCCATTGGATAGCGTGTGTGTGTCACAAACCCCATTGGACATTGTGTGTGTCACAAACCCCATTGGACAGTGTTTGTGTCACAAACCACATTCGACAGAGTTTGTGTTTAACAATCCCCATTGGACAGTGTGTGTATCACAATCCCCATTGGACAGTGTGTGTGTCACAAACATCATTGGACAGCGTGTGTGTCACAAGCACCATTGGACAGAGTGTGTGTGTCACAATCCCCATTGGAAAGTGTATGTGTCACAAACCCCATTGGATTGCGTGTGTGTTCACAAACCCCATTGGACAGCGTGTTTTTTACAAGACCCTTTGGACAGAGTGTGTGTGTAACAATAACCATTGGACAGTGTGTGCGTCAGAAACCCTCTTGGACACTGTGTATGTCACAAACCCCATTGGGCAGTGTGTGTGTAACAAACCCAATTGGTCTGCGTGTGTGTCTCAAACCCCATGGGACAGCGTGTCTGTGACGAACCCCATTGGACACCGCGTGTGCCACAATCCCCATTGGACAGCTTGTGTGTCACAAACCCCATTGGACAGTGTGTGTGTCACAATCCCCTCTGGACAGCGTGTGTGTTCCAAACCCCATTGGACAGCGTGTGTGTCACAATACCCATTGGACACTGTATGTGTCACAAACCCCATTGGATATCGTGTGTGTCACAAGCCCATTGGACAGAGTGTGTGTGTCACAAGCACTATTGGACAGATTGTGTGTGTCACAAACCTCAGGGGACAGCGTGTGTGTGACGAATCCCTTTGGACAGCGCGTGTGTCACAATCCCCATTGTACAGCGTGTGTGTAAAAAACTCCATTGGACAGCGTGTGTGTCACAAACCCCATTGGATAACGTGTGTGTGTCAAAAACCCCATTAGAAAGTATTTGTGTCACAAACCCCATTGGATAGCCTGTGTGTGTCATAAACCCTCTTGGACAGTGTGTATATCACAATCCCCATTGGACAGCGTCTGTGTCACATACCCCATTGGACAGAGTGTGTGTCACAATCCCCGTTGTACAGCGTGTGTGTAAAAAACTCCATTGGACAGCGTGTGTGTCACAAACTCCATTGGATAGCGTGTGTGTGTCAAAAACCCTCTTGGACAGTGTGTTTGTCACAATCCCCATTGGACAGCGTCTGTGTCACAAACCCCATTGGACAGGGTGTGTGTCACAAACCGCATTGGACAGCGTGTGTGCGTCACAATCCCCATTAGACAGCGTGTGTGTCAGAAACCCCTTTGGAGAGTGCGTGTGTCACAAACCACATTGAAGAGCATGTGTGTCACGAACCCCATTGGACAGCGTGTGTGTCACAAGACCAATTGGGCAGAGTTTGTGTGTCACAAACCCCATTGGACAGCTTGTGTGTCACATTCCCCATTGGACAGGGTGTGTGTCACAAACCCCATTGTACAGCGTGTGTGTGTAACAATCCCCATTCGACAATTTGTGTGTCACAAACCACTTGGGACAGAGTGTGTGTCACAAACACTATTGGACAGCGTGTATGTTTCACAAGCCCTTTGGACAGAGTGTGTGTGACACAAAAACCACTGGACAGCGTATGTGTCACGAACCCCATTGAACAGCGTGCGTGTCACAAGCACCATTGGACAGAGTGCGGTGTCACAAACCCCACTGAACAGCGTGTGTGCCACAAGCCCCATTGGACAGAGTGTATGTGTCACAAACCCCATTGGACAGCGTGTGTGTCACAATCCTAATTGGACAGCATGTGTGTCACAAACCCCATTGGACAGTGTGTGTGTCACCATTTCCATTGGATAGCGTGTGTGTCACAAAACCCACTGGACAGCGTGTGTGTCACAAACCCCATTGGACAGCGTGTGTGTCAAATGCCCCATTGGACAGAAAGTTTGTGTCACAAACCCCATTGGACAGTGTGTGTGTCACAATCCCCATTAGCCGGCGTGTGTGTCACAAACCCCATTGGACAGAGTTTGTGTCACAAACCCCATTGGATAGCGTGTGTGTGTCACAATCCCAATCGTATAGTGTGTGTGTCACAAACCCCATTGGACAGTGTGTGTGTCACAAACCCCCTGGACAGCGTGTGTGTCATAAACACCCATGGACAGTGTGCATGTCACAAACCCCATTGGACATCGTGTGCGTCACAAACCCTTTTGGACTTTGTGTGTGTCAGAAACCCCACTCGACAGCGTGTGTGTAAGAAACACCCATGGAGGGTGCGCGTGTCACAAACCCCATTGGACAGCGTGTGCGTCACAAATCCCTTTGGATAGTGTGTGTGTTTCACAAAACCCAGTAAACAGTATGCGTGTCACAAACACCATTGGACAGTGTATGTGTAACAAAACCAATTGGTCAGCGTGTGTGTCACAAACCCAATGGGACAGAGTGTGTGTCACAAACCCCATTGGAAAGTGTGTGTGTCACAAACCCCATTGGACAGCGTGTGTGTTTCACAAAACCCATTAAACAGTATGCGTGTCACAAACCCCATTGGATAGCGTGTGTGTGTCACAAACCCCATTAGAAAGTGTGCGTGTCACAAACCCCATTTGAATGTGTGTGTGTCACAAGCGCCATTGGAAATTGTGTGTGTCACAAACCCAATTGGATAGCGTGTGTGTGTCACAAACCGCTTTAGAAAGTGTGCTTGTCACAAACCCCTTTGGAAAGTGTGTGTGTCACGAACCCTATTGGACAGTGAGTATGTCACAATCCCCATTGGACAGTGTCTGTGCCACAAACGCATTGGACAGCGTGTGTGTCACAAACATCCTGGGACAGCGTGTGTGTGTCACAATCCCCATTGGAAAGTGTATGTTTCACAAACCCCATTGGATACTGAGTGTGTGTTTCACAAACCCTGTTGGACAGTGTGTGTGTCAGAAACCCCACTGGACATCGTGTGTGTCACAAACCCCATTGGACAGCGTGTGTGTCACAAACCCCATTGGACAGAACGTCTGTGTCACAAACTCCTTTGGAAAGTGTGTGTCTCACAAACCCCATTGGATAGTGTGTGTGTGTCACAAACCCTATTGGACAGCATATATGTCACAATCCCCATTGGACAGCGTCTGTGTCACAAATCCCATTGGACAGCGTTTTTGTCACAAACACCTTTGGACAGCGTGTGTGTGTCACAATTCCCATTGGAGAGTGTGCGTGTCACAAAACCCATTGGATAGCGTGTGTGTCACAAACCCCATTAGAAAGTGTGCGTGCCACAAACCCCATTGGATAGCATCTTTCTGTCACAAACCCTATTGGACAGTGTGTGTCACAAGACCCTTTGGACAGTGTGTGTGTGTCACAAACCCCATTGCACAGCATGTGTAACAAACCCTATTGGACAGTATCTATGTCACAAACCCCACTGGACAGAGTGTGTGTGTGACACACCCCATTGGACAGCGTGTGTGTCACAAACCCCTTTGGACAATGTTTGTGTCACAAACCCCATTGGACAGCGTGTGTGACATAAACCCCATTGGACAGCGTGTTTGTGTCACAATCGCCATTGGACAGTTTGTGTGTGTCACAAACCACATTGGACAGCGTGTGTGTCACAAACCCCCTGGACACTGTGTGTGTCATAAGCCCCACTGGACAGCCTTTGTGTAACAAACTCCTTTGGACAGTGTGTGTGTCACAAACCCCTTTGGACAGTGTGAATGTCACAATCCCCATTGGACAGCGCCTGTGTCACAAACCCCATTGGACAGCGTGTGTGTCACAAACCCCATTGGATAGCGTGTGTGTGTCACAAAGCCTAATGGACAGCGTTTGTGTCACAAGACCCATTCAACATAGTGTGTGTGTGACACACCCCATTGGACAGCGTGTGTGTCACAAGCCACATTGCAGGGTGTGTGTGTCACAAACACCATTGGACAGTGTGTGTATGTATCAATACCCATTGGACAGTCTGTGTGTCACAAACCCCACTGGACATCGTGTGTGTCACTAACCCCCATGGACACTGTGTGTGTCACAATCCCCAGTGGACAGCGAGTGTGTCACAAACCCCCGTGGACACTCTGTGTGTCATAAACTCCATTGGACAGCGTGTGTGTCATAAACTCCTTTGGACAGTGTGTGTGTCACAAACCCCACTGGACAGTGTGTATGTCACAATCCCCATTGGACAGCGTCTGTGTCACAAACCCCATTGGACAGCGTGTGTGTCACAAACCCCATTGGACAGCGTGTGTGTGTCACAATCCCCATTGGACAGTGTTTGGGTCACAAACCCTATTTGATATAGTGTGTGTCACAAACACCATTGGATAGCGTGTTGGTGTCACAAACCCCATTTGAAAGTGTGTGTGTCACAAACCCCATTGGATAGTGTGTGTGTCACTAGCCCATTGGACAGAGTGTGTGTGTCACAAAACCCACTGGACAGCGTGTGTGTCACAGACCCCATTGGACAGTGTGTGTGTCACAAGCGCCATTGGAATGTGTGTGTGTCACAAACCCAATTGGATAGGGTGTGTGTGTCACAAACCCCATTAGACAGAGTGTGTCACAAACCCCTTTGGATAGAATGTGCGGGTCACAAATCCTATTGGACAGTGTTTATGTCACAATCCCCATTGGACAGCGTCTGTGTCACAAACCCCATTGGACAGTGTGTGTGTCACAAACACCATTGGTCAGCGTGTGTTTGTCACAATCCCCATTGGAAAGTGTATGTGTCACAAACACCATCGGATAGCGTGTGTGTGTCACAAACCCTTTTGGACAGTGTGTGTGTCAGAAACGCCATTGAACAGCGTGAGTGTCACAAACACCCAGGGACAGTGTGCGTGTCAGAAAATCCATTGGACAGAGTTTGAGTCACAAACCCCATTGGACAGCGTGTCACTAGCCCATTGGACAGAGTGTGTGTGTCACAAATCCCACTGGACAGCGAGTTTTTCACGAACCCCATTGGACAGAGTGTGTGTCACAAGCACCATTGGACAGAGTGTGTGTGTCACAAACCCCATTGGAAAGTGCATGTGTCCAAACCCCATTGGATAGCGTGTGTGCCACAAACACCATTGGACATCATGTGTGTGTCACAAACACCCATGGACAGTGTGCGCGTCACAAACCCCATTGGACATCATGTGTGTCACAAACGCTTTTGGACAGTGTGTGTGTCACAAACACCTTTGGACATTGTGTGAGTCACAAACCACTTTGGACAGCGTTTGTGTCATAAACCCCATTGGATATTGCACGTGTGTCACAAACCCCATGGGACAGAGTGCGTGTCACGAACCCCATTGGACAGCGTGTGTGTCACAAGCGCCATTGGACAGAGTGTGTGTCTCACAAACCCCATTGGAAAGTGTATGTGTCACATACCCCATTGGATAGCGTGTGTGTATCACAAACCCTCTTGGTCAGCGTGTGTGTCAAAAAACCCATTGGACAGAGTTTGTGTTTAACAATACCCATCGGACAGTGTGTGTATCACAGACCCCATTGGACAGTTTGTGTGTCACAAACCGTATTGGACAGAGTTTGTGTTTAACAACACCCATTGGACAGTGTGTGTATCACAAACCCCTTTGGACAGTGTTTGTGTCACAAACGTCATTGGACAGCGTGTGTGCCACAGAGACCCATGGACAGTGTGCGTAGTCACAAACCCCATTGGACATCGTGTGTGTCACAAACCCCTTTGGACAGTGTGTGTTTCACAAACCCCTTTGCACAGTGTTTCTCTGTCACAATCTCCATTAGTCAGTGTGTGTTTCACAATACCCATGGGACAGAGTGTGTGTCATGAACGCCATTGGACAGCGTGTGTGTTACAAGCGCCATTGGACAGAGTGTGTGCGTCACAAACCCCATTGGAACGTGTATGCATTACAAAACCCATTGAATAGTGTGTGTGTGTCACAAAACCTACTGGTAAAGTGTGTGTGTCACAAAACCCATTGGACAGCATGCGTGTCACACACACCATTGGACAGTGTGTGTGTAACAAACCCAATTGGTCAGCGTGTGTGTCTCAAACCCCATGGGACAGCGACTGGGTGTCACAAACCCCATTGGATAGTATGTGTCACAAACCCCATTGGATAGCGTGTGTGTGTCTAAAACCCCATTAGAAAGTATGATTGTCACAAACCCCATTGGATAGCATGTGTGTGTCACAAACCCTATTGGACAGCGTGTATTTCACAATCCCCATTAGACAGCGTCTGTGTCACAAATCCCATTGGACAGCGTGTGTGTCACAAACAACCATTGGACAGCGTGTGTAGTGTCACAATTCCCATTGGACAGCGTGTGTGTCATAAACCCCATTGGATATCGTGCGTGTGTCACAAACCCCATTATAAAGTGTGCGTGTCACAAACAACATTGGACATTGTGTGTGTCACAAACCGCAGTGGACAGTGTGTGTGTCACAAACCCCATTGGACAGAGTGTGTGTCACAAGACCCATTGGACAGAGTATATGTGTCACAAACCCCATTGGACAGCGTGTGTGAGTCACAAACCCCATTGGACAGCGTGTGTGTGTCACAATACCCATTGGACAGAGTGTGTGTCACAAACCCCATTTGACAGTGTGTGTGTCACAAGCCCCATTGGACAGAGTGTGTGTGTCACAAACCCCATTGGACAGAGTGTGTGTGTCACAAACCCCATTGGATAGCGTGTGCGTGTCACAAACCCCATTGGATAGCATGTGTTTGTCACAAACCCTATTGGACAGTGTGTATGACACAATCCCCATTGGACAGCGTCTTTGTCACAAACCCAATGGGACAGAGTGTGTGTCACAAACACTATAGGAGAGCGTGTGTGTGTCACAAGCCCATTGGACAGAAGTGTGTGTGTCACAAACTCCACTGGACAGCGTGTGTGTCACAAACCCCATTGGAGAGCGTGTGTGTGTAACAATACCCATTGGACAATGTGTGTGTCACAAACCCCATTGGACAGCGTGTGTGTGTAACAATACCCATTGGACAGTGTGTGTGTGACAAACCCAATTGGATAGCGTGTGTGTCGCAAGCACCATTGGACAGCGTGTGTGTCACAAACACCATTGGACAGCGTGTGTGTGTAACAATACCCGTTGGACAGTGTGTGTGTCACAAATCCCATTGGACAGCGTGTGTGTTGCAAATACCCATGGACAGTGTGCGTGTCAGAAACCCCAATGGACATCGTGCATGTCACAAACCCTTTTGGACAGTTTGTGTGTCACAAACCCCCTTGACAGTGTGTGTGTCACAAACACCCATGGACATTGTGCGTGTAACAAATCCCATTGGACATCGTGTGTGTCACAAACCCCTTTGGAAAGCTTGTGTGTCACAAACCCCTTTAGACAGCGTGTGTGTGTCACAATCCCCATTGGACAGTGTGTGTGTTACAAAACCCATGGAACAGAGTGTGTGTCATGAACCCAACTGGCAGCGTGTGTGTCACAAACCCTATTTTATAGTATGTGTCTCACAAAACCCACTGGACAGTGTGTATGTTCACAAACACCCATGGACAGTGTGCGTGTCACAAAACCCATTGGACATCGTGTGTGTCACAAACCCCTTTGGACAGTGTGTGTGTCACAAACCCCACTGGACGGCTTGTGTGTCACAAACCCCTTTGGACAGTGTGCGTGTCATAAACCCCATTGGACAGCATGTGTGTGTCACAATCCCCAATGGACAGTGTGTGTGTCACAAACCCAATGGAACTAAGTGTGTGTCATGAACGCCATTGGACAGCGTGTGTGTCACAAGCGCCATTGGACAGAGTGTGTGTGTCACAAACCCTATTGGACAGAGTGTAGGTCATAATCCCCATTGGACAGCGTCTGTGTCACAAACCCCATTGGACAGCGTGTGTGTCACAATCCCCATTGGACAGTGTGTGTCTCACAAACACCCATTGACAGTATGTGTGTCACAAACCGCATTGGACATCGTGTGTGTCACAAACCCCCGTGGACTCTGTGTGTGTCACAAACCCCATAGGACAGTGTGTGTGTCACAAACCCCACTGGACGGCGTGTGTGTCACAAACACCCATGGACAATGTGCGTGTCACTAAACCCGTTGTACATCATGTGTGTCACAAACCCTTGTGGACGGTGTGTGTGTCACAAACCCCAATGGACAACATGTGTGTCAAAAACACCCATGGACAGTGTGCGTGTCACAAATCCCATTGGACATCGTGTGTGTCACAAACCTCTTCGGACAATGTGTGTGTCAAAAACTCCATTGGAGAGCATTTTTGTGTCACAATCCCCATTGGACAGTGTGTGTGTCACAAACCCCATTGGAAAGTGCGTGTGTCACAAACCCCGTTGTACATCATGTGTGTCACAAACCCTTTTGAACAGCGTGTGTGTCACAAAAACCCATGGACAGTTTGCGTGTCACAAACCCCATTGGACATCATGTGTGTCACAAACCCCTTTGGAAAGTGTGAGTGTCACAAACCCCATTGGACAGAGTTTGGGTCACAAACCCCATGGGACAGAGTGTGTGTCACGAACCCCTTTGGACAGCGTGTGTGTCACAAGCGCCATTGGAGAGAATGTGTTTCACAAACCCCATGGGACAGAGTGTGTGTCACGAACCCCATTGGATAGCGTGTGTGTTTCACAAACCCTCCTGGTCAGTGTGTGTGTCACAAAACCCATTGGACAGTATGCGTGTCATAAACACCATTGTACATCGGGTGTGTTAAAAACCCAATTGGTCAGCATGTGTGTCACAAACCCCATTGGATAGCATGTGTGTGTCACGAACCGTATTGGAAAGTGTGTGTGTCACAAAATCTGTTAGATAGCCTGTGTTTCACAAACCCCATTAGAAAGACAGTGTGTCACAAACCCCATTGTACAGCATGTGTGTCATGAACCCCATTTGACAGCTTGTGTGTCCCAAGACCTATTGAACAGAGTTTGTGTGTCACAAACCCCATTGGACAGCGTGTGTGTCACAATCCCCATTGGTCAGAGTGTATGTGTCACAAACTCCATCTGGCAGCATGTGTGTCACAAACCTCATTGAACAGCGTTTGTGTCACAATCCCCATTGAACAGAGTGTGTGGGTCACAAACCCCATTGGACAGTGTGTGTTTCACAAACACCATTGGACAGCGGGTGAGTGCTGCAATCCCCATTGGACAGTGTGTATGTCACAAAAACCATTGGATAGCGTGTGTGTCACGAACCCCATTAGAAAGTGCGTGTGTCACAAAACCCATTGGATAGCGTATGTGTGTCACAAACTCTATTGGACAGAGTGTGTGTGTCACACACCACATTGGACAGCGTGTGTGTGTTTAACAATACCCATTGCACAGTGTGTGTGTCACAAAACCCACTGGACAGCGTGTGTATCAAAAACAGCCATGGACAGTGTGAATGTCACAAACCCCACTGGATAACGTGTGTGTCACAAACCCTTTGGACAGTGTGTGTGTCACAAGCACCATTGGACAGTGTGTGTGTCTCAAACCCCATTGGACAGAGTGTGTGTGTCACAAACCCCTTTGGACAGTGTGTGTGTCATAAACCACATTGGACAGCGTGTGTGTTTCACAACCCACATTGGAAAGTGTGTGTGTTTCACAAACCCCTTTGGACAGCGTGTGTGTCACAATCCCCATTGGACACGTGTGTCTCACAAACCCCATTGAACAGAGTGTGTTGGTCACAAAACCCATTGGAAAGTGTGTGTGTTATAAACCCCATTGGACAGCGTGAGTGTCACAATCCCCATTGAACAGCGTATGTTTTTACAAACCCCATTGGACAGTTTGTGTGTGTTACAATACCCATAGGACACTGTGTGTGTCACAAATTCCTTTGGATAAAGTGTGTGTCACAAACCTCATTGGACAGACTCTGTGTCACAAACACCCATGGACAGTGTGCGTGTCAGAAACCCCATTGGACATCGTCTGTGTCACAAACCCCTTTGGACAGTGTGTTGTCACAGACCCCACTGGAAAGCGTGTGTGTGTCACAATCCCCATTGGATAGTGTGTGTGTCACAAACCACATGGGACAGAGTGTGTGTCAGAAACCCCATTGGACAGCGTGTGTGTCAAAAGCACCATTGGACAGTGTGTGTGTGTCACAAACCCCATTGGGTAGCGTGTGTGTGTAACAAACCCTATTGGACAGTTTGTATTTCACAGTCCCCATTGTACAGCGTCTGTGTCACAAACCCCATTGGACAGCGTGTGTGTTCACAAACACCATTGGACAGCATGTGAAGTGTCACAATCCTCATTGGACAGTGTGTGTGTCACAAAACCCATTGGACAGCGCGTGTGTCACAAAGCCCATTAGAAAGTGCGTGTGTCCCAAACACCATTAGATAGCGTATGTGTTTTCACAAACACTATTGGACAGAGTGTGTGTGTCACACACCAAGTTAGACAGCGTTTGTGACATAAATGCCATTGGATAGCGTGTGTGTGTCACAAACCCCATTGGACATTGTGTGTGTCACAAACCCCATTGGACAGTGTTTGTGTCACAAACCACATTCGACAGAGTTTGTGTTTAACAATCCCCATTGGACAGTGTGTGTATCACAATCCCCATTGGACAGTGTGTGTGTCACAAACATCATTGGACAGCGTGTGTGTCACAAGCACCATTGGACAGAGTGTGTGTGTCACAATCCCCATTGGAAAGTGTATGTGTCACAAACCCCATTGGATTGCGTGTGTGTTCACAAACCCCATTGGACAGCGTGTTTTTTACAAGACCCTTTGGACAGAGTGTGTGTGTAACAATAACCATTGGACAGTGTGTGCGTCAGAAACCCTCTTGGACACTGTGTATGTCACAAACCCCATTGGGCAGTGTGTGTGTAACAAACCCAATTGGTCTGCGTGTGTGTCTCAAACCCCATGGGACAGCGTGTCTGTGACGAACCCCATTGGACACCGCGTGTGCCACAATCCCCATTGGACAGCTTGTGTGTCACAAACCCCATTGGACAGTGTGTGTGTCACAATCCCCTCTGGACAGCGTGTGTGTTCCAAACCCCATTGGACAGCGTGTGTGTCACAATACCCATTGGACACTGTATGTGTCACAAACCCCATTGGATATCGTGTGTGTCACAAGCCCATTGGACAGAGTGTGTGTGTCACAAGCACTATTGGACAGATTGTGTGTGTCACAAACCTCAGGGGACAGCGTGTGTGTGACGAATCCCTTTGGACAGCGCGTGTGTCACAATCCCCATTGTACAGCGTGTGTGTAAAAAACTCCATTGGAAAGCGTGTGTGTCACAAACCCCATTGGATAACGTGTGTGTGTCAAAAACCCCATTAGAAAGTATTTGTGTCACAAACCCCATTGGATAGCCTGTGTGTGTCATAAACCCTCTTGGACAGTGTGTATATCACAATCCCCATTGGACAGCGTCTGTGTCACATACCCCATTGGACAGAGTGTGTGTCACAATCCCCGTTGTACAGCGTGTGTGTAAAAAACTCCATTGGACAGCGTGTGTGTCACAAACTCCATTGGATAGCGTGTGTGTGTCAAAAACCCTCTTGGACAGTGTGTTTGTCACAATCCCCATTGGACAGCGTCTGTGTCACAAACCCCATTGGACAGGGTGTGTGTCACAAACCGCATTGGACAGCGTGTGTGCGTCACAATCCCCATTAGACAGCGTGTGTGTCAGAAACCCCTTTGGAGAGTGCGTGTGTCACAAACCACATTGAAGAGCATGTGTGTCACGAACCCCATTGGACAGCGTGTGTGTCACAAGACCAATTGGGCAGAGTTTGTGTGTCACAAACCCCATTGGACAGCTTGTGTGTCACATTCCCCATTGGACAGGGTGTGTGTCACAAACCCCATTGTACAGCGTGTGTGTGTAACAATCCCCATTCGACAATTTGTGTGTCACAAACCACTTGGGACAGAGTGTGTGTCACAAACACTATTGGACAGCGTGTATGTTTCACAAGCCCTTTGGACAGAGTGTGTGTGACACAAAAACCACTGGACAGCGTATGTGTCACGAACCCCATTGAACAGCGTGCGTGTCACAAGCACCATTGGACAGAGTGCGGTGTCACAAACCCCACTGAACAGCGTGTGTGCCACAAGCCCCATTGGACAGAGTGTATGTGTCACAAACCCCATTGGACAGCGTGTGTGTCACAATCCTAATTGGACAGCATGTGTGTCACAAACCCCATTGGACAGTGTGTGTGTCACCATTTCCATTGGATAGCGTGTGTGTCACAAAACCCACTGGACAGCGTGTGTGTCACAAACCCCATTGGACAGCGTGTGTGTCAAATGCCCCATTGGACAGAAAGTTTGTGTCACAAACCCCATTGGACAGTGTGTGTGTCACAATCCCCATTAGCCGGCGTGTGTGTCACAAACCCCATTGGACAGAGTTTGTGTCACAAACCCCATTGGATAGCGTGTGTGTGTCACAATCCCAATCGTATAGTGTGTGTGTCACAAACACCATTGGACAGCGTGTGTGTCACAAACACCATGGGACAGATTGTGAGTGTCACAAACCCCATTGGATATTGTGTGTGTCACAAACCCCGTTAGAAAGTGTGTGTGTCAAAACCCCATTGGATAGCGTGTGTGTCACAAACCCATTGAACAGCGTTTGTGTCACGAACCCCATCGGACAGAGACTGTAGTCACAGTCCCCATTGGACAGCGTGTGTGTCACAAACCCCATTGGACAGATTGTTTGTCATAAACCCCATTGGACAGCGTGTATGTCAGAAACACCATTGGACAGTGTGTGTGTCAGAAACCCAAATTGGACAGCGTTTGTGTCACAATCCCCAGTGGACAGCGTGTGTGTCAAAACCCAAATGGACAGTGCGTGTGTCTCAAAACCCACTGGATAGCGTGTGTGTCACAAACCCCCCTGGTCAGTGTGTGTGTCACAATCCCCAGGGGACAGCGTGTGTTTCAAAATCCCATTGGACAGTGTGTGTGTCACAAAACCCACTGGAGAGCGTGTGTGTCACAAACAACAATAGACAGTGTGTGTGTCACAAACCCCTTTGGACAGCATGTTCGTGTCACAATCCTATTGGACAGTGTGTGTGTCACAAACACCATGGGACAGATTGTGAGTGTCACAAACCCCATTGGATATTGTGTGTGTCACAAACCCCATTAGAAAGTGAGTGTGTCACAAACCCTATTGGATAGCGTGCGTGTGTCAGAAACCCATTGAACAGCGTGTGTGTCAAGAACCCCATGGACAGAGTCTGTAGACACAATCCCCATTGGACAGCGTGTGTGTCACAAACCCCACTGGACAGATTGTGTGTCATAAACCCCATTGGACAGCGTGTGTGTGTCACAATCCACATTGGACAGCGTGTGTGTCACAAACACCCCTGGTCAGTGTGTATGTCACAATCCCCAGGGGACAGCGTGTGTGTCAAAACCCCATTGCACAGTGTGTGTGTCACAAAACCCACTGGACAGCGTGTATTTCACAAACAACAATATACAGTGTGAGTGTCACAAACCCCTTTGGATAGCGTGTGTGTCACAAACCCCTTTGGGCAGTCTGTGTGTCACAAACCCCATTGGACAGAGTGTGTGTGTCCCAATCCCCATTGGACAGTGTGTGTGTCACAAAACCTATTGAACAACGTGTGTGTCACGAACCCCATTGGACAACATTTGTGTCACAAGCACCATTGGACAGAGAGTGTGTGTCACAAATCCCATTGGAAAGTGTATGTTTCACAAACCCCATTGGATAGCGTGTGTCTGTTACAAACCCTTTTGGACAGTGTTTGTCACAAAACCAACAGGACACCGTGTGTCTTCACAAACCCTATTGGACAGCGTGTTTGTCACAATCCCCATTTCACAGTGTGTGTGTCACAAACACCATTGGACAGCGTGTGTGTGTAACAATACCCATTGGACATCGTGTGTGTCACAAACCCCTTTGGACAGTGTGTGTGTCACAAACCCCATTGGACAGCGTGTGTGTGTCCCAATCCCCATTGGACAGTGTGTGTGTCACAAACCCCATTGGAAAGTGTGTGTTACATACCCTATTGGACAGTGTGTGTGTCACAAACCGCATTGGATAGCGTGTGTGTGTCCGAAACCCTATTGGACAGTGTGTAGGTCACAATCCCCATTGGACAGCGTCTGTGTCACAAACCCCATTGGACAGCGTGTCTCTGTCACAATCCCCATTGGACAGTGTGTGTGTCAAAAAACCCACTGGACAGCGTGTGTGTCACAAAACCCCCTGGACAGAGTGTGTGTCACAAACCCCAGTGGACAGCGTGTGTTTGTCACAATCCCCATTGGACAGTGTGTGTGTCACAAATATCACTGGACAGCGTGTGTGTCACAAGCCCATTGGTCAGAGTGTGTGTGTCACAAAACCCACTGGACAGCGTGTGTCACGAACCCCATTGGACAGCGTGTGTGTCACAAGCACCATTGGACAGAGTGTGTGTGTCACAAACCCCATTAAAATGTGTATGTGTCGCAAACCCCGTTGGATAGCGTGTGTGTTCACAAACCCCATTGGACAGCGTGTTTTTCACAAGAGCCATTGGACAGAGTGCGTGTGTCACAAAGCCCATTGGACAGCGTGTGTGTCACAAACCCCATTGGACAGAGTTTGTGTCACCAACCCCCGTGGACACTGTGTGTGTCACAAACGCCATTGGACATTGTGTGTGTCACAAACTCCACTGGACAGCGTGTATGTCACAAACACCCATGGACAGTGTGCGTGTCACAATCCCCATTGGAGAGCGTGTGTGTCAGAAACCCCTTTGGACAGTGTGTGTGTCACAAACACCCATGGACAGTGTGCGTGTCACAAACCCCATTGGGCATCGTGTGTGTCACAAACATCTTTGGACAGTGTGTGTGTCACAAACCCCATTGGACAGCGTGTGTGCGCCACAATCCCCATTGCACAGTGTGTGTGTCACAAACCCCATGGGACAGAGTGTGTGTCACGAACCCCATTGGTCAGCGTTTGTGTCACAAGCGCCATTGGACAGAGTGTGTGTCACAAACCCCGTTGGACAGCGTGTAGTTTCAGAAACCCCTTTGGACAGTGTGTGTCACAAATCCCATTGGACAGCGTGTGTGTGTCACAAAGCCCATTTGACAGTGTTTGTGTCACAAACCCCATTGAACAGCGTGTGTGTGTAAGAATACCCATTGGACAGTGTGTGTGTCACAAACCCTTCGGACAGCGTGTGTGTCACAAACCCCCGTGGACACTGTGTGTGCCACGAATGCCATTGGACAGTGTGTGTGTCACAATCCCCAGTGGACAGTGTGTGTGTCAAAAACCCCAATGGACAGCGTGTGTGTGTCACAAAACCTCCTGGTCAGTGTGTGTGTCACAAACCGCATTGGACAGCGTGTGTGTGTCACAAACCCCATGGGGCAGCGTGTGTGTGTCACAAACCATATTGGAAAGTGTGTGCGTCACAAACCCCATTGGATAGCGAGTGTGTGTCACAAATCCTATTGAACAGTGTGTAGGTCACAATCCCCATTGGACAGCGTCTGTGTCACAAAACCCATTGGACACCATGAGTGTGTAACAATACCCATTGGACAGTGTGTGTGTCACAAAGCCCATTGGACAGCGTGTGTGTGTCACAAACTCTCCTGGTCAGTGTGTGTGTCACAAACCCCATTGGACAGAGTGTGTGTCACAAAGCCCTTTGGACAGTGTGTGTGTCACAAACCCCATTGGACAGCGTGTGTGTGTCCCAATCCCCTTTGGACAGTGTGTGTGCCACAAAACCCATTGGACAGCGTGTTTCTCAGAGGCACCATTGTACAGAGTGTGTGTATCACAAGCCCCATTGGAAAGTGTGTGTATCACAAACCCCATTGGATAGAGTTTGTGTGTCACAAACCCTATTAGACAGTGTGTGTGTCACAAGCCCCATTGGACAGCCTGTGTTTCACAAACACCATTGGACAGCGTCTGAGTGTAACAAACCCCATTGGACAGCATGTTTGTCACAAACCGAATTGGACAGTGTGTGTGTCACAAACCCCATTGGACAGCGTGTGTGTGTAACAATACGATTGGACAGTGTGTGTGTCACAAAACCCATTGGACAGAGTGTGTGTCACAAACCCCATTTTATAGCGTGTGTGTGTCAAAAACCCCATAAGAAAGCATGTGTTTCACAAACCCCTTTGGACAGCATGTGTGTGTCACAAACCCCATTGGAAAGTGTGTTTGTCACAAACCCCATTGGACAGCGTGGGTGTGTCACAAACCCTATTAGAAAGTGTGCATGTCACAAACCCCATTGGACAGTGTGTGTGTGGCACAAATCCCATTGGACAGCGTGTGTGACACAAACCCCATTGGATACCGTGTATGTGTCAAAAACCCCATTAGAAAGTATGCGTTTCACAAACCACATTGTAATGCATGTGTGTGTCACAAACCCTATTGGACAGTGTGTATGTCACAATCCCCTTTGGGCAGCGTGTGTGTCACAAACCCCCGTATACACTGTGTGTGTCACAAACCCCATTGGACAGTTTCTCAAAACCCACTGGACAGCGTGTGTGTCACAAACCCCATTGGACAGCGTATGTGTCACAAGCCCCTTTGGACAGCGTGTGTGTCACAAACACCATTGGACAGCTTGTGTGTCACAAACCTCGCAGACACTGTATGTGTCACAAACCCCACTGGACAGTGTGCGTGTCATAAACCCCTCTGGACAGCGTGTCTGTCACAAACTCCATTAGAAAGTGTGTGTGTCACAAAACCCATAGGAAAGTGTGTGTGTAACAAACCCCATTGGACAGCATGTGTGTCTCAAACCCCATTGGACAGGTGTGTGTTTCACAAACCCCATTGGACAGCGTGTATGTCACAATCCCTGTTGGACAGCGAGTGTGTCAGAAACCCCATTGCACAGAGTGTGCGTGTCACAAACTCCATTAGAAAGTGTGTGTGTCACAAACCCCATTGGATAGCGTGTGTGTGTCACAAACTCTATTGGTCAGTGTGTGTGTCACAACCCCCATTGGACAGCGTGTGTGTGTAACAATAATCATTGGACTGTGTGTGTGTCACAAACCCCATTGGACAGCATGTGTGTGTAACAATACCCATTGGACAGTGAGTGTGTCACAAACACCATTGGACAGCGTGTGTGTCACAAACCCCATGGGACAGCGTGTGTGTGTCACAAACCCCATTGGAAACTGTGTGTGTCACAAACCCCATTGGACAGCGTGTGTGTCACAAACCCCACTGGACAGCGTGTGTGTCACAAACACCCATGTACAGTGTGCGTGTCAGAAACCCCATTGGACATCGTGTATGTCACAAACCCCATTGGACAGCGTGTGTGTTTCACAATCCCCATTGGTCAGTGTGTGTGTCACAACCCCCATTGGACAGCGTGTGTGTGTAACAATAATCATTGGACAGCGTGTGTGTCACAAACCCCTTTGGACAGTGTGTGTGTCAGAAACCCCATTGGACAGAGTGTTTGTTTCACAAACCCCATTAGACACCGTGTGCATCACAAACCCCACTGGACAGTGTGGGTGTCACATAACCCATTGGTCATCGTGTGTGTCACAAACCCCTTTGGACAGTGTGTGTGTCACAAAGCCCACTGGACAGCGTGTGTGTCAAAATCCCATTTGGAAAGTGTGTATGTGTCACAAACCCCATTGGACATCGTGTTTGTCACAAACCCCTTTGGACAGTGTGCGTGTCACAGACCCTTTGGACATCGTGTTTGTCACAAACCCCTTCGGACATCGTGTGTGTCACAATCCCCATTGTACAGTGTTTGTGTGTCACAAACACATTGGACAGTGTGCGTGTCACAAACCGCTCTGGACAGCGTGTGTGTGACAATCCCCATTGCACAGCGTGTGTGTTATAAACCCCATGTGGACACTGTGTGTGTCACGAATGCCATTGTGCAGAGTGTGTGTCACAAACCCCCCTGGACAGTGTGTGTGTCACATTCCCCATTGTACAGTGTGTATGTGTCACAAACACCATTGGACAGTGTGTGTGTCAAAAACCCCAATGGACAGCGTGTGTGTGTCACAAAACCTCCTGGTCAGTGTGTGTGTCACAAACCCCATTGGACAGCGTGTGTGTCACAAGCCCCTTTGGTCAGCGTGTGTGTGCCACAATCTGCTTTGGACAGTGTGTGTGTCAGAAAACCCACTGGACACCGTGTGTGTCACAAACCCTATTGGACAGTGTGCGTGTCACAAAACCCACTGGACAGCGTGTGTGTCACAAACACCAGTGGACAGCGTGGGTGTCTCAAACCCCTTTGGACAGAGTGTGTGTGTCACAAACCCCATTGGACAGCATGTGTGTCACAAGCCCCATTGGACAGCGTGTGTGTCACAAACACCATTGGACAGCGTGTGTGTGTCAAAATCCCCATTAGAAAGTATGTGTATCACAAACCCCTTTGGACAGCGTGTGTGTGTCACAAACCCTATTGGACAGCGTGTGTGTCACAAACCCTCGGAGACACTGTATGTGTCACAAACCCCATTGGACAGTGTGCGTGTCACAAACCCCTCTGGACAGCGTGTGTGTCACGATCCGCATTGCACAGCGTGTGTGTCAGAAACCCCATTGGACAGAGTGTGTGTGTCACAAACCCCATTAGACATCGTGAGTGTCACAAACCCTTTTGGACAATGTGTGTATCACAAACCCCACTGGACAGTGTGCGTGTCATCTAACCCATTGGACATCGTGTGTGTCACAAACCCCTTTGGACAGTGTGTTTGTCACAAACCCTATTGGACAGCGTGTGTGTCACAATCCCAATTGTACAGTGTGTATGTGTCACAAACCCCATTGGACAGTGAGAGTGTCACAACCCCCATTGGACAGCGTGTGTGTGTCAAAATCCTATTGGACAGTGTGTGTGTCACTAACCCCATGGGACAGCGTGTCTGTCACAAACTCCATTAGAAAGTGTGTGTGTCACAAAACCCATAGGAAAGTGTGTGTGTAACAAACCCCATTGGACAGCGTGTTTGTGTCACAAACACGACTGGACAGCGTGGGTGTCTCAAACCCCATTGGACAGCGTGTGTATCACAAACCATGTTGGACAGTGTGTGTGTCACAAACCCCATTGCACAGAGTGTGCGTGTCACAAACTCCATTAGAAAGTGTGTGTGTCACAAACCCCATTGAACAGCGTTTGTGTGTAACAATAATCATTGGACTGTGTGTGTGTCACAAACCCCATTGGACATCGTGTGTGTGTAACAATACCCATTGGACTGTGTGTGTGTCACAAACCCCACTGGACAGCGTGTGTGTCACAAACCCCATGGGACAGCGTGTGTGTGTCACAAACCCCATTGGAAACTGTGTGTGTCACAAACCCCATTGGACAGCGTGTGTGTCACAAACCCCACTGGACAGCGTGTGTGTCACAAACACCCATGTACAGTGTGCGTGTCACAAACCCCATTGGACATCGTGTATGTCACAAACCCCATTGGACAGTGTGTGTGTTTCACAATCCCCATTGGACAGTGTGTGTGCCACAAACCCCATGGGACAGAGTTTGTGTCACAAACCCTATTGTACAGCGTACGTGTCACAAACACCATTGGACAGTGTGTGTGAAAAGCCCATTGGACAGAGTGTGTGTGTCACAAAACTCACTGGACAGCGTGAGTGTCACAATCCCCATTGGACAGCATGTGTGTCACAAACCCCATTGGACAGAGTTTTCGTCACAAACCCCATTGGACAGCGTGTGTGTCACAAAACCTTCTGGTCAGTGTGTGTGTCACAAACCCCATTGGACAGTGTTTGTTTCACAAACCCCATTGGACAGTGTGTGTCTGTCACAAACCCCATTATAAAGTGGGCGTGTCACAAACCGCGTTGGATAGCGTGTGTGTGTCACAAACCCTAATGGAGTGCGTGTGTGTCAAAAACAGCATTGGAGAGAGTGTGTGTCACAAACACCACTGGACAGCGTGTGTGTGTCACAAACCCTCCTGGTCAGTGTGTGTGTCATAAACCCCATTGGGCAACGTGTGTGTCACAAGCCCCTTTTGACAGAGGGTGTGTCACAAACACCTTTGGATAGTGTGTGTGTCACAAACCCCATTGGACAGCGTGTGTGTGTCACAAACTCTCCTGGTCAGTGTGTTTGTCACAAACCCCATTGGACAGCGTGTGTATCACAAACCCCTTTGGACAGCGTGTGTGTGTCACAAACCCTCCTGGTCAGTGTGTGTGTCACAAACCCCATTGGACAGCGTGTGTGTCACAAACCCCATTGGAAAGTGTGTGTGTCACAAACCCCATTGGATAGTGTGTGTGTGTCACAAACCCCATTATAAACTGGCCGTGTCAAAAACCCCATTGGATAGGCTGTGTGTGTCACAAACCCCATTGGATAGCGTGTGTGGGTCACAAACCCTATTGGACAGGGTGTGTGTCAGAAACCCCACTGTACAGCGTGTGTACAACGATCCCCATTGGACAGAGTGTGTGTACCAAGACCCATTGGACAGCGTGTGTGTCACAAACCCCATTGGACAGTGTGTGTGTCACAAACCCCATTGGACAGCGTATGTGTGTAACAATACCCATTGGACTGTGTGTGTGTCACAAAACCCATTGGACAGCGTGTGTGTGTAACAATCCCCATTGGACAGTGTGTGTGTCACAAACCCCATTCGACAGCATGTGTGTCATAAACCCCCGTGGACACTGTGTGTGTCACGAATGCCATTGAACAGTGTGTGTGTCTCAAACCCCCCTGGACAGTGTGTGTGTAACAAAACCCACTGGACAGCGTTTTTGTCACAAGCCCATTGCACGACGTGTGTGTCACAAACCCCTTTGGACAGCGTGTGTGGGTCACAAACCCCACTGGACAGCGTGTGTGACACAAACACCCATGTACAGTGTGCGTGTCACAAACCCCATTGGATATCGTGTGTTTCACAAACGCCATTGGACAGCGTGTGTGTTTCAAAATCCCCGTTGGACAGTGTCTGTGCCACAAACCCCATGGGACAGAGTTTGTGTCACAAACCATATTGGACAGCGTGTGTGTCACAAACACCATTGGACAGTGTGTGTGACAAGCCCATTGGAAAGAGTGTGTGTGTCACAAAACCCACTGGACAGCGTGAGTGTCATAGTCACCATTGGACAGCGTGTGTGTCACAAACCCCATTGGACAGAGTTTGTGTCACAAACCCTATTGCACAGCGTGTGTGTCACAATCCCCATTGGACAGTGTGTGTGTCACAAACCCCACTGGATAGCGTGTGTGTGTCAGAAACCCTCCTGGTCAGTGTCTGTGTCACAAACCCCACTGGACACTGTGTGTGTCACAAAGCCCATTAGATAGCGTGTGGGTGTCACAACCTCATTATAAATTGTGCGTGTCACAAACCCCAGTGGATAGCGTGTGTGTCGCAAACCCTATTGGACAGTGCGTAGGTCACAATCCCATTGGACAGCGTCTGTGTCAAAAACCCCTTTGGACAGCGTGTGTGTCACTAACACCATTGGACAGAGTTTGTGTCACAAACGTCATTGGACAGAGTGTGTGTCACAAACCCTTTGACCAGTGTGTGTATCACAAACCCTTCGGACAGTGTGTGTGTCACAAACCACATTGGACAGCGTGTGTGTGTCACAAACCCTCCTGGTCAGTATTTGTGTCACAAACCCCATTGGACAGCGTGTAGTTTCAGAAACCCCATTGGACAGTGTGTGTCACAAATCCCATTGGACAGCGTGTGTGTCACAAACCCCATTTGACAGCGTGTGTGTGTCACAATCCCCACTGGTCAGTGTGTGTGTCACAAAACGCATTGGACAGCGTGTGTGTCACAAACCCCATTGGATAGCGCGTGTGTGTCACAAACTCTATTGGACAGTGTGTAGGTCACAATCCCCATTGGACAGCGTCTGTGTCACAAACCCCATTGAACAGGGTGCGTGCCACAAACACCATTGGACAGAGTGTGTGTGTCACAATCCCAATTGGAAAGTGTGTGTGTCACAAAACCCATTGGATAGCCTGTGTGTCACAAACACCATTGGACAGTGTGTGTGTAACAAACCCAATTGGTCAGCGTGTGTGTCACAAATCCCATGGGACAGAGTGTGTGTGTCACAAACCCCATTGGAAAGTGTGTGTCACAAACCCCATTGGACAGGGTGTGTGTCACAATCCCTATGGGACTGAGTGTGTCTCACGAACCCCATTGGACAGTCTGTGTGTCACAAGTGCCATTGGACAGAAAGTGTGTATCTCACAAACCCCATTGGAAAGTGTAGGTGTCACAAACCCCATTGGACAGCGTGTGCATGTCACAAACCCTCCTGGTCAGCGTATGTGTCACAAACCCCATGGGACTGCGTGTGTGCGTCACAAATATAATTGGACAGCGTGTGGGTCACAATCCCCATTGGATAGCGTGTGTGTGTCACAAACCCCATTAGAAATTGTGTGTGTCACAAAACCCATTGGAAAGTGTGTCTGTCACAAACCTCATTGGACAGCATCTGTGTCACAAACCCCATTGGACAGCACGTGTGTCACAAGACCTATTGGACAGAGTGTGTGTGTCACAAACCCCATTGGACAGCGTGTGTGTCACAATCCCCATTGGACAGTGTGTGTGTCACAAACCTCATTGGACAGACTTTGTGTGTCACAAACCATATTGGACAGAGTTTGTGTTAAACAACACCCATTGGACAGCGTGTGTGTCACAAACCCCGTGGACAATGTGTGTATCTCGAACGCCATTGGACAGTGTGTGTGTCACAAACCCCATTGGACATCGTGTGTGTCACAAACCCTTTTGGACAGTGTGTGTGTCACAAACCCCACTGGGCAGTGTGTGTGTGTCACAATCCCCATTGGACTGCGTGTGTGTCACAAACGCAATGGGACAGAGTGTGTGCCACGAACCCCATTGGACAGCGTGTGTGTCACAAGCGCCATTGGAGAGAGTGTGTGTTACAAACCCCATTGGAAAGTGTATGTGTCACAAACCCCATTGGATAGCGTGTGTGTGTCACAAACCCTCCTGGTCAATGTGTGTGTCACAAAACCCATTGGACAGCATGCGTGTCACACACACCGTTGGACAGTGTGTGTGTAACAAACCCAATTGGTCAGCGTGTGTATCTCAAACCCCATGGGACAGCGACTGGGTTTCACAAACCCCATTGGATAGTATGTGTTACAAACCCCATTGGATAGCGTGTGTGTGTCTAAAACCCCATTAGAAAGTATGATTGTCACAAACCCCATTGGATAGCATGTTTGTGTCACAAACCCTATTGGACAGTGTGTATTTCACAATCCCCATTAGACAGCGTCTGTGTCACAAACCCCATTGGGCAGCGTGTATGCCACAAACAACCATTGGACAGCGTGCGTAGTGTCACAATCCCCACTGTACAGCGTGTGTGTCATAAACCCCATTGGATAGCGTGTGTGTGTCACAAACCCCATTATAAAGTGTGCGTGTCACAAACCCCATTGGACATTGTGTGTGTCACAAACCCCCGTGGACACTGTGTGTGTCACAAACAGCCATGGACAGTGTACGTGTCTCAAACCCCATTGGACAGCGTGTGTGTCACAAACACCCATGGACAGTGTGTGTGTCACAAATCCCTTTGGACAGTGTGTGTGTCAAAAGAATCATTGGACAGCGTGAGTGTGTCACAAACCCCTTTGGATAGCATGTGTGTGTCACAATCCCCATTGGACAGTGTGTGTGTCACAAACCCCATGGGAGAGAATGTCTGTCACGAACCCCATTGGACATCGTGCGTGTCACAAGCCCCACTGGACAGAATGTGTGAGTCACAAACCCCATTAGAAAGTGTGCGTGTCACAAACCCCTTTGGATAGCATGTGTGTGTCACAAACCCTATTGGACAGTGTGTATGACACAATCCCCATTGGACAGCGTCTTTGTCATAAACCCCATGCTACAGAATGTGTGTCACAAACACTATTGGACAGCGTTTGTGTGTCACAAACCCATTGGAAAGAGTGTGTGTGTCACAAAACCCACTGGACAGCGTGTGTGTCACAAACCCCATTGGACAGTTTGTGTGTCACAAACCCCATTGGACAGACTTTGTGTGTAACAATACCCATTGGACAGTGTGTGTATCACAAACCCCATTTGACAGTTTGTGTGTCACAAACCATATTGGACAGAGTTTGTGTTTAACAACACCCATTGGACAGCGTGTGTGTCACAAACCCCGTGGACAATGTCTGTGTCGCGAACGCCGTTGGACAGTGTGTGTGTCACAAACCCCATTGGACATCGTGTGTGTCACAAACCCTTTTGGACAGTGTGTGTGTCACAAACCCCACTGGGCAGCGTGTGTGTGTCACAATCCCCACTGGACTGCGTGTGTGTCACAAACGCAATGGGACAGAGTGTGTGCCACGAACCCCATTGGACAGCGTGTGTGACACAAGCGCCATTGGAGAGAGTCTGTGTGTCACAAACCCCATTGGAAAGTGTTTGTGTCACAAACCCCATTGGATAGCCTGTGTGTGTCACAAACCCTCCTAGTCAATGTGTGTGTCACAAAACCCATTGGACAGCATGCGTGTCACAAACACCATTGGACAGTGTGTGTGTAACAAACCCAATGGGACAGCGTGTGTGCGTCACATGCCCCATTGGAAAGTGTGAGTGTCACAAACCCCATTGGACAGAGTTTGTGTTTAACAATACCCATTGGACAGTGTGCGTGTCACAAACCCCATTGGACATCGTGTGTGTCACAAACCCCTTTGGACAGTGTGTGTGTCACAAACCCCATTGCACAGTGTTTGTGTGTCACAGTCCCCATTGGTAAGTGTGTATGTCACAATACCCATGGGACAGAGTGTGTGTCACGAACCCCATTGCACAGCGTGTGTGTCACAAGCGCCATTGGACAGAGTGTGTGCGTCACAAACCCCATTGGAATGTGTATGCGTTACAAAACCCATTGAATAGTGTGTGTGTGTCACAAACCCACCTGGTAAAGTGTGTGTGTCACAAAACCCATTGGACAGCATGCGTGTCACACACAGCGTTGGACAGTGTGTGTGTAACAAACCCAATTGGTCAGCGTGTGTGTCTCAAACCCCATGGGACAGCGACTGGGTGTCACAAACCCCATTGGATAGTGTGTGTCACAAACCCCATTGGATAGCGTGTGTGTGTCTAAAACCCCATTACAAAGTATGATTGTCACAAACCCCATTGGATAGCATGTGTGTGTCACAAACCCCATTGGACAGCGTGTGTGTCACAAACACCCATGGACAGCGTGTGTGTCACAAACTCCTTTGGACAGTGTGTGTGTCAAAAGAATCATTGGACAGCGTGTGTGTGTCACAAACCCCTTTGGATAGCATGTGTGTGTCACAATCCCCATTGGACAGTGTGTGTGTTCACAAACCCCATTGGACATTGTGTGTGTCACAATACCCATTGGACAGTGTGTGTATCACAATCCCCATTGGACAGTGTGTGTGTCACAAACCATATTGAACAGAGTTTGTGTTTAACAGTACCCATTCGCAGTGAGTGTGTCGCAAACCGCATTCGACAGCGTGTGTGTCAAAAAACCCCATGGAATATGTGTGTGTCACGAACGCCATTGGACAGTGTGTGTGTCACAAGCCCCCCTGGAGAGTGTGTATGTCACAGTCCCCAGTGGACAGCGTGTGTGTCAAAACCCCGTTGGACAATCTGTGTGTCACAAAAAGCCGTGGACAGTGTGAGTTTCACAAACCCCTTTGGATAGCGTGTGTGTCAGAAACCCCTTAGGAAACTGTATGTGTCACAAACCCCATTGGATTGCGTTTGTGTGTCACAAACCCTATTGGACAGTGTGTGTGTCAGAAACTCCACTGAACAGCGTGTGCTTCACAAACCCTATTGGACAGCGTGTGTGTGTCACAATACCCATTGGAAAGTGTGTGTGTCACAAACTGGATTGGACATGGTTTGTGTCACAAACATCATTGGACAGCGTGTGTGTCACAAGCCCATTGGACAGAGTGTGTGTGTTACAAAACCCTTTGGACAGTGTGTGTGTCACAAACCCCATTGTACAGCGTGTGTGTGTCACAATCCCCACTGTACAGTGTGTGTGTCACAAACCCCTTTGGACAGTGTGTGTGTCACAGACCCCTCAGTACAGGGTGTGTGTCACAAATCCCATGGGACAGTGTGTGTGTCACAATCCCCATTGAACAGTGTGTGTGTGTCACAAACCCTTTTGGACTTTGTGTGTGTCAGAAACCCCACTGGACAGCGTGTGTGTCACAAACACCCATGGAGGGTGCGCGTGTCACAAACCCCATTGGACATTGTGTGTGTCACAAACCCCTTTGGACAGTGTGTGTGTCACAAACCCCACGGGACAGAGTGTGTGTAATGAACCTCATTGGACAGTGTATGTGTAACAAAACCAATTGGTCAGCGTGTGTGTCACAAACCCCATGGGTCAGAGTGTGTGTCATGAACCCCATTGGACAGCGTGTGTGTTACAAGCGGCATTGGACAGAGTGTGTGTCACAAAACCAACTGGATAGCGTGTGTGTCACAAACCCCTTTGGACATCGTGTGTGTCACAAGCCCCATTGGACTTCGTGTGTGTCATAAACCTCGTTGGACAGAGTTTGTGTCACAAACTCCCGTGGACACTGTGTGTGTCACAAAGCCCATTGGACAGTGTGTGTGACACAAACCCCATTGGACACCGTGTGTGTCACAAACCCCTTTGGACAGTGTGTGTGTCACAAACCCCGTTGGACAGAGTTTGTGTCACAAACCACCTTGGACACTGTGTGTGTCACAAACCCCATTGGACAGTGTGTGCGTCACAAACTCCCTGGACAGTGTGTGTGTCACAAACACCCATTGACAGTGTGCGTGTCTCAAACCCCATTGGACATCGTGTTTGTCACAAACCCCTTTGGACTGTGTGTGTGTCACAAACACCATTGGACAGAGTATGTGTCACAAGCCCCATTGGACAGAGTGTATGTGTCACAAAGCCCATTGGACAGCGTCTGTGTCACAATCCCCATTGAACAGCGTATGTGTCACAAATCCCATTGGACAGGGTGTGTGTGTCACAATACACATTGGACAGTGTGTGTGCCACAAAGCTCATTGGACAAAGTTTCTGTCACAAACCGCCGTGGACACGGTGTGTGTCACAAACACCCATGGACATGGTGCGTGTCACAAACCCCATTGGACATCGTGTGTGTCACAAGCGCCTTTGGACAGTGTGTGTGTCACAAACACCATTGGACAGCATGTGTGTCACAAACACCCATGGACAGTGTGTGTGTCACAAACACTATTGGTCAGCGTGTGTGTGTCACAAGCCCATTGGACAGAGTGTGTGTGTCACAAAACCCACTGGACAGCGTGTGTGTAACGAACCCCATTGGACCGCTTGTGTGTCACAAGCACCGTTGGACAGACTGTTGTGTCACAATCCCCATTAGACAGCATGTGTGTCACATACCCCATTGGACAGTGTGTGTGTGTCACAATCCCCATTTGATAGAGAGTGTGTGTCACAAACCCCATTAGAATGTATTCGTGTCAAAAACCCCATTGGACAGTGTGTGGTGTCACAATCCCCATTGGCCATCGTGTGTATCACAAACCCCATTGGACAGTGTGTGTGTGTCACAATCCCCATTTGATAGAGAGTGTGTGTCACAAACCCCATTAGAATGTATTCGTGTCAAAAACCCCATTGGACAGTGTGTGGTGTCACAATCCCCATTGGCCATCGTGTGTATCACAAACCCTATTGGACAGTGTGTGTGTCACAAAACCCACTGGATAGCATGTATGTCACAAATGCCATTGGACAGCGTGTGTGTCACAAGCCCCTTTGGACAGCGTGTGTGTCACAAACCCCTTTGGACAGTGTGTGTGTCACAAACCCCATTGGACAGCGTGTGTGTGTCACAATCCCCATTAGAAAGGATGTGTGTCACAAACCCCATTGTATAGCATGTGTGTGTCACAAACCCTATTGAACAGCGTGTGTGTTTCACAAACCCCATTGGAGAGCGTGTGCGTCACAAACCCCATTGGACAGTGTGTGTGTAATAAACCCCATTGGACAACGTGTGTGTGTCACAAGCCCCATTGGACAGTGTGTGTGTCAAAAACCCCATGGGACAGAGTGTGTGTCACAAACACTATTGGTCATCGTGTGTGTGTCACAAACCCCACTGGACAGCGTGTGTGTCTCGAACCCCATTGGACAGCGTGTGTGTCACAAACCCCATTGGACAGCGTGTGTGTGTCAAAAACCCTCCTGTTCAGTGTGTGTTTACAAAACACATTGGACGTCATGCGTATTACAAACACCATTGGGCAGCGTGTGTGTGTCAGAAACCCCATTGGAAAGTGTGTGTCACAAACCGCATTGGATAGCGTGTGTCTGTCAAAAACCCCATTAGAAGGTATGTGTGTCACAATCCCCATTGGACAGAGTTTGTGTCACAAGCACCATTGGACAGAGTGTGTGTGTCACAAACTCCACTGGACAGCGTGTGTGTCACAAACACCCATTGACAGTGTGCGTGTTACAAACCCATTGGACATCGTGTGTGTCACAAACCCCTTTGGACAGTGTGTGTGTCACAAACACCATTGGACATCGTGTGTGTCACAAACCCCATTGGAAAGCGTGAGTGTGTCACAAGCGCCATTGGACAGACTTTGTGTTTCAGAAAAGCCATGGGACAGCGTGTGTGTCACAAGCGCCATTGGACAGAGTGTGTGTGTCACAAACCCCATTAGAAAGTGTGCGTGTCACAAACCCCATTGGATAGCGTGTGTGTCACAAACACTATAGGACAGCGTGTGTGTGTCAGAAGCACCACTGGACAGAGTGTGGTGTCACAAACCCCATTGGATAGCATGGGTGTGTCACGAACCCTATTGGACAGTGTGTGTGTCACAGTCCCCATTGGACAGGGTGTGTGTGTCACAATAGCCATTGGACAGTGTGTGTGTCACAAACCTCATTGGACAGAGTTTGTGTCACAAACCCCCGTGGAAACTGTGTGTGTCACAAACCCATTTGGACAGCGTGTGTGTCACAAACTCCACTGGACAGCTTGTGTGTCACAAACACCCATGGACAGTGTGCGTGTCACAAACCCCATTGGACATTGTGTGTGTCACAAACCCCTTTGGACAGTGTGTGTGTCACAAACACCATTGGACAGCATGTGTGTCACATAAACCCATGGACAGTGAGCGTGTCACAAACCCCATTGGACATCTTGCGTGTCACAAACCCCTTTGGACAGTGTGTGTGTCAAAAACCCCATTGGACAGCGTGTGTGTGTCACCAAGTTGGGAGGGAGTGTCGACCTGCTGCAAGGCAGGAGGGCTCTGCAGAGGGATCTGGATAGACTGGAAAAATGGGCTGATTCCAATGGGATGAAGTTCAATAAGGCCAAATGCCGGGTGCTGCACTTTGGTCACAACAACCCCCTGCAGCGCTACAGGCTGGGCACAGAGTGGCTGGAGAGCAGTCAGACAGAAAGGGACCTGGGAGTACTAATTGATAGGAAGCTCAACATGAGCCATCAGTGTGCCCAGGTGGCCAAGAAGGCCAATGGTATCCTGTCCTGTATCAAAAATAGCGTGGTCAGCAGGACAAGGGAAGTGATCCTTCCCCTGTACTCTGCATTGGTGAGGCCACACCTGGAGTATTGTGTTCATTTCTGGGCCCCTCAGTTCAGGAAAGACATTGAAGTGCTGGAGCGGGTCCAGAGAAGAGCAACACGACTGGTGAAAGGACTCGAACATAAGACCTATGGGGAGAGGCTGAGGGAGCTGGGCTTGTTTAGTCTGGAGAAGAGGAGGCTAAGAGGTGACCTCATCACTCTCTATAAGTACCTGAAGGGAAGTTATAGCCAGGTGGGGATTGGTCTCTTCTCCCAGGCAGTTAGCAACAGGACAAGGGGGCATGGGCTTAAACTCTACCAGGGGAAATTTAGGCTGGATATTAGAAAGAAATTCTTTACAGAGAGAGTGGTCAGGCATTGGAATGGCTGCCCAGGGAGGTAGTGGACTCGCCGTCCCTGGAGGTTTTTAAACTGAGATTGGACATGGCACGTAGTGCCATGATCTAGTAAATGGACTAGAGTTGGGCCAAGGGTTGGACTCGATGATATCTGAGGTCTTTTCCAACCCAGTCGATTCTGTGATTCTGTGATTCTGTGAATCCCCATGCTACAGAGTGTGTGTCACGAACCCCATTGGACAGCGTGTGTGTGCCACAAACCCCATTGGACAGCGTGTGTGTGTCGCAAACCCCATGGGACAGAGTACGTGTCACAAACCCAATTGGACAGCGTGTGTGTAATAAACCCCATTGGACAGCGTGTGTGTGTCACAATCCCCATTGGACAGCGTGTGTGTGTCACAAACCCCATGTGATAGAGTGTGTGTGTCACAAACCCCATTGGTCAGCGTGTCTGTGTCACAAGCCCATTGGACAGAGTGTGTGTGTCACAAAACCCGCTGGGCAGCGTGTGTGTCACGAACCCCATTGGATAGAGTGTGTGTCACAAACCCCATTGGACAGTGTGTGTGTGTCACAAAGCCCATTGGACAGCGTGTGTGTCACAATCCCAATTGGACAGCGTGTGTGTGTCACAAGCACCGTTGGACAGAGTGTGGTGTCACAAACCCCATTGGAAAGTGGATGTGTCACAAACCCCATTGGATAGCGTGTGTGTGTCACAAGCCCTATTGGACAGTGTGTGTGTCACAAAACCCACTGGATAGCGTGTGTGTCACAATCCCCATTTGACAGCGTGTTTGTCACAAACCCCATTGGACAGCATGTGTGCCACAAACCCCATTGGACAGTTTGTGTGTCATAAAACCCATTGGACAGAGTGTTCGTGTCACAAAGCCGATTGGACAACGTGTGTGTCACAATCCCCATTGGACAGCGTGTGTGTGTCACAATTCCCATTAAACAATGTGTGTGTCACAAACCCCTTTGGACATTGTGTGTGTCACAATCCCCATTGGACAGCGTGTGTGTGTCACAATCCCCATTGGACAGTGTGTGTTTTACAAACACCATGGGACAGAGTGTTGTGTCACAAACCCCAATGGAAAGTGTATGTGTCACAAACTCCATTGGATAGCATGTGTGTGTCTCAAACCCTATTGGACAGTGTATGTGTCACAAAACCCACTGGACAGTGTGTGTGTCACAAGCCCCATTGGACACAGTGTATGTGTCACAAACCCCATTGGACAGTGTGTGTGTCACAATCCCCATTGGACAGCGTGTGTGTCACAAAGCCATCGACAGTGTGCGTGTGTCACAATACCCATTAGATAGTGTGTGTGTCACAAGACCCATTGGACAGAGTGTGTGTTTCAAAAACCCTATTGGATAGTGTGTGTGTCACAAGCCCCATTGGACAGAGTGTATGTGTCACAAATCCCATTGGCCAGAGTTTGTGTTACAAACCCCATTGGGCAGCGTTTGTGTCACAATCCCCATTGGACAGTGTGTGTGTCACAAAACCCACTGGACAGCGTGTGTGTCACAAACACCACTGGTCAGTGTTTATGTCACAATCCCCAGTGGACAGCGTGTGTGTCAAAACCCCATTGGCCAGTGTGTGTGTCACAAAACCCACTGTACAGCGTGTGTGTCACCAACACCCATGGACAGTGTGAGTGTCACAAACCCCATTGGATAGCGTGTGTGTGCCACAAAGCCCATGAGCCAGAGTGTGTGTCACAAACCCCATTGGACAGAGTCTGTGTCAGAATCACCATTGGACATTGTCTGTGTCACAAACCCCATTGGACAGCGTTTGTGTCACAATCCCCAGTGGACAACGTGTGTTTCAAAACCCAGGTGGACTGTGCGTGTGTCACAAAACCCACTGGACAGCGTGTGTGTCACGATCCCCATTGAACAGTGTGTGTGTCAAAACAAAATTGGACAGAGTGTGGTGTCATAAACCCCATTGGAAAGTGTGTGTGTCACAAACCCCTTTGGACAGTGTGTGTGTCACACACCCCATTAGAAAGTGTGTGTGTCACAAAACTCATTGGACAGCATGTGTGTCACAAGCCCATTGGACAAAGTGTGTGTGTCACAAAACTCAGTTGACAGCGTGTGTGTCACGAAACTCACTGTACAGCGTGTGTGTCACAAGCACCATTGGACAGAGTGTGAGTGTCACAAACCCCACTGGATAGTGTGTGTGTCACAAAACCCATTAGAATTTGTGTGTCTCACAAAACCCATTGCAGAGCGTCTGTGTGTCACAAACCGTTTTGGTCAGTGTGTGTGTTACAAACCCCATTGAACAGCATGTGTGTCACGAACCCCATTGGACAGCGTGTGTGTCACAAACCCCGTTGGACAGTGTGTGTGTCACAAAACCCACTGGACAGCGTGTGTGTTCACAAACCCCATTTTACAGCGTGTGTGTCACAAACACCATTGGACCGCGTGTGTGTGTCACAGTCCCCATTAGACAGCGTGTGTGTCACAAACCCCTTTGGACAGAGTGTATCACAAACACCATTGGACAGCGTGTGTGTCACAAACCCCACTGGACAACGTTTGTGTGTCACAATCCCCATTAGACAGCGTGTGTGTCACAAACCCCATTGGACAGGGCGTGTGTGTCACAATCCCCATTAGACATCGTGTATCTCACAAACCCCTTTGGACAGTGCGTGTGTCACAAACCCCAAGGGACAGCGTGTGAGTGTCACAACCCCCATTGTACAGTGTGTGTGTCACAAACCCCATTGGGTGGCGTGTGTTTGTCACAAACCCTATTGGACAGCGTGTGCGTGTCACAAGCCAATTGGACAGCGTGTGTGTCACAATCCCCATTTGACAGCGTGTTTGTCACAAACACCATTGGACAGCATGTGTGCCACAAACCCCATTGGACAGTTTGTGTGTCATAAAACCCATTGGACAGAGTGTTCGTGTCAAAAAGCCGATTGGACAACGTGTGTGCCACAATCGCCATTGGACAGCGTGTGTGTGTCACAATTCCCATTAAACAATGTGTGTGTCACAAACCCCTTTGGACAGTGTGTGTGTCACAATCCCCATTGGACAGCGTGTGTGTGTCACAATCCCCATTGGACAGTGTGTGTTTTACAAACACCATGGGACAGAGTGTTGTGTCACAAACCCCAATGGAAAGTGTATGTGTCACAAACTCCATTGGATAGCATGTGTGTGTCTCAAACCCTATTGGACAGTGTATGTGTCACAAAACCCACTGGACAGTGTGTGTGTCACAAGCCCCATTGGACACAGTGTATGTGTCACAAACCCCATTGGACAGCGTGTGTGTCACAAACCCATCGACAGTGTGCGTGTGTCACAATACCCATTAGATAGTGTGTGTGTCACAAGACCCATTGGACAGAGTGTGTGAGTCAGAAACCCCATTGGACAGCGTGTGTGTCACAAACCCCATTGAACAGATTGTGTGTCATAAACACCATTGGACTGACTGTGTGTGTCACAATCCCCATTGGACAGCGTGTTTGTCAAAACCAATCTGGACAGTGTGTGTGTCAGAAAACCCACTTGACAGCGTGTGTGTCACAAACACCCATGGACAGCTTGTGTGTCACAAAACACCATTGGACAGTGTGTGTGTCACAAACACAATTGGACAGTGTGTGTGTCACAAGCCCATTGGACAGAGTGTGTGTGTCACAAAACCCACTGGACAGCGTGTGTGTCATGAACGCCATTGGACAGCACGTGTGTCACAAGCACCTTTGGACAGAGTGTGAGTGCCACAAACCCCATTGGAAAGTGTGTGTGTCACAAACACCATTAGAAAGTGTGTGTGTCACAAACACCATTGGATAGCGTGTGTGTGTCTCAAACCCTATTGGACAGTGTGTGTTTGTCACAAACCCCGTTGGACAGCGTGTGTGTCATAAACCCCTTTGGATAGTGTGTGTGTATCACAAACCCCTTTGGACAGAGTGTGTGTCACTAACCCCATTGGACAGCGTGTGTATGACACAATCCCCATTGGACAGTGAGTGTTTCACAAAACCGATTGGATACCGTGTGTGTCACAAACCCTATTGGACAGTGTGTGTGTCACAGTCCCCATTGGAGATCCTCTGTGTCACAAACCCCATTGGACAGAGTGTGTGTCACAAACCCCACTGAACAGATTCTGTGTCATAAACACCATTGGACAGCGTGTGTGTGTCACAATCCCCATTGGACAGTGTGTGTGTCAAAACCCAATTGGACAGTGTGTGTGTCAGAAAACCCACTGGACAACTTGTGTGTCACAAACACCCATGAACAGTGTGAGTGTCACAAACTCCATTGTAGAGCGTGTGTGTGTCACAATTCCCATTGGACAGTGTGTGTGTCACAAACACCATTGGACAGCGTGTGTGTCACAAACCCATTGGACAGAGTGTATGTGTCACAAAACCATTTGGAAAGTATATGTGTCACGAACGCCACTGGATAGAGTGTGTGTGTCACAAACCCCATTGGACAGCGTATGTGTCACAAGCCCCTTTGGACATCGTGTGTGTAACAAACACCATTGGACAGCGTGTATGTGTAACAATACCCTTTGGATAGTGTGTGTGTCACAAACCCCATTGGACAGCTTGTGTGTCACAAACCCTGGCAGACACTGTATGTGTCACAAACCCCATTGGACATTGTGCGTGTCACAAACCCCTCTGGACAGCGTGTGTGTCACAATCCCCATTGGAAAGCGTGTGTGTCACTATCCCCATTGGACAGCGTGTGTGTCAGAGACCCCATTGGACAGAGTGTGTGTTTCACAAACCCCATTAGACACTGTTTGCATCACAAACCCCACTGGACAGTGTGCGTGTCACATAACCCATTGGTCATCGTGTGTGTCACAAACCCCTTTGGACAGTGTGTGTGCCACAAAGCCCACTGGACAGCGTGTGTGTCACAATCCCAATTGTACAGTGTGTATGTGTCACAAACCCTATTGGACATCGTGTGTGTCACAAACCCCTTTGGACATCGTGTGTGTCGCAAACCCTTTTGGACAGTGTATGTCTCACAAACCCCACTGGACAGTGTGTGTGTCACAAGCCCCGTTGGACACAGTGTATGTCTCACAACCCCCATTGGACAGTTTGTGTGTCACAATCCCCATTGGACAGCGTGTGTGTCACAAACCCATCGACAGTGTGCGTGTGTCACAATACCCATCAGATAGTGTGTGTGTCACAAGACCCATTGGACAGAGTGTGTGAGTCAGAAACCCCATTGGACAGCGTGTGTGTCACAAACCCCATTGAACAGATTGTGTGTCGTAAACACCGTTGGACAGACTGTGTGTGTCACAATCCCCATTGGACAGCGTGTGTGTCAAAACCAATCTGGACAGTGTGTGTGTCAGAAAACCCACTGGACAGCGTGTGTGTCACAAACACCCATGGGCAGTTTGTGTGTCACAAAACACCATTGGACAGTGTGTGTGTCACAAACACAATTGGACAGTGTGTGTGTCACAAGCCCATTGGACAGAGTGTGTGTGTCACAAAACCCACTGGACAGCATGTGTGTCATGAACGCCATTGGACAGCATGTGTGTCACAAGCACCATTGGACAGAGTGTGAGTGTCACAAACCCCATTGGATAGTGTGTGTGTCACAATCCGCATTAGAAATTGTGTGTGTTTTTCAAACCCCATTGGACTGCGTGTGTGTCATAAACCCTATTGGATAGCGTGTGTGTGTCACAAACCCCACGGGACAGAGTGTGTGTCACAAGCACCATTGGACAGAGCGTGAGTGTCACAAACCCCATTGGATAGTGTGTGTGTCACAATCCCCATTGGATAGTGTGTGTGTCACAATCCCCATTAGAAAGTGTGTATGTTTTTCAAACCCCATTGGATAGCGTGTGTGTCAGAAAACCCATGGGACAGAGTGTGTGTCACAAGCACCATTGGACAGATTGTGAGTGTCACAAACCCCTTTGCATAGTGTGTGTGTCACAAACACCATTAGAAAGTGTGTGTGTCACAAACACCATTGGATAGCGTATGTGTGTCACAAACCCTATTGGACAGTGTGTGTGTCATAAGCCCCTTTGGATAGTGTGTGTGTATCACAAACCCCATTGGACAGCGTGTGTATGACACAATCCCCATTGGACAGTGCGTGTTTCACAAAACCGTTTGGATACCGTGTGTGTCACAAATCCTATTGGACAGCGTGTGTGTCACAGTCCCCATTGGAGATCCTCTGTGTCACAAACCCCATTGGACAGAGTGTGTGTGTCACAATCCCCATTGGACATCGTGTGTTTCACAAAACCCCATTGGACAGCGTGGGTGTGTCACAAACCCTATTGGACAGCGTGTGTGTGTAACAATACGCAATGGACAGTGTGTGTGTCACAAACTGCTTTGGACAGTGTGTGTGTCACAAACCCCCGTGGACAGTGTGTGTGTCACAATCCGCAGTTGACAGCATGTGTGTTAAAACCCCATTGGACAGTGTGTGTGTCAAAAGAACCCTATGACAGTGTGTGTGTGTCACAAACCCCATTGGAAAGTGTATGTGTCACAAACCCCATTGGATGGCATGTGTGTGTCACAAACCCTATTGGACAGTGTGTAGGTCACAATCCCCATTGGACAGCGTGTGTGTCACAATCCCCATTGGACAGCGTGTGTGTGTAACAATACGCATTGGACAGTGTGTGTGTCATAATCCCCAGTGGACAGCGTGTGTGTCAAAACCACAGTGGTCAGTGTGTGTGTCACAAAACCCACAGAACAGCATGTGTGTCACAAACCCCATTGGGCAGCGTGTATGCCACAATCCCCATTGGACAGAGTTTTTGTCACAAACCCTATTGGACACCGCGTGTGTCATAAACACCATTAGACAGTGCGTGTGTCACAAACCCCATTGAACAGGGTGTGTGTCAAAAGCCTGTTGGACAGAGAGTGTGTGTCACAAACCCCATGGGACAGCGTGTGTGTCACGAACCCCATTGGACAACGTGTGTGTCTGAATCACCATTGGACAGAGTGTCAGTATCACAAACCCCATTGGAAAGTGTATGTGTCACGAACCCCATTGGACAGCGTGTGTGTGTAACAATACCCATTGGACAGTGTGTGTGTCACAAACCCCATTAAACATCGTGTGTGTCAGAAACCCCACTGGACATCGTGAGTGTGTCACAATCCCCATTGGACAGCGTGTGTGTGTCACAAACCCCATTTGACAGAGTGTGTGTCACAAACATCATTGGACAGTGTGTGCGTCACAAACCCCATTGGAAAGCATGTGTGTGTCACAATCCCCATTGGACAGTGTATGTGTCACAAACCCCATGGGACAGAGTTTTTGTCACAAACACTATTGGACAGCGTGTGTGTCACAAGCCCATTGGACAGAGTGTGTGTGTCACAAAACCCACTGGACAGCGTGTGTGTCATGAACCCCATTGGACAGAATGTGTGTCACAAGCACCATTGGACAGTGTGTGTGTCACAAATCCCATTAGACAGCGTGTGTGTCACAAACCCCATTGGACAGAGTGTGTGTGTCACAAGCCCCATTTGACAGAGTGTGTGTCACAAACACCTTTGGACATTGTGTGTGTCACAAACCCCACTGGACAGCGTGGGTGATGTCACAAACCCTCCTGGTCAGTGTGTGTGTCACAAACCCCATTGGACAGCATGTGTGTGTAACAATACGCATTGGACAGTGTGTGTGTCATAATCCCCAGTGGACAGCGTGTGTGTCAAAACCACAGTGGACAGTGTGTGTGTCACAAAACCCACTGAACAGCATGTGTGTCACAAACCCCATTGGACAGCGTGTGGGTCATAAACAACATTGGACAGAGTGTATGTGTCACAAACCCCATTGGGCAGCGTGTATGCCACAATCCCCATTGGACAGAGTTTTTGTCACAAACCCTATTGGACACCGTGTGTGTCATAAACACCATTAGACAGTGCGTGTGTCACAAACCCCATTGGACAGCGTGTGTGTCAAAAGCCTGTTAGACAGAGAGTGTGTGTCACAAAACCCAGTGGACAGCGTGTGTGTCACGAACCCCATTGGACAACGTGTGTGTCTGAATCACCATTGGACAGAGTGTCTGTATCACAAACCCCATTGCAAAGTGTATGTGTCACGAACCCCATTGGACAGCGTGTGTGTGTAACAATACCCATTGGACAGTGTGTGTGTCACAAACCCCATTGGACATCGTGTGTGTCAGAAACCCCATTGAACAGCATGTGTGTGTCACAATCCCCATTGGACAGCGTGTGAGTCAAAAGCGCCATTGGACAGAGTGTGTGTGTCATAAACCCCATTGGAAAGTGTATGTGTCACAAACCCAGTTGGATAGTGTGTGTGTGTCACAATCCCCATTGGACAGTGTGTGTGTCACAAAACCCATTAGACAGCGTGTCTGTGTAACAATAGCTATTGGACAGTGTGTGTGTCAAAAACCCCATTGAACAGCCTGTGTGTGTAACAATACGCATTGGACAGTGTGTGTGTCACAATCCCCAGTGGACAGCGTGTGTGTCAAAACCCCAGGGGACAGTGTGTGTGGCACAAAACCAACTGGACAGCTTGTGTGTCACAAACCCCTTTGGACAGTGTGTGTGTGTCACAATCCCCATTGGATAGCGTGTGTGTCACAAGCCTATTGGACAGAGTGTGTGTGTCACAAAACCCAGTGGACAGAGTTTGTGTCACGAACCCCATTGGACAGCGTGTGTGTCTGAATCACCATTGGACAGAGTGTGTGTGTCACAAACCCCTTTGGGAAGTGTATGTCTCAGGAACCCCTCTGGGCAGCGTGTGTTTGAAACAATACCCATTAGACAGTGTGTGTGTCACAAACCCTATTGGACATCGTGTGTGTCACAAACCCCATTGGAAAGCATGTGTGTGTCACAATCCCCTTTGGACAGTGTATGTGTCACAAACCCCATGGGACAGAGTGTTTGTCACAAACACTATTGGACAGCGTGTGTGTCACAAGCCCATTGGACAGAGTGTGTGTGTCACAAAACCCACTGGACAGCGTGTGTGTCACGAACCCCATTGGACAGAGTGTGTGTGTCACAAACACCTTTGGACATTGTGTGTGTCACAAACCCCACTGGACAGCGTGTGTGATGTCACAAACCCTCCTGGTCAGTGTGTGTGTCACCATCCCCATTGGACAGCGTGTGTGTCACAAACCCCATTGGACAGTGTTCGTGTGTAACAATACCCATTAGAGAGTGTGTGTGTCACAAACCCCATTGGACAGTGTGTGTGTCAGAATCACCATTAGACAGTGTGTGTGTCACAAACCGCATTGGACAGCATTTGTGTCACAATCCCCAGTGGACAGCCTATGTTTGTCACAATCCCCATTGGTCAGTGTGCATGTCACAAAACCCACTGGACAGCCTGTGTGTCACAAACCCCCCTGGTCAGTGTGTGTGTCACAATCCTCAGTGGACAGCGTGTGTGTCAAAACCCCATTGGACAGTGTGTGTGTCACAAACCCCATTAGAGTGTGTGTATCACAAACCCCATTGCATAGCATGTGTGTGTCACAATCCCCATTGGACAGTGTGTGTGTGTCACAAACACCATGGGAAAGCGTGTGTGTGTCACAATTCCCTTTGGAGAGTGTGTGTGTGTCACAATCCTTCCTGGTCATTGTGTGTTTCACAAACCCCATTAGAAAGTGTGTGTGTCACAAACCCCATTGGACAGCATATGTGTGTCACAAACCCTATTGGACAGAATGTGTGTGTCACACACCCCATTGGACAGCGTGTGTGTCACAAACACCACTGGGCAGCGTGTGAGTCACAAGCCCATTGGACAGAGCGTGTCTGTCACAAAACCCACTGGACACCGTGTGTGTCACGAACCCCATTGGACAGCGTGTGTGTCACCAGCCCCATTGGTCAGCGTATGTGTCACACACACCATTGGAGTGCGTGTGTGTGTAACAATACCCGTTGGACAGCCTGTGTGTCACAAACCCCATTGGACAGCGTGTGTGTCACAAACCCCCGTGGACACTGTGTGTGTCACAAACCCTTTTGGACATTGTGTGTGTCACAAACACCCATGGACAGTGTGCGTGTCACAAACACCATTGGACATCCTGTGTGTCACAAACCCCTTTGGACAGTGTGTGTGTCACAAACCCCATTGGACAGCCTGTGTGTGTCACAATCCCCATTGGTCAGCGTGTGTGTCACAAACCCCATGGGACAGCGTGTATGCATCACAAACCCCATTGGAAAGTGTGTGTGTCACAAACCCCATTAGAAAATATGCGTGTCACAAACCCTACTGGATAGCGTGTGTGTGTCACAAACCGCATTGGAAATTGTGTGTGTCACAAACTCCACTGGACAGCGTGTGTAGTCACAAACCACCATAGACAGTGTGCGTGTCACAAACCCCATTGGACAGAGTTTGTTTCACAATCCGCATTGGAAAGTGTGTGTGTCACAAACGCCATTGGACAGCGTGTGTGTGTCACAATCCCTATTGTACAGTGTGTGTTTCACAAACACCACTGGACAGTGTGTGTGTCACAAGCCCATTGGACAGAGTATGTGTGTCACAAACCCCATTGGAAAGTGTATGTGTCACAAACCCCATTGGATAGCGTGTGTTGTTGCACAAACTCTATTGGACAGCGTGTGTGTCACAAAACCCACTGGACACCGTGTGTGAAACGAACCCCATTGGACAGCGTGTGTGTCACAAGCACCATTGGACAGAGTGTGTGTGTCACAAACCCCATTGGACAGTGTGTGTGTTTCATAAAACCCTATTGGACAGCGTGTGTGTCACAATCCCCATTGGACCGCGTGTTTGTCACAATCCCCATTTCACAGCGTGTGTGTCACAAACACCATTGGACAGCGTGTGTGTGTAACAATACCCATTGGACATCGTGTGTGTCACAAACCCCTTTGGACAGTGTGTGTGTCACAAACCCCATTGGACAGCGTGTGTGTGTCACAATCCCCATTGGAAAGTGTGTGTGTCACATACCCCATTGGACAGTGTGTGTGTCACAAACCGCATTGGATAGCGTGTGTGTGTCTGAAACCCTATTGGACAGTGTGTAGGTCACAATCCCATTGGACAGCGTCTCTGTCACAATCCCCATTGGACAGTGTGTGTGTCACAAAGCCCACTGGACAGCGTGTGTGTCACAAAACCCCCTGGACAGAGTGTGTGTCACAAACCCCATTGGACAGCGTCTCTGTCACAAACCACCCTGGACAGTATGTGTGTCACAATCCCCAGTGGACAGCGTGTGTGTCAAAACCCCATTGGACAGTGTGTGTGTCACAAAACCCACTGGACAGCGTGTGTGTCAGAAGCACCATTGGAGAGAGAGTGTGTGTCACAAACCCCATTGGAAAGTGTATGTTTCACAAACCCCATTGGACAGCGTGTGTGTCAGAAACCCCATTGGACAGTGTGTGTCACAAATCTCATTGGACAGCGTTTGTGTCACAAACCCCATTGGACAGCGTGTGTGTCACAAATTCCTTTAGACAGTTTGTGTGTCACAAACCGCTTTGGACAGCATGTGTGTGTCACAGTACCCATTGGACAGCAAGTGTGTCACAAGACCATTGGACAGAGTGTGTGTGTCACAAAACCCACTGGACAGTGTCTGTGTCACGAATCCCATTGGACAGCGTATGTGTCACAAGCACCATTGGACAGAGTGTGTGTGTCACAAACCCCATTGGAAAGTGTATGTGTCACAAACCCCATTGGATAGCGTGTGTGTGTCACAACCCCTCCCCGTCAGTGTGTGTGTCACAAACCCCATTGGAAAGTGTGTGTGTGTCACAAACACCCACTGGACAGCGTGTGTGTCACAAATCCCGTTGGACAGCGTGTGTGTCACAAGCCCCATTGGACAGCGTGTGTGTCACAAACACCATTGGACAGCGTGTGTGTCACAAACACCATTGGACAGCGTGTATGTGTACCAATACCCATTGGACAGTGTGTGTGTCACAAACCCCATTGGACAGCTTGTGTGTCACAAACAATCGCAGACACTGTATGTGTCACAAACCCCATTGGACAGTGTGCGTGTCACAAACCCCTCTGGACAGCGTGTGTGTCACTATCCCCATTGGAAAGCGTGTGTGTCACAATCCCCATTGGACAGCGTGTGTGTAAGAAACCCCATTGGACAGAGTGTGTGTTTCACAAACCCCATTAGACACTGTGTGCATCACAAACCCCACTGGACAGTGTGGGTGTCACATAACCCATTGGTCATCGTGTGTGTCACAAACCCCTTTGGACAGTGTGTGTGTCACAAAGCCCACTGGACAGCGTGTGTGTCACAATCCCAATTGTAGAGTGTGTATGTGTCACAAACCCCATTGGACATCGTGTTTCTCACAAACCCCTTTGGACAGTGTGCGTGTCACACACCCCACTGGACATCGTGTTTGTCACAAACCCCTTCGGACATCGTGTGTGTCACACCCCATTGTACAGTGTTTGTGTGTCACAAACACATTGGACAGTGTGCGTGTCACAAACCGCTCTCGACAGCGTGTGTGTGACAATCCCCATTGGAGAGCGTGTGTGTCACAATCCCCATTGCACAGCGTGTGTGTCAGAAACCCCATTGGACAGAGTGTGTGTATCACAAACCCCACTGGACATCGTGTGTGTCACAAAGCCTTTTGAACAGTGTGTGTATCACAAACCCCAATGGACAGTGTGCGTGTCACATAACCCATTGGACATCGTGTGTTTCACAAACCCCACTGGACAGCGTGTGTGTCACGAACCCCATTGGACAGCTTGTGTGTCACAAGACACATTGGACAGAGTGTGTGTGTCAGAAACCCCATTGGACAGCGTGTTTGTCTCAAACCCCATTGGACAGAGTGTGTGTCACAAACACCATTGGACAGCGTGTATGTGTAACAATACCCATTGGACAGCGTGTGTGTCACAATCCCCATTGGAAAGCGTGTGTGTCACAATCCCCATTGGACAGCGTGTGTGTCAGAAACCCCATTGCACGGAGTGTGTGTGTCACAAACCCCATTGGAAAGTGTGTGTGTCACAAATCCCATTGGATAGCGTATGTGTGTCACAAACTCTATTGGAAAGTGTGTGTGTCACAAATACAATTGGATAGCGTGTGTGTGTCACAAACTCTATTGGTTCGTGTGTGTGTCACAAACCCCATTGGACAGCGTGTGTGTGTAACAATAATCATTGGACTGTGTGTGTGTCACACACCCCATTGGACAGCGTGTATGTGTAACAATACCCATTGGACAGTGTGTGTGTCACAAACCCCATTGGACAGCGTGTGTGTGTAACAATACCCATTGGACAGCGTGTGTGTCATAAACGCCATGTGGACACTGTGTGTGTCACGAATGCCGTTGTGCAGAGTGTGTGTCACAAACCCCCCTGGACAGTGTGTGTGTCACATTCCCCATTGTACAGAGTGTATGTGTCACAAACACCATTGGACAGTGTGTGTGTCAAAAACCCCAATGGACAGCGTGTGTGTGTTACAAAACCTCCTGGTCAGTGTGTGTGTCACAAACCCCATTGGACAGTGTGTGTGTCACAAACCCCATTGGACAGCGTCTGTGTGTCAAAAAACCCATTAGAAAATAAGTGTTTCACAAACCCCATTGGAATAAATGTGTGTGTCACAAACCCTATTGGACAGTGTATATGTCACAATCCCCATTGGACAGCGTGTGTGTCACAAGCCCCTTTGGTCAGCGTGTGTGTGTCACAATCTCCTTTGGGTAGTGTGTGTGTCAGAAAACCCATTGGACAGCGTGTGTGTCACAATTCCCTTTGGACAGTGTGTGTGTCACAAACGCCATTGAACAGCATGTGTGTGTCACGAACTCCACTGGACAGTGTGTGTGTCACAAGCACCATTGGACGGAGTGTGTGTCACAAACCCCATTAAAAAGTTTATGTGTCACAAACCCTATTGCATAGCGTGTGTGTGTCACAAACCCTATTGGACAGTGTGCGTGTCACAAAACCCACTGGAGAGCGTGTGTGTCACAAACACCACTGGACAGCGTGGGTGTCTCAAACCCCATTGGACAGAGGCGTGTGTGTCACAAACCCCATTGGACAGCGTGTGTGTCTCAAACCCCATTGGACAGTGTATGTGTCACAAGCCCCATTGGACAGCGTGTGTGTCACAAACACCATTGGACAGCGTGTGTGTGTCAAAATCCCCATTACAGAATCACACAGAATCACAGAATCGACTGGGTTGGAAAAGACCTCAGAGATCATCGAGTCCAACCCTTGGCCCAACTCTAGTCCATTTACTAGGTCATGGCACTAAGTGCCATGTCCAATCTCAGTTTAAAATCCTCCAGGGGCGGCGAGTCCACTACCTCCCTGGGCAGCCATTCCAATGCCTGACCACTCTCTCTGTAAAGAATTTCTTTCTAATATCCAGCCTAAATTTCCCCTGGCAGAGTTTAAGCCCATGCCCCCTTGTCCTGTTGCTAACTGCCTGGGAGAAGAGACCAATCCCCACCTGGCTATAACTTCCCTTCAGGTAGTTATAGAGAGTGATGAGGTCACCTCTAAGCCTCCTCTTCTCTAGACTAAACAACCCCAGCTCCCTCAGCCTCTCCCCATAGGGCTTGTGTTCAAGTCCCTTCACCAGTCGTGTTGCTCTTCTCTGGACCCGCTCCAGCACTTCAATGTCTTTCCTGAACTGAGGGGCCCAGAAATGAACACAATACTCCAGGTGTGGCCTCACCAATGCAGAGTACAGGGGAAGGATCACTTCCCTTGTCCTGCTGACCACGCTATTTTTGATACAGGACAGGATACCATTGGCCTTCTTGGCCACCTGGGCACACTGATGGCTCATGTTGAGCTTCCTATCAATTAGTACTCCCAGGTCCCTTTCTGTCTGACTGCTCTCCAGCCACTCTGCGCCCAGCCTGTAGCGCTGCAGGGGGTTGTTGTGACCAAAGTGCAGCACCCGGCACTTGGCCTTATTGAACTTCATCCCATTGGAATCAGCCCATTTTTCCAGTCTATCCAGATCCCTCTGCAGAGCCCTCCTGCCTTCCAGCAGGTCGACACTCCCTCCCAACTTGGTGTCATCAGCAAATTTGCTGATGATGGTCTCAATCCCCTCATCTAAATCGTCAATAAAGATGTTAAACAGGACTGGACCCAACACGGACCCCTGGGGAACACCACTAGTGTCTGGCCGCCAGCTGGATGCAGCCCCATTCACCAGCACTCTCTGGGCCCGGCCCTCCAGCCAGTTCTTAACCCAGCGTAAAGTACACTTGTCCAAGCCATGGGCTACCAGCTTTTGCAAGAGTATATTAGGGGAGACAGTGTCAAAGGCCTTGCTGAAGTCCAGATAGACCACATCCACGGCTTTCCCCTCATCCACCAGCTGGGTCACCTGATCATAAAAGGAGATCAGGTTGGTCAGACAGGACCTGCCCCTCCTAAACCCATGCTGGCTGGGTCTGATCCCTTGTCCATCCTGAAGGTGCTGTGTGATTCCATTCAGGATGATCTGCTCCATAACCCTGCCAGGCACCGAGGTCAGGCTGACAGGCCTGGAGTTGCCAGGGTCAGCTCTGCAGCCCTTTTTGTGGACTGGGGTAACATTGGCCAATTTCCAATCATATGGGACCTCCCCAGTGAGCCAGGACTGTTGGAAGATGATAGAGAGCGGCTTGGCAAGTTCTTCTGCTAGCTCCCTCATCACCCTAGGATGGATCTCATCTGGTCCCATAGACTTGTGAGGATCCAGATGGCTCAGTAAATCACCAACTATTTCCTCCTGGAATACAAGGGGCCTATTTGGCTTCCTATCTCTGTCAACCACCTCCAGAGATGAGTTGTCCTGAGAGCCACCTGTCTTACTGGTAAAAACTGAGGCAAAGTAGGTATTAAGTACCTCAGCTTTCTCCTCATCTTTGTTAACTATATTTCCCTCAGAGTCCAACAGAGAATGGAGGTTTTCCTTGCCCCTCCTTTTGTTATTAACATATTTGAAGAAGGACTTTTTATTATCCCTGACACAATTGGCCAAATTAACTTCAAATTGCACTTTTGTTTCCCTGATTTTTTTTCTGCATGATCTAGCTATTTCCGTAAATTCATCATAAGTAGCCAGCCCTTTTTTCCACAGTCGGTAAAGTCTCTTTTTATTTCTGATTTCATTCAGAATCTCCCTGTTTAGCCAAGCCGGTTGTCTCCCCCGCCGGCCAGCCTTTCGGCACACTGGTATAGCCTGTTCCTGTGCACTCAAAACCACCTGCTTGAAGCATGCCCAACCCTCCTGGGCCCCCTTGTTTTTAAGCATTGTTTCCCAGGGTATGCTCTGAACTAGACTTCTGAATAGGCAAAAATCTGCTCTCCGGAAGTCCAGAGTAGAGGTTTTGTTAGTGGTTCTCCCTGCATCTCTGAGTATTGAAAATTCTATTATTTCATGGTCGCTACGCCCCAGGCGGCCTCCAACCACTACATCTCCCACCAGCCCTTCTCTATTTGTAAACAGTAGGTCTAGCGGGGTCTTGCCCCTGGTGGGCTCATTTACCAGCTGATGAAGGAAATTGTCCTCTATACACTCTAGGAACTTCCTAGACTGCCTCTTCTGTGCAGTATTGAGCTCCCAGCAGATATCCGGCAGGTTAAAGTCACCCACAAGAACAAGGGCAGTCGATTTTGAGACAGTGTGTGTGTCACAAACCCCTTTGGACAGCGTGTGTGTGTCACAAAACCTATTGGACAGCGTGTGTGTCACAAACCCTCGCAGACACTGTATGTGTCACAAACCCCATTGGACAGTGTGCGTGTCACAAACCCCTCTGGACAGTGTGTGTGTCACAATCCCCTTTGGACAGCGTGTGTGTCACTATCCACATTGCACAGCGTGTGTGTCAGAAACCCCATTGGACAGAGTGTGTGTGTCACAAACTCCATTAGACATCGTGAGTGTCACAAACCCTTTTGGACAATGTGTGTATCACAAACCCCACTGGACAGTGTGCGTGTCACATTACCCATTGGACATCGTGTGTGTCACAAACCCCTTTGGACAGTGTGTATGTGTCACAAACCCCATTGGACATCCTGTGTGTCACAAACCCCTTTGGACAGTGAGAGTGTCACAACCCCCATTGGACAGCGTGTGTGTGTCAAAATCCTATTGGACAGTGTGTGTGTCACTAACCCCATGGGACAGCGTGTCTGTCACAAACTCCATTAGAAAGTGTGTGTGTCACAAAACCCATAGGAAAGTGTGTGTGTAACAAACCCCATTGGACAGCGTGTTTGTGTCACAAACACGACTGGACAGCGTTGGTGTCTCATACCCCATTGAACAGAGTGTGTGTGTCACAAACCCCATTGGACAGCGTGTGTGTCTCAAACCCCATTGGACAGAGTGTGTGTTTCACAAACCCCATTGGACAGCGTGTGTGTCACAATCCCTGTTGGACAGCGTGTGTCTCAGAAAACCCATTGCACAGAGTGTGCGTGTCACAAACTCCATTAGAAAGTGTGTGTGTCACAAACCCCATTGGACAGTGTGTGTGTCACAAACCCCATTGGACAGCGTATGTGTGTAACAATACCCATTGGACTGTGTGTGTGTCACAAACCCCATTGGACAGCGTGTGTGTGTAACAATACCCATTGGACAGTGTGTGTGTCACAAAACCCATTGGATAACGTGTGTGTCACAAACCCCATTTGAAAGTGTGTGTGTCACAAACCCCATTGGAGAGCGCGTGTGGGTCACAAACCCTATTGGACAGTGTGTGTGTCACAAACCCCACTGTACAGCGTGTGTACAACGATCCCCATTGGACAGAGTATGTGTCACAAGACCCATTGGACAGAGTGTGTGTGTCACAAACCCCATTTAACAGTGTGTATGTCACAAACCCAACTGGACAGCGTGTGTGTCATAAACCCCCCTGGACACTGTGTGTGTCACGAACGCCATTGGACAGTATGTGTGTCACAAACCCCCATGGACAGTGTTTGTGTCACAATCCCCAGTGGACAGCGCGTGTTTAGAAAACCCCAATGGAAAGCGTCTGTGTGTCACAAAACCACCTGGTCAGTGTGTCTGTCACAAACCCCATTGGACAGCGTGTGTGTCACAAACCCCATGGGACAGCGTGTGTGTGTAACAATACCCATTCGACAGTGTGTGTGTCACAAACCCCATTGGACAACATGTGTGTCATAAACCCCCGTGGACACTGTGTGTGTCACGAATGCCATTGGACAGTGTGTGTGTCTCAAACCCCCCTGGACAGTGTGTGTGTAACAAAACCCACTGGACAGCGTTTTTGTCACAAGCCCATTGGACAACGTGTGTGTCACAAACATCATTGGACAGCGTGTGTGTATAACAATACCCATTGGACAGTGTGCGTGTCACAAACACCCATGTACAGTGTGCGTTTCACAAACCCCATTGGACAGAGTTTGTGTCACAAACCCTATTGGACAGCGTGTGAGTCACAAACACCATTGGACAGTGTGTGTGTCACAAACCCCTTCGGACAGCGTGTGTGGGTCACAAACACCACTGGACAGCGTGTGTGACACAAACACCCATATACAGTGTGCGTGTCACAAACCCCATTGGACATTGTGTGTGTCACAAACGCCATTGGACAATGTGTGTGTTTCAAAATCCCCGTTGGACAGTGTCTGTGCCACAAACCCCATGGGACAGAGTTTGTGTCACAAACCATATTGGACAGCGTGTGTGTCACAAACACCATTGGACAGTGTGTGTGTCACAAACCCTATTGCACAGCGTGTGTGTCACAATCCCCATTGGACAGTGTGTGTGTCACAAACCCCACTGGACAGCGTGTGTGTGTCACAAACCCTCCTGGTCAGTGTCTGTGTCACAAACCCCATTGGACAGTGTGTGTGTCACAAACCCCATTCGATAGCGTGTGTGTGTCACAAACCCCGTTATAAATTGTGCGTGTCACAAACCCCAGTGGATAGCGTGTGTGTCGCAAACCCTATTGGACAGTGTGTAGGTCACAATCCCATTGGACAGCGTCTGTGTCAGAAACCCCATTGGACAGCGTGTGTGTCACTAACACCATTGGACAGAGTTTGTGTCAAAAACGTCATTGGACAGAGTGTGTGTCACAAACCCCATTGGACAGCGTGTGTGTGTCACAAACCCTCCTGGTCAGTATTTGTGTCACAAACCCCATTGGACAGCGTGTAGTTTCAGAAACCCCATTGGACAGCGTGTGTGTCACAAACCCCATTTGACAGCGTGTGTGTGTCACAATCCCCACTGGTCAGTGTGTGTGTCACAAAACGCATTGGACAGCGTGTGTCTCACAAACCCCATGCCACAGCTTGTGTGTGTCACAAACCCCATTGGAAAGTGGGTGCGTCACAAACCCCATTGGATAGCGCGTGTGTGTCACAGACTCTATTGGACAGTGTGTAGGTCACAATTCCCATTGGACAGCGTCTGTGTCACAAACCCCATTGAACAGGGTGCGTGTCACAAACACCATTGGACAGAGTGTGTGTGTCACAATCCCAATTGGAAAGTGTGTGTATCACAAAACCCATTGGATAGCCTGTGTGTCACAAACACCATTGGACAGTTTGTGTGTAACAAACCCAACTGGTCAGCGTGTGTGTCACAAACCCCATGGGACAGAGTGTGTGTGTCACAAACCCCATTGGAAAGTGTGTGTCACGAACCCCATTGGATAGCATGTGTGTGTCACAAACCCTATTGTACAGTGTGAACGTCACAATCCCTATTGGACAGGGTGTGTGTCAAAAACCCCATTGGATAGCGTGGGTGTGTCACAAACCGCATTAGAAAGTGTGCGTGTCACAAACCCCTTTGGATAGCATGTGTGTGTCACAAACCCTACTGGACAGTGTGTGTGTCACAATCCCCATTAGACAGCGTGTGTGTCACAAATCCCATTGGACAGCGTGTGTGTCACAAGCCCCATTGGACATAGTGTGTGTATAAGAATACCCATAGGACAGTGTGTGTGTCACAAATCCTATTGGATAGTGTGTGTGTGTCACAAACCCTCCTGGTCAGTGTGCGTGTCTCAAAACCCATTGGACAGTGTGTGTGTAACAAACCCCATTGGACAGCGTGTGTGTGTCACAATGTCCACCTGGACAGTGTTTGTGTGTCACAAACCCCTTTGACAGTGTGTGTGTCACAAACCCCTTTGGACAGTGCGTGTGTCACAAACACCATTGGACAGAGTATGTGTGTCACAAACCCTATTGGACAGTGTGTTTGTCACAAAACCCATTGGACAGCGTGTGTGTCACAAACACTCATTGGACAGTGTGTGTGTGTCCCAATCTCCTTTGGACAGAGTGTGTGTCACAAATCCCATTGGATAGCGTGTGTTTCACAAGCACAATTGGACAGAGTGTGTGTGTCAAAAACCCCATTGGAAAGTGTATGTGTCACAAACCCCATTGGACAGCGTGTGTGTGTCACAAAACCCGTGGGACAGAGTGTTTGTCACAAACACTATTGGACAGCATGTGTGTCACAAGCCCATTGGACATAGTGTGTGTGTCACAAAACCCACTGGACTGCGTGTGTGTCACGAACCCCATTGGACAGAGTGTGTGTCACAAGCACCATTGGACGTAGAGTGGTGTCACAAACCCCATTGGAAAGTGTATGTGTCACAAACCCCATTGGACAGTGTGTGTGTCACAAAACCCACTGGACAGAGTGTGTGTCACAAACCCCATTGGACAGAGTTAGTGTCACAAACACTATTGGATTGTGTGTGTGTCACAAACACCTTTGGACAGTGTGTGTGTCACAAACCCCACTGGACAGCGTGTAGTGTCAGAAACCCCATTGGACAGTGTGTGTGTGTAACAAACCTCTTTGGACAGTGTGTGTCTCAAATCCCATTTGACAACGTGTGTGTCACAAACCGCATTTGACAGAGTGTGTGTCACAAACACCATTGGACAGTGTGTGTGTCACAAACCCCATTGGACAGCGTGTGTGTGTAACAATCCCGATTGGAAAGTGTGTGTGTCACAAACCCCATTGGAAAGTGTGTGTGTCACAAACGCCATTGGATAGCGTGTGTGCAACGAATCCCATTGGACAGCGTGTGTGTCACAAGACCCATTGGACAGAGTGTGTGTGTCATAAAACCCATTGGACAGAGTGTGTGTGTAAGAATACCCATAGGACAGTGTGTGTGCCAAAAATCCTATTGGATAGTTTGTGTGTGTCACAAACCCTCCTGGTCAGTGTGTGTGTCTCAAAACCCATTGGACAGCATACGTGTCGCAAAAACTATTGGACAGTGTGTGTGTAAGAAACCCAATTGGTTAGGGTGTTTGTCACAAACGCCATTAGAAAGTGTGTGTGTCACAATCCCCATTGGAAAGTGTGTGTGTCACAAAGCCCAATGGATAGCTTGTGTGTGTCACAAAGCCCATTAGAAAGTGTGTGTGTCACAAACACCATTGGGAAATATGTGTGCCACAAATTCCTTTGGATAGCATGGGTGTGTCACAAACCTTATTGTACAGTGTGTGTGTCACAAACCCCACTGGATAGCGTGTGTGTGTCACAAACCCTATTAGACAGTGGTGTGTCACAAACCCCACTGGATAGCGTGTGTGTCACGAACCCCATTGGACAGCTTGTGTGTCACAAGACCCATAGGACAGAGTGTGTGTGTCACTAACCCCATTGGACACCGTGTGTGTCACAAAACCCATTGGACCTCGTGTGTGTCATAAACCCCATTGGACAGCGTGTGTGTCACAAACACCATTGGACAGAGTGTGGTGTCAAAAACCCCATTAAAAAGAGTACGTGTCACAAACCCCATTGGAAAGTGTACGTGTCACAAACCCCATAGGATAGCGTGTCTGTGTCACAAACCCTATTAGACAGTGTGTGTGTCACAAAAGCCACTGGACAGCGTGTGTGTCACAATCCCCATTGGACAGCGTGTGTGTCACAAACCCCATTGGACAGAGTTTGTGTCACAAACCCTATTGGACAGCCTGTGTGTCACGAAACCCATTAGACAGCGCATGTGTCTCAAGCACCATTGGAGAGAGTGTGGTGTCACAAACCCTATTGGAAAGTGTACGTGTCTCAAACCCCATTGGATAGCGTGTGTGTGTCACAAACCCTATAGGACAGTGTGTGTGTCACAAAACCCACTGGACAGCGTGTGTGTCACAAACCCCATTGGACAGCAGGTGTGTCATAAGACCCATTGGACAGCGTGTGTGTCACAATCCCCATTGGACAGCGTGTGTGTCAAAAACCCCATTGGACAGAATTTGAGTCACAAACCCCATTGGACAGTGTGTGTGTCACAAACCCCATTGGACAGCGTGTGTGTGTCACAATCTCCTTTGGACAGTGTGTGTGTGTCACAAACCCCATTGGGCAGCGTGTGTGTGTCACAATCTCCTTTGGACAGTGTGTGTGTGTCACAAAACCCATTGGACAGAGTGTAGTGTCAGAAACCCCTTTGGACAGTGTGTATCAGAAAAACCATTGGACAGCGTATGTGTCACAAATCCCATTTGAGAGCGTGTGTGTGCAACAAAGCCCATTTGACAGAGTGTGTGTCACAAGCACCATTGGACAGTGTGTGTTTCACAAACCCCATTGGACAGCGTGGGTGTGTCACAAACCCTCCTGGTCAGAGTGTGTGTCAAAAACCACATTGGACAGTGTATGTGTGTAACAATCGCCATTGGACAGTGTGTGTGTATCAAACCCCATGGCACAGAGTATTTGTCACAAACACTGTTGGACAGCGTGTGTGTCACAAGCCCATTGGACAGAGTGTGCGTCTCACAAAACCCACTGAACAGCGAGTTTGTCACAAACCCCATTGGACAGGGTGTGTGTGTCACAAACCCTCCTGGTCAGTGTGTGTGTCGCAAAACCCACTGGACAGCGTGTGTGTCACAAAACCCACTGGACAGCGTGTGTGTCACAAACCACATTGGAGAGCGTGTGTTTCATAAGCCCCATTGGACAGAGTGTATGCGTTACAAACCGCGTTGGACAGCGTGTGTGTGTGTAACAATACCCATTGGACTGTGTGTGTGTCACAAAACCCATTGGACAGGGTGTGTGTGTCACAAACCCCATTGGAAAGTCTGTGTGTCACAATCCCCATTGGAAAGTGTGTGTGTCACATACCCCTTTGGAAAGTGTGTGTGTCACATACCCCATTGGATAGCGTGTGTGTGTCACAAACCCCATTGGAAATTGTGTGTGTCACAAACCCCATTGGATAGCATGGGTGTGTCACAAACCCTATTGGACAGTGTGTGTGTCACAAACCCCACTGTACAGCGTGTGAGCAAGAAACCCCATTGGACAGCGTGTGTGTCACAAGACCCTTTGGACAGAGTGTGAGTGTCAGAAACCCCATTGGACAGCGTGTGTGTCAGAAACCCCTTTGGACAGAGTGTGTGTCATAAACCCCCTGGACACTGTGTGTGTCATGAACGCCATTGGACAGTGTGTGTGTCACAAACCACCCTGGACAGTATGTGTGTCACAATCCCCAGTGGACAGCGTGTGTGTCAAAACCCCATTGGACAGTGTGTGTGTCACAAAACCCACTGGACAGCGTGTGTGTCACAAACACCAAAGGAGAGTGTGAGTGTCACAAACCCCTGTGGACAGGGTGTGTGTGTAACAATACCCAATGGACAGTGTGTGTGTCACGAACGCCATTGGACAGTTTGTGTGTCACAAACCCCCGTGGACAGTGTGTGTGTCACAATCCCCATTGGACAGCGTGTGTTTTTCACAAACACCATTCGACAGTGTGTGTGTCACAAACCGCATTGGACAGCGTTTGTGTGTAACAATACCCATTGGAAAACGTGTCTGTCACAAACCCCCGTGGACACTGTGTGTGTCACGAACGCCATTGGACACTGTGTGTGTCACAATCCCCAGTGGACAGCGTGTGTGTCAAAACCCCTGTGGACAGTGTGTGTGTCACAAAACCCACTGGACAGCGTGTGTGTCACAAAAACCAATGGAAAGTGTGAGTGTCACAAACCCTATTGGACAGCGTGTGTGTAACAAACCCTTTTGGACAGTGTGTGTGTCACAATCCTCATTGGACAGCGTGTGTATCACAAGCCAATTTAACAGAGTGCGTGTGTCACAAAACCCACTGGACAGCGTGTGGGTGTAACAATACATTTTGGACAGTGTGTGTGTCACAAACCCCATGGGATAGAGTGTGTTTCACGAACCCCATTGGACAGCATGTGTGTCACAAGCGCCATTGGACAGAGTCTGTTTGTCACAAACCCCATTGGAAAGTGTATGTGTTCCAAACCCCATCGGATAGCGTCTGTGTCACAAACCCCCCTGGACACTGTGTGTGTCACGAAAGCCACTGGACAGCATGTGTGTCACAAACCCCATTGGACAACTTGTGTGTCACAAACCCCTTTGGACAGTGTGTGTGTCAAAAGAATCATTGGACAGAGTGTGTGTGTCACAAACCCTGTTGGACAGTGTGTAGGTCACTATCCCCATTGAACAGAGTCTGTGTCACAAACCCCATTGGACAGCGTGTGTATGTAACAAACCCCATTGGACAGCGTGTGTGTCACAAACACCATTGGGCAGCGTGTGTGTGTCACAGTCCCCATTGGACAGTGTGTGTTTCACAAATACTCATGGACAGTGTGGTTGTCAGGAACCCCATTGGACATCGTTTGTGTCAGAAACCCCTTTGGCCAGTGTGTGTGTCACAAGCACCATTGGACAGAGTGTGTGTGCCACAAACCCCTTTGGAAAGTGTATGTGTCATAAACCCCATTGGATAGCGTGTGTGTGTCACAAACCCTATTAGACAGTGTGTGTGTCACAAAACACACTGGACAGCGTGTGTGTCACAAACCCCATTGGAAAGTGTATGTGTCACAAAACCCATTGGATATTGTGTGTGTGTCACAATCCCCATTGGACAGTGTGTGTGTCACAAACCCCATGGGACTGAGTGTGTCTCACGAACCCCATTGGACAGTGTGTGTGTCACAAGTGCCATTTGACAGAAAGTGTGTATCTCACAAACCCCATTGGAAAGTGTAGGTGTCAAAAACCCCATTGGACAGCGTGTGTGTCACAATCCGCAAGGGACAGATTGTGTGTCACAAACCCCATTGGACAGAGTGTGTGTGTCACAAACCCCATTGGACAGCGTGTGTCTCATAAACCCCATTGGAGAGCGTGTGTTTCACAAGCCCCATTGGACAGCGTGTGTGTCACAAGCAACATAGGACAGCCTGTGTGTGTAACAATACCCATTGGACAGTGTGTGTGTCACAAACCCCATTGGACAGCATGTGTGTCACAAACCCCCATAGACACGGTGTGTGTCACAAACCCCATTTGGCAGTGGGTCATAAACCCCCCATTGAGGTTTGTGTCAAAAAACCCATTGGACAGTGTTTGTGTGTTACAAACCCCATTGGACAGCGTGTGTGTCACAAGCCCCATTGGACAGCGTGTGTATCACAAGCCCCATTGAACAGCGTGTGTGTCACAATCAACATAGGACAGCCTGTGTGTGTAACAATACCCATTGGACAGTGTGTGTGTCACAAACCCCATTGGACAGCGTGTGTGTCACAAACCCCCATAGACACGGTGTGTGTCACAAACCCCATTTGACAGTGTGTGTGTCACAAACCCCACTGGACATCGTGTGTTTCATAAACCCCATTGGACATCCTGTGTGTCACAAATCCTTTTGGACAGTGTGTGTGTCACAAACCCCGCTGGACAGTGTGTGTGTCACAAACACCCATGGACAGTATGCATGTCACAAACCCCATTGGACATCCTGTGTGTCACAAACCCCTTTGGACAGTGTGTGTGTCACAAACCCCATTGGACAGCGTGTGTGTTTCACAATCCCCATTGGACAGTGTGTTTGTGTGTCATAAACCCCATTGGACATCATGTGTTTCACAAACTGCATTAGAAAGTGTGTGTGTCACAAACCCCATTGGAACATGTGTGTGTCACAAACCCCATTGGATAGCGTGTGTGTGTCACAAATCCAACTGGACAGCTTGTGTGTCACAAGACCCATTGGACAGAGTGTGTGTGTCACAAATCCCATTGGACATCGTGTGTGTCAAAAACCCCATTGGACAGCGTGTGTGTCACAAGCCCCATTGGACAGCGTGTGTGTCACAACGGCCATTGGACAGAGTGTGTGTGTCACACCCCTTTAGAAAGTATGCATGTCACAAACCCCATTGGAAAGTGTGTGTGTCACAAACCCTATTTGATAGCGTGTTTTTGTCACAAACCCCACTGGACAGCGTGTGTGTCACGAATCCCATTGTACAGCGTGTGTGTCAGAAACACCATTGGACAGCGTGTGTGTGTAATAATACCCAATGGGCAGTGTGTGTGTCACAAACCCCATTGGACAGGGTATGTGTCACAAACCCCCGTATACACTGTGTGTGTCACAAACCCCATTGGACAGTGTGTGTGTCACAAACCCCACTGGACAGCGTGTGTTTCAAAAACACCCATGTACAGCGTGCTTGTCACAAACCCCATTGGACAGCGTGTGTGTGTCACAATCCCCATTGGACAGGTTGTGTGTGTAAAAAACCCATTGGACAACGTGTGTGTGTCACAATCTCCATTGGACAGTGCGTGTGTCGCAAACCCCATGGGACAGAGTGTGTGTCACGAACCCCATTGGACAGCGTGCATGTCACAAACTCCATTGGATAGCGTGTGTGTGTCACAAACCCTCGTGGTCAGTGTGCGTTTCACAAAACCCTTTGGACAGCATGCGTGTCGCAAACACCATTGGACAGTGTTTGTGTAAGAAACCCAATTGGTCAGCGTGTGTGTAACAAACCCCATGGACAGAGTGTGTGTGTCACAAAACCTATTGGATAGCGTGTGTGTCACAAACCCCATTAGAAAGTGTGCGTGTCACAAACCCCATTGGAAAGTGTGTGTGTCACAAACCCCATTGGATACCGTGTGTGTGTCACAAACCCCATTAGAAAGTGTGAGTGTCACAAAGCCCACTGGAAAGTGTGTGTGTCACAAACGCCATTGGATATCGTAGGTGTGTCACAAACCCCATTAGAAAGTGTGCGAGTCACAAACCCCATTGGATAGCATGTGTGTGTCACAAACCCTATTGGACAGTGTGTATGTCACAATCCCCATTGGACAGTGTGCGTGTCAAAAAATCCATTGTATAGCGTGTGTGTTATAAACCCCATTAGAAAGTGTGTGTTTGTCACAAGCACCATTGGGCAGAGCGTGTGTGTCACAAACCCCTTTGGAAATTGTATGTGTCACAAAACCCATTGGATAGCTTGTGTGTGTCACAAACCCTATTGAACAGTGTGTGTGTCTCAAAACCCACTGGAGAGCATGTGTGTCGCAAGCCCCATTCGACAGCGTGTGTGTCACAAACACCATTGGACAGCGTGTGTGTGTCACAAACCCCATTTGACAGAGAGTGTGTCACAAACACCATTGGAAAGTGTGTGTGTCACAAACCCTATTGGACAGCGAGTGTATGTCACAAACCCTCCTGGTCAGTGTGTGTGTCACAAAACCCATTGGACAGAGTGTGTGTCACAAGCACCATTGGAGAGAGTGTGTGTCACAAACCCCATTGGAAAGTGTATGTGTCACAAACCCCATTGGATAGTATGTGTGTGTCACAAACCCTATTGGACAGTGTGTGTGTCACGAATCCCATTGGACAGAGTGTGTGTGACACAATCCCCATTGGACAGTGTGTGTGTCACAATACCCATTGAACAGCGTGTGTGTCACAATCCCCTTTGGACAGAGTGTGTGTCACAAACCCCATTGGATAGCCTGTGTGTGTCACAAACCCCAGTGGACAGTGTGTGTGTGTCTCAAACCCCACTGGATAGCGTGTGTTTTTCACAAACCCTATTGGACAGTGTGTGTCTCACAATACCTTACTGTACAGCGTGTAAGCAACGAACCCCATTGGACAGCATGTGTGTCACAAGACCCATTGGACAGCGTGTGTGTGTAATAATACCCATTGGACAGCGTGTGTGTCACAAACCCTATTGGACAGCGTGTGTGTCAAAAACACCATTGGACAGCGCGTGTGTGTCACAATACCCATTGGACAAAGTGTGTGTGTCACAAACCCCATTGGACAGCGTGTGTTTCATAAACCCCATTGGACAGTGTGTGTGTGTCACAATACCCATTGGACAGTGTTTGTGTGTCACAAAACACATTGGACAGCATTTGTTTCACAAACCCCTTTGGACAGTGTGTGTGTCACAAACCCCATTGGACAGCGTGTGTGTGACACAATCCCCCTTTCACAGTGTCTGTATCACAATACCCATTGGACAGTGTGTGTGTCACAATACCCATTGGACAGCTTGTGTGTCACAAACCCCCGTAGACACTGTGTGTGTCACAAACCCCACTGGACAGTGTGCCTGGCACAAACCCCATTGGACACCGTGTGTGTCAAACCCTTTTGGACAGTGAGTGTATCACAAACCCCATTGGACAGAGTTTGTGTCACAAACCCTATTGGACAGCATGTGTGTCACAAATCCCATTGCACAGCGTGTGTGTGTCACAAAACCCATTTGACAGAGTTTGTGTCACAAACACCATTGGACAGTGTGAGTGTCACAAACCCCATTGGACAGCGAGTGTGTGTCACAAACCCTCTTGGTCAGTGTGTGTGTCACAAACCCCATTGGACAGCGTATGTGTCACAAACCCCATTGGACAGCGTGTGTCTCACAAACCTCATGGGACAGCGTGTGTGTGTCACAATCCCCGTTGAACAGTGTGTGTGTCATAAAACCCATTGGATAGCGTGTGTGTCACAAACCCTATTGGGCACTGTGTGTGTCACAAACCCCATTGTACAGCGTGAGTGCAAAGAACCCCATTGGACAGCGTGTGTGTCACAAGACCCATTGGAAAGAGTGTGTGTGTCACAAACCCGTTGGACAGTGTGTGTTTTTCACAAACCCCATGGGACTGTGTGTGTGTCTCAAACCCCGCTGGACAGCGCTTGTGTCACAAACACCCATGTACAGTGTGCGTGTCACAAACCCCATTGGATATCGTGTGTGTCACAAACCCTTTTGGACAGTGTGAGTGTCACAAACCCCACAGGACAGCGTGTGTGTCACAAACCCCTTTGGACAGTGTGTGTGTTACTAACCACATTGGACATCGTGTGTGTCAGAAACACCTTTGGACAGTGTGTGTGTCACATACCCCATTGGACAGCGAGTGTGTGTCACAAACCCCACTGGACAGTGCGTTTGTAACAAACCCAATTGGTCAACGTGTGTGTGTCGCAAATGCCATTGGTCAGTGTGTGTGTCACAAATGCCCCTGGACAGTGTGTGTGTCTCAAACCATATTGGACAGCGTGTGTGTCACAAACCTCCCTGGACAGCGTGTGTGTCACAATCCCATTTGGACAGAGTTTGTGACAGAAACCCCGTTGGAGAGTGTGTGTGTCACAAACCCCATTAGACAGCGAGTGTGTCACAAACACCATTGGACAGCGTGTGTGTGACACAATCCCCATTGGACAGTGTGTGTTTCACAATCTCCATTGGACAGCGTGTGTGTCACAAATCCCATGGGACAGTGTGTGTGTCACAATCCCCATTGGACAGTGTGTGTGTGTCACAAACCCCTTTGGACACTGTGTGTGTCACAATCCCCATTGGACAGTGTGTGTGTGTCCCAATTCCCATTGGACTGTGTGTGTGTCACAAACCCCCGTGGAAACTGTGTGTGTCACAAACCACACTGGACAGTGTGTGTGTTACAAACCCCACAGGACAGCGTCTGTGTTACAAACACCCATGGACAGTGTGAGTGTCACAAACCCCATTGGACAGTGTGTGTGTGTCACAATCGCCATTGGACAGTGAGTGTGTGACAAAACCCATGGGACTGAGTGTGTGTCACGAAATTCGTTGGACAGCTTGTTTGTCACAAGCGCCATTGGACAGAGTGTGTGTGTCACAAAGCCCGTTGGAAAATGTATGTGTCACAAACCCCATGGGAATAACTGAGTGTCACGAAGCCCATTGCACAGCGTGTGTGTCACAAGTGGCATTGGACAGAGTGTGTGTGTCACAAACCCCATGGGAAACTGTATGTGTCACAAACCTAATTGGATAGCGTGTGTATGTCGCAAACCCTCCTGGTCAGTGTGTGTGTCACAAAACCCACTGGACAGCATGCGTTTCAAAAACACCTTTGGACAGTGTGTGTGTAACAAACCCAATTGGTCAGCGTTTGTGTCACAAACCCCATGGGACAGCGTGAGTGTGTCACAAAACCCATTGGAAAGCGTGTGTGTCACAAACCCCATTGGATAGCGTGTGTGTGTTACAAATCCCATTAGAAAGTATGCGTGTCACAAACCCCATTGGACAGTGTGTGTGTCTCAAAACCCATTGGATAGCGTGTGTGTCACAAACCCCATTAAAGTGTGTGTGTCACAAACCCCATTGGATAGCGTGTGTGTGTCACGAACCCTATTGGACAGTGTGTGTGTCACAAACCCAACTGGACAGCGTGTGTGTTCACGAACCCATTAGACAGCGAGTGTGTCACAAGCGCCATTGGAAAGAGTGTGTGTCACAAACCCCATTGGATACCGTGTGTATGTCACAAACCCCATCAGAAAGTGTGCGTGTCACAAACCCCATTTGATAGCGTGTGTGTTTCACAAAGCCAATTGGACAGTGTGTGTGTCACAAACCCCCCTGGACAGGGTGTCTGTCACGAACACCATTGGATAGCGTGTGTGTCACAAGACCCATTGGACAGCGTGCGTGTCACAATCCCCATTGGACAGCTTGTGTGTCATAAACGCCATTGGACAGTGTGTGTGTAACAAACCCAAATGGTCAGCGTGTGTGTAACAAACACCATGGAACAGCCTGTGTGTGTCACAAACCCCTTTGGAAAGTGTGTGTCACAAAACCCATTGGATAGCATGTGTGTGTCACAAACCCTATTGGACAGAGTTTGTGTCACAAACTCCCGTGGACACTGTGTGTGTCACAAAGCCCATTGGACAGTGTGTGTGACACAAACCCCATTGGACACCGTGTGTGTCACAAACCCCTTTGGACAGTGTGTGTGTCACAAACCCCATGGGACCGAGTTTGTGTCACAAACCCCCTTGGACACTGTGTGTGTCACAAACCCCATTGGACAGTGTGTGCGTCACAAACTCCCTGGACAGTGTGTGTGTCACAAACACCCATTGACAGTGTGTGTGTCACAATCCCCATTGTACAGTGTTTGTGTGTCACAAACCCCTTTGGACTGTGTGTGTGTCACAAACCCCTATTGGACAGAGTGTATGTGTCACAAAGCCCATTGGACAGGGTGTGTGTGTCACAATACACATTGGACAGTATGTGTGCCACAAACCTCATTGGACATAGTTTATGTCACAAACCGCCGTGGACACGGTGTGTGTCACAAACACCCATGGACATGGTGCGTGTCACAAACCCCATTGGACATCGTGTGTGTCACAAGCCCCTTTGGACAGTGTGTGTGTCACAAACACCATTGGACAGCATATGTGTCACAAACACCCATGGACAGTGTGTGTGTGTCAGAATCCCCATTGGACAGAGTGTGTGTCACAAACCCCATGGGACAGAGTGTCTGTCACGAACCCCATTGGACAGCGTGCGTGTCACAACCCCATTGGACAGAGTGTGTGAGTCACAAACCCCATTAGACAGCTTATGTATCACAAACCCCTTTGGACAGCGTGTGTGTGTCACAATCCCCATGGGACAGTGTGTGTGCCATAAACCCCATTGGACAGAGTTTGTGTCACAAACCCCACTGGACAGCGTGTGTGTCACAAACCCCATGGGACAGAGTGTGTGTCACAAACACTATTGGTCAGCGTGTGTGTGTCACAAGCCCATTGGACAGAGTGTGTGTGTCACAAAACCCACTGGACAGCGTGTGTGTAACGAACCCCATTGGACCACTTGTGTGTCACAAGCACCGTTGGACAGACTGTTGTGTCACAATCCCCATTAGACAGCATGTATGTCACATACGCCATTGGACAGTGTGTGTGTGTCACAATCCCCATTTGATAGAGAGTGTGTGTCACAAACCCCATTAGAACGCATGCGTGTCAAAAACCCCATTGGACAGTATGTGGTGTCACAATCCCCATTGGCCATCGTGTGTATCACAAACCCCATTGGACAGTGTGTGTGTGTCAGAAACCCCATTTGATAGAGTGTTTGTTTCACAAACCCTATTGGACAGTGTGTGTGTCACAAAACCCACTGGACAGCGTGTGTGTCACAAATGCCATTGGACAGCGTGTGTGTCACAAGCCCCATTGGACAGCGTGTGTGTCACAAACCCCTTTGGACAGTGTGTGTGTCACAAACCCCATTGGACAGCGTGTGTGTGTCACAATCACCATTAGAAAGGATGTGTGTCACAAACCCCATTGTATAGCATGTGTGTGTCACAAACCCTATTGAACAGAGTGTGTGTTTCACAAACCCCATTGGACAGCGTGTGTGTCACAAACCCCATTGGACAGTGTGTGTGTCACAAACCCCATTGGACAGTTTGTGTATGTAACAATTCCCATTGGACAGTGTGCGTGTCACAAACCCCATTGGACAGCATGTGTGTCATAAACCCCCGTGACACTGTGTGTGTCACGAATGCCATTGGACAGTGTGTGTGTCACAAACCCCCCTGGACAGTGTGTGTGTCACAATCCCCAGTGAACAGTGTGTGTGTCAAAAACCCCAATGGACAGCGTGTGTGTGTCAGAAAACCTCCTGGTCAGTGTTTGTGTCACAAACCCCCTTGGACAGAGTGTGTGTCACAAACCCCATTGGACAGCGTCTGTGTGTAACAATACCCATTGGGCACTGTGTGTGTCACAAACCCCATTGGACAGCGTGTGTGTCAAAACCCCAATGGACAGCGTGTGTGTGTCACAAAACCTCCTGGTCAGTGTGTGTGTCACAAACCGCATTGGACAGCGTGTGTGTGTCACAAACCCCATGGGGCAGCGTGTGTGTGTCACAAACCCCATTGGAAAGTGTGTGCGTCACAAAACCCATTGGATAACGTGTGTGTGTCACAAATCCTATTGGACAGTGTGTAGGTCACAATCCCCATTGGACAGCGTCTGTGTCACAAAACCCATTGGACACCATGAGTGTGTAACAATCCCCATTGGACAGCGTGTGTGTGTCACAATCCTCATTGGACAGTGTGTGTGTCACAAAACCCATGGGACAGAGTGTGTATAACCAACGCCAATGGACAGCATGTGTTTCACAAGCGCCATTGGACAGAATGTGTGTGTCGCAAAGCCCATCGTAAAGTGCATGTGTCACAAAACCCATTGGACAGCATGCGTGTCACAAACACCATTGGACAGTGTGTGTGTAACAAACCCAATTTGTCACCGTGTGTGTCACAAACCCAATTGGATAGCGTGTGTGTGTCACAAACCCCATTAGAAAGTACGCGAGTCACAAACCCCATTGGATAGCATGTGTGTGTCACAAACCCCTTTAGAAAGTGTGCGTTTCACAAACCGCATCGGAAAGTATGTGTGTCACAAACACCATTGGACAGCGTGAGTGTCACAAACCCCATTGGACAGCGTGTGTGTGTCACAATACCCATTGGACAGTTTGTGTGTCACAAACCCCATTGGACAGCGTGTGTGTGTCCCAATCCCCATTGTACACTGTGTGTGTCACAAACACCATTAGACAGAGCGTGTGTCACAAGCCCATTGGAAAGAGTGTGTGTGTCACAAAAGCTATAGGACAGCGTGTGTGTCACAAACCCCATTGGAAAGTGTATGTGTCACAAACCCCTTTGGATAGTGTGCGTGTCACAAACCCTATTGGATAGCATGTGTGTCACAAGCCTCATTGGACAGCGTGTGTGTCATAAACAACATTGGACAGCGTGTGTGTGTAACAATACTCTTTGGACAGTGTGTGTGTCACAAACCCCATTGGACAGCGTGTAAGTCACGAACCCCATTGGACAGAGTGTATGTGTCAAAAACCCCATTGGACAGCGTGTGTGTCACAAACCCCATTGGAAATTGTGTGTGTCACAAACCCCATTGGATAGTGTGTGTGTGTCACAATCCTTATTGGACAGTGTGTGTGTCACAAAACCCATGGGACAGAGTGTGTGTCACAAACCCCCGTGGACAATGTGTGTGTCACAAACCCTTTTGGAAAGTGTATGTGTCACAAACCCCACTGGGCAGCGTGTGTGTCATAAACACCCATGGACGCCATTGGACAGCTTGTGTTTCAGAAGCGCCATTGGGCAGAATGTGTGTAGTCACAAAACCCATAGGACAGCATGTGTGTCACAAACACCATTGGACAGTGTGTGTGTAACAAACCCAATTGGTCAGCGTGTGTGTCACAAACCCAATTGGATAGCGTGTGTGTGTCACAAAAACCAATAGAAAGTATGAGAGTCATAAACCCCATTGGATAGCATGTGTGTGTCACAAACCCCTTTAGAAAGTGTGTGTTTCACAAATACCATTTGAAAGTGCGTGTGTCACAAACACCATTGGACAGCGTGTGTGTGTCACAATCCCCAGTGGACATTGTGTGTGTCACAAAACCCATTGGACAGTGTGTGTGTCATAAACCCCATTGGATAGAGTGCGTGATGTCACAATCCCCATTGGACACCGTGTGGGTCACAAACCCCACTGGACAGAGTGTGTGTCACAAGCTACATTGGACAGAGTGTATGTGTCAAAATCCCCATTGTACAGCGTGTGTCTCACACACGCCTTTGAACAGCGTGTGTGTCAGAAACCCCATTGGAAAGTGTGTGTCACAAACCCCATTGGATAGCATGTGTGTGTCATAAAACCCATTGGATAGCGTATGTGTATCACAAACCATATTGGACAGAATGTGTGTGTCACACACCTCATTGGATAGCGTGTGTGTCATAAAAGCCATTGGATAACGTGTGTGTGTCACAAACCCCATTATAAAGTGTGCGTGTCACAAACCCCATTGGACAGCGTGTGTGTCACAAACCCCATTGGACAGTGTGTGTGTCACAAACCCCATTGGACAGAGTTTGTGTTTAACAATACCCATTGGACAGTGTGTATATCACAAACCCCATTGGACACTTTGTGTGTCACAAACCATATTGGACAGTATTTGTGTTTAACAATACCCATTTGAAAGGGAGTGTGTCACAAACCCCACTGGACAGCGTGTGTGTGTCACAATCCCCATTGGACAGCGTGTGTGTCACAAACCCCCGTGGACAATGTGTATGTCACAAACCCTTTTGGAAAGTGTATGTGTCACAAACCCCACTGGGCAGCGTGTGTGTCATAAACACCCATGGACAGTGTGCGTGTCACAAACACCATTGGACATCCTGTGTGTCAAAACCCCTTTGGACAGTGTGTGTGTCACAAACGCTATTGGACAGCGTGTGTGTGTCACAATCCCCATTGGTCAGAGTGTGTGTGTCACAAACACCATTGGACAGTGTGTGTGTCATAAACCCCATTGGACAGCGTGTGTGTTTCAAAATCCCCATTGGACAGAGTGTGTGTGTCACAAACCCCATTGGAAAGTGTATGTGTCACAAACCCCACTGGATAGCATGTGTGTGTCAAAAACCCTCCTGGTCAGTGTGTGTGTCACAAACCCCATTGGACAGTGAGAGTGTCACAAACCCCATTGAACAGCGTGTGTGTCACAAACCCCCCTGGACAGTGTATGTGTCAGAATCCCCAATGGACAGCGTGTGGGTCAAAACCCCATTGGACAGTGTGAGTGTCACAAACCCCATTGGATAGCGTGTGTGTCACAAACCCCTTTGGAGAGTGTGTGTGTGTCACAATCCCAATTGGACAGTGTGTGAGTCACAAACATCGTTGGACAGCGTGTGTGTCACAAGCACCATTGGACAGAGTGTGTGTGTCACAAACCCCATTGGAAATTGTATGTTTCACAAACCCCATTGGATTACGTGTGTGTCACAAACCCTATTGGGCAGTGTGTGTGTCACAAAATCCACTGGACAGCGTGTGTGTTCACAAACCCCATTGGACAGCGTGTTTTTCACAAGACCCATTGGACAGAGTGTGTGTGTCACAAAGCCCATTGGACAGCGTGTGTGTCACAATCCCCATTGGACAGTGTGTGTTTCACAAACCCCATTGGACAGCGTGTGTGTGTCACAAAACCCATTGGAGACTGTGTGTGTCACAAACCCCATTGGACAGTCTGTGTGTGTCACAATCCCCACTGGACAGCGTGTGTGTCACAAACCCCATTGGATAGCGTGTGTGTCACAAACACCATTGGACAGCATGTCTGTGTAACAATACCCATTGGACAGTGTGTGTGACACAAGCCCCACTGGACAGCGTGTGTGTCACGAACCTCATTGGACAGCTTGTGTGTCACAAGACCTATTGGACAGAGTGTGTGTGACACAAAACCCGTTGGACAGCGTGTGTTTCACAAACCCCATTGGAGAGTGTGTGTGTGTCCCAATACCCATTGGACACTGTGTGTGTCACAAACCCCATTGGATATCGTGTGTGTCACAAACCCCTTTGGACAGTGTGTGTGTAACAAGCTCCACTGGACAGCGTGTGGATTGGTTAGCGTGTGCGTATCAAAAACCCTCCTGGTCAGTGTGTGTGTCACAAAACCCATTTGACAGCATGCGTGTCACACACACCATTTAACAGTGTGTGTGTGACAAACCCAATTGGTCAGCGTGTGTGTCACAAACCCCATGGGACAGTGTGTGTGTGTCGAAAACCCCATTAGAAAGCATGTTTGTCACAAACCCCATTGGATAGCATGTGTGTGTCACAATCCCCATTGGACAGTGTGGAAGTCACAAACATCATTGGACAGCGTTTGTGTCACAAGCCAATAGGACGGAGTGTGTGTGTCACAAACCCCATTGGAAAGTGTATGTGTCACAAACCCCAATGGATTGCATGTGTGTGTCAGAAGCCCTATTGGACAGTGTGTGTGTCACAAACGCCATTGGACAGCGTGTGCGAGTCACAGTCCCCATTGGACAGAGTGTGTGTGTCGCAATACCCATTGGACAGTGTGTGTTTCACAAATCCCATTGGACAGAGTTTGTGTCACAAACCCCATTGGACAGCGTGTGTGTCACAAACCCCATTGGACAGCGTTTGTGTGTCGCAATACCCATTGGACAGTGTGTGTTTCACAAACCCCATTGGACAGTGTGTGTGTGTCACAAACCCCATTGGACAGTGTGTGTGTCACAAACCCCATTGGACAGTGTGTGTGTGTCACAAGCCCCATTGGACAGCCTGTGTGTCACAAACACCATTGGACAGCGTATGTGTGTAACAATACCCATTGGAAAGTGTGTGTGTCACAAACCCATTGGACAGTGTGTGTGTCATAAACACCATTGGACAGCGTGTGTGTTTCACAATCCAAATTGGACAGTGTGCGTGTCTCACAAACCCCATTAGACAGAGTTTGTGTCACAAGCCCCCTTGGACAGAGTGTATGTGTCACAAACCCCATTGGACAGAGTCTGTTTCGCAAACCCCATTGGACAGCGTGTGTGTTCACAAACACCATTGGACAGCGTGTGTGTGTCACAATCCCCATTGGACAGTGTGTGTGTCACAAAACACATTGGATAGCGTGTGTGTCACGAACCCCATTAGGAGGTGTGTGTAACACAAACCCCATTGGACAGTGTGTGTGTCACAAACCCCATTGGACAGTGTGTGTGTAACAAACCCTATTGTACAGAGTTTGTATTTAACAATACCCATTGGACAGCGTGTGTGTCACAAAGCCCCGTGGACACTGTGTTTCACGAACGCCATTGGATATTTTGTGTGTCACAAACCCCCCTGGACAGTGTGTGTGTCACAATCCATAGTGGACAGCGTGTGTGTCAAAACCCCAGTGGACAGTGTGTGTGTTCACAAAACCCACTGGACAGCGTGTGTGTCACAAACACCCATGGACAGTGTGCGTGTCACAAACCCCATTGGATATCGTGTGTGTCACAAACCCCTTTTGACAGTGTGTGTGTCACAAACCCCATTGGACAGCGTGTCTATGTCACAATCCCCATTGGACAGTGTGTGTGTCACGAACCCCTTTGACAGTGTGTGTGTCACAAACCTCATTGGACAGCGTGTGTGTGTCACAATCCCCTTTGGACAGTGTGTGTGTCACAAAACCCATTGGATAGCGTGTGTTTCACAAACCCCATTAGAAAGAGTGTGTGTCACAAACCCCATTGGATATCGTGAGTGATGTCACAAACCCTATTGGTCAGTGTGTGTGTCACAAACCCCATTGGACGGCGTGTGTGTCACAAAGCCCCGTGGACACAGTGTGTTTCATGAACGCCATTGGACAGTGTGCGTGTCACAAACCCTCCTGGTCAGTGTTTCTGTCGCAAAACCCACTGGACAGCATGGGTGTCACAAACACAATTGGACAGTATGTGACTAACAAACCCAATTAGTCACCGTTTGTGTCACAAACCCCATTGGAAAGTGTGTGTGTCACAAACCCCATTAGAAAGTGTGAGTGTCACAATCCCCATTGGAAAGTGTGTGTGTCACAAAACCCATTGGAGAGCGTGTGTGTCACAAGCAACATTGGACAGCGTGTGTGTCACAATCCCCATTGGAGAGAATGTGTGTGTCACATACCCCATTGGACAGAGTGTGTGTCACGAATCCCATTGGACAGCGTGTGTGTCACAAACACCATTGGATAGCGTGTGTGTGTCACAAACCCTCCTGGTCAGTGTGTGTGTCACAAAACCCACTGGACAGCATGCGAGTCACAAACACCATTGGACAGTGTGTGTGTAACAAACCCCATTGGAAAGTGTGTGTCACAAACCACTTTGGATCGCTTGTGAGTGCCAAAAACCCCATTAGAATGTATTTTTGACACAAACCCCATTGGATAGAATGTGTGTGTCATAAACCCTATTGGACAGTTTGTATTTCACATTCCCCATTGGACAGCCTCTGTGTCACAAACCCCATTCCACAGCGTATGTGTCACAAACACCATTGGACAGCGTGTGTGTCACAATCCTCATTGGACAGTGTGTGTGTCACAAAACCCATTGGATAGCGTGTGTGTCACAAACCCCATTGGACAGCCTGTGTGTGTCATAATACCCATTGGACAGTGTGTGTTTCACAAAACCCATTGGACAGCGTGTGTGTGTCACAATAACCATTGGACAGTGTGTGTGTCACAAACCCCATTGGATAGTGTCTGTGTCACAAGCCCCACTGGAGAGCGTGTGTGTCACAAGCAACATTGGACAGCGTGTGTGTCACAAGCCCCATTGGACAGCGTGTGTGTCACAAACACCATTGGACAGCGTGTGTGTGTAACAATACCCATTGGACAGTGTGTTTGTCATAAACCCCATTAGACAGTGTGCGTGTCACAATCCCCAGTGGGCAGCGTGTGTGTCACAAACACCCATGGACAGTGTGAGTTTCACAAGCCCCATTGGATAGCGTCTGTGTCACAAACCCCTTTGCACAGCGTGTGTGTCACAAGCACCATTGGACAGAGTGTGTGTGTAACAAACCCCATTGGAAAGTTTATGTGTCACAAACCCCATTGGATAGCGTATGTGTGTCACAAACCCTATTGGATAGGAAGTGTGTCACAAAACCCATTGGACATTGTGTTTTTCACAAGACCCATTGGAAAGAGTGTGTGTGTCACAAAGCCCATTGGACAGCGTGTATGTCACAATCCCCTTTGTAAATCGTGTGTGTCACAAACACCCATGGACACTATGCGTGTCACAAACCCCTTTGGACAGTGTGTGTCACAAACCCCTTTGGACAGCGTGTGTCACAAACCCCCGTGGACAGTGTGCGTGTCACAAACCCCGTTGTACATCGTGTGTGTCACAAACCTCTTTGGAAAATGTGTGTGTCACAAAGCCCATTTGACAGTGTGTGTGTCAGAATCCCCATTGGACAGCGTGTGTGTCACAAACACCATTGGACAGTGTGTGTGTGTAACAATACCCATTTGACAGTGTGTGTGTCACAAAATCCATTGGACAGCGTCTGGTCACAAACCCCTGTGGACACTGTGTGTGTCACAAACCCCATTGGACAGTGTCTGTGTCACAAACACCATTGGACAGCGTTTGTGTCACAAACCCCATTGGACAGCGTGTGTGTGTCACAATACCCATTGGACAGTGTGTGTGTCACAAATCCCATTGGACAGAGTTTGTGTCACAAACCCCATTGGACAGCATGTGTGTGTCACAAAACCCATTGGATACCGTGTGTGTCACAAACCCCTTTTGAAAGAGTGTGTGTCACAAATCCCATTGGATAGCGTGTGATGTCACAAACCCCATTGGATTGCGTGTGTGATGTCACAAACCCTATTTGACAGCGTGTGTGCTCACAAAACCCATTGTACAGCGTGTGTGTCACAAACCCCCGTGGACACTGTGTGTGTCACAAACCCCATTGGACAGTCTGAGTGTCACAAACACCATTGGACTGTGTGTGTGTAACAAACTCAATTGGACAGCGTGTGTGTCACAAACCCCATTGGACAGCGTGTGTGTCACAATCCCCATTGGACAGTGTGTGTGTCACAAACCCCATGGGACACAGTGTGTGTCACAAACCACATAGGAAAGTGTGTGTGTCACGAACCGCATTGGATAGCCTGTGTGTGTCACAGAACCCATTGGTAAGTGTGTGTGTCACAAACCACACTGGACACAGTGTTTGTGTCACAAACCCCATTGGACAGTGTGTGTGTCATAAATCCCATTGGACAGCGTGTGTGTCAAAACCCAGTCGGACAGTGTGTGTGTGCCAAAACCCACTGGACAGCATGTGTGTCACAAACACCCATGGACAGTGTGAGTGTCACAAGCCCCATTGGAAAGTGTATGTGTCACAAACCCCATTGGAACGCGTGTGTGTCACAATCCCCATCGGACAGTGTCTGTGTCACGAACCCCATTGGAAAGCGTGTGTGTCACAAGCACCATTGGACAGTGTGTGTGTGTCACAAACCCCATCGGAATGTGTATGTGTCACAAAACGCATTGGATAGCGTGTGTATGTCACAAACCCTATTGTATAGTATGTGTGTCACAAAACCCACTGGACAGCGTGTGTGTCACAAAACCAATTGGACAGCGTTTTTTTCACAAGACCCATTGGACAGAGTGTGTGTGTCACAAACCCCACTGGATAGCGAGTGTGTCACAAACACCCATGGACAGTGTGCCTGTCACAAACCCCATTGTACATCGTGTGTGTCACAAAACCTTTTGGACATGGTGTGTGTCACAAACCGCCGTGGACAATGTGTGTGTCACGAACGCCATTGGGCAGTGTGTGTGTCACAAACCCCTCTGGACTGTGTGTGTGTCACAATCCCCAGGGGACAGCGTGTGTGTCAAAACCCCATTGGACGGTGTGTGTGTGACAAAACCCACTGGACAGCATGTGTGTCACAAACACCCATGGACAGTGTGAGTGTTTCAAGCCCCATTGGACAGCGTGTCTGTGTCACAATCCCCATTGGACAGTGTGTGTGTCACAATTCCCATTGGACAGTGTGTGTGTCACAAACACCATTGGACAGCGTGTGTGTCACAAGCCTATTGGACAGCCTGCGTGTGTCACGAAACCCACTGGACAGCGTGTGTGTTCACAAACCCCATTGGACAGCGTGTTTTTCATAAGACCTATTGGACAGAGTGTGTGTCACAATCCCCATTGGACAGCGTGTGTGTCACAAACCCCATTGGACAGAGTTTGTGTCACCAACCACCGTGGACACTGTGTGTGTCACAGACCACATTGGAGAGTGTGTGTGTCACAAACTCCACTGGACAGCGTGTGTGTCACAAACACCAATGGAAAGTGTGCGTGTCAGAAACCCCATTGGACATCGTGTGTGTCACTAACCCCTTTGGACAGTGTGTGTGTCACAAACCCCATTGGACAGCGTGTGTGTCACAATCCCCACTGGACAGGTGTGTGTCACAAACGCCATTGGACAGTGTGTGTGTGTCACAATACCCATTGGACAGTGTGTGTGTGACAAACCCCATTGGACAGAGTTTGTGTCACCAACCCCCGTGGACACTGTGTGTGTCATAAACCCCATTGGACAGTGTGTGTGTCACAAACTCCACTGGACAGTGTGTGTGTCACAAACACCCATGGAAAGTGTGCTTGTCAGAAACCCCATTGGACATCGTGTGTGTCACAAACCCCTTTGGACAGCGTGTGTGTCACAAACACCCATGGACAGTGTGCGTGTCACAAACCCCATTCGACAGAGTGTGTATCACAAGCCCCATTGGACAGAGTGTATGTGTCACAAACCCCATTGGACAGCGTGTCTGTCACAATCCCCATTGGACAGTGTGTGTGTCATAAACCCCATGGGACAGAGTGTGTGTCACGAACCCCATTGGAAAGTGTATGTGTGACAAAACCCATTGGACAGCATGCGTGTCACAAACACTGTGTGTGTCACAAACCCTCCTGGTCATTGTGTGTGTCACAAAACCCATTGGACAGCATGCGTGTCACAAACACTATTGGACAGTCTGTGTGTCACAAACCCAACTGGTCACAGTGTGTGTCACAAACCCCATTGGAAAGAGTGTGTGTCACAAACCCCATTGGACAGCGTGTGTGTGTCACAATCTCCATTGGACAATGTGTGTGTCACAAACCCCATGGGACTAAATGTGTGTCACGAACGCCATTGGACAGCGTGTGTGTCACAAGCGCCATTGGACAGAGTGTGTGTGTCACTAACCCCATTGGAAAGTGTATGTGTCACAAACCCGATTGGATAGTGTGTGTCTGTCAAAAACCCCATTAGAAAGTATGTCTGTCACAAACCCCATTGGACAGCGTGTGTGTGTCACAATGCCTGTTGGACAGTGTATGTGTCACAAACATCATTGGACAGCGTGTGTGTCACAAGCCCATTGGACAGAGTGTGTATGTCACAAAACACACTATACAGGATGTGTGTCACGAACCCCATTGGACAGCGTGTGTTTCACAAACCCCATTGGACATAGAGTGTGTGTCACAAACCCCATGGGAAAGTGAATGTTTCACAAACCCCATTGGACAGCGTGTTTGTCACAATCCCCACTGGACAGCGTCTGTGTCACAAGCCCCATTGCACAGTGTGTGTGTCACAAACTCCACTGGACAGCGTGTGTGTCACAAACACCCATGGACAATGTCCGTGTCACAAACCCCATTGGACATCGTGTGTGTCACAAACCCCATTGGACAGCGTGTGTGTCACAAACCCCATTGGAAAACCTGTGTGTGTCTCAAACCCCATTGGACAGAGTCTGTGTCACAAACCCCATTGGACAGCGTGTGTGTCACAAACACAATTGGACAGCGTGTGTGTGTCACAATCTTCATTGGACAGTGTGTGTGTCACAAACCCCATTGGACAGCATGTGTGTCACAAGCACCATTGGACAGAGAGTGTGTGTCACAAACCCCATTGGAAAGTGTATGTTTCACAAACCCCACTGGATAGCGTGTGTCTGTCACAAACCCTTTTGGACAGTGTTTGTCACAAAACCCACTGGACACCGTGTGTGTTCACAAACCCCATTGGACAGTGTGTGTGTGTCACAAACCCCATTGCAAAGTGTATGTGTCACAAACCCCATTGGACATGTGTGTGTGTCACAAAGCCTATTGGAGAGTGTGTGTGTACAAAACCCACTGGAGAGCAAGTGTGTCAGAAACCCCATTGGACAGCGTGTGTGTAACAAACCTCTTTGGACAGCGTGTGTGCTTCACAATACCCTTTCGACAGTGTGTGTGTCAGAAACCCCATTGGACATAGTTTGTTTCACAAACACCATTGGACAGCGTGTGTGTCACAAACACCATTGGACAGTGCGTGTGTCACAAACCCATTGGACAGCGTGTGTGTGTCACAATCCTCCTGGTCAGTCTGTGTCACAATCCCAAGTGGACAGCGTGTGTGTCACAATACCCATTGGACAGTGTGTGTGTCACAAACCCGTTTGGAGAGAGTTTGTAACAGCGTGTTTGTAACAAGCCCTTTGGGCAGAGTGTGTGTGTCACAAACCCCATTGTACAGCGTGTTGGTCACAATCCCCATTTTACAGCATGTGTGTCACAAACCCCATTGGACAGAGTATGTGTGACAACCCCATTGGAGAGAGTGTGTGTCACAAACCCCATTGGAGAGCGTGTGTGTCACAAACCCCCCTGGACAGTGTGTGTGTCACAATCCCAAGTGGACAGCGTGTGTGTCAAAACCCCATTGGACAGAGTTTGTGTCACAAACCCCATTGTACAGCGTGTGTTTTACAAACACCCATGTACCGCGTGCGTGTCACAAACCCCATTGGACATAGTGTGTGTCACAAACCCCATTGGACAGGGTGTGTGTGTCACAAACCCCATTGGACATAGTGTGTGTCACAAAACCCATTGGACAGCATGTGTGTGTCACAATCCCCATTGGATAGTGTGTGTGTCACAAACACCATTGGACAGCGTGTGTGTCACAAACCCCAATGGACAGTGTATTTGTCACAAATCCCATTGTATAACATGTGTGTTCACAATCCCATTGGACAGATTGTTTTTCACAAGACCCATTGAACAGAGTGTGTGTGTCACAAAGCCCATTGGACAGCGTTTGTGTCACAATCCCCATTGCACATTGTGTGTGTCACAAACCCCATTGGACAGCGTGTGTGTGTAACAATACCCATTGTACAGTGTGTGTGTCACAATTCCCATTGGATAGAGTGTGTGTCACAAACCCCACTGGACAGCGTGTGTGTCACAAACACCCATGGACAGTGTGTGTGTCACAAATCCCATTGGACAGCGTGTGTGTGTCATAAACCCCATTGGACAGTGTGTGTGTCACGATCCCCATTGGACAGCGTGTCTGTAACAAGCACCACTGGACAGAGTGTGAGTGTCACAAACCCCACTGGATAGTGTGTGTGTCACAAACACCATTAGAAAGTGTGTGTGTCACAGACCCCATTGGATAGCGTGTGTGTGTCACAAACCCTATTGGACAGTGTGTGTGTCACAAACCCCATTGAACAGTTTGTGTGTCACGAACCCCATTGAACAGCGTGTGTGTCACAAGACCCATTGGACAGATTGTGTGTCATAAACCCCATTGGACAGCGTGTCTGTCACATTCCCCATTGGACAGCGTGTGTGTCACAGTACCCATTGGACATAGTGTGTGTGTCACAAAACCCATTGGATAGCGCTTGTGTGTCACAAACCACTTTAGAAAGTGTCTGTGTCACAAACCCCAGTGGATAGCGTTTGTGTGTCACAAACCCTGTTGGACTGTGTGTGTGTCACAAACCCCACTGGACAGCGTTTGTGTCACAAACCCCATTGGGCAGCGTGTGTGTCACAAGCCCCATTGGACAGACTGTGTGTGTCACAAACCCCTTTGGACAGAGTGTGTGTCATAAACCCCATTGGACTGCTTGTGTCACAAACCCCATTGGACAGTGTGTGTGTCACAATCCCCATTGGACAGAGTTTGTGTCACAAACCCCATTGGACAGCGTGTGTGTGTCACAAACCCTCCTGGTCAGTGTGTGTGTCACAAGCAGCATTGGAAAGTGTGTGTGTCACAAACCCCATTGGAAAGTGTGTGTGCCACAAATCCCATTGCATAGCGTGTGTGTGTCAAAAACGCCATTATAAAGTAGTGCGTGTTCACAAACCCCACTGGAAAGTGTGTGTGTCACAATCCCTGTTGGACAGTGTATGTGTCACAAACATCATTGGACAGCGTGTGTGTCACACACACCACTGGACATTGTGTGTGTGTCACAATCCCCATTGAACAGTGTGTGTGTCACAATCCCCATTGGACAGCGTGTGTGTCACAAACCCCATTGGACAGTGTGTCTGTGTCACAACACCTAATGGACAGTGTGTGTGTCACATTCCCCATTGGACAGTGTATGTTCACAAAACCCATTGGATAGCGTGTGTGTCACAAACCCCATTGGATAGCGTGTGTGTCACAATCCAGATTGGATAGTATGTATGTCACAAATCCCATTGGACAGAGTTTGTGTCACAAACCCCATTGGACAGTGTGTGTGTCACAAAACGCATTGGATAGCGTTTTCCTCACAATCCCGATTGGACAGCGTGTGTGTCATAAACCCCATTGGACAGGTTGTGTGTGTCACAAAACCCATTTTATAGCATGTGTGTGTCACAAACCCCATTGGACAACGTGTGTGTCACAATCCCCACTGGACAGCGTGTGTGTCACAAACCCCATTGGACAGAGTGTGTGTGTGACAAACCCACCTGGACATCGAGTGTGTCACAATACCCAGTAAACAGCGTGTGTGTCAGGAACCCCATTGGACAGCGTGTGTGTCACAAGCGCCATTGGAAAGTGTGTGTGTCAGAAACCCCATTGGACATCGTGTGTGTCACAAACACCATTGGACAGCGTATGTGTCACAAACCCCATTGGACAGTGTGTGTGTGTCACAGTCCCCATTGGACAGTGTGTGTGTGTCACAAAACTCGTCGGACAGCGTGTGTATCACAAACCCCTTTGGACTGTGTGTGTGTCACAAACTCCATTCTACAGTGCGTGTGTGTCACATTCCCCATTGGACAGCGTGTGTGTCAAAATACCCATTGGACAGAGCGTGTGTGTCACAATCCCCATTGGACAGCGTGTGTGTCATGAATCCCATTGGACAGTGTGTCTGTGTGACAGTACCCATTGGACAGTGTGTGTGTCACAATACCCATTAGACAGCATGTGTGTCACAAAACCCATTGGATAGCATGTGGGTCACAAACCCCATTTGAAAATGTGTGTGTCACGAACCCCTTTGGACAGCATGTGAGCCAAAAGACCCATTGGTCAGAGTGTGTGTGTCACATTCCCCATTGGACAGTGTGTGTGTCACAAACCCCATTGGATAGCATGTGTGTGTCGCAAACCCCACTGGACAGTGTGTGTGTAACAAAACCAATTCGTCAGCGTGTGTGTCACAATCCCCATTGGACAGCGTGTGTGTCACAAACCCCATTGGACAGATTGTGTGTGTCACAAACCCCATTTGAAAGTGTGTGTGTCACAATCCCCATTGGAGATTGTATGTGTCACAAAACCCATTGGATAGCGTGTGTGTGTCACAAACACCGTTGGACAGCGTGTGTGTCATAAACCCCATTGGTCAGAGTGTGTGTGTCACATTCCCCATTGGACAGTGTGTGTGTCACAAACCCCATTGGATAGCATGTGTGTGTCGCAATCCCCACTGGACAGTGTGTGTGTTACAAACCCCATTGGACATTGAGTGTGTCACAATGCCCATTGGACAGCGTGTGTGTCACAAACCCCATTGGACAGAGTGTGTGTGTGACAAACCCCGTTGGACATCGAGTTTGTCACAATCCCCATTGGACAGCGTGTGTGTCACAAGCGCCATTGGAAAGTGTGTTGTCACAAACCCCATTAGAAAGTGTGTGTGTCATAACCCCCATTTTACAGCGTGTGTGTGTCACAATCCTCATTGGACAGTGTGTGTGTGTCACCAACCCCATTGGACATCGTGTGTATCACCATCACCATTGGACAGCGTGTGTATCACAAACCCCTTTGGACAGTGTGTGTGTCACAAACCCCATTCTACAGTGCATGTGTGTCACATTCCCCAATGGACAGCGTGTGTGTCACAATCCCCATTGGACAGCATGTGTGTCACTAAACCCATTGGATAGCATGTGGGTCACAAACCCCTTTTGAAAGTGTGTGTGTCACAAACCCCATTGGACAGCGTGTGTGCATCACAAAACCTTTTGGATAGCATGCGTGTCACAAATACCATGGGACAGTGTGTGTGTAACAAAACTAATTTGTCAGCGTGTGTGTCACAAGCACCATTGGACAGTGTGTGTATCACAAACCCCATTGGAAAGTGTATGTGTCACAAAACCCATTGCGTAGCGTGTGTGTGTCACAATCCCCATTGGACAGCGTGTGTGTCACAAGCCCCATTGGACAGCGTGTGTGTCACAAACACCATTGGACAGCGTGTGTGTGTATCAATACCCATTGGACAGTGAGTGTGTCACAAATCCCATTGGACAACGTGTGTGTCACAAACCCCCATGTTCACTGTGTGTGTCACAATCCCCATTGGACAGTGTATGTGTCACAAACCCCATTGTATAGCGTGTGTGTGACACAAACCCTCCTGGTCAGTGTGTGTGTCACAAAACCCTTTGGATAGCATGCGTGTCACAAATACCATGGGACAGTGTGTGTGTAACAAAACCAATTTGTCAGCCTGTGTGTCACAAAACCCATGTGACAGTGTGCGTGTGTCACAAACCCCATTAGAAAGTGTGCGTGACAAACCCCATTTGAAAGTGGGTTGTGTCACACACCCCATTGGATAGCATGTGTGTGTCACAAACCCCATCGGACAGAGTGTTTGTGTGACAAACCCCACTCGACAGCGTGTGTGTGTCACAAACCCTACTGGACAGTGTGTATGACACAATCCCCATTGGACAGCGTCTGTGTCACAGACCCCACTGGACAGCGTGTGTGTCACAAGCGCCATTGGAAAGTGTTTGTGTCACAAACCCTATTGGACAGTGCGTATGTCAAAATCCCCATTAGACAGCATCTGTGTCACAAATCACTTTGGACAGCGTGTGTGTCACAAACCCCATTGGACAGCGAGTGTGTGTCACAATCCCCATTGGACAGTGTGTGTGTGTCACAAACACCATGGGAAAGCGTGTGTGTGTCACAATTCCCTTTGGAGAGTGTGTGTGTGTCACAATCCTTCCTGGTCATTGTGTGTGTCACAAACCCCATTAGAAAGTGGGCGTGTCACAAACCCCATTGGATAGCGTGTGCGTCACAAACACCATTGGACAAAGTGTGTGTGTCACAAACCCTCTTGGACAGTGTTTGTGTCACAAACCCCATTGGACAGCGTGTGTGTCACAAAACCCAGTGGACAGCATATGTTTCACAGACCCCATTGGACAGCGTGCATGTCACAAGCGCCATTGGAAAGTGTGTGTGTCACAAACCCTATTGGACAGTGTGTATGTCACAATCCCCATTAGACAGCGTCTGTGTCACAAATCCCACTGGACAGCGTGTGTGTCACAAACAACATTGGACAGCATGTGTGTGTCACAATCCCCACTGGACAGTGTGTGTGTCACAAAACCTATTGGATAGCGTGTGTTTCACAAACCCCTTTAGAAAGTGTGCGTGTCACAAACCCCATTGGACAGCGTGTGTGTGTTAAAAAACCCCTTAAATAGTATGCGTGTCACAAACCCCATTGGATAGCATGTGCGTGTCACAAACCCAATTAGAAAGTGTGCGTGTTTCAAACCCCATTGGATAGCATGTGTGTGTAACAAACCCAATTGGTCAGCGTGTGTGTCACAAACCCCATTGGATAGCGTGTGTGTGTCACAAAAAACATTAGAAAGTGTGCGTGTCACAAACCACATTGGAATGTGTGTGTGTTCACAAACACCATTGGATAGCGTGTGTAATGTCACAAACCCTATTGGACAGTGTGTGCGTCACAAACCCCACTGGACAGCGTGTGTGTCACGAACCCCATTGGACAGTGGGTGTGTCACAAACTCCAAGGGACAGCGTGTGTGTCACAAACATCCATGGACAGTGTGCGTGTCACAAATCCTATTGGGCAGCGTTTGTGTGTCACAATCCCCATTGGACAGTGTGTGTGTCACAAACCCCATTTGATAGCGTGTGTGTGTCACTGGCCCTATTGGACAGTGTGTGTGTCACAAAATCCACTGGACAGTGTGTGTGTGTAACAATACCCATTGGACAGCGTGTGTGTCACAAACCCCATTGGACAGCGTGTTTATGTCACAATACCCATTGGACAGCTTGTGTGTGTCACAAACACCATTGGACAGTGTGTGTGTCACAAACCCAATTGGATAGCGTGTGTGTAGCAAATACCCATGGACAATATGCTTGTCAAAAACCCCCTTGGACAGCGTCTGTGTCACAAACCCCCGAGGACAATGTGCGTGTCACAAACCCCACTTGACAGCGTGTGTGTCACAAACACCCATGGACATTGTGCGTGTCACAAACGCCATTGGACATCGTGTGTGTCAAAAACCCCTTTGGAAAGTGTGTGTGTCACAAACCCCATTGGACAGTGTGTGTGTGTCACAATCCCCATTGGACAGTGCGTGTGTCACAAAACCCGTGGGACAGAGTGTGTGTCATGAACCGGACTGGGCAGCGTGTGTGTCACAAACCCCATTGGAAAGTGTGTGTGTCAGAAAACCCATTGGATAGCGTGTGTGTACCACAAACCCTCCTCGTCAGTGTGTATGTCACAAAACCCATTGGACAGCATGCGAGTCTCAAACACCATTGGACAGTGTGTGTGTAACAAAATCAGTTGGTAAGCGTGTGTGTCACAAACACCATTGGATAGCGTGTGTGTTTCACAAACCCCATTAGAAAGTGTGTGTGTCACAATCACCATGAGACAGTGTGTGTGTCACAAAACCCATTGGATAGTGTGTGTGATGTCACAAACCCTATTGTACACTGTGTGTGTTGCAAACACCATTGGACAGCGTGTGTGTGTCACAAACCCCAATGGATAGTGGGTGTGTCAAAAGCCCCATTGGTCAGCGTGTGTGTCACAAACCTCTTCGGATAATGTGTGTGTCACAAACCCCATTGAACAGCGTGTGTGTCACATTCTGCATTGGACAGTGTGTGTGTCACAAACCCCATGGTACAGAGTGTGTGTCACGAACCCCATTGGACAGCGTGTGTGTCACAAGCGCCATTGGACAGTGTGTGTGTGTCACAAACCCCATTGGACAGAGTTTGTCTCACCAACCCCCGTGGACACTGTGTTTGTCACAAACCCCATTGCACAGCGTGTGTGTGTCACAATCCCCATTGGACAGTGTGTGTGTCACAAACCCCATGGGACTAAGTGTGTGTCACGAACGCCATTTTACAGCGTCTGTGTCATAAACATCCATGGACAGTGTGTGTGTCACAAACCCCATTGGATAGCGTGTGTGTCACAAGCGCCATTGGACAGAGTGTGTGTGTCACTAACCGCCTTGGAAAGTGTATGTGTCACAAACCCCATTGGATACCGTGTGTGTGTCAAAAACCCCATTAGAAAGTATGTGTGTCACAAACCCCATTGGACAGAGTGTGTGTGTCACACACCCCATTGGCAGCGTGTGTGTCACAAACCCTATTGGACAGAGTGTGTGTGTCACACACCCCATTGGCAGCGTGTGTGTCACAAACTTCTTCGGATAATGTGTGTGTCACAAAACCCATTGGTCAGCGTGTGTGTGTCACAAACCCCATTGTAAAGAGTGTGTGTCACGAACACCATTGGACAGCGTGTGTGTGTCACAATCCTCATTGGACAGTGTGTGTGTCTAAAATCCATTGGATAGCGTGTGATGTCACAAACCCTGTTGGAAAGTGTGTGTGTCACAAACCCCATTGGACTGTGTGTGTGTGTCACAAGCACCCATGGACAGTGTGAGTGTCAGAAACACCATAGGACACCGTGAGTGTCACGAACGACATTGGACAGCATGTGTGTCACAAACACCCATGGAGAGTGTGAGTGTCACAAGCCCCATTGCATAGCGTTTGTGTTTCAAACCAGTTTGGACAGTGTGTGTGTCACAATTCCCATTGGACAGTGTGTGTGTCACAAACACCATTGGACAGCGTGTGTGTCACAAACTCCACTGGACAGTGTGTGTGTCACAAGTCCAATTGGACAGTGTGTGTGTCACAAACCCCATTGGACAGTGTGTGTGTCGCAAGCTCCTTTCGACAGCGTGTGTGTCACAAACCCCATTGGAAACCGTGTATGTCACAAACCCCTTTGGGCAGCGTGTGTGTCACAAACCCCTTTGGACAGTGTGTATGTCACAAACCCCATTGGACAGCGTGTGTGTGTCACAATTCCCACTGGACAGTGTGTGTGTCACAAACCCCATTGGAAAGTGGGTGTCACATACCCCATTGGACAGCGTGTGTGTCTGAAACCCTACTGGACAGTCTGTAGGTTACAATCCCCATTGGACAGCGTCTGTGTCACAAACCCCATTGGACAGCGTGTGTGTCACAAACACCATTGGACAGCGTGTCTCTGTCACAATCCCCATTGGACAGTGTGTGTGTCACAAACCCCAGTGGACAGCGTGTGTGTCACAAATATGATTGGACAGCGTGTTTGTCACAAGCCCATTGGTCAGAGTGTGTGTGTCACAAAACCCACTGGAAAGCGTGTGTGTCACAAACCCCATTGGACAGCGTGTGTGTCACAAGCACCATTGGACAGAGTGTGTGTGTCACAAACCCCATTGGAAAGTATATGTGTCGCAAACACCATTGGATAGCGTGTGTGTATCACAAACCCTTTTGGACAGTGTTTGTGTCACAAAACACACCGGACACCGTGTGTATTCACAAACCCCATTGGACAGCGTGTTTTTCACAAGAGCCATTGGACAGAGTGCGTGTGTCACAAAGCCCATTGGACAGCATGTGTGTCACAAACCCCATTGGACAGAGTTTGTGTCACCAACCCCCGTGGACACTGTGTGTGTCACAAACCCCATTGGACATTGTATTTGTCAGAAACTCCACTGGACAGCGTGTGTGTCACAAACACCCATGGACAGTGTGCGTGTCTCAAAACCCATTGGAGAGCGTGTGTGTCACAAACCCCTTTGTACAGTGTGTGTGTCACAAACCCCATTGGACAGTGTGCGTGTCACAAACCCCATTGGAGAGCGTGTGTGTCACAAACCCCTTTGGACAGTGTGTGTGTCACAAACCCCATTGGACAGTGTGTGTGTCACAAACACCTATGGACAGTGTGCGTGTCATAAACCCCATTGGACATCGTGTGTGTCACAAACCTCTTTGGACAGTGTGTGTGTCAAAAACCCCATGGGAGAGAGTGTGTGTCACAAACCCCATTGGACAGTCTGTGTGTCACAATCCCCATTGGAAAGTGTATGTTTCACAAACCCCAGTGGATAGCGTGTGTGTGTCACAAACCCTATTGAACAGTGTATGTGTCACAAACATCATTGGACAGTGTGTGTGTCACAAGCCCATTGGACAGTCTGTGTGTCACAATCCCCATTGGAAAGTGTATGTTTCACAAACCCCAGTGGACAGCGTGTGTGTCAAAACCCCATTGGACAATGTGTGTGTCACAAAACCCACTGGGTAGCGTGTGTGTCACAAACATCCATGGACAGTGTGAGTATCACAAACCCCATTAGATAGCGTGTGTGTCACAAACCACTTTGGACAGTGTGTGTGTCACAGACCCCATTGGACAGCGTGTGTGTGTCACAATCCCTATTGGACAGTGTATGTGTCACAAACATCATTGGACAGTGTGTGTGTCACAAGCCCATTGGACAGAGTGTGTGTGTCAAAAAACCCACTAGACAGCATGTGTGTCATGAACCCCATTGGACAGCGTGTGTGTCTCAATCACCATTGGACAGAGTGTTGGTCTCACAAACCCCATTGGAAAGTGTATGTATCACAAACCCCATTGGATAGCGCGTGTGTCACAATTGCCATTAGACAGCGTGTGTGTCACAAACCCCATCGGACAGCGTGTGTGTGTCACAATACCCACTGGACAGTGTGTGTGTCACAAACCCGTTTGGAGAGAGTTTGTGTCACAAACCCCATTGGACAGCGTGTGTGTCACAAAGCCCATTGGAAAGTATATGTGTCACAAAGCGCATTTTATAGCGTGTACGTGTCACAAACCACACTTGATGGCATGTGTGTGTCACAAACCCCATTGTACAGCATGTTTGTCACAAGCCCTTTGTACAGAGTGTGTGTGTTACAAACCCCATTGTACAGCGTGTTTGTCATAATCCCCATTGGGCAGCGTTTGTGTCACAAACCCCATTGGGCAGAGTGTGTGGGTCAAACCACATTGGACAGAGTGTGTGTCACAAACCCCATTGGACAGAGTGTGTGTGACAAACCCCATTGGACAGTGTATGTGTCACAAACCCCGTTGGTCAGAGAGTGCGACACAAGCGCCACTGGACAGAGTGTGTGTGGCACAAACCATATTGTACAGCGTGTTTGTCACAAGCCCTTTGGACAGAGTGTGTGTGTCACAAACCCCATTGTACAGCGTGTTGGTCACAATCCCAATTTTACAGCGTGTGTGTCACAATCCCCATTAGACAGCGTGTGTGTCACAAACCCCATCGGACAGCGTGTGTGTGTCACAATACCCATTGGACAGTGTGTGTGTCACAAACCCGTTTGGAGAGAGTTTGTGTCACAAACCCCATTAGGCATCGTGTGTGTCACAATCCCCATTGGAAAGTGTATGTGTCACAAAGCGCATTTTATACCGTGTACGTGTCACAAACCACACTTGATAGCATGTGTGTGTCACAAACCCTATTGGACAGCGTGTGTGTGTCACAAACCCTATTGGACAGCGTGTGTGTCACAAAACCCACTGGACAACGTGTGTGTCACAAATCCCGTTGCACAGCGTGTGTGTCACAAACACCATTGGACAGCGTGTGTGTGTAACAATCCCCATTGGACAGTCTGTGTGTCACAAAAACCATTGGACAGCATGTGTTTCACAAACCCCTGTAGGCACTGTATGTGTCACAAAACCCATTGAAGAGTGTGCGTGTCAAAAACCTCTCTGGGCAGCGTGTGTGTCACAATCCCCTCTGGTCATCGTGTGTGTCACAATCCCCATTGTACAGTGTTGGTGTGACAAACACCATTGGACAGCATGTGTTTCATAAACCCCATTGGACAGGGTGTGTGTGTCATAATCCCCTTTGTACAGTGTTTGTGTGTAACAAACCCCTTTGGACAGCCTGTGTGTCACAAACCCAATTGGACAGCGTGTGTGTGTCCCAATCCCCTTTGGACAGTGTGTGTGTCACAAAACCCATTGGACAGCGTGTGTGTCACAAGCACCATTGGAAAGTGTATGTATCGCAAACCCCATTGGATAGAGTTTGTGTGTCACAAACCCTATTAGACAGTGTGTGTGTCACAAGCCCCATTGGACAGCCTGTGTGTCGCAAACACCATTGGACAGCATCTGAATGTAACAAACCCCATTGGACAGCGTGTGTGTCACAAACCCCATGGGACAGAGTGTGTGTCACGAACCCCATTGGACAGCGTGTGTAGTGTCACAAACCCTCCTGGTCAGTGTGTGTGTCACAAAACCCTTTGGACAGCATGCGTGTCGCAAACACCCTTGGACACTGTGTGTGTAACAAAACCAATTGGTCAGCGTGTGTGTCACAAACACCATTGGATAGCGTGTGTGTGTCACAAACCCCATTAGAAAGTGTGCATGTCACAAACACCATTGGACAGCGTGTGTGTGTCTCAATCACCATTGGACAGTGTGTGTGTCAAAAAACCCATTGGATAGCGTGTGTTTCACAAACCCCATTAGAAAGAGTGTGTGTCAGAAACCCCATTGGATAGCGTGTGTGATGTCACAAACCCTATTGGACAGTGTGTGTGTCACAAACCCCAATGGACAGCGTGTGTGTTCACGAACCCCATTGGACACCGTGTGTGTCACAATACCCATTGGACACCGTGTGGGTCACAAACCCCATTGGACAGGGTGTGTGTGTCACAAACCCCATTAAGAAAGTATTTGTGTCACAAACCGCATTGGACAGTGAGTGTGTCACAAACCCCCCTGTACATTGTGTGTGTTACAAACCCCGTTGGACAGCGTGTGTGTCAAAAACCCCATTGGACAGAGTGTGTGTGACAAAACCCATTGGACAGTGTGTGTGTCACCAACCCCCCTGGACGTTGTGTGTGTCACAAACCCCATTTTACAGCATGTGTGTTTCAAATACCATTGGACAGCGTGTGTGTGTGACAAAACCCATTGGACAGTGTGTGTGTCACAGACCCCTTGGAAAGAGTGTGTGTGTCACAAGCCCCATTGCAGAGCGTGTCTGTCAAAAACCCCATTGGACAACGTGTGTGTCTCACAATACCCGTTGTAGAGTGTGTGTTTCACAAACCCCTCGGGACAGCGTGTGTGTCACAAGCCCCATTGGACAGCGTGTCTGTCACAAACCCCATTGGACAGCGTGTCTGTCACAAACCCCATTGCACAGCGTGTGTGTCTCACAATACCCGTTGTAGAGTGCGTGTGTCAAAAAACCCTCTGGACAGCGTGTGTGCCACAAACACCCCTGGAGACTCTCGGTGTAACAAACCCCATTGGACAGCGCATGTGTCACAAACCCACCTTGACAGTGTGTGTGTCACAAACCCCATTGAACAGCATCCGTGTCACAAACAGCATTGGACAGCGTGTGTTTTTCACAATCCCTACTGGAAAGTGTGTGTGTCGCAAACCACATTGGATAGCGTTTGTGTGTCACAAACTCTATTGGACAGTATGTGTGTCACAAACCCAGCTGGACAGCGTGTGTGTCACAAGCCCCATTACACAGATTGTGTGTGTCACAAACATCATTGGACAGGGTGTGTGTCACAATCCCCATAGGACAACGTGTCTGTCCACATACCCCATTGGACAGGGTGTATGTGTCACAATCCCCATTGGACAGAGTGTGTGTGAGAAACCCCATTGGACAGTGTGTGTGTCACAAATCCCATCAGACAGTGTCTGTGTCACAAAGCCCCTTGGACAACGTGTGTGTGTCACAATACCCATTGGACAGCGTGTGTGTAACAAAGTCACCTGGACAGTGTGTGTGTCACAAAACCCATTGGACAGCGTGTGTGTCACAAACCCCATTGGAAATTGTGTGTGTCACAAACCCCACTGGATAGCGTGTGTGTCACAAAACCCATTGGATAGCGTGTGTGTCACAAACCCCATTGGATAGCGTGTGTGTGTCACAAAACCCATTGGAAATTGTGTGTGTCACAATCCCTGTTGGAGTGAGTCTGTGTCACAAACCCCATTGGATAGCGTGTCTGTCACAAACCCCATTAGACAGTGTGTGTGTCACAAACCCCATTAGACAGTGTGTGTGTCACAAACCCCTTGGACAGTGTGTTTATCACAAACACCCCTGGAGAGTCTCTGTGTAACAAACCCCATTGGACAGAGTGTGTGTCACAAAGTCACCTGGACAGTGTGTGTGTCGCAAACCCTACTGGACAGTGTGTGTGTCACAAACCCCGTTGGACAGCGAGTGTGTGTTATATACCCCATTGGAAAGCGTGTGTGTCACAAACCACATTTTATAGCGTGTGTGTATCACTATGAAGCAAACAAATGTCCTGCAGCCTAGCCTTGCCTTTCCTGTCCTTGCCTTGCCTTATTTCCTTCTCATCCTGTTCTCTGTCCCATCCTCTCCCACTAACCCCTCGTCTGGATGCATGTCTCTTCTTTCCTTTTCTCTCACTCTCCTGCTTCCTGCCTCTTTCCTTTCAGTTCCTCCATCTCATTCCTGCATCCCAACACTACTTTTTATTCTTCCTTCCCTTTCTCCTGCTCCCTTCGCTTTCTCCCTCTGTCCCATATCTTTCTTCCCGACTTGTCTCTTGGCGACTTTGGGCCACTTTGGCCCCAAGTCTGGGCATGGTTTGACCAGTTTTCAGAGGCCTGGCTGGTGACAGGAGGGACAGCAGGGAGTGAGAGGCCCGGGGCTGACAGGCTCCCCCTTCCCTAGGGGGCGCTGGGCTGCCACACCCAGCTGACATAGAACCTTTGTCACAATGCCCGCTACCATGGCGAGGATACGGTGACTCTGCAGGTGACAGGGACACTGCAAGACTTGGTGTCAACTCAGGAATTTCTCAGCTCCCCAAAGAAGCGGAATTCTGCAAATTGCTGCCTTTGCTCTTGAAAGGATGTCATCAGGTGGGTGTTTTGGTGTAATACACGGAAAACCAGAGTAGAAATGGTGAAATATTCCCATGAGATGCATGATCCCTGCACCAAACTGCCATGACTCAGCCTAAGTAGATCTGCAGCTTACTTTTTTGTACTGCCAGCAGATTGTGGAAGTACAGTATAAAAACCATCCTTTTGAAGAGATCTTCGTATTTTAGGCTTAGTCTAAGTGTCCCAAGTAACTGGGGTTTTTGCTTGGGCCTAATCCATAAGGTCTTATGGCTTTCCTCCTCGTCTTAAGACGAATGTGCTAGAAACTATGAAGCAAACAAATGTCCTGCAGCCTAGCCTTGCCTTGCCTGTCCTTGCCTGTCCTTGCCTTGCCTTATTTCCTTCTCATCCTGTTTTCTGTCCCATCCTCTCTCACTAACCCCTCGTCTGGATGCATGTCTCTTGTTTCCTCTCTTCTTTCTTTTTCTCTCACTCTCCTGCTTCCTGCCTCTTTTCATTCAACTCCTCCATCTCACTCCTGCAGCCCAACACTACTTTTTATTCTTCCTTCCCTTTCTCCTGCTGCCTTCGCTTTCTCCCTCTGTCCCATATCTTTCTTCCCGACTTGTCTCTTGGAGACTTTGATCCACTTTGGCCCCAAGTCTGGGCATGGTTTGACCAGTTTTCAGAGGCCTGGCTGGTGACAGGAGGGACAGCAGGCAGTAAGAGGCCCGGGGCTGACAGGCTCCCCCTCCCCTAGGGGGTGCTCGGCTGCCACACCCAGCTGACATTGAACCTTTGTCACAATGCCCACTACCGTGGCGAGGATGCGGTGACTCTGCAGGTGACAGAGACACTGCAGGACTTGGTGTCAGCTCAGCAATTTCTCAGTTCCTCAAAGAAGCGGAATTCTGCAAATTGCTGCCTTTGCTCTTGAAAGGATATCATCAGGTGGGTGTTTTGGTGTAATACACTGAAAACCAGAGTAGAAATGGGGAAATATTCCCATGATATGCATGATCCCTGCACCAAACCACCATGACTCAGCCTAAGTAGATCTGCAGCTTATTTTTTTGTACTGCCAGCAGATTGTGGAACTACAGTATTGAAATCCATCCTTATGGAGAGATCTTCGCATTTTAGGCTTAGTCTAAGTGTCTCAAGTAGCTGGGGTTTTTGCTTGGGCCTAATCCATACGGTCTCATGGCTTTCCTCCTCGTCTGAAGACGAATGTGCTAGAAACTATAAATCAAAAAAATGTCCTGGTGCCTAACCTGTCCTTGCCTGTCCTTGCCTTGCCTTATTTCCTTCTCATCCTGTTCTCTGTCCCATCCTCTCTCACTAACCCCTCATCTGGCTGCATTTCTCTTCTTTCCTTTTCTCTCACTCTCCTGCTTCCTGCCTCTTTTCTTGCAATTCCTCCATCTCACTCCTGCAGCCCAACACTACTTTTTATTCTTCCTTCCCTTTCTCCTGCTCCCTTCACTTTCTCCCTCTGACCCAGATCTTTCTTCTCGACTTGTCTGTTGGAGACTTTGGGCCAAATAGGCCCCAAGTCTGGGCATGGTTTGACCTGTTTTCAGAGGCCTGGCTGGTGACAGCAGGGACAGCAGGCAGTGATAGGACTGGGGCTGACAGGCTCCCCATCCCCTAGGGGGCGCCTGGCTGCCACACCCAGCTGACATAGAACCTTTGTCACAATGCCCACTACCGTGGCGAGGATGCGGTGACTCTGCAGGTGACAGTGATACTGCAGGACTTGGTGTCAGCTCAGCAATTTCTCAGTTCCCCAAAGAAGCGGAATTCTGCAAATTGCTGCCTTCGCTCTTGAAAGATGTCATCAGGTTGGTGTTTTGGTGTAATACACTGAAAACCAGAGCAGAAATGGTGAAATATTCCCATGATATGCATGGTGCCTGCTCCAAAGCACGACGACTCAGTCTAAGGAGATCCGCAGCTTATTTTTTTGTACTGCCAGCAGATTGTGGAAGTACAGTATAAAAACCATCCTTATGGAGAGATCTTCGTATTTTAGGCTTAGTCTAAATGTCTCAAGTAGCTGGGGCTTTTGCTTGGGCCTAATCCATACGGTCTTATGGCTTTCCTCCTAGTCTGAAGACGAATGTGCTAGAAACTATAAAGCAAAAAAATGTCCTGCAGCCCAGCCTTGCCTTGCCTGTCCTTGCCTTGCCTTATTTCCTTCTCATCCTGTTCTCTGTCCCATCCTCTCTCACTAAGCCCTCGTCTGGCTGCATGTCTCTTCTTTCCTTTTCTCTCCCTCTCCTGCTTCCTGCCTCTTTTCTTGCAATTCCTCCATCTCACTCCTGCAGCCCAACACTACTTTTTATTCTTCCTTCCCTTTCTCCTGCTCCCTTTGCTTTCTCCCTCTGTCCCATATCTTTCTTCCCGACTTGTCTGTTGGAGACTTTGGGCCAAATTGGCCCCAAGTCTGGGCATGGTTTGACAGGTTTTCAGAGGCCTGGCTGGTGACAGCAGGGACAGCAGGCAGTGACAGGCCCGGGGCTGACAGGCTCCCCATCCCCTAGGGGGCGCCTGGCTGCCACACCCAGCTGACATAGAACCTTTGTCACAATACCCGCTACCGTGGCGAGGCTGCGGTGACTCTGCAGGTGACAGGGACACTGCAGGACTTGGTGTCAGCTCAGCAATTTCTCACTTCCCCAAAGAAGCGGAATTCTACAAATTGCTGCCTTTGCTCTTTAAATTCTGCTATCAGGTGTGTGTTTTGGTGTAATATACTGAAAACCAGAGCAGAAATGGTGAAATATTCCCATGATATGCATGGTCCCTGCCCCAAAGCACCATGACTCCGCCTAAGGAGATCTGCAGCTTCTTTTTTTGTACTGCCAGCAGATTGTGGAAGTACAGTATAAAAACCATCCCTATGGAGAGATCTTCGTATTTTAGGCTTAGTCTAAGTGTCTCAGGTAGCTGGGGTTTTTGCTTGGGCCTAATCCATACGGTCTTATAGCTTTCCTCCTAGTCTGAAGACGAATGTGCTAGAAACTATACAGCAAAAAAATGTCCTGCAGCCTAGCCTTGCCTTGCCTGTTCTTGCCTGTGATGCTTTGCCTTATTTCCTTCTCATCCTTTTCTCTGTCCCATCCTCTCTCACTAACCCCTCGTCTGGCTGCATGTCTCTTCTTTCCTTTTCTCTCACTCTCCTGCTTCCTGTCTCTTTTCTCGCAATTCCTCCATCTCACTCCTGCAGCCCAACACTACTTTTTATTCTTCCTTCCCTTTCTCCTGCTCCCTTTGCTTTCTCCCTCAGTCCCATATCTTTCTTCCCGACTTGTCTGTTGGAGACTTTGGGCCAAATTGGCCCCACGTCTTGGCATGGTTTGACAAGTTTTCAGAGGCCTGGCTGGTGACAGCAGGGACAGCAGGCAGTGACAGGCCCGGGGTGACAGGCTCCCCATCCCCTAGGGGGCGCCTGGCTGCCACACCCAGCTGACATAGAACCTTTGTCACAATGCCCGCTACCGTGGCGAGGATGCGGTGACTCTGTAGGTGACAGGGACACTGCAGGACTTGGTGTCAGCTCAGCAATTTCTCAGTTGCCCAAAGAAGCGGAATTCTGCAAATTGCTGCCTTTGCTCTTGAGAGGATATCATCAGGTGGGTGTTTTGGTGGCATACACTGAAAACAGAGCAGAAACTGTGAAATATTCCCATGACATGCATGGTCCCTGCCCCAAAGCACCATGACTCAACCTACAGAGATCTGCAGCTTATTTTTTTGTACTGCCAGCAGATTGTGGAAGTACAGTATAAAAACCATCCTTATGGAGAGATCTTCGTATTTTAGGCTTAGTCTAAGTGTCTCAGGTAGCTGGGGTTTTTGCTTGGGCCTAATCCATACGGTCTTATAGCTTTCCTCCTAGTCTGAAGACGAATGTGCTAGAAACTATAAAGCAAAAAAATGTCCTGGTGCCTAGCCTGTCCTTGCCTGTCCTTGCCTTGCCTTATTTCCTTCTCATCCTGTTCTCTGTCCCATCCTCTCTCACTAAGCCCTCGTCTGGCTGCATGTCTCTTCTTTCCTTTTCTCTCACTCTCCTGCTTCCTGCCTCTTTTCTTGCAATTCCTCCATCTCACTCCTGCAGCACAACACTACTTTTTATTCTTCCTTCCCTTTCTCCTGCTCCCTTCACTTTCTCCCTCTGACCCAGATCTTTCTTCCCGACTTGTCTGTTGGAGACTTTGGGCCAAATTGGCCCCAAGTCTGGGCATGGTTTGACCTGTTTTCAGAGGCCTGGCTGGTGACAGCAGGGACAGCAGGCAGTGACAGGCCCCGGGGCTGACAGGCTCCCCATCCCCTAGGGGGCGCCTGGCTGCCACACCCAGCTGACATAGAACCTTTGTCACAATGCCCGCTACCGTGGCGAGGATGCGGTGAGTCTGCAGGTGACAGTGACACTGCAGGACTTGCTGTCAGCTCAGCAATTTCTCAGTTCCCCAAAGAAGCGGAATTCTACAAATTGCTGCCTTTGCTCTTTAAATTCTGCTATCAGGTGTGTGTTTTGGTGTAATATACTGAAAACCAGAGCAGAAATGGCGAAATATTCCCATGATATGCATGGTCCCTGCCCCAAAGCACCATGACTCCGCCTAAGGAGATCTGCAGCTTATTTTTTTGTACTGCCAGCAGATTGTGGAAGTACAGTATATAAACCATCCTTATGGAGAGATCTTCGTATTTTAGGCTTAGTCTAAGTGTCTCAAGTAGCTGGGGTTTGTGCTTGGGCCTAATCCATACGATCTTATGGCTTTCCTCCTAGTCTGAAGACGAATGTGCTAGAAACTATAAAGCAAAAAAATGTCCTGCAGCCTAGCCTGTCCTTGCCTGTCCTTGCCTGTCCTTGCCTTGCCTTATTTCCTTCTCATCCTGTTCTCTGTCCCATCCTCTCTCACTAAGCCCTCGCCTGGCTGCATGTCTCTTCTTTCCTTTTCTCTCACTCTCCTGCTTCCTGCCTCTTTTCTTGCAATTCCTCCATCTCACTCCTGCAGCCCGACACTACTTTTTATTCTTCCTTCCCTTTCTCCTGCTCCCTTCACTTTCTCCCTCTGACCCATACCTTTCTTCCCGACTTGTCTGTTGGAGACTTTGGGCCAAATTGGCCCCAAGTCTGGGCATGGTTTGACCTGTTTTCAGAGTCCTGGCTGGTGACAGCAGGAACAGCAGGCAGTGACAGGCCCCGGTGCTGACAGGCTCCCCATCCCCTAGAGGGTGCCTGGCTGCCACACCCAGCTGACATAGAACCTTTGTCACAATGCCTGCTACCGTGGCGAGGATGCGTTGACTCTGCAGGTGACAGGGACACTGCAGGACTTGCTGTCAGCTCAGCAATTTCTCAGTTGCCCAAAGAAGCGGAATTCTGCAAATTGCTGCCTTTGCTCTTTAAATTCTGCCATCAGATGGGTGTTTTGGTGTAATACACTGCAAACCAGAGCAGAAATGGTGAAATATTCCCATGATATGCATGGTCCCTGCCCCAAACCACCATGACTCAGCCTAAGGAGACCTGCAGCTTATTTTTTTGTACTGCCAGCAGATTGTGGAAGTACAGTATATAAACCATGCTTATGGAGACATCTTCGTATTTTCGGCTTAGTCTAAGTGTCTCAAGCAGCTGGGGTTTGTGCTTGGGCCTAATCCATACGGTCTCATGGTTTTCCTCCTAGTCTGAAGACGAATGTGCTAGAAACTATAAAGCAAAAAAATGTCTTGGTGCCTAGCCTGTCCTTTTCTGTCCTTGCCTTGCCTTATTTCCTTCTCATCCTGTTCTCTGTCCCATCCTCTCTCACTAAGCCCTCGTCTGGCTGCATGTCTCTTCTTTCCTTTTCTCTCACTCTCCTGCTTCCTGCCTCTTTTCTTGCAATTCCTCCATCTCACTCCTGCAGCCCAACAATACTTTTTATTCTTCCTTCCCTTTCTCCTGCTCCCTTCCCTTTCTCCCTCTGTCCCATATCTTTCTTCCCGACTTCTCTTTTGGAGACTTTGGGCCAAATTGGCCCCAAGTCTGGGCATGGTTTGACCTGTTTTCAGAGGCCTGGCTGGTGACAGCAGGGACAGCAGGCAGTGACAGGCCCCGGGGCTGACAGGCTCCCCATCCCCTAGGGGGCGCCTGGCTGCCACACCCAGCTGACATAGAACCTTTGTCACAATGCCCGCTACCGTGGCGAGGATGCGGTGACTCTGCAGGTGACAGGGACACTGCAGGACTTGGTGTCAGCTCAGCAATTTCTCACTTCCCCAGATAAGCTGAATTCTGCAAATTGCTGCCTTTGCTCTTGAAAGATGTCATCAGGTGGGTGTTTGGGTGTAATACATTGAAAACCAGAGCGGAAATGGTGAAATATTCCCATGACATGCATGGTCCCTGCCCCAAAACACCATGACTCAGCCTAAAGAGATCTGCAGCTTCTTTTTTTGTACTGCCAGCAGATTGTGGAAGTACAGTATAAAAACCATCCTTATGGAGAGATCTTCGTATTTTAGGCTTAGTCTAAGTGTCTCAAGTAGCTGGGGTTTTTGCTTGGGCCTAATCCATATGGTCTTATGGCTTTCCTCCAAGTCTGAAGACGAATGTGCTAGAAACTATAAAGAAAAAAACGTCCTGCAGCCTAGCCTTGCATTGTCTGTCCTTGCCTGTCCTTGCCTTGCCTTATTTCCTTCTCATCCTGTTCTCTGTCCCATCCTCTCTCACTGACCCCTCGTCTGGCTACATGTCTCTTCTTTCCTTTTCTCTCACTCTCCTTCTTCCTGCCTGTTTTCTTGCAATTCCTCCATCTCAGTCCTGCAGCCCAACACTACTTTTTATTCTTCCTTCCCTTTCTCCTGCTCCCTTCGCTTTCTCCCTCTGTGCCATATCTTTCTTCTCGACTTGTCTGTTGGAGACTTTGGGCCAAATTGGCCCCACGTCTGGGCAAGGTTTGACAAGTTTTCAGAGACCTGGCTGGTGACAGCAGGGACAGCAGGCAGCGACAGGCCCGGGGCTGACAGGCTCCCCATCCCCTAGGGGGCGCCTGGCTGCCACACCCAGCTGACATAGAACCTTTGTCACAATGCTCGCTACCGTGGCGAGGCTGCGGTGACTCTGCAGGTGACAAGGACACTGCAGGACTTGGTGTCAGCTCAGCAATTTCTCAGTTGCCCAAAGAAGCGGAATTCTGCAAATAGCTGCCTTTGCTCTTGAAAGATGTCATCAGGTGGGTGTTTTGTTGTAACACACTGAAAACAGAGCAGAAACAGTGAAATATTCCCATGACATGCATGGTCCCTGCCCCAAAGCACCATGACTCAGCCTAAGGAGATCTGCAGCTAATTTTTTTGTACTGCCAGCAGATTGTGGAAGTACAGTATAAAAACCATCCTTATGGAGAGATCTTCGTATTTTAGGCTTAGTCTAAGTGTCTCAAGTAGCTGGTGTTTTTGCTTGGGCCTAATCCATATGGTCTTATGGCATTCCTCCGAGTCTGAAGACGAATGTGCTAGAAACTATAAAGCAAAAAAATGTCCTGCAGCCTACCCTTGCCTTGCCTGTCCTTGCCTGTCCTTGCCTTGCCTTATTTCCTTCTCATCCTGTTCTCTGTCCCATCCTCTCTCACTGACCCCTCGTCTGGCTAAATGTCTCTTCTTTCCTTTTCTCTCACTCTCCTGCTTCGTGCCTCTTTTCTTGCAATTCCTCCATCTCACTCCTGCAGCCCAACACTACTTTTTATTCTTCCTTAACTTTCTCCTGCTCCCTTCGCTTTCTCCCTCTGTGCTATATCTTTCTTTCCGACTTGCCTGTTGGAGACTTTGGGCCAAATTGGCCCCACGTCTGGGCAAGGTTTGACAAGTTTTCAGAGGCCTGGCTGGAGACAGCAGGGACAGCAGGCAATGACAGGCCCGGTGCTGACAGGCTCCCCATCCCCTAGGGGGCGCCTGGCTGCCACACCCAGCTGACATAGAACCTTTGTCACAATGCCCGCTACCGTGGCGAGGATGCGGTGACTCTGCAGGTGACAGGGACACTGCAGGACTTGGTGTCAGCTCAGCAATTTCTCACTTCCCCAAAGAAGCGGAATTCTGCAAATTGCTGCCTTTGCTCTTGAAAGATGTCTTCAGGTGGGTGTTTTGGTGTAATACAGTGAAAACCAGAGCGGAAATGGTGAAATATTCCCATGATATGCATGGTCCCTGCCCCAATGCACTATGACTCAGCCTAAGGAGTTCTGCAGCTTCTTTTTTTGTACTGCCAGCAGAATGTGCAAGTACAGTATAAAAAACATCCTCATGGAGAGATCTTCGTATTTTAGGCTTAGTCTAAGTGTCTCAAGTAGCTGGGGATTTTGCTTGGGCCTAATCCATACTGTCTTATGGCTTTCCTCCTAGTCTGAAGACGAATGTGCTAGAAGCTATACAGCAAAAAAATGTCCTGGTGCCTAGCCTGTCCTTGCCTGTCCTTGCCTGTCGTTGCCTTGCCCTATTTCCTTCTCATCCTGTTCTCTGTCCCATCCTCTCTCACTAAGCCCTCGTCTGGCTGCATGTCTCTTCTTTCCTTTTCTCTCACTCTCCTGCTCCCTTCTCTTTTCTTGCAATTCCGCCATCTCACTCCTGCTATTCCGCCATCTCACTCCTGCATCCCAACACTACTTTTTATTCTTCCTTCCCTTTCTACTGCTCCCTTCGCTTTCCCCCTCTGTCCCATATCTTTCTTCCCGACTTGTCTGTTGGAGACTTTGGGCCAAATTGGCCCCAAGTCTGGGCATGGTTAGACAAGTTTTCAGAGGCCTGGCTGGTGACAGCAGGGACAGCAGGCAGTGACAGGCCCTGGGGCTGACAGGCTCTCCATCCCCTAGGGGGCGCCTGGCTGCCACACCCAGCTGACATAGAACCTTTGTCACAATGCCCGCTACCGTGGCGAGGATGCGGTGACTCTGCAGGTGTCAGGGACACTGCAGGGCTTGGTGTCAGTTCAGCGATTTCTCAGTTCCCCAAAGAAGCGGAATTCTGCAAATTGCTGCCTTTGCTCTTGAAAGATGTCATCAGGTGGGTGTTTTGGTGTAATACACTGAAAACCAGAGCAGAAATGGCGAAATATTCCCATGATATGCATGGTCCCTGCCCCAAAGCACCATGACTCAGCCTAAGGAGATCTGCAGCTTCTTTTTTTGTACTGTCAGCTGATTGTGGAAGTACAGTATAAAAACCACCCTTATGGAGAGATCTTCGAATTTTAGGCTTAGTCTACGTGTCTCAAGTAGCTGGGGTTTTTGCTTAGGCCTAATCCATACGGTCTCATGGCTTTCCTCCTAGTCTGAAGACGAATGTGTTAGAAACTATAAAGCAAAAAAATGTCCTGGTGCCTAGCCTGTCCTTGCCTGTCCTTGCCTTGCCTTATTTCCTTCTCATCCTGTTCTCAGTCCCATCCTCTCTCACTAACCCCTCGTTTGGCTGCATGTCTCTTCTTTCCTTTTCTCTCACTCTCCTGCTCCCTTCTCTTTTCTTGCAATTCCTCCATCTCACTCCTGCAGCCCAACACTACTTTTTATTCTTCCTTCCCTTTCTCCTGCTCCCTTCGCTTTCTCCCTCTGTCTCCTATCTTTCTTCCCGACTTGTCTGTTGGAGACTTTGGGCCAAATTGGCCCCAAGTCTGGGCATGGTTTGACAATTTTTCAGAGGCCTGGCTGTTGACAGCAGGGAAAGCAGGCAGTGACAGGCCCCGGGGCTGACAGGCTCTCCATCCCCTAGGGGGCGCCTGGCTGCCACACCCAGCTGACATAGAACCTTTGTCACAATGCCCGCTACCGTGGCGAGGATGCGGTGACTCTGCAGGTGACAGGGACACTGCAGGACTTGGTGTCAGCTCAGCAATTTCTCAGTTCTCCAAAGAAGCGGAATTCTGCAAATTGCTGCCTTTGCTCTTGAAAGATGTCATCAGGTGGGTGTTTTGGTGTAATACACTGAAAACCAGAGCAGAAATGGCGAAATATTCCCATGATATGCATGGTCCCTGCCCCAAAGCACCATGTCTCAGCCTAAGGAGATCTGCAGCTTATTTTTTTGTACTGCCAGCAGATTGTGGAAGTACAGCATAAAAACCATCCTTATGGAGAGATCTTCGTATTTTAGGCTTAGTCTAAGTGTCTCAAGTAGCTGGGGTTTTTGCTTGGGCCTAACCCATACGGTCTTATGGCTTTCCTCCAAGTCTGCAGACGAATGTGCTAGAATATATAAACCAAAAAAATGTCCTGCAGCCTAGCCTTGCCTTGCCTGTCCTTGCCTGTCCTTGCCTGTCCTTATTTCCTTCTCATCCTGTTCTCTGTCCCATCCTCTCTCACTAACTCCTCGTCTGGCTGCATGTCTCTTCTTTCCTTTTCTCTCACTCTCCTGCTCCCTTCTCTTTTCTTGCAATTCCTCCATCTCACTCCTGCAGCCCAACACTACTTTTTATTCTTCCTTCCCTTTCCCCTGCTCCCTTCGCTTTCTCCCTCTGTGCCATATCTTCCTTCCCGACTTGTCTGTTGGAGACTTTGGGCTAAATTGGCCCCACGTCTGGGCATGGTTTGAAAGGTTTTCAGAGGCCTGGCTACTGACAGCAGGGACAGCAGGCAGTGACAGGCCCGGGGCTGACAGGCTCCCCATCCCCTAGGGGTGCCTGGCTGCCACACCCAGCTGACATAGAACCTTTGTCACAATGCCCGCTACCGTGGAGAGGCTGCGGTGACTCTGCAGGTGACAGGAACACTGCAGGACTTGGTGTCAGCTCAGCAATTTCTCAGTTCCCCAAAGAAGCGGAATTCTGCAAATTGCTGCCTTTACTCTTGAAAGGATGTCATCAGGTGGGTGTTTTGGTGTAATACACCGAAAACAGAGCAGAAACTTTGTAATATTCCCATGACATTCATGGTCCCTGCCCCAAAGCAGCATGACTCAACCTAAGGAGATATGCAGCTTATTTTTTTGCACTGCCAGCAGATTGTGGAAGTACAGTATAAAAACCATCCTCATGAAGAGATCTTCGTATTTTAGGCTTAGTCTAAGTGTCTCAAGTAGCTGGGGTTTTTGCTTCGGCCTAATCCATACGGTCTCATGGCTTTTCTCCTAGTCTGAAGACGAATGTGCTAGAAACTATAAATCAAAAAAATGCCCTGGTGCCTAGCCTGTCCTTGCCTGTCCTTGCCTTGCCTTATTTCCTTCTCATCCTGTTCTCTGTCCCATCCTGTCTCACTAACCCCTCGTCTGGCTGCATGTCTCTTCTTTCCTTTTCTCTCACTCTCCTGCTTCCTGCCTCTTTTCTTGCAATTCTTCCATCTCACTCCTGCAGCCCAACACTACTTTTTATTCTTCCTTCCCTTTCTCCTGCTCCCTTCGCTTTCTCCCTCAGTCCCATATCTTTCTTCCCGAATCGTCTCTTGGAGACTTTGGGCCAAATTGGCCCCACATCTGGGCATGGTTTGACAAGTTTTCAGAGGCCTGGCTGGTGACAGCAGGGACAGCAGGCAGTGACAGGCCCGGGGCTGACAGGCTCCCCATCCCCTAGAGGGTGCCTTGCTGCCACACCCAGCTGACATAGAACCTTTGTCACAATGCCTGCTACCGTGGCGAGGATGCGTTGACTCTGCAGGTGACAGGGACACTGCAGGACTTGCTGTCAGCTCAGCAATTTCTCAGTTGCCCAAAGAAGCGGAATTCTGCAAATTGCTGCCTTTGCTCTTGAAAGATGTCATCAGGTGGGTGTTTTGGTGTACTACACTGAAAACCAGAGCAGAAACTGTGAAATATTCCCATGATATGCATGGTCCCTGCCCCAAACCACCATGACTCAGTCTAAGGAGATCTGCAGCTTCTTTTTTTGTACTGCCAGCAGATTGTGGAAGTACAGTATATAAACCATCCTTATGGAGAGATCTTCGTATTTTAGGCTTAGTCTAAGTGTCTCAAGTAGCTGGGGTTTGTGCTTGGGCCTAATCCATACGGTCTTATGGCTTTCCTCCTAGTCTGAAGACGAATGTGCTAGAAACTATAAAGCAAAAAAATGTCCTGCAGCCTAGCCTTGCCTTGCCTGTACATGCCTGTCCTTGCCTTGCCTTATTTCCTTCTCATCCTGTTCTCTGTCCCATCCTCTCTCACTAAGCCCTCGTCTGGCTGCATGTCTCTTCTTTCCTTTTCTCTCACTCTCCTGCTTCCTGCCTCTTTTCTTGCAATTCCTCCATCTCACTCCTGCAGCCCAACACTACTTTTTATTCTTCCTTCCCTTTCCCCTGCTCCCTTCCCTTTCTCCCTCTGTCCCATATCTTTCTTCCCGACTTGTCTGTTGGAGACTTTGGGCCAAATTGGCCCCAAGTCTGGGCATGGTTTGACCTGTTTTCAGAGGCCTGGCTGGTAACAGCAGGGACAGCAGGCAGTGACAGGACTGGGGCTGACAGGCTCCCCATCCCCTAGGGGGCGCCTGGCTGCCACACCCAGCTGACATAGAACCTTTGTCACAATGCCCGCTACCGTGGCGAGGATGCGGTGACTCTGCAGGTGACAGGGACACTGCAGGACTTGGTGTCAGCTCAGCAATTTCTCAGTTGCCCAAAGAAGTGGAATTCTGCAAATTGCTGCCTTTGCTCTTGAAATTCTGCCATCAGGTGGGTGTTTTGGTGTAATACACTGCAAACCAGACCAGAAATGGTGAAATATTCCCATGATATGCATGGTCCCTGTCCCAAACCACCATAACTCAGCCTAAGGAGACCTGCAGCTTATTTTTTTGTACTGCCAGCAGATTGTGGAAGTACAGTACATAAACCATCCTTATGGAGAGATCTTCGTATTTTAGGCTTAGTCTAAGTGCCTCAAGTAGCTGGGGTTTGTGCTTGGGCCTAATCCATACGGTCTTATGGCTTTCCTCCTAGTCTGAAGACGAATGTGCTAGAAACTATAAAGCAAAAAAATGTCCTGCAGCCTAGCCTTGCCTTGCCTGTCCTTGCCTGTCCTTGCCTTGCCTTATTTCCTTCTCATCCTGTTCTCTGTCCCATCCTATCTCACTAACCCCTCATCTGGCTGCATGTCTCTTCTTTCCTTTTCTCTCACTTTCCTGCTTCCTGCCTCTTTTCTTGCAATTCCTCCATCTCACTCCTGCAGCCCAACACTACTTTTTATTCTTCCTTGCCTTTCTCCTGCTCCCTTCGCTGTCTACCTCTGTCCCATATCTTTCTTCCCGACTTGTCTCTTGGAGACTTTGGGCCAAATTGGCCCCAAGTCTGGACATGGTTTGACCTGTTTTCAGAGGCCTGGCTGGTGACAGAAGGGACAGCAGGCAGTGACAGGCCCGGGGCTGACAGGCTCCCCATCCCCTAGGGGGCGCCTGGCTTCCACACCCAGCTGACACAGAACCTTTGTCACAATGCCCGCTACCGTGGCGAGGGTGCGGTGACTCTGCAGGTGACAGGGACACTGCAGGACTTGCTGTCATCTCAGCAATTTCTCAGTTCCCCAAAGAAGCGGAATTCTGCAGATTGCTGCCTTTGCTCTTGAAAGGATGTCATCAGGTGGGTGTTTTGGTGTAATACACTGAAAACAGAGCAAAAACTTTGAAATATTCCGATGACATGCATGGTCCCTGCCCCAAACCACCATGACTCAGCCTAAGGAGACCTGCAGCTTATTTTTTTGTACTGCCAGCAGATTGTGGAAGTACAGTATATAAACCATCCTTATGGAGAGATCTTCGTATTTTAGGCTTAGTCTAAGTGTCTGAAGTAGCTGGGGTTTTTGCTTGGGCCTAATCCATACGGTCTTATGGCTTTCCTCCTAGTCTGAAGACGAATGTGCTAGAAACTATAAAGCAAAAAAATGTCCTGCAGCCTAGCCTTGCCTTGCCTGTCCTTGCCTGTCCTTGCCTTGCCTTATTTCCTTCTCATCCTGTTCTCTGTCCCATCCTCTCTCACTAACCCCTCGTTTGGCTGCATGTCTCTTCTTTCCTTTTCTCTCACTCTCCTGCTTCCTGCCTCTTTTCTTGCAATTCCTCCATCTCACTCCTGCAGCCCAACACTACTTTTTATTCTTCCTTCCCTTTCTCCTGCTCCCTTCGCTTTCTCCCTCTGACCCAGATCTTTCTTCCCGACTTGTCTGTTGGAGACTTTGGGCCAAATTGGCCCCAAGTCTGGGCATGGTTTGACCTGTTTTCAGAGGCCTGGCTGGTGACAGCAGGGACAGCAGGCAGTGACAGGCCCGGGGCTGACAGGCTCCCCATCCACTAGGGGGCGCCTGGCTGCCACACCCAGCTGACATAGAACCTTTGTCACAATGCCCGCTACCGTGGCGAGGGTGCGGTGACTCTGCAGGTGACAGGGACACTGCAGGACTTGCTGTCAGCTCAGCAATTTCTCAGTTCCCCAGATAAGCTGAATTCTGCAAATTGCTGCCTTTGCTCTTGAAAGATGTCATCAGGTGGGTGTTTGGGTGTAATACATTGAAAACCAGAGCAGAAATGGCGAAATATTCCCATGATATGCATGGTCCCTGCCCCAAAGCACCATGTCTCAGCCTAAGGAGATCTGCAGCTTATTTTTTTGTACTGCCAGCAGATTGTGGAAGTACAGCATAAAAACCATCCTTATGGAGAGATCTTCGTATTTTAGGCTTAGTCTAAGTGTCTCAAGTAGCTGGGGTTTTTGCTTGGGCCTAACCCATACGGTCTTATGGCTTTCCTCCAAGTCTGCAGACGAATGTGCTAGAATATATAAACCAAAAAAATGTCCTGCAGCCTAGCCTTGCCTTGCCTGTCCTTGCCTGTCCTTGCCTGTCCTTATTTCCTTCTCATCCTGTTCTCTGTCCCATCCTCTCTCACTAACTCCTCGTCTGGCTGCATGTCTCTTCTTTCCTTTTCTCTCACTCTCCTGCTCCCTTCTCTTTTCTTGCAATTCCTCCATCTCACTCCTGCAGCCCAACACTACTTTTTATTCTTCCTTCCCTTTCCCCTGCTCCCTTCGCTTTCTCCCTCTGTGCCATATCTTCCTTCCCGACTTGTCTGTTGGAGACTTTGGGCTAAATTGGCCCCACGTCTGGGCATGGTTTGAAAGGTTTTCAGAGGCCTGGCTACTGACAGCAGGGACAGCAGGCAGTGACAGGCCCGGGGCTGACAGGCTCCCCATCCCCTAGGGGTGCCTGGCTGCCACACCCAGCTGACATAGAACCTTTGTCACAATGCCCGCTACCGTGGAGAGGCTGCGGTGACTCTGCAGGTGACAGGAACACTGCAGGACTTGGTGTCAGCTCAGCAATTTCTCAGTTCCCCAAAGAAGCGGAATTCTGCAAATTGCTGCCTTTACTCTTGAAAGGATGTCATCAGGTGGGTGTTTTGGTGTAATACACCGAAAACAGAGCAGAAACTTTGTAATATTCCCATGACATTCATGGTCCCTGCCCCAAAGCAGCATGACTCAACCTAAGGAGATATGCAGCTTATTTTTTTGCACTGCCAGCAGATTGTGGAAGTACAGTATAAAAACCATCCTCATGAAGAGATCTTCGTATTTTAGGCTTAGTCTAAGTGTCTCAAGTAGCTGGGGTTTTTGCTTCGGCCTAATCCATACGGTCTCATGGCTTTTCTCCTAGTCTGAAGACGAATGTGCTAGAAACTATAAATCAAAAAAATGCCCTGGTGCCTAGCCTGTCCTTGCCTGTCCTTGCCTTGCCTTATTTCCTTCTCATCCTGTTCTCTGTCCCATCCTGTCTCACTAACCCCTCGTCTGGCTGCATGTCTCTTCTTTCCTTTTCTCTCACTCTCCTGCTTCCTGCCTCTTTTCTTGCAATTCTTCCATCTCACTCCTGCAGCCCAACACTACTTTTTATTCTTCCTTCCCTTTCTCCTGCTCCCTTCGCTTTCTCCCTCAGTCCCATATCTTTCTTCCCGAATCGTCTCTTGGAGACTTTGGGCCAAATTGGCCCCACATCTGGGCATGGTTTGACAAGTTTTCAGAGGCCTGGCTGGTGACAGCAGGGACAGCAGGCAGTGACAGGCCCGGGGCTGACAGGCTCCCCATCCCCTAGAGGGTGCCTTGCTGCCACACCCAGCTGACATAGAACCTTTGTCACAATGCCTGCTACCGTGGCGAGGATGCGTTGACTCTGCAGGTGACAGGGACACTGCAGGACTTGCTGTCAGCTCAGCAATTTCTCAGTTGCCCAAAGAAGCGGAATTCTGCAAATTGCTGCCTTTGCTCTTGAAAGATGTCATCAGGTGGGTGTTTTGGTGTACTACACTGAAAACCAGAGCAGAAACTGTGAAATATTCCCATGATATGCATGGTCCCTGCCCCAAACCACCATGACTCAGTCTAAGGAGATCTGCAGCTTCTTTTTTTGTACTGCCAGCAGATTGTGGAAGTACAGTATATAAACCATCCTTATGGAGAGATCTTCGTATTTTAGGCTTAGTCTAAGTGTCTCAAGTAGCTGGGGTTTGTGCTTGGGCCTAATCCATACGGTCTTATGGCTTTCCTCCTAGTCTGAAGACGAATGTGCTAGAAACTATAAAGCAAAAAAATGTCCTGCAGCCTAGCCTTGCCTTGCCTGTACATGCCTGTCCTTGCCTTGCCTTATTTCCTTCTCATCCTGTTCTCTGTCCCATCCTCTCTCACTAAGCCCTCGTCTGGCTGCATGTCTCTTCTTTCCTTTTCTCTCACTCTCCTGCTTCCTGCCTCTTTTCTTGCAATTCCTCCATCTCACTCCTGCAGCCCAACACTACTTTTTATTCTTCCTTCCCTTTCCCCTGCTCCCTTCCCTTTCTCCCTCTGTCCCATATCTTTCTTCCCGACTTGTCTGTTGGAGACTTTGGGCCAAATTGGCCCCAAGTCTGGGCATGGTTTGACCTGTTTTCAGAGGCCTGGCTGGTAACAGCAGGGACAGCAGGCAGTGACAGGACTGGGGCTGACAGGCTCCCCATCCCCTAGGGGGCGCCTGGCTGCCACACCCAGCTGACATAGAACCTTTGTCACAATGCCCGCTACCGTGGCGAGGATGCGGTGACTCTGCAGGTGACAGGGACACTGCAGGACTTGGTGTCAGCTCAGCAATTTCTCAGTTGCCCAAAGAAGTGGAATTCTGCAAATTGCTGCCTTTGCTCTTGAAATTCTGCCATCAGGTGGGTGTTTTGGTGTAATACACTGCAAACCAGACCAGAAATGGTGAAATATTCCCATGATATGCATGGTCCCTGTCCCAAACCACCATAACTCAGCCTAAGGAGACCTGCAGCTTATTTTTTTGTACTGCCAGCAGATTGTGGAAGTACAGTACATAAACCATCCTTATGGAGAGATCTTCGTATTTTAGGCTTAGTCTAAGTGCCTCAAGTAGCTGGGGTTTGTGCTTGGGCCTAATCCATACGGTCTTATGGCTTTCCTCCTAGTCTGAAGACGAATGTGCTAGAAACTATAAAGCAAAAAAATGTCCTGCAGCCTAGCCTTGCCTTGCCTGTCCTTGCCTGTCCTTGCCTTGCCTTATTTCCTTCTCATCCTGTTCTCTGTCCCATCCTATCTCACTAACCCCTCATCTGGCTGCATGTCTCTTCTTTCCTTTTCTCTCACTTTCCTGCTTCCTGCCTCTTTTCTTGCAATTCCTCCATCTCACTCCTGCAGCCCAACACTACTTTTTATTCTTCCTTGCCTTTCTCCTGCTCCCTTCGCTGTCTACCTCTGTCCCATATCTTTCTTCCCGACTTGTCTCTTGGAGACTTTGGGCCAAATTGGCCCCAAGTCTGGACATGGTTTGACCTGTTTTCAGAGGCCTGGCTGGTGACAGAAGGGACAGCAGGCAGTGACAGGCCCGGGGCTGACAGGCTCCCCATCCCCTAGGGGGCGCCTGGCTTCCACACCCAGCTGACACAGAACCTTTGTCACAATGCCCGCTACCGTGGCGAGGGTGCGGTGACTCTGCAGGTGACAGGGACACTGCAGGACTTGCTGTCATCTCAGCAATTTCTCAGTTCCCCAAAGAAGCGGAATTCTGCAGATTGCTGCCTTTGCTCTTGAAAGGATGTCATCAGGTGGGTGTTTTGGTGTAATACACTGAAAACAGAGCAAAAACTTTGAAATATTCCGATGACATGCATGGTCCCTGCCCCAAACCACCATGACTCAGCCTAAGGAGACCTGCAGCTTATTTTTTTGTACTGCCAGCAGATTGTGGAAGTACAGTATATAAACCATCCTTATGGAGAGATCTTCGTATTTTAGGCTTAGTCTAAGTGTCTGAAGTAGCTGGGGTTTTTGCTTGGGCCTAATCCATACGGTCTTATGGCTTTCCTCCTAGTCTGAAGACGAATGTGCTAGAAACTATAAAGCAAAAAAATGTCCTGCAGCCTAGCCTTGCCTTGCCTGTCCTTGCCTGTCCTTGCCTTGCCTTATTTCCTTCTCATCCTGTTCTCTGTCCCATCCTCTCTCACTAACCCCTCGTTTGGCTGCATGTCTCTTCTTTCCTTTTCTCTCACTCTCCTGCTTCCTGCCTCTTTTCTTGCAATTCCTCCATCTCACTCCTGCAGCCCAACACTACTTTTTATTCTTCCTTCCCTTTCTCCTGCTCCCTTCGCTTTCTCCCTCTGACCCAGATCTTTCTTCCCGACTTGTCTGTTGGAGACTTTGGGCCAAATTGGCCCCAAGTCTGGGCATGGTTTGACCTGTTTTCAGAGGCCTGGCTGGTGACAGCAGGGACAGCAGGCAGTGACAGGCCCGGGGCTGACAGGCTCCCCATCCACTAGGGGGCGCCTGGCTGCCACACCCAGCTGACATAGAACCTTTGTCACAATGCCCGCTACCGTGGCGAGGGTGCGGTGACTCTGCAGGTGACAGGGACACTGCAGGACTTGCTGTCAGCTCAGCAATTTCTCAGTTCCCCAGATAAGCTGAATTCTGCAAATTGCTGCCTTTGCTCTTGAAAGATGTCATCAGGTGGGTGTTTGGGTGTAATACATTGAAAACCAGAGCAGAAATGGCGAAATATTCCCATGATATGCATGGTCCCTGTCCCAAAGCACCATGACTCAGCCTAAGGAGATCTGCAGCTTCTTTTTTTGTATTGCCAGCAGATTGTGGAAGTACAGTATAAAAACCATCCTTATGGAGAGATCTTCGTATTTTAGGCTTAGTCTAAGTGTCTCAAGTAGCTGGGGATTTTGCTTGGGCCAAACCCATACGGTCTCATGGCTTTCCTCATAGTCTGAAGAGGAATGTGCTAGAAACTATAAATCAAAAAAATGTCCTGGTGCCTAGTCTGTCCTTGCCTGTCCTTGCCTTGCCTTATTTCCTTCTCATCCTGTTCTCTGTCCCATCCTCTCTCACTAACCCCTCGTTTGGCTGCATGTCTCTTCTTTCCTTTTCTCTCAGTCTCCTGCTCCCTTCTCTTTTCTTGCAATTCCTCCATCTCACTCCTGCAGCCCAACACTACTTTTTATTCTTCCTTCCCTTTCTCCTGCTCCCTTTGCTTTCTCCCTCTGTCCCATATCTTTCTTCCCGACGTGTCTGTTGGAGACTTTGGGCCAAATTGGCTCCAAGTCTGGGCATGGTTTGACAAGTTTTCAGAGGCCTGGCTGGTGACAGCAGGGACAGCTGGCAGTGACAGGCCCGGGGCTGACAGGCTCCCCATCCCCTAGGGGGCGCCTGGCTGCCACACCCAGCTGACATAGAACCTTTGTCACAATGCCCGCGAACGTGGCGAGGATGTGGTGACTCTGTAGGTGACAGGGACACTGCAGGACTTGCTGTCAGCTCAGAAATTTCTCACTTCCCCAAAGAAGCGGAATTCTGCAAATTGCTACTTTGCTCTTGAAAGATGTCATGAGGTGGGTGTTTTGGTGTAATACACTGAAAACAGAGCAGAAACTGTGAAATATTCCCATGACATGCATGGTCCCTGCCCCAAAGCACCATGACTCAGCCTAAGGAGATCTGCAACTTATTTTTTTGTACTGCCAGCAGATTGGGGAAGTACAGTATAAAAACCATCCTTATGGAGAGATCTTCGTATTTTAGGCTTAGTCTGAGTGTCTCCAGTAGCTGGGGATTTTGCTTGGGCCTAATCCATACGGTCTTATGGCTTTCCTCCTAGTCTGAAGATTGATGTGCTAGAAACTTTAATAAATTTTGACTCAAAATTAACTGGAATAACACAAATTAATTCCCAATGGATTTCAACGGAATAAGCAAAGACAGCGCTCGGCCGCTTCTCCAATGGCGCGCGCGGGAAAAACTTCTTCCGGCCTTTTTATAGGGTCCCAGGTTGGTTGCTCAGATCGCCACGTCACTCGTTCTTTCTGAGAATGTGTCCTCTGTTGTCAGGCAGTTAATCTCCTATCTTCTCACCTACCTCTGCCCCCCTCCCACCTTTAGAGGACCGAACATTTAATGCAATTGCATAACAAAGGGCAGGGGCTTCCCATGTTGCACAAAAACCCCTGAGGGTTTCCTATTAACAAGTGTTAATGAGCAAACATCTGTAACTCTTAGAATTGTTTATTGCAATTCCCCCCTTTTCTTTTTCTACTTATTTTGTTCATTAAAGCGTTGTAATTCTTGAGTGGGTAACTGCTCATACTTTGCTTTAACTAATAATAAATGTGCTGCTTCTAGCCTGCTTTTCACAATAGCTATTACTTCATTAAAAATACATGGTCCAAACATCAACACTAGCATTAAGAGAATCAACGGCCCTGCTATAGTAGAGAGGAGGGTTGTAAGCCAAGGTGATTGTCTAAACCGGGTTTCATACCAACTCTCCCGAGATTCATATTCCCTTTTTCATTTTTCTGTATTTTCTCGTAGCTTATTCATGGTATTTCTTACTAGATCTGTGTGGTCTGCATATACACAGCATTACTCCTTTAAAGTTGCGCAAAGACCTCCTTCTTTGAAGAACACTAGATCTAATTCTTGTCGGTTTTGCAAGACCACTTCTGACAAGGATCTGACTGATTTTTCTAGCGCAGTAATAGATTGCTCTATTCTTTGCAGATCCTCATCGACGGCTACTCTCAATGCCACGAATTCTTGGTTTTGGCTGACTATTGAGGCAATTCCTGTTCCTGCACCTGCTACACTGAGGGCCATTATCATACCTAAGGTCAGAGCAGTGATCGGTTCCCTTTTGTTAATCAGTGTGTAAAGACAGTTTCTAGCTGATATTCATATTCTTTCAGGTGATAAGTAATTTTAGGGATTACCTCCACTTGTACACAAAATTCTTTCATGGTTTTTAGATAATTCATAGAAACACAAGGTGTAAGTCTGGTTTTTGAACATATCCACTTGGAATTATTGGCGGGTATTACCCAGTCACCAGGCCTATTAGCTTTAAGGGTGCCATTTATACATAAATACCGTTTTCCAGGAGGTATTTGACCTATACATATTCCTTGCCCCTGGACTTGTTGCAACGATATCCCTTGAGTATTATTTTCCCACCTACAAGACCCAGGATTTGATCCATTAGCGAGCTTTGGCATATTTCTTAGTCCAATAGCTTCAAAATATGGTGGTTTGGTATTTAAGCATAACCAGCATTCTGCTGTTAAATTTGGGTGTGTTTTGTTAATCACCTGATAGCTCGCATTTATTAGAGTCCAAAGTGGGTTTACTTCTTCCGGTTGTGTAAATGCATCTATATCAGAGCTATCTGTCATTGTTATATTAAGTATCTTAGAAGTTTTATTTATCTTTAATTTCCCCGTTATTATCGCATTAGGGCCTATTGATTGGGATTTCCCTTCTAGGGCAGGTTCTTTTTGTATCTTTATAAGTGTCCCTCGATCAGTCCTAGTCTCCCAGATCCTTACACCCCAAGTTTTGCCGATTGACCACTCCTGGTCCTGCGGTTGCAAGACTGTAATTTCTAATGTTTTGCAATTCCCTGGGTCAGAACTACCGTAAAGCGATGGGAGAGATTGTCGACAATCTCTAGGCCACCAGTTGACTTGGAGGTATTTATCCGGATTGGCAACGTTCCATGCTGTGGCTATTGTCTCACAACCCAAATAAGCACAATAATATTGGTTAGGATAGTTGCAATATCCCTTTCCTGGATTGGAGCCAGGGCACCAATAAGTTGATACTACACTTCCCCTTTTATGTGGAGGTTTGCAGTGACCAAAATTCCAGTCTTCCCCAGAACTTAAATGTCCAAATAAATCACAAATGGTTACGTTAAATGAGGGTGCACCTATGGTTACATTTTCTTCAATCACACGACTTTCCTCTGCTTGAATTAAAGTCCACTTATACAGTCTATGCGCTGTTTCTCCATAGCTCAGCAATAATAGCAACATCAACATAGTGTACCAGATTGGGCTGCATTGACTCTGGCTCATTCCTCCTTGCTTTTTAGCTAGTGCCTGGGTGTGCCGCTTAACATTGGGGTAGCTCGGCCAATATTTTGGCATAGTTCCACTCAGGCTCTTGTTTCCACCGTTTCTTATTCTTCTGCCTCGCCCGTCGACCCGGTTGCTTCGAGCCATGGGGTAAACCATCTTCTCGGCAGCAAGAATATTCTTCAGGAAACCCTGAATGCTTTTGCTCTCCATGCCTTTGTTTATACAATTCCCAATTATAGTCTTTGACTATAGGAGAGTGGCACAGTATTTTCTTTATGGTAGTTCTACAGCACACCCTTGTTATTTGTATTTTAGAGGGGTTGGTTCATTAGGGTGAGAGCAAAACCGCCCAGGCTATATTTCGTGGGTGTCTATACACCACCAGTCAGGACTGTCGGGTTGAATCTCTTTTTCGTGCGACTTTTGATTTCAATGCCAAATCTGTAATTTCTAATTCTATACTATAACACTGATTGCGTACTCCTCTAGGGGAATACTGTCTATACAATGCAACCACCAATTGTTTCAGCACACTATGCACCTAAAGCATATAAAAAGGATAACAATTACAACCTATATTAATACATCTAACTCTATGATTTTTACAAATGGGATATTCATAAACAACTTTATTGGGGTTTTTTTTGTACTTGCATGATATGATTCAACAAGCCCAAGCCCATTTATTGTTTCTGTAGTTTAACTTTCAGAGGATCGTCTGTGGGCTCTGCAGTCCAGGCGTTAGTCTTGACTGGACCTGTAACTCGGCTGGCGTGTGTCCACCCCTTTTCGGCAGTTCGGATGGCTGTTTCTGTAGTGAGTAACACAACAACAGGTCCCTCCCATCGAGGGGTTAATGATGTTTCTTTCCATGTTTTTATGAGTACCTTATCTCCAGGTTCTAGGGTATGTATTTTTATGTCCAGAGGTGGATGCTGTACCACCAACCCTTTTTCCCAAAGGTATTTTCTTCGCTTTAATAACTGTATTAGATAGCTCCTTATTTGGAAATCCTTTATTTCTGGGTGGTCCTGTGGTATTTCTAAATCATAAGGCATACCATATAACATCTCGAAAGGTGAGATCCCGAGGTCTGTTCTCGCTGCGTTCGTATGTTTAATAGTGCTAAGGGCAAGCACTTTACCCATGACATTTTGGTTTCTATCATTAGTTTTGTGAGTTGTTTCTTTATCTCTCCATTCATTCGTTCTACTCTTCCTGAACTTTGTGGATGCCATGAAGTATGATACTGTCAATTGGTACCTAGTGCTTGGAAGGTCTCTGTAATAATCTTTGATGCAAAGTGTGGGCCCCGGTCAGAATCAATGGCTTCAATTATTCCGTATCAGGGAATTATTTCTTCTAACAGTATTTTTGCTACTGTACGTACGGTAGCTCTAGCTGTTGGGAATGCCTCCACAAAGTGTGTAAGGTGGTCTACTAGCACCAACAAATAACGGTAGCGTCTGACCTTTGGCAACTCTGTAAAATCAATCTGTATTCTTGAGAACGGCCGGTATGTGAGTTCCCTTCTGCCAGGAACTCGTTTCCTTATTTCTTGTTTATTTTTGCTCTTCAATTCTTTTTAAAAAATCAAGTGTTAATTGTTTGCTAGATTCCCCATATAAGAACTGTGCAGGGTTCTGCAAGGAAGTAATTTCTAGGGTGAATTTAGGGGATTCAATTAAAATACTTCCTTATTTTAACAACCTAGAATCTGTTATCCATTTATCAGATTTTTGTTGCAAAACCCCTCGTATATTATGTGGTGTCAAAACATGCAATTCTCCTCCAAATGTTATTTTCTGTGCTTCTTCTACTATTAATGCAGCTGATACTATTGCTTGTAGGCATGTTGGCCAACCCCTGCTAACGGGCTCTAGCAATTTAGATAAATAAACTACTGGTTTTTTTTATGTCCAGCCCATTCTTGTGCCAAGACCCCATATGCAGTCCCTGCATCTATATTAGTGAACAAATAAAATGGTTTCCGTATCATCTGGCAAGCTCAACACAGGGGCACTTATCAGCTCTTTCTTTATGAAACAATCAAATTGTTTCTCATCTTGTTCTGTCCATTGTACCAATTTTTCCTGTGTTAATTTTTCATACAAAAATTTTACCTTCTTTGTATAATTTTCGATCCATTGTCTACAGTATCCAGTTAGTCCTAATATTTGTCTTATCTGTCGTTTAGACTTTGGGGCTGGCAATGACAAGATCCCATTTACTCTTTCAGGGTCCAAATATTTGGTCCCCCTGCTTAAATAGTGTCCTAGATATTTCACTTCTTGCTCAACAAACTGGAGTTTGGTCTTTGACACTTTGAGCCCCTGTAGACTAAGGAAATTTAATAATTTAATACTTTCTTGTCTAACCACTTCTTCGTCTTGCCCTGCTAACAAGAGATCATCTACATATTGCACTAGTACCACTTCTGGACTGCGCTCATATCCCTGCAGAATTTGTTCTAAAGCTTGCCCGAACAAGTTAGGTGACTCCGTAGACCCCTGGGGAAGCACAGTCCATCGCAAAGGCAAAATAGTCTCGGCTCTCTTCATCAAGCGGGCAAGCCCAAAAGGCATCCTTTAAATCTATAACACTATACCATTGATCATTCGGACCTAATTGACTCAGGAGGGTATACGGGTTGGCCACTACAGGGAATCGACTCACGGTTCTTTTATTCACCTCCCTCAGGTCATGTACTAGTCTCCATTTTCCATCTTTCTTTCTTACGGGTAAAATGGGGATATTAAAGGGAGACATACTGGGCTCGAGTAGGCCTTTTTCTAGTAATCTTTCTATTTCTGGTTTTAATCCCCTTCGGCCCTCTTCGGATACTGGATATTGTTTTACACGAAGGGGTATTTCTGGACTAGAAATTTTAACTTTAAAGGATGTTATGTCCAGCTTCCCTACTGAGTCTTCTGTATACCATACTTCAGGATTAATTTTATTTTCATCTTCCACCCTGAGAGGACATCATCTTATCCGAATTTCTTTCCCCGTTACTTCTAAATTAACACCCAATTCAATTATTAAATCCCGTCCCAAGAGGTTATATTCAGCTTCAGGAACTAAAAGTAAATTTCCCACTCCTATTTTGGAATCGGTTTCAATAACTACTCCTTTTATAACAGGGACCCGAACTGGCTCTCCCTTTGCCCCAATTACTTGCATAGTGTTGGAAGATATCTCGCATCCCTTGGGTAAAGTTTGTATGGTAGATCGTTCTGCTCCAGAATCTACAAGAAATTCAATTTCTTGCTGCTGAGGACCCACTTTTAGTTTTATCAAGGGCTCTGTTCCTTTTTGGGTCCCCAGCAAAAAGAGCCCCTGACACCCCTATTCCGCTTTAAACATTTTCTCATCCGCCACTTTCTTCCTACAGTTCCGCTTCATGTGCCCTTTCTTTCCACAGTAAAAGCATTCTACCGGCTCACCCCGTTCCATTGCAGTCTCGTCATTAAGGGGTCTTGCCTTAGGACTAGGCCCCTTATACTGTGCCCTTCGGTCTCTGGATTTCCATTGCTGTTGGGTTGTACCTTCTGTGACTGCTGCAACCACCGTTCGTACAGTCCTCCGCTCTTTCTCATCCTCCCTCCTAACATACACTTTCTGAGCTTCCCTCAATAGTTCATCTAACCCCACGGTTTTGCCAATCTCCTAATTTTTCTAGCTTTTTCCTAATATCTATCCAAGATCTAGCTACAAATTGTGTTTTTAACAGCGCCTCTCCCACAGGGGTACTAGGGTCTAACCCCGAATACAATTGTAAGTTTTTCCTGAGCCGTTCCAACCACTCTGTAGGTGTTTCATCTTTCTTTTGGTGTTCATTAAATGCCTTGCCAATGTTCTGACCCCTTGGAACAGACTCTCTAATGCCTTGGACTAATATAGTCCGTAGGTCTTGCATATGACCCCTATGTAATGGATCCTGATTGTTCCAGTCAGGTCTTTGCAGCGGCCATTTAATGTCGGCTGCAGGACCTTGCTGATGCTGTTCATCCCAAATCTGCATACCGGCCCTATGGATCATTCCCCTCTCTTCTGCAGTGAACAATATTCCTATTATCGATTGCAACTCATTCCAAATGTATACATTGGGCCCTAAAAATTAGTGTCCTGGTTTTGTTAAAAACAAGTTTCTCTTTCAGTGAATTTTGCCTGTCAGCTAAAGCCTTCATATTAACTGCATTTTCCTGGAGAACCAGACACATGTTTTGGTAAACCTAGCAATGGAATGCAAACTTATTGATAAGCACGGATGGACATCTCGCGAGAGGGCGACGAGAAACCGGTGACCAAGAAACTGACCAACTGTGTATAACATTCCATTCACGTGAATACTTCATATAAAAGTGGGAGATCACGAGGATCTCGTCCCTTTTTCCCTTTTCCCCTTTTTCCTTATGGCCAACATTAGGAGAGGACCTTGCTAGTCGTCCCTGCAAACTGAGGCCCAGTGAGAGACTGAATCCAGCTCCGGTTGGCTGCAGAGTCCAGTCCAGGACTTTGGGTGCCTGCCCTGCAGTTGCTGAGACTTTCAAGATTGGTTTTGTATATTTTGTATTATTTTCTCTATTCTTATTAGTAGCATTAGTAAAACACCGTTAATTTTTCCAACTCTCTTCTCTCTGTTCTTCTTTCCCTCCCGATCGGCTGTGGGGAAGGGGGAAGAGGGAGTGGCAAAAAGGGGGAAGTGGAGGGGGAGAGGCGGTTAACAATACATCTGCCAGGGTTTTATTGTAACCCCGCAATCTTAACCCTCGACAATTGGTCAACCCGCTCTGCTACTCCCAACGGGTCTTCTAGCAAACTCCCCATTTCCTTTTTAAAATCTCTAACATCCCCGGAGTTAAGAGGTACCGCCACATATCCCATTCCCACCTGAGGTCCTCCCATCGCGATCTCTCGCAGCGGATATAGTTGCCCTGGTGTTTGCTGTTGCTGTTGTCTAGTCTTGCTACGCGTGACAGGCCCCGTGGACTGGTTATCATCCGAACACTCTGGGTTCGGTGCCGAAGGGGGTGGACTAGGGACTGGGCTAGGAACTGGTACCGGAGGTGGCGGTGGTGGTACATAAGGTGGGGTTGTCATCGGGATCTCTTCCTCATGCCGCTTATTTCTCTGGCGGCCATGTTTATCACCCCCCTTTTAACGGGTATAGATTAACCCTAGTCTCTGATCTTATCCATAATAATGCATATTCACTTTCTTCTGAACTAAAAGGCTCCTTTGAATTAACATAAATGTTTAAAGCCTGACAGATCCAGTCCTCAAATGATCCAAAAACTGGCCAATATAGGTGGTCTCTATGGATCTCTTTACCACCCCAAACTTCCATTCAATAATGTATCATTTTCGTTTTGCTTTTACCCCGCCTAGAGGGGTAATCATCCCAATACCTAACAATTAATCCTAACGGACTACCTGGGGGAATTGGGGGAAGCCTTTCCTGCGGTTGCCCTCCCATGGGAACATAATGCCTACTTTTCCTCTGTCCCATCTTCTGAGATACCCTCCGCTGTATCTCAGGAATCCCAGACCCAACCGAGCGGATAACCGGCCTATACTCACGCGTCCTGCGTCTTCACTCGGGTCTTCGTGCACAAAGTTTCAGGGGCTGCCGGCGTTTACTTTGCTTATTGCAATTTAGAATGTTCGTCAGTGAAGGATCCGGTGACAAGAGTCCCACAAGGGCCGCTTAAAAAAAGAAGCGGGGCGCCTCCCTTAGAGGGGTTGCCCCCAAATATCCTTCATCCGAGTCACGGCACCAAATTGTAATAAATTTCGACTCGAAATTAACTTGAATAACACAAATTTATTCCCGATGGATTTCAACGTAATAAGCAAAGACAGCGCTGGGCTGCTTCTCCAATGGCGCGCACGGGAAAAACTTCTTCCAGCCTTTTTATAGGGCCCCAGGTTCGTTGCTCAGAGTGCCACGTCACTTGTTCTTTCTGCGAATGTGTCCTCTGTTGTCAGGCAGTTCATCTCCTATCTTCTCACCTACCCCTGCCCCCCTCCCACCTTTAGAGGATCGAACATTTAAGGCAATTGCATAACAAAGGGCAGGGGCTTCCCATGTTGCACAATAACCCCTGAGAGTTTCCTATTAACAAGTGTTAATGAACAAACATCTCTAACTCAATAACCCCTGAGCGTTTCCTTTTAAGAAGCTTTAATGAATAAACATCTCTAACTCTTAGAATTGTTTATTACAACTTGAGGAGGTTATTTGGGTATAACAACATAAGAATAACAAGGATCAACAATGTGCCTGCATTCACTCACAAGAAACAAAATTAGAGGCCTCTCACTCATGGGTGCCCCGAAGAAACAATCACTCACCTGGGCTGGACGAGGGCTCTCACTTGCCTGGGGTAGGCAAGGACTCATTCCAGGATATATCCAGTAGAGAAAAACAACCACCCAGCACAGGAGGAGGTGAGGCGCTGTCAGTGCCAGGCAGTCTCCTTAGACAGCGTCCCAGTCTAAGGGGAGGGCTCCAGTTCACAGACCTGCTGCTCTGAGAAGACCACTCCAAGGGGCCCCGCTCTATAGTCTGGTCAGATGTGGCTGTGGGCATTTCAACATGGTCCAGAAGCTTCTCAGCTTCTCTGGGCACCTTCTTTGCTGAGGACCCTGTCACCGACTGAGGGTCCCACCCCTCCTGTCCCCCCAGCTGGTGGAGGTGAAGTCACCCTGCCCCGGGTAGGCGAGGATGTGACTGTGAGCGCCTTGGTACCACCCTCAGTGTGTACGTAGGGACAGGCACAGTGGGGCACAAAAGGTGCTAAGGAGCCATCAACTGCCCCGTTGAAGGCTCCGGATCATGGGGGTTGTGCAACTGCCACAGTGGGGCATTGTGACGTCACTGGTGATGTCACAAAGGCCCCGCCCAGGCACCCCTATAAAAGCAGGGCAGGGTTGCAGAGCTGCATCCTCTGGCAGGACAGGGCGGCGGCCACCCCACCATGGCCCGGTACCGGCGAAGCAGGAGCCGCAGCGGCAGCCGGAGCCGCAGCCGCCGCCGCGGCCATCGCCGCTACCGGAGCCGCTCTCGCCGCCGCTATGGGCAGAGCCGACGCCGGCGGTACAGGAGCAGCCGCCGCCGGCGGGGGACACGGCGCCGCCGCCGCTGAGCCGACCCCAGCACTGGCGTCTGTGGAACTGGCAGAGCCTTGGCCACCACCGCCACCACACCAATGCACCACCACGGCTCCACAATAAAACTGGAATGATGGCACAAGGCGTGCGTGTGTCTCTGGTGTCCCTGTGGGCCAGTTGTGTGTCCCATGGGTACGTGTCTGTGCTGGGGGCATGTGTCCTATGGCTGGCATGTCGAGAACAAGCACATGTCTCCAGGGATGGAGCTGCTCCAACCTCCCTGCTCCTGTGCTGGGTCTGACTCGTTCCCATGACCCAGGCCATCTATGTCCCAGCCAGTCTCTGTGACCCAGGCCATCTATGTCCCAGCCAGTCTCTGTGACCCAGGCCATCTATGTCCCAGCCTATCTCTGTGTCCTAGCCCACCTCTGTGTCCTAGTCCATCTCCATGTCTCAGCCAGTCTCTGCGTCCCCAGCCTATCTCCATTTCCCTGCCCACCTGCCAGCGATGCCCTGACCACTCAACTTTTGTTGCACCCAGTGGGGCTCTACAGACTCAGAGGTTCACCGTGCAGGCCAGGCAGGGGCTCTGGGGCCATACAGACCCCGAGTATCACCCTGAGGGCTGGGCAGGGTTCTGCGAGATGTAGGAGCATCCGGGGCTAATGACACACTGGCCAAAGAGCTCTGGGTGCCACATGGATTTCAGGAGAACCAAGTCTTGTCCTGGGTTGATTGAGGCCTACAACTCTTGTCTCCTTCCCTGGGTCTCTGCAGAGAGAGACGGTGGGGACAAGCCTCCCCTCATGTCCCAGCTGACACTGGAGGTCTCATTTTGGGCTCTGATTTCAGAACTGAAGCTGATGCTGACAGCCGTGTCCTGTCCCCCCTCCAGCGGCATGAGGAGATGATCATCCCTGGATGACCCCATCTGATCCCCTGGGAGCCCTGGGCCATTTCCCTCTCATAATCAGTAAATCCCTTCAGCAAAGCTACGCTTGCGTGTGGATGTGTGTGTCCGTGTCCATGTTCCCACTGCTGTGCCAGCACTCGGACGCCTGGGTCCTCTCTGTCACTCTGCCCGACACGTTGCCCCTCATGTCATGGCCTCAGCAGAGGAGGTTTTTATCCTCTTGATTCTGCAAGTCTCGCATTAAAAAGCTGCACCCAGCGCATCTGTCTGGTGTGCTGCTGTGAATCACAACGATAGTCAAAACCTCTGTATTTGCTCCCCTCCCAACTAGAGCAAAGTCAACACCTGGATTTCACTCTCTTTCCCAAAGAGCTGATCGTAGGAAGTTACATTCACATCCTAGGATGGAAAAAAAGGGAAAGAGGAATAGGAAAAGCATTTCAGACAATGGGAAAGGTCCTCCTGCAGGTCCTCCTTATCTATAGAACAAAGTCAGTAATATTTTTACTTACGTATCTCGTTGAATGTACCAGCATTAGGAAATTCCACCATAATCTACAAATGCAATAACGTGCAGCCACAGACTTACTGTCTGTGAAGATTTCTCTCCTTGTGAACTCACAGCAATCCTCACCCCTACATTGCCTTTCCTCTCTGTGCCTGGCTCCTGTGCCCTCGGTGCTGCAGGCAGAGCCCTCAGCCCTGCTGCGTGTGCAGAGGAGCTGCTCCTGGGCAGAGCTGTCTCTCTGCAGCGCTGCCGCTGCCATGAGCTCCCTGTGTCCCAGGAGCCCAGCCCAGCTCAGCAGCACAGGAGCAGCCCATGATGTCCCTTTCTCTGCCCCCTCTGGGCTCCTCCAGGTGTCCCTGGGCCTCCAGGGACACATCCTTTCAAACAGCTTCAAGTAATCAGTGATGTTGATTCTCTCTCCTCTGCACAGACACTTCTTGCTAGCATTATATTCTTCCTATTAGAAAATAAACTGGTATGAAAATCATCTCTTCTTGTCCCATCATTAGACAGGACACCTGGAATTTTACAGCAAAGGATCTAATTTCTCCAAGCTGAAGGAGGAATATCTTCAGTTGAATGGATTTAGTAATTTTATTCTGGTTTTGTACTCCTAGGCCTAGAGAGACATTCAGCAATATTTGGCCATGTCATGTCTGTGCTCTGATTCAAAGCCTTTGCACACATGGGCTCTTGGACACTTGGTACCAGGTTTCCTGTGGCAGGTCAGAGCTGGGCTGGTGCCACAGCTGGGGTGGTTCAGCCCAGATGTGAGGCAATGTCCTCAGCCAGGGACTGACTGGGGGAGCTGGAGCTGTCAGTGCTGCAGACAGAGCTGTGACACGGATGGAATGAACTGCCAGGCAGGGTGGCAGGAGTGAGTTCATCTGGTCTCAATGACAGCAGCCTCCAAGCACAGCAACAGTCCAGATCAAAGCTCAGTCTAAAAATGTAAAGAGGTTTACGCAGGGTGGACTGTGCCTGTCCATCCCCTTTGCTTTCTGTGAGGAAACGAAAGGGTTGCTGAATGTGGAGACAATAGTTATGGTGTTTTACTTGCAAGTCAGCAAGGCATGCATCATCATCCCCTGAAATATTCACATGTCCAAGGCAGGATATTATGGTCTGCTTTGATGTTCAAGTAAATGGCTATAAAGCAAGCTGGATGGTTGGGCTTAGAAGGACAGTAGGTAAAAGGAGAAACTTTCCAGTCCTGAGGACAGTCAAGCACTGGAAGCTGTTTCCCAGGAGTGCGCACTCACTCTGTCCCAGAAAGTGACCAAGATGTGTTTGGATAAAGCCCTGAGCAATCTGGTCTGACCCTGCTGTGAGCAGGAGGTTGGTCAAGACACCTCCTGAGGTCCCATCCAGCCTGAATGATGCTGTCCTTCCTTCTCCTTTATGTTTTCAATTTAGAGAAAGCTCTCAGGTTCTCCCTGACCACAGCAATAATTCACAGAGGGTCCAGAGCTGCTTTACAAGGGCCCCCAAATGGCCCTGACCACATCTTGTGCATCCCTTTTCATATGTTCCCACCCAGTGTCTTATTTTTCGCTGTCCTTATACCCTTTACGAATGAACAGCCCATCTTGCTAATCCTTCCATAGCAGGTTGTTCAAGAGGTGAAAATTAAAATAAGAGGAACTGAAGACAAAGATCCAAAGCAGAGGATGGTGTCAACATATTTTTATTTATTTATTTATTTATTTATTTATTTATTTTTCTATTTATTTTAAGGTCTTTTTAGGGGAGTTTCTTTTCTTTGAAAAGGAAAGAGTTTTCCAGAACTGGGCATGGCTTTAGGACACAAATGTCTTCAGCTCCAGGGACACAAACACCTGGTGCCAGTGTAGATGCCCCGGGAACCCCTGCCCAGGCTCCACCTGCACTGCAAGGTGCTCTGGTCTCCCCAGGTCCTGTGTGATAGATGCCAATCCCAGGCCAGCACCTCAGGTACACTGGGCCCCTAAAATGGCCCTGGCTGTTTATGGTGAGACAGCTGATGACTGATGTCTGCCTGGAAATGTGCACTTTATTGTTGTTGTTTATTTGTTTGTTTTGTTTTGTTTTTTGTTTGTGTGGCTTTGTGTTTTGTTTTGTTTTTTTTTTTAACATATTAATTAAAAATTAAAGGGCCAAAATGTGAATTACGGGGAAGAGTACTAAGGATAGGAGAAGAAATATTGGTCTTCCCCTGTACTTCTGTTACCAACACTCTAATATTTCATCTCTCTCCTCACTCAGGAGTTTTTGGTTTTGGTTCTAGTTATTGTTTAGTTGTTTTTGGGTGTTTTTGGTTCAGTTTTGAGAAGTTTTCTGTTTCTTTTGTTTGCTTTTTTTTGTTTGTTTGTTTGATTGGAGATTTTTTGTTTAATTGTTATTTTAACATATTAAAACTTAAAAGAAAAAAAGCGAGTTATGGGGAAGTGTAATAAGGGTAGGAGAAGAAATATTGGTCTTCCCCTGTACTTCTATTACCAACACTCTATGATTTCATCTCCCTCGTCAATCAGGAGTTCCCACCTCTCCTGATTAAATGTCCCTGCCCAAGGACAACTTTCCAGCACTGTCTGGACATTTGCCCTTCCCAGTGCTCTCAGGTTTCTCCTCCACTTGCTCTTTGGTCATTCAGTGGCCTCTCAGCTGTCTGGTTTCTGCTTTGAGCTTCAGGGAGTTACAAACTTGCCCCATTCTTCAGAGCTCTAATTAACATGGCAGTCAACACGTTCATTGTGTTTATTTCTATCCTCTCCTATCTCTCTGTCTAAAGCAGTTCTTGTGTGGGTGTCCCTTGTGGATGCTGGACCTCACCAGATCCACTTACACACACAGCTGAGGAAAGTGTTTTGCTGTTTATTGAACTGTGCAGTGTTTGCACAGGAGAGCAGGTGGAGCTGGTGCACAGGAGCTGCAGCATCTCCTGCAGAGCTCAGTGGAGAAGTCTGATGGAGGAAAAGTGATGCAATCTCTGGTGGCCAATGAGGGAACCGGCAGACTGGGGGTGGGGGTGAGGAGCCAGGTTGTCCATACAGTGTCCAGCCTCAAGGACTGTTCTCCTGCCTGTCCAGATGTCTTCAGGAGACCCTCGGGATCAATGTCCAGTGTAGAATGCTGCTGTCACTTCTTCTATACACTGAAAAATGACAGAAAATACCCTGGAAAGAAAAAACCCTCCTTTATGAAATCTTCTTTGAAATCTTCATCAGCAAGTGTCCCATTGAAACCTCTCCAGTTAGCTCTACAAGTCTTGAAGATTTGAAGAAAATTAGGGAAAGAAACATTGCTCGTTAGGGCTTTCTGTATTTTAATGAGCCCCGTGGCGTATTTGGTGCTGAGTCCATGAACCTCATATACCAAGGACAGACTGAAGAATCTGCTCAAGAAGTCCAAGTCAGAAGCAACTCCAAAGTACCTTGAAGCATTAATGGGCCCCACTGAGGGCTGTTACTGACAAAGCCTCCCCAGGGACTCGTTAGAGCAGATAATTGGAGGCAGTGATTGCATCAGGCCAAGGCAAAGTGCAGCAGCTCTGATGCTGAGAAAGCCCTTGGTTTGTCTGATGAAGGACAATGGCCAAGCCTTGAGCCCCTGCCCCTGGGAAGGGAGATCCTGTCCCTCACAGGTGGCTCAGGTTCTTCCTGGGGCTGTGGGGAGTGAGATGCCCAGTGCAGTACAACGGTGTCATACCTCCTTGTCTCCCTGGGGGTGCAAGGAGGCAAAGAAGCCCCATGGCCATAACGACTGTGTCTTTTCTTAGGCCTTGTTGGCAGGGACATGAGCCATAGCCAAGGGGACAAAGACCTTGGCTCTTTCAGGGACATCCAGGCTCACTCTTGGCCATCTCCACCACAGTCCATCCTACACTGTCCCACACCTGTGGCTGTTTCCCCACAGGCTGCAGACACCCCATGTGCTTCCCCACCTTGTTCTCAGCCCAGTGTGTCCCCACCTGTGCTGCTGTCTCTCCATCCTCACCAGCTGTTCCTGGAAACACAAAGCCATGGCTGATCCAGAGTCCTTCTGAATGACCACAGCACTGAGCTCAGAATGTCATTTCTTGATCCTGAGCTCTACTCTGGACCTCCAGAGATTCAGTTTCTGATGATTTTCCTTTCTCTTGCTGTTCCCTCTACCAAAAATAGTAAAATAAAATAAAATAAAAGGCATCATCTTGGAAAGTGATTTTCAAGTTTTCTGAAGCTACAACTGCCCTTTCTTGTCATGGTTTTACCACAGCCACCAACCAAGACCATGAGAGCTGCTCACATCCTTCTCGCAGTGCCCAGGTGGGAGAAGGGAGAGAACTGAATGGGAAGGGAGAAACTTGTGGGTTTAGACAAAAAATTAATAAGACAATAAAAATAATACAGTACTACTACTAATATACTTGTACTAAGATATACATAAAGTAAAATATATGACACTCAGTGCAATCCCCCACAGAACTCCAGTTGTGCTGAACAGGCAGCCCAAAAGAAGAGAGCACCCTGGTCCTGAACAGCTGATCCCAGCAAGAGAAAGTACAAGTGCAAAAGGCAGAGAGGCCCAAGGGCCAACTGAAAAACAGCAAAACATCATAAATCTGAACTAACACTGAACTCCGAATAGAATGGAACTTCCGAACAGAGCTAAGCAATGTAGCCGGAAAACCAAAACTAATGGGCTGGAAAAGGCACCTCCAACTTCATACTGAGCATGACACTAATGGTAGAGAACAGCTTGTTGATTGACCTGGATGTCAATCAAGGTGCTGTCCTGTCTGTGCCCTCTCCTGCCAATTTGCACCTGCAGCTGGACTCCAGAGAAGTCCTTGGTTTCATTGACAATAGTCCAGGTAAATTAAAAAGAAATAGATACATTAAATTAAGAAAATATACTCAGTGCTATCCCCCATGTAACTCCAGTCACACGGAGTAGCCAGTCCTGCAGAAGGGAGCACCTTGGTCATGAACAGCCCATCCCAGCAAGAGAGAGCGAAAGGGCAACAGGCAGAAAGGCCCAAAGGCCAACGGCAAAATGGCAGAACGGCAAAAGGCCGAACTGACATCGAACTCCTGACAGAATGAAACTTCTGAATGGAACTCACCAAACCAGCTGGAAAACCCAAAGTAACGGATGTAACAAGCCCTAAAAGCCGGCTCCAGCTTTAGACTGAGCATGGCGCTAATCACAGGGAATATTTCATTGATCAGCCTGCATGTCAATCCAGGCGCTGTCCTGTCTGTGTCCCCTCCTGCCAATCTGCATCTGCAGCTGGATGGCCAAAGAAGTCCTTGGTTTCCCTGACAACAGCCAAGATATCAGTGAGTTCTGACATTCCTTTCATAGCAAACGGCAAACACTGTAAAGCTGCTAAAAGACAAAATGAACTCTATCCCAGGGAAGAAACAGCATTATCTCATTATTCTCATAGTAAATCTAAACAAAAGACTGTACTGGCTGTGAAGGAGAGAGATTCAAAATGCATGAAGAAAATTAACTCAATTTCAGTAAAAACAGCGTGTTTCCTCAGGCTCCACTTTACCAGGCTAAAGAAGTTTGGGTCTCTCAACATCTGCACACATGACCCAGACTTTCTCTGGCCACACGACAGCTCCTCCCGTTCCTCCAGAATGGGGAACCTCACACTGGGACACACGGCTCCAGATGTGACCACACCCGTGCTGAGTCACGATGGGCAATAACTGCCCTTGTCTGGGTGGCCACGCTCCTCCCAGTGCAGCCCAATGTGCTCATGGGCATGTTCCTGTTTAGCACCACTGGGAACTGGCTGAACATCCAGGCTCAGAGGGTTGTGACCAGTGGCACAAAGCCCAGCAGGAGGCACCATGAGGAGCACTGAAGGACACCATATCCCCACCCAACATCTCCTCCCCTCTTGTGTCCCTGGAACCACCTCAGTGACAAGGGGGAGAGCACTGCCTCTATGGGTGGAGGAGCTGGGGTCTCGAATGAGGGTCCAGGGGCAGTTTCTCCTGGTTGTTCATGCAGCAGCAAGCTGGGTTGGATATTTGGAGAGAGGAATTCTTCCTAAGGGCCTCCAATGGGCATGGGGATGGTCTATAGTTTCCTGCACACTGCCTTTTCTGGTGGAGATCACAGAGGCTGCCAGCCCTTTAGAGGACCCAGGACAGGCCTTGTCCTTCCTCTGGTCACAGCTGGACCTCAGTTCTCCAGTACAGCCCCAGCTCAGGAGCCTTGTCTCGGGGTGACTTTTGGGGTATGGTTGACAAGAGGGGTGCATAAGTTTGTCTCAAGGACATGTGATGAGTACCAGGACTGAAGTACCAGAGCAAAATGGTGTGGCTTCTGGGTGAATACTTTCTGCTGTGCAAGTCCTGAAACAGGGTCCCAGACTTGCTTTCCATGCCACCCTTTAGGAGGGAAAATGCACTAAGAAATGGCACGTGGGGGACACCAATCCTTCTCCAGCTACTTCCCAGGCCTGGTGAAGCACCAGGACAGCAAGGACTTCTGGCCCTGCACCCTTAACTCTGGGTGTTATCTTGGGGCAGCTGAACACCAGCATTTTTCTCTCCAAGGCAAGTTCCAGCCCAGGTCAGCTCCTGTCTGATCTCACCCATCCCTCCTCTGATCTGCTCTGGTGCTCCTGGCCCCATCCTGTGCTCCACAAAGGGCCCCAGCTTGACACGGATGCTCTGCAGAGCAGGTTGGCTGCAGGACCATGGGGTGACTGCACACTGGTTGTGCTGCTCAGTGAGGGACACAGATGCAACTGGCTGGGCTGCACTGTCACTGAGCTCTTTCCTGGGGCTCTAAAGCTCTGGAATGGGTCCAGAGCATTTCTTGGGACTCAGTGGGTTTTCTGCTCATTTCAGTTCAGCAATGCCTTCCTTGTCCTTCAGGTTCCCGGAAACTGGTGCAGAAAGATGCCGCCTATTCCCTTCCCAGGGGCAGAGGTAGGCTGACCAGCCCATAATTCTTCAAATCCTCTTTCAGGCCCTTCTTGAAGATGGGCTTGACATCTTCCTTTCTCAAGGACCTCAGAACTTCTCTGATTCTGCTGTCACTTTTGAAAGCACAATCCAGAATCATGGGCAAGGGTGATGTAGCAGACAGGAGCACTTGCAATGAGCTGTCCCAGCAGCTGAGATGAATCTCACTGGGCCACTGGGGATTGTTCCTGGAGTCACACAGAGAAGTGCCAGAGGTCTATCAGAGCCAGTCTCAGGAATTCTTATGCACCCAGGTATGCTCAGAGACAGAGTCTTTCCCTTTTACACAGAGGCAGGAATCACAGTGTCCGTCTGGCCTCCAGTTGCCACTCCCAAACGATGGGAGACACCTCAGCCCTGTGGTGGGTCACCCTGCTCTGCACCCATCTGAGATGTCCCACATCATGAGGAATGGACACGGGGACCTCAGTTCAAGGAAGAAGATCCCAGTGGGTGGTTTCCCGTGGGCTGTTACTCCCATCGTGAAGTGACCTTGAAACACTGTCTGTCACACAGACCTTCATGGAACCCCCAGGAATAGCTGATGTCGTTAGTGTTCACCTGGGTTCATCTCATCTCACATCCACAATGTGCATGCTCACATCTTATCAGAACAATGCAGACATGGACTTCTGACCTACTCATTCCGTGTCCCTCCGTGGAGGGAAGAGCAACCTATGTGAGTGGGGGAGAGAGGCCAGAGCTAGAAATGGTGGTTGTGAGGGGCCAGTCCATGACGATGCCCTGGGGCAGATTCCCTGGGGTGTCCAGTGCACAGGGGCACAGCCCAGCCCCTGCTCTGCTGGTCCTGCAGGTCTCTGACAGGAGCCTGGCTGTGAGTGGACACTGCTGTGTGCCAGCCCTGCACACACACACTGTTCAGCTGTACCCTGGTGGTTTCATCTGTGACCATTTTCTTGCTTATATGTTTGAGAGAAGGTTGGGAAGAGGAGCCAAACCATCATGCCCTGCCCTGAGGAGATCACCTTTCTATCTGGAAAGGCTGTTGTGAGGCCAGCTCTGTCACAGCAGTGCCCATTGCCTGTCCCTGCCTGCGCCCACAGGACTGACACACAGCAGGACGGTGACCAAGCTGCCAGAGCACTCAGGCCTTGCACCAACACCAGGGATGAGAAGGAGAGTGTGGGAGTGGAACCAGAACAGCTCTGGAAGAACAAGTGCTGCTGCTCCCTTCCAGCTCTTCTCCCCTCCTCCCATGCACACAGGAACTGTCCCTGCAGCTCCAATCAGGCCTTCGTGAAAGGATCCCATGAAAAGTCACTACAGGGCTCTTTATTTTGTTTAAATACACAAAGAGCATGGCCAGTGATTATGAAAGATAAGCAGAAAAGCAATTTGAAAGGGGATGGCAGCATAATCACAATTTAAAAAACACCACCAAGAAAATATAGAGATGACAGGCTGGGCCTATAATTAGTTTAATTAAAACTCCGATATAGAAGCAGGTGGGCAGTTTGTTGCTTCATAACAGACTAAGATCAGACTTTCCACGGGGCATCTTTGAGCTGCTGGTTATTGTGTTATTTTTTTCTTTTCTGCAGATATTCTATCTTCAAAAACGTGTCCAGGGGAAAGACTCATTGAATCATAGAGTCAGTCAGGTTTGAAGAGAGCCCTGAACATCTTCTTGTTTCACTCTCCTTCCCAAAGCAGGGTGACCAGGTGAGGTTGTTCAAGGTCTTCGCTCAGCTTTGCATCATCTCCATCACAGCACAGAAGGGAGAATAAAGACCTTCAGCAGTTTTGGCCCAAATGCTGGTCACTGGGGGATGACACACTAACTGCACAGAGGACACTGCATCACAGATGAAATTTGGGCTTGATGTTTCAGTGAACTTCCCACCAAGCATCCACTTCTTCAGCCCAAACACCGTCAATCGGGATATAAGGACACCACTGGAGACCATGTCCAAGGCCTGGCACAATTTCATACACACAACGTGCCTGTCTTTCCCCTGCCCATTTTGGTTCACAAGTCTCTTTCTTGTCCTTCAACAGCCTGCAGATGGCTGCAGGAGGACTTGTCCCATCACCTTCCCAAGGACAGAGACAAGCTGAGCAGCCTGTGATTCTCCCCATTCTCCTTCCTGCCTTTCTTGAAGATGGGTTTGACGGATGCCAGGACCTCCTCGATTGCACTGTCATTTTGAAAACACAATCCAGAATCACAGGGCAACTGAGGTGAATCTCACTGGGTCAGTGGGGTTTGTTCCCAGAGTCACACACAGAAATGTCAGGGTTGTGCCAGGTGTCCATAACTGAGTTGGCTTTGTGGACCCTCATCTGAGGCAGAATCATAGAATCATAGAATACTCTGATAGGAAGAGAGCCTTGGGATCATTGAGTCCAACCATAGCCCAGCTCTCGCACTAAACCATGTCCCTGAGAACCTCGTCTAAACACCTTTAAACCCCTCCAGGGGTGGTGACTCCCCCACTGCCCTGGGCAGCCTGTTCCAATGCCTCACAACCCTTTCCGGGAAATACTTTTTTCCTAATATCCGATCTAAACCTCCCCTGCTGCAAATTGCGGTCAATTCCTCTTGTCCTATCACTTGCTATTTGGGAGAAGAGACCAACACCTGCCATATTGCAACCTCCAGTCAGGCAGTTGTGGACAGTGAAGAAGGTCTCCCCTCAATCTCCTGTTCTCCAGGTTGAACAGCCCCAGCTCCCTCAACCGCTCCTCATCACACTTGTGCTCCAGCCGCTCAGCAGCTTTGTCACCTCCTCTGCACTCTCTCTAGTGCCTCAATGTCCTTCTTGAGATGAGGGGCCCCAAACTGAACACAGGATTCAAGGTGCGGCCTCACCAGTGCCGAGCACAGTGGCACAATCACTTCTCTAGTCCTGCTGGCCACACTATTCCTGATACAAACCAGGATGCTGGTGGCCTTTTTGGCCACCTGGAAACATTCTGGCTCATATTCAGCCAGCTATCGATCAACACCCGCACATCCCTTTCCACCAGGCAGCTTTACAGCTACTACTCCCTGACCCTCTAGCGCTGCCTGGGGTTGTTGTGACCCAAGTGCAGGACCCAGCACTTGGCTTTGTTAAGCCTCACACAATAGGCCTCAGCCCCATGATCCAGCATGTCCAGATCCTTAGGCATGGCCATCCTCATGTCCCACGTCATGAGGAATGGACATGGGGACCTCAGTTCAAGGCAGCACATCCTAGTGCTGTATTCAGGCCTTCATGGAACATGGAGGAATAGCTGATGCTGTTTGTACTGAGTCGGGTTCATCTTATGTACATGATATGCATGCTCATATCTCATCCATACGGTGGAAACATTGGCTTCTGACTTACTCATTCAGTGTCCTTGTGCTGAGGGATGAACAACCTCTCTCAGCTGGGGTGAAGGGCCAGTGCAGGAAAAGGTGGTTTTGAGGGGCTGGTTTGTGGTGACTGTCCTGGGCCAGTTTCCCCAGGTTGTCCCATGAACATGGGCACACACCAGCCCCTGCTCTGCTGGTGCTTCAGGGCTCTCCCAGGAGGCCTGGCTGGGAGAGGACACTGCTGTGTGCCAGCCCTGCACACTCACACACTTCAGCTGTTCACTGGTATTTTCTTCTCTGGGGCATTTGCCAGTTCAGCCCTCCCACCCCCTCCTGAATTGTGCCACCCCCCTGCCCTCTCCCCAGCCGAGCCGGCAGAGCAGCCACACTGGAACTGGAACTGGTCCCACAGCAGTGGGGACCAGTGAGAATGAAGGACAGTGAGAATGTTCATTCAGCCAGCATGCTGAGAGGGTCTCCAGCACAGGCAGCTTGCAGACCCAGGTCCAGAATGGCTCCCCAGGACAACATGAGGCATTTGGCCTAGGGGATCCTCAGGAAGGTCCTGCGGCCACAGTGCCAGGGCCACCTGCCCCAAGCTGCCACCTGCAGCAAAGGGTTTCTCTTTCCATGTCCTTTCTGCACACATACAGTGCCCCACTCTTCTCCTGGAACATCCCGTCTCCCCACAGAGCCCTTTCCCAAGAGAGCTGAGCTATGCTGACCTGGCCAGCTGTTCCTGCCCCCCTTCCTACGCTCCATACAGCTCTGACCTGGCGGTGCTGCTCTGCAGAGCAAGTGGGCTGTGGTGCCCAGGGCCATGGGGTGAGTCCGCAGGCTCATGCTGGTCAGGGTGGGAGGAAGACCCAGCTCAGGGTGGCTCCTGCTCACTCCCCCTCAGCACACAGACATGGCTCCTGCAGCCCCAGAGATCCCAGAGAGACGATTCTGGGCAAACAAGTCATTGCGGGGTCCTTTATTTCATTTATACACACAGAGAGTACAGCTCCTTATTTACACAAAGACTATGGGACACACCAGACAGGTAGATATGGACACAGCCATAGGAAGACAAATAATTTTGCTTGTTGATAGCATTAATATAAGCAAGAAAAACAAACACCAAAGAGAAAAGCAAACAAACAAACAAACAAAACCACAAAAGCTACAGAACTCAGGTTGAAGAAGTAATGCGTTATATTACAAGTGACATGCAGAAGCAGGAGGTCACTTCATTACAGCTTTTGAAAAGCGAACAGTCATCACTTTCCTTATAGACTCCTTGAGTTCCCTGTTCCTCATGCTGTAGATGAGGGGGTTCACTGCTGGAGGCACCACTGAGTACAGAACTGACACCACCAGATCCAGCCATGGGGAGGAGATGGATGGGGGATTCAGGCTGGCAAACACACCGGTGCTGACAAACAGGGAGACCACGGCCAGGTGAGGGAGACAGGTGGAAAAGGCTTTGTGCCGTCCCTGCTCAGAGGGGATCCTCAGCACGGCCTTGAAGATCTGCACATAGGACAGTACAATGAACACAAAACAGCCAAATAATACTAATATACTAACCACAATAAGCCCAAGTTCCCTGAGGTAGGAGTGTGAGCAGGAGAGCTTGAGGATCTGGGGGATTTCACAGAAGAACTGGCCCAGGGCATTGCCCTTGCACAGGGGCAGTGAAAATGTATTGGCCGTGTGCAGCAGAGCATTGAGAAACCCAGTGGCCCAGGCAGCTGCTGCCATGTGGACACAAGCTCTGCTGCCCAGGAGGGTCCCGTAGTGCAGGGGTTTGCAGATGGCAACGTAGCGGTCGTAGGACATGATGGTGAGAAGAGAATACTCTGAAGCAAGCAAGAAACAAAAAGAGAAGACCTGGGCAGCACATCCTGCATAGGAAATGACCCTGGAATCCCACAGACAGTTGGCCATGGATTTGGGGACAATGGTGGAGATGCAGCCCAGGTCGAGGAGGGCGAGGTTGAGCAGGAAGAAGTACATGGGGGTGTGGAGGTGCTGGTCCCAGGCTATGGTGGTGATGATGAGGCCGTTGCCCAGGAGGGCAGCCAGGTAGATGCCCAGGAAGAGCCAGAAGTGCAAGAGCTGCAGCTCCCGTGTGTCTGTGAACGGCAGGAGGAGGAACTGGGTAATGGAGCTGCTGTTGGACATTGGTTGACTGTGGGCATGAGGACCTGTGCAAGAAGGAAAGACAGTGACAGTTAGAGGAGACTTCTCTGAGGAAAATAAAGGTCCTGTTTCTAATTGAAAACCTCTTCCATGATGGAGGGAGGTTTCAGCCCGTTCTCTCTTTCTACCAAGTGAGAAAAACAATTCATCACAGTTTAAAATGCAGCTTGGGCATCTGGTTTCCATGAACACATCTCTGGGGCAAGATCCACTGAACTGGTGTCAGAACAAAAACTGACCCACATCCCCACCCCAACCCCAGAGAGCAAGAGCACCAGGGACAGGTGGAGAAACAGGGAAGGACACTGCAGTGCTACCAGAAAATAAAGCAAGGACAGAAAGGCAGACGGGCATGCTGTGGAACCTTCTCCTGACCCGGCTGTGCTGCTGCCACTCACATAATGACACTGTAGAGCAAGTACTTTTAGCACCTTATTTGTGTAGCACGTTGTAGGAACCCTTCACCTGGAGGTCCAGCTGCTGAGGTGGAGACTCGTGACCTGGACCCCATGGCTTTGGGGCAGAGGGTCTGCTGGGGAGGAGAGGAGACCAGGGGTTGCACTGGGAAATGTGTCTGAACTGCGGGGGACGGCAGGGGGTCCTGAATCCCCTCCCCAGCATTTCAGGTCCATCTCCCTCTCCCTGCCCATGTCTGTGCTGCCTGCAGCTGTGTCTCTGTCCCTGGTCTGCTCCCTGTCAGTGTCACAGACCCCGTCCCACCCGCTGTGTGCTCAGCTCTGTCCTGCTCACACCTCCTGGCACTGCCCAGGGGCAGCTCTGTGTGTGCAGGGGCTCAGGAGCAGCTCAGACAAGTCCTAACGAGAACTGAGGTCTCAGTGTCTTCTCCAAAGAGAGAAATAAATCCCCATCTCCCACTGCACACCAAGACAACCAAGAGTGGAAAACTGAAAGCACAGACTCCTTCCCTTGCAGATGTTCCTGTATTGATGTCGTTGTTCAGAAGGACCCTCTGCCATGTCTGTGGGGCAATCTTGAGCTCTGAGCAGCCCTGACCCACACAGCCCCCTTCAACCCCACAAGCTCCCTGCCTGCCCTGCCGGGGGTCGCTCCTTCCACCCACAGCTGCTGCCATGGGATCTCCCGGGCAGGCTGAGCGCTGACCCTGGCAGGCGGCAGAGTCCCTGCCCGGCACAGCCCTGGGGTGCAGGGACCCTGCTCTGCAGGACAGCCCTGGGCACCCCTGGGTGCTCACCCGGCTTCACAGCTGTTCAACATGGCCTGACAAGAGCCCCGTCCTTACAGATCCCACAAGCTGTGCCTGTGCCAGGTTCAGGAGATGCCTCCAGGAGCTACAGCTGCACTGCCCTGCACCCAGAGACTTACCATGGCAAGGGCTGCAAAGGTTTCTCCTCCAGTGAGCTCTCAGTCATCCTCCCAGTCCTGACCACCTTTAATCTCTCTCTGCCTTGCTCGTCTCCTGAGATCCCCAGGCAGAGCCCTCAGCCCTGCTGCGTGTGCAGAGGAGCTGCTCCTGGGCAGAGCTGTCTCTCTGCAGCGCTGCCGCTGCCATGAGCTCCCTGTGTCCCAGGAGCCCAGCCCAGCTCAGCAGCACAGGAGCAGCCCAAGGCGCTTTAATGACCCCTCTGGTGGGTTTGGTGCTGAGTCCATGGGCCTCAGACCCTGGAGGAAGTTGAAGAAACTTCTCAAGAAGTCAGATTCAGATTCAAACTCCAAAGTTTCTTGTACTGTTAATGGATCCCACTGAGGGAAACAACTGAGAAACAATATCCAGGTTTGGTTAGAGAATAAAACTGGAGGTCAGGAAAAGCAAAGTAAAGATATCTCTGATGCTGAGGAAACCTGGTTGTGTTTCTTTAACAAAAAGCCAAGCCCTGACCTTGTACCATGGGAAGTCAGATCCTGTCCCTCCCACATTGCCCAGGGCCCTTCCTGGGACAGTGTGATGTGGGGCTGTGCAAGGCCAAGGGCAGGACTATGGTCCCACACCTCCCAGGTTCCTGGCTGGGGACAAGGAGGCCATGAGGCCCCTGTGCTGCAAGGACAAGGTGTCTCCTCACAGGCATCAGAGGTGCAGACAACAGCCATAGCCAAGGGGAGAAGGAGCTCATGCCTGGTGGGGCTTTCAGCCTCTTTCCATCCCTTGATCATCTCCACGACAGCCTGTCCTGTGCTGTGGCATCCCCTGCACCACTGTCCCTGCAGGCTGGAGACATCCCCCCTGCTGCCCCACCTTGCTGTTGTCTGAGCATCTTCCTTCCTTTGCTGAGATCTCTCCATCCTCCCCAGCTGGTCCTTGAAGCACAAAGCCTTGGGCTGATGCAGACTCCCTCTGCCGACCTGCTCCCCCACAGCACTGCCCTTCCACTCACATTCCTTTCTGCTCATGTCCAGCCTGGACCTCCCCAGCTGCACTTTGGGCCATTATTTCTTTCTCAAGCTCTTTTCCACTATGCAGAAAACCTCCACCACCTCTGAAACCGCCCTTCAAGCACTCTCAGGCTACTCCTGCACTGCTGCAGCCTCCCCAGCGCTGCTGGGCCAAAGCAGCCCAGGTCCCTCAGCACCCCACACCATGTGCACAAGGTGCTGAACCTGCCTTGGCACAGCCCTGCACTCTGCAGTTCCTCCCTGCTGCTCCAAACTGGGAAGCCGCACACTGGCACACACCCGTGTGTGTGGGTCACACCAGTGCTGAACAGAATGGGATGAGAACTGCAGGTGTCTGGGTCCCCACGCTCCTCCTCATGCAGCCCCGTGTGCAGCTGCCTTGTTCATGGTGAGCGTGCACCACGGGCTGGTGTGGTGGTCCTTGATGTTGCCAAGAGAACCCAAGTCTTTGTCTCCTTGGCTATGGCAATCATCTCTGCCAACAAGGCCTGTGAAGAAACATGTTGTCCTCAGACACCAGGGGCAGCTCAAGGCCTCCTTGCACACCCCCAGTAAGGGTGGGAACTGTCGCACCATTGTCCTTCACGCAGCATCACACACCCCACATCACCGTGCACCAGCAAGGGCCCCGAGCAATGAGTGAGGCAGAGGATCTGCCTCTCCAGGGGCTGATGTGGCAGCCTTTGTAGTGCCCAGGCCCTTCTCCTCAGGGCCACTGCTCAGCATGTCAGGTCCTGCTCTGTCCTGGTGGATGAGGTTATTGTCCTGCCCTGATACTGAACTGGAGACTTCAACTTGTCAAACTTCAGAGCTTCCTGATGGGCGAATACCAGATATTCGCAAGGTCTGGACTCTCCCCGGACTGAAGCTCCATTTGCTCAGCTGTTAATGTTTGCATGCAGATGGTTTATCCTGATAAGGGTGTGTCTCCCAAGAGAACAGCGTGAGGAGTTACAGGACACTACAAATACCACCTCCTGGAGGAAATTTGGGGTCTTGGGTGTCTGATACTCATAATGTCAGAGCTCTGGAGTCACGGGTTGATTCCTTTCATGTGGGAGAGCAGCAGGAATGCGTGGAGCTCTGCCTGGGGACACACAATGTCAGCTGAAGGTTGAGGAGTCAGCATGAGAGGGCAGAACAACATGGGCTGTGTTTTGGTGGGTGGACATCAGCTACAGACTCACTGATGAGGAAGAGGAATGAGATGAGGCCTCCTCCAGACAAATGAGGGAAGACTCATGTTTCCAAGGCTATGTCATCGTGGCAGACCTGAGATATCCCAATATCTGCAAGGAACCAGCCATCCAGGAGGGTTTTGGAGCTCATTGACAACATCTTCCTGACATGGGTGACTGAGGAGTCAGTGGGGTGAGGTGTCCTGTGGGACTTCACACTTACATACCAGAAAGAGTTGGTCAGGATGGAACAGTCAGGGATGGGAAAGTGGAGCTGAGGCTCCTGGGAGATGATCACAAGGCCAAGAGCAGGATTTCAGGAGAGCAAGCTTTGGCCTGCTGAGGGACCTGCTTGGGTCCTATGGGATATGACCTTGGTGTCTGCAGTGCTTTTCTCTCCCATCTCCTCCCTCCTCTCTCCCACCTGCTGTTGTGCAGCGTTTTTTACCCTTTCTCAAATACAATATCCCAGAGGTGCTGCCAGCATCACTGAGTGGCTCAGATTTGGCAAGGAATGGGTCCATCCTGGAGCAGCTGAAATCAGCTCTGTCTGACATTGGTCAAACTCCTGTTGTCTTCTCAGAGAGGTGACAACTGTAGCACACCCACACTCATCCCCAGTTCCAAGACTTTGCCATGTAAGCCCAGTACAGGGTAACAGAGTGTTGGCTGTTACAAACTACTTGATCATGGAGAAGAAATGGAAAAGATCTTCTGTCAGTAACCTGAGGAAGTTTCCAGTCAATGAGTACGTTCCTGTGAGGAACTGTAATTGCCCTGACATTCACTGGCCAGGCAGAGCTGCATGTACCAACAGTCCAGAGGATACTGGGCCAACTGCTTAACTGGTTGGCCAACAAGGGTGATTCTCACCTGGATCTGGAACTGGAAAACAATGAAACCCTAGTGAGGGATGTGAACATCAGTGTCCACCTTGGCTGTCATGAGCAGGACACAGGGGGGGTCCCAGGCGCCAGAGGGGAGGGAGGAAGGCCAGCAGCAGAGCACAGGCTGGTGGACATATCTGGGGGGGCTGATTCAGGTGGTGCCATGGGAATCAGCTCAGAAGGCTGAAGGAGCTCAGGAAATCAGATCAGCCTTACAGGACAGGCTGCTGCAAGCACAAGAATGATCTCTCCAAGTACCCCTGAACAGAAGCATTTATCTCATGAGGCTGCTCCTCTGAACTGATGGAGCTGCACAGCACAAAGGCCGCACACAGGAGGTGGAAGCAGGGGGAGCTGCAAAGGAGGAATTTAGAAACCTTGTCCATGGATGTGGGGATGATGACAAAGCTGCCCTGGGCTTGATACCTGCACAGGAAGGGCAGCAAGATGAGCTGACAGAGCTTCACTTGCAGTAAGAGAATAGACAGGGTGAAGGTGGGCCTGCTGCTGAACTTCATAAGAGTAGATTCAGAAGGGACTGAGGTTCTTCATGGCTTCTTTGCCCCCATCTTCACCAGCAAGGTCTCCTGGGCCTTTGTTCCTGAAGGCAGGAGTCTGGAGAACACCCAGCAGTGGATGGGGCTCAAGTCAGGGGTGACCTGAGCAAACTCAGACACCATTACAGAACAGGAGATGGGTCACTTGACCAGCTCCTGAACACAAGTATCGCTGTGCACAGCACCTGAGATTGCCAGGAATACCCAGCTATTGGTCCAGAGGAGTGTGACTCCTCTTGAGGTGTCCTGGGTTATCTCCTCATGCACATGGTGTTTTAGGCAACCCATTTTGTGACATATTCAGTCTTTTATCAGGAGATGCTCCACACCAATATGAACTAGAGGCTGCTGATACCACCTGTTCTGGAAAGGGAGGGAAGGGTGAGCAGGGAAGGAAATAGAAGATATTTGGCTTTCTTGCTGTTTATTTTAGATATGGTCTCTGTTTGGCTATTCCTGAAATTTCTCTAATCATCCACATCCGACTTGAAGCCTTTAGTATAATGATGCTCAGAGCCTTGGCCTGTAAGAGCATTTTAGATGTTAATGCGCCCTCTGCTGCCATGATCCGGAACTGCAGCTACTGAGAGAATGAACAAACCTCTAATGAAGTGAAAGGCAGAAGCAAACCCCAAGTTTCTGAGGGTGTTTGGGACCCCATGAAGGGCCATCACTGACACAGCTGTGAAGGAAACAACCAGTGCAGGTCCCTGTCCCTGGAGGCTGCTGAAGGAAAGACTTGGAGACACTGGTTCCAGGTGGTGAGGGCCATGTGGAGGTGGCTCTGATGCAATGTCAGCCCTTGATGCTTGTTCATCACCAGAATGGCTGAGCCCTGACCCCTGGGACCTGGTAGATTTGTCTCCAATGTTTTTCAAGGCTTTTCCTGTGGTCAGTGTGGGTGTTTTGTGTTTTGGGGTGGGTTTTATGTCAAGTGCTGTTGCTTTAACTGGTTGTGTTTGTATGATCATTTGTGCAGAAAGGGCAGTCACAGGACAGCACCCAATATGTCAAAACTGATGCCGAGTGAAATGCCGTAAAGCCCTGATGAGTTCCCCCTGTGTCTGTGTCTCTTCTGGAAGGAGTCTGTCCCGAGAAGGGGATCCAGCTCCTGCCACTCTCTGCAGAGGCACATGAGCTATGTCCATGACCTGGGGACACAAAGGGTGATGTTTGCTAGACCACCCTTCATCTCACCACCAAGAGCAGGGGCAGCCCCCTGGGCCTCCTGGGCACAAGGACAGCCTCGGGGCCAGCAGCACACCGAAGTCCTTCCTCCAAAGAGTGCTGGGTGCATGGGCAGTGGGTGGGGTGGGACACTGGGGGCCCATGTCACCTCCGTGTCACAGTGTGACCAGCCAGCAATGCTGATGTCACAATGCCCTGGGACAGTATAAAAGGGAGCAGCTCCCCGTGTCTGCTGCCAGAGCTGGCCTGGAGGCAGCCTGAAGGCATTGGAGAGGAAGTCCTTGAGGAGCCAGTGGAATCCCTTGACAGGGGCTGAAGGAGGAAGACCTGGACGAGGCAGCTGGAGTTTCTCTGCTGCAAGGCCATGTCCCAGCAGGACAACCTTCCAG